>CM053608.1:82012556-82033610 GCA_028646535.1 Procyon lotor | reverse complement strand
AAAAAGAAGTACTCAAGAAATTTTTTGTAGCAGTATGGTAAGTTTTGAAACATTATTCATATGTCTTTTAAAAATAATGTTGGAGGGCGCCTGGGTGGCTCAGTCAGTTAAGTGTCTGCCTTTGGTTCAGGTCATAGTCTCAGGATCCTGGGATCCAGCCCTGCATCGGGCTCCCTGCTCAGTGGCGAGTCCCGCTTCTCCCTCTGCCCTTCCCCTCCCTTGCGTGCTCTCTCTCTCAAATAAATAAATACAATCCTAAAAAAATAATAATAAAGATAGGGTGCCTGGGTGGCTCAGTCGGTTGAGTCTGCCTTCGGCTCAGGTGATGATCCCAGAGTCCTGGGATTGAGCCTCATATCAGGCTTCCTGCTCAGCGGCATGCCTGGTTCTCCCTCTCCCTCTGCGCTCCCCCTCCTTGTGCTGTCTGTCTGTGTCTCTCTCTGTCAGATAGATGATAGATAGATAGATAGATAGATAGATAGATAGATAGATAGATAGATAGATAGATAATATTGGGTTGTGTGTGTGTTTCAGGAAGAGAGATGTTTTACATAATTTGTCACTTTCCAGGTAAATTTTAAGCAATTGGATTTTTCTTCAAAAGTTTTTAAATGTGACATAACATTGAAAAAAGTTAAATTAGGGGGGATCCCTTAATGTAATTAAATACCGTCGGATTATACCTACACATACACATGTATATTTCTGTATAGTTGCTTATAGAGACAGGTTGTAATCACTTGAGCAGAAAAGTGAACTTGGAGACTTTGAGTTTATTTTTTCATCCTTCTGCTGTGGCATTAGAGAAATAATCCCCCTGTTCTGTTCCTCAGTTATTTTAGCTATAAAATGGTGATTTTCAGTAGTACTGAAAAGGATATTTCAAATGTGTTCAGTCAAGTGCTTATATAATTTACAAGTGGCTACCTTTAATTTTCCAATAATCGCTTACAGGAAATATAAGGGAAAGGTAATTACTGGCATCATCACCACCACCAGTAAATGTTTATTCAGTGCCTGTAGTGCCCTAGGCAGGGAGCAGGAGCCCAAGACCCTAGATGACTCAAGGGAGCAAAGACCAACCTTGGATTCCTGCAGTTACTATAGTCTTTTTCTAAAGACAGTAAATTTTCTAGCTCACGACTAGAGGAGAGACTGTGAAGTGAAAAATTATAGTGTCTTATTCATTCTACAAGCATTAGGTGGAACCATATGAAATTACCATTTATGTAGATAAGAAATATGTACTGTCATGGTAACTGCATTTGGTCCCACTTAATATTTACAGAGCCACTAGCATGTGCCAGGCATTGTTGTAGGAGCTAAAAGCATAGAAGTTAACAAAATAGACATAATCCCTGTCCTCATGGGGTTTGCATTCTCATGGTTTCTCCAGCCAGACCTCTCTTAATCTAGTATATCCACTACTTACTCTACATCTCCACTTGGATGCCAAATAGGCATCCAGACGTATTTAAAACCAAGTTACTGGTGAATAAACAGCACCTAGATTTTACTTGCTTTGTAGATAGAAATCACAGCTGGTAGGATCATGAATATATGACTTAGCCCAAGATCTCTTTTTCTGTGTCTGTCTATCAAGATAATAGAGCCAATAAATAAGGCAGTAATTTTTGTGGCACCAAATGGTGATTTTTATCTGTTGAATTTTAAAATGTACTCAGACATGAAAATGGAGCCTGGTAGACTGCTAAACACAACTATGATGTATTTGCTCTTTCTAATACATTGCGACAAGCTATTCTGTATCCTTCACTACACATGGTAAATAGCTGAGACGTGTTATGACTCAGTGAATGTGCTCTGGATAGGGCGTCTGCAGAGCTATACTGGAGTTTCAGATTTGCTGTTGAGGAAATATCCACCAGGAAATATAAGTTAACTTCTTACATACTTCAGTGATGTGAAAATAAATGAGATGATAATTACCAAGTGGCTTAAAGATTCCCCCTTGAGGGATGAGAGTTGTTATAAAAATATAGATAATAATAGTTTTTGTATTCATAGTTTAATTCTTGTGGCTTTTGTTTCTGTTTTTCTTGATTAAGATACTAGAAAATTTTGTTTTGAACAAAACCCAAAAAACTTCGTTTTGGAATGTATCAGACTGTGCAACTCAGTCTTTGCTCCACAGGCAGATTGAGCCTCAGCGGGGGAGCCAACTGTTCTTTTGTCCATGTTCGTTATAATATAACATTGATATATTAATTTTTAAATTAAATCCTCATGAATGAATATATAAGACATTTGTTAGGCTATTTAAAGCATCTTTTAGTATTTAAAAATATAAGCTTTAAATTTTTTTCAAGTTGATGAAATTGAAAAGAAAAAAAAAAGCATTGTCCTGGTTTGTCTTGTCATCCTTTTTTGTTAGCATGTCCCTAAGTATAGTTCATTCGAAAGACTAACATGGCAAAATAAATTCCGTTTCTTAATGACATATCACATCAAAGCTGAGAAATAAATACATGACCTGAAGCTGTACAATAAGTTTACATAGCCTTCCCTTGGTAGAGCCGTCTTCCTGCATTGCTAAGAACACAGTCCATCAATAATTCAATTTAGTTATAAAACAGCTACTTTGCTTTGAGACTTTAATTCTGATTCTTTATCATAATTCACAAAGTGAAGTGACCTCTCCTTACTGTGGTGCCTGTGAGTAACATATCACTATAAAGGGAAAGGGGAAAATGTTTCTCCTCTGTCATGAATATTTTATTATTTCTCAGATAGTTCCCTGGAGTTTGATCTGCTGCTCCTTTGTATTGAATAATATTTATATGTTGGTTATGTGTAGGTAAGTGGTATAATGTTGCAAGGGAAAAAACCCACTAAGATAAATTCACTTAAGTTTTCTTTTCCAGATAACTTCAGAAATTATTATTTTTTAAGATTTTATTTTTAAGTAATCTCTGCACCCAACACGGGGTTTGAACCTACAACCCTGACATCAAGAGTCATGTGCTCTACTGACAGAGCCACGGAAGAGCCCGTGGACTAGAAATCTTTGAATTATATGAGAAAAATACTATGCCTGTTGACGTGGAATGACC
This sequence comes from Procyon lotor, assembly GCA_028646535.1. NCBI lineage: Eukaryota > Metazoa > Chordata > Mammalia > Carnivora > Procyonidae > Procyon > Procyon lotor. The sequence goes on along the minus strand of CM053608.1, from coordinate 82,030,536 downwards.
CTTGTAACGAATCAACCGTTCTTATACTTCATACTGGGAAGCCTAACGGTGTGCTGTTATTTGTAGAATGTGGCACGACTTGCTAGATGTTAAAGTAAGTTAAAATGGCTTTACTTAAATAGATAATAATTTGCCTTTTATTATGATGATAGAAAACCTTTGTTTGCTGAGTACCTCATATTTTAAGCAAATTGAAAATAACCACTAAGTTCTGAAAATAGCTTTTGCTATTTTTGCATGTGTTTATCGTAACGTCGTAGAAGGAACACAGACTTTGAGCAAGTCAGAAAAAGGTTGCTGTTGGGTACATTTGGACATTTCACTTAATCAGTTCAAGTCTCACTTTTCCAGGCTGTAAAATAGGAAGAACCATACTAATTTTGCAGGGTTATTAGGACAGTCAAATGAGATCATCTGTTGTTATGCATAGTCCATTGCCTGGTATATAAATATTTTATTTTGAAAAAATCTTAGGAGAAAATTGCAAAAATCATACCCAGAGTTTCATATGCACTTCACCTGGCTTCCCATAATATTCACATCTTCACGAACTCTTACACAATTATCAAAATTAATAAATTAACATTGGTGCAGTATTAACTAGAGTATTCAGATTTCACCCATTTTCTCATGCTTGTGCTTTTGGTGTTACAAGATTCAATCCAGGATTGCACATTGTGTTTAGTTGCCGTATCTCCTAAGATGATACTATAAGAGATATCTGGTGCATATGATATCAGTGTAACTTATTACTGGTGACGTTAGCCTTGATCACTTGTGTAAGGTGGTAACTCCTGGGTTTATCTCCTATAGAGTTAACTGTTTTCTCAAAATACCTTGGGAAGATACTTTTAGGCTATGTAAATATCCTGTTTCCCCACTAATTTTAGCATCCCTCAGTGGATCTTGCCTACAACTATTATTAGTATGGTGTTCTAATGGTTAGTTTTCTCTTTCCCTATCCTTCTACATTTGTTGATTGTAATTTTTTCTTTTTTTTTTTTTTCTTTTTTTAAGATTTTATTTATTTATTTGACAGAGAGAGAGATCACAAGTAGGCAGAGAGGCAGACAGAGAGAGAGGGGGAAGCAGTCTCCCTGTGGAGCAGAGAGCCTGATGCGGAGCTCGATCCCAGGACCCTGGGATCATGACCTGAGCTGAAGGCAGAGGCTTTAACCCACTGAGCCACCCAGGCGCCCCAACTGTAATTTTTCTATGAGGAAAACTGTCCCTTTTCCCCATCTATTTTTTCAGTTACTTATGTCACTATGTACTCATGAACATCTTGTGAATTATACATTTCATTCTATGGGTTATAATTTCATGCTGCTATTGTTTATTTTCTTGCTCAAATTGTTCCAGCTTTGGCCATTGAGGGCTCTTTCAGGTTGGTTCCAGTGCCCTTTTGACATGCCCCCATTCTCTTTTTAAGCACCTCTTCTCCGGTACACAAAATGCTCCAGGCTCATGTCTTCATTTCCCTGCCCCAGTATTAGAATCAACCAGCTCTCCGTGAAGCCTTGTAAATCCCTTAAGAAATAAATTTGCCACCCATCACCCAACATACATTTTCTAATTCTTGATATATTTTGTGTATTTCCTTTTGATCTCCTTCAGATGCAGCCTTAGAGAATTTAGTGGGAACTGTTTGTTCCTAATCTTTAGACAAAACACTTGCCTACAACAGGAGGCGAGAGATCTTTTCTTTGTCCCTGAAATTGTAGAGGAATAATCTAGCTTGTCACTGTACATTAAAACTTTATCTCATGCCATTTATCATTTCACTGCATGATATATTTTTCTATCAGTTATTGCTAGCTTTTTAAATCTAATGTAATTTTTTCTTTTCATCATCTGTTATGTAGCCAAAGTTAGATGACTAGAAGATGACACGTAGTCTAGTGACATATATCACTGTATTGTGAATTTGAGAAAATCAGTTAATCCTTTTCGCAGTTTATTTTTAAAGTTATCTTGGAGCTGATTTTGTAATTATGACAGAAGTAAAAGTGTGTTAAAGTTCTTGTCTGTTTTGTAGAGTGTCAGATTCATTTTTGACATTGATAGAAAAATGTGTATTTTAATATGCTATGAGTAACCACTAGAGGGTGGTCATGGGTAACCAATTACCCATTTGCTATTTTTTTTTAATTAACATTTAATGTATTATTTGCCCCAGGGTACATGTCTGTGAACCCATTTGCTATTTATTTAAAACATTCTGACTCCGAAAGATTGACAATAGAGATGGGGGAGGGGAATACCACCAGTAAGCAGACTAAAAAAATTGAGCGACAGTATTAAACAAAATATAGTACAAGGAGAAAAGGATTAAGCAGGACAGATACATATTGATAAAAGGCATACACCACCAAGAATATGTGACAAATTCTGAGTCTTTATCCAGAAACGTATTGAAATATATCAATATATATCAATATTTAAATGTCTATATAAATACATATTTCTAAAGATTTGTAGGCTTTGGGAACTGTATTTTAACTATTATCTTGGTAGCTCTTTAAAACCATAAACTTAAGACATATATGTAAGTAGGCTATAAACAATATCTTAAAATGTGTTTTTAATAATCATGCTAGATCTTTAAAATTCTATCATAGTAGAAATTTCAATCTAGAAAATACTTGCTTTGGATTAAAGTTGCTAGATAAGGAAATCTAGAAAAGAAAACTTTTAAAAATTGACAAAACGTCTGAGAAAATGAGTAAATAGGATGAAACTAATCTGGCAGAAGTTAAATAAATTTACACTTAATTTTTACTTCAAAATGTTTATAAAAATCGATTCCTGTATCTGTGAAGAAGAGGGAGCCTTTCCCTTGGAGATTAGAAGCTCTCATCAGCTAACTTTCATGTAGTCTTTGATTGTAGGCTCGGATGATATTTTTTCCGTTTCCTTCTCTTGTTTTCAGCAAGTGAAAAGACCAATTTATTCAAGCTGAGCCAACTCATCTTAGACTAGAGCATTCTACATCAGTCAGTGTGCTCCTGTGGTTTTCTGGTGATAATTTGTTTTATGTTGGCTCTTTCCCTACCAGTGAGATAGAGACTAAATTGATCACCTCTTAAGGGTTACTGTATTTAGTTTTTTAGGCTGTAAAAATGTGATTCAGTAAATGTTTTCACTTTAGTGAATGAAGGATTGTCTATGGTTTCTGTCTTCAAATTTTGGAAAATTATATTTGGAATCTTAATACATTTTGATTCACGTTACGGCATTCGTATCAGTGAATAAAGTAGACTCTTCTAAAACAAGCATTCCGGGGTAGATGCTGAAAATTCCATCATTAATCTGTCCTTTCCTTAAGATCAGAACACTTGACTGAACAGATAGCCAGTTAAAATGTAGGATTACATTTTAATTTACCAGGCAGCTGCCCCAGACCATGTTCTCCAGGTGGAATTGTTGAGGCCTCTATTGAAATAACATGTTAAACAGTTAACAATGTGTCGTGATAGTAATTTGCTAAAATCTCCTTGTTGCTCAAAGTTAACATTGTGATAAATATAAGATGAGCCTTCAGTCCTCTTGTGGGCACAGCCCAATGAACATACAGTACAAAAAAAAGACTCTTTTAACAGTTAAGACTAGCAAACATTTAGTGAGCAACTATAATTTGCTAGGCTTTGTACCAGGCAGAATGTTTACAAAAGTGAATGAGAGGTGTCTGAAATAGGCAGCTTAGGGACTAAGGTTCTTTGCCTAACTCCCCTGCAACTTAAGACTCTTGTTCCTTGCTTTTCTGGATATAATAATGGCTGTACTAGATGATGTCTGAAGCCTGTTCCAGCTCTTAAATTTTGATTCTGATAAGGAAGCTAAATTTGTCAAAGCTCCAGATCAAGGTAAATAAGTTGCCAGTTAAATCAGCAGCGGTGTGTTCTGCATGCATTTATGTCCATTTTCATACTTTCTTTTCTCCGCTCTTTGTAATCCAGTTCACTGTCACGTCCCCAACTAGACTGTAGAAGGAGGAGTATCAAGTTGCCCTGGTAATTTGGAAGCCTGTGGAAAACACTAGTGTTTCTTCATTGCAGTAATATTTAACTTCAAATTTGCCTTTTTTTATGATTCTAAAATCATGGTAGATTAGAAACCGGGTAAATCATGAGAGTGGCTCATTTGAGTATTATTTCTTTGGAGAATAAGTACTTTTCTCTAGTTTTTACTGAATCAGAAGCATTTTGTTTAACTGTGGTTCAGTGTGACTTTCTGCTGGCCCTGAAGCAGCTGAGAGCAGAGAAGCAATCTACAGCTGAATGTTTGCTGTAGATAATGGACACTTGCCTGTATTTACTTATTCATTTGCTCCGTTCATAATTTTGTAATATTTTCTAGAAAGTAGAAGACTAGGATTTTAATGCCAGCTTTTCTACAGAACAATCGAAATAACTATTCACTCAGACTCTTGAAACCGTAGTTGGCTCATTTATGAAAGAGAGATAACTACCTAACTTCTATACCTTACAGGTCATAGACGGAAGGTCTAAGAGGTATCATTTGTCACTGCTAAAGATCTGTAGAAATCGAAACTATTATTATTTGAGATATCACTAAGTACTTTTTTTTTTTTTTTTTCACTAAGTACTTTTTATTGCTAATAGCAGTAGTGCATTTGTACTAAATTGCACATTAGGAATTTGGAAATGATATTCTTTCCTTAATACCTGACTGAATAGGTACAATTAGAATGATGTCGATCACACAGTCCCAGGTCACAGGTGACCCTCAAATCTTGTTTTCTGATTCGTTTGTGTATAGCCCTTGAATATGAAAAAGACAGACAAACCCACTAGCCCAGACCCCACCTGCATTCCAGAACAGATAGCTTTCCATTTTCCTCTGAGGATTATGGCAGCTTTTTTTGATACACAGGTGATTTTTGATGTATACTGACTTTTCTGAAAGTGATCTGCTTAATCAGTTACCTTATCAGATAATACAAGATCATTCCATTTAATAAGTATTAAATTAAATTCTGTGGATTTTGGTATTTTACTATTTTTTTAAAAAAATTTCTTACAAAGTAGTTCAATCAAAATTTTAAGATTTTTAGCTTGATCCTACCTCGGGAAATTTGAGAGAAAGAAAATCAGCATACCTTGGGGTCTAGAACTGAAAATGTTCTCCATAAATTCGGAGAAGAGGATTAGGGTGTGAAGATGGAAAACATGTCCCACTTTTTCCGGTGAAACTGTAGAGGAGGGAACAAATCTTCTTTCTTTATTCTTAAGTTCTCCAGCTGGAGCTCGTAAATTAGACTGGCATAAGACAGATTTACAAGAGAAAAACAGAAATTTATTAACATACACACTGCTGGTACACATAGAAATGCCCACAAATGGATAACTCAAAGGGGCAGTTTAGGGTTAAACAAAAGAAAAGGGTTTGGGGCTTCTTGGCTTGTGAAGGGAGCAAGTTCTAAGAAGTTGATTGGGAAAAATATGGTAAACGGGTTATTTAGTAAGCTTTGTTAAGCAGTTTTAAGTCTATACCTTCTTCAATGATGAGTTGTTTTCTCCCTGGTAGTGAGTGGGAGATATGTTTACATGTGGAAATTTCCTTTATGAAAGGAAAACTTAGTGGGCTCTTTTTAGAGCTTTTCTGGCATCTGCTGGTTCTCAGTGACCTTTAGTTGAAAATAATCCATTCACCAAGGAGGCGTATTTTGGGGTGGAATATTATGGCATCCTTCAACGTATATATAATGTGTGCTCAAACTTTTTCAAGTGAAGTCTCAGGAGTTTTCAGAGATATACTTGAATATAAAATGGAGTCTATTTTTAACATTTCACTTTTCAAATATGGTAAAACAAGTTTATACAAATTTCATACAAATAATTATGGCACATAATTACAGTATATACTTAGCATTTTACAATTTACAAATTGTGTTTGCATAGAGTGAAGTACAGGTCTCATTATTACAATATTAAAAAAGAAAAAACAGACTGAGGTAATTTATAATTGTCTAACATTATTCAGCTAGTAGGTGGCAAAGTTAGAACCAAAATCTGGGTTATCTCTCTAACACCTTGCTGCCTCATAAGCTTATGAAAAGTTCTCACCAATGAGAAATGAATTAACTCTTGCAGAGCAGAAAAAGAAATATTTAGTACACCATAGGAGGTAATTTAATGAATTATAGTAATAGCCGCAATGGCTTCCAGCTGTGGTACAGATTTGAAATTGCTTAACTGATTTTTTCCCCAAGGTCCTATAAAGAGTTAGAGGGAGTAACTAGATTCCAAGTTTTTCTGACGAGGAAGCTGGAGGCAAAACATGTAGGTAATTCAAGTAGTATTAAATAACACGATCTGACCCACTTAGATAGCTTTTTCTTCCCTTTTTTTTTTTTAAAAAAGATTTATTTATTTGTTCATTTTCGGTGAAGGGGGTGGTGAAGAGCAGCACATGCTCAGTCCTGTGCCCAAGACTAGGGGGAAGGCAAAGAGACAGGGAGAGAATCTCATGCAGACTTCCTGCTGAGCTGGGAGCCTGCCGTGGGGCTTGATCTCATGACCTTGAGATCAAGACCTGAGCCAAAAATCAAGAGTTGGACATTCAACTGACAAGCCACCCAGGTGCTCCTAAGATGGCTTTTTCTAGTTAATAATAAAACTGACTACCTTGGTAATGATAATGCCAAAGTATTGAAGGCTTACTCTGTGCTAGATACTATACCAAGTGCTTTATGAAAATGAGCTAAATAAACCTCACACCAACCCTATCTGTTAAGTATTACTCCTTCATTTTTATATATAAGGGAACTTTACAGATTGGTTAAGTAACTTGCTCAAAGTCACACAGCTAGCATATGTAAGGTAGGATTTAAACTCAGGTATTTAACTTAAAGCCTTGCCTTAACTGATATGAAATGTTGGGGTTCAGAAGCCAAGTAAACATTTAAGAAAGAATTCTTGAGATGTCTTTGGTGCAAAAATGGTGGTTTTATTAAAATACAGGACAGGACCTGTAGGCAGAAAGAGCTGCACTGAGTGTGCGAGGAGTGATTGATTATGTATTTTCAAGTAGGGAGGTGGTTAGGTATAGAGTAAGTCTCTAGGGAATTTGGAAGTGAGGTTTTAGGACCTTGAAGAGCTAACTGTTGTCAGGAAAAGGTCATTTACAACTGTCTAGTAAAACCTTAGTCATGAGACCCTGCAGATGTGTATCTGGGCCGTGTGCTTGGAGGATGACATCTATCTTGGGGGACTAGAAATAAAGGAAGTTTCCAAAGGGATTTTTATAGAATCCTGGAGGTAGGGCTAATGTCAAGCTAAGGTTGTCTTTTGCTTCTAGCAAAGTATTAACGTTGAAGCAGTTGAGCTCCTTGAGGAAGGTCCCCCTGCCTGTCCCAAGTACTTGTCGATGGGCTGTCAGTTGTAAGAAAGTTAATTTTTTTCCCCTATATTTCTTTTGCCTTTGTTCTCCATATCATTATCCATTAGTCTTTTCTTCTTCCCAAACCCTTTAGGGCCTCCTCCTTTCCTTTCAGTGTGGTTTTGGTTAGAATATGTATGATGTTTCAATAACCTTGAGAGTTAGTTAAAGAAAAGTACTTGGAATCTGTAGTTGACTGATCACAAAATTAGTTTTACAGATAGTAATTGTGTAAAGTAAGTAGGCATTTAAAAGCCGAGGGCGGGGGGACGGGACACTAGATATTAAATTCTTATAGCATGCATTCTGGTTATTAACATTGTAAGTAAAACTTTAGGGAAGTGACACAAGAAGAAATTATCAACAGGTCAGAAACTATAGAAGAGAGTGAACAAGAATGCACTGAGCAGAGGCCATGGGATGATCTCATACTCTTTCCTAGTTGCAGGTCCACTTACATGTAGGACCCTGGTGCTAAGCTGTGAGTTCTTGGTATTGTTTATGGTAACTCAACTTCCTGGGGCTAAACTTACTGATCCGTGGTATGCTGAAATCTGGGCATTGAATGAGTTTCTTTGTAGTTTAGCAGACACCCACTTGCTCTCCCTGCCCCACTAGGGTCTTTTAAATATATAAATTAGAGTTCCATAGAGAGTATTATGCTAAGCAAAATAAATCAGTCAGAGAAAGACAATTATCATATGAACTCACTGGCATGAGGAATTTGAGAAACAAGACAGAGGAACATAGGGGAAGGGAGGGAGAAATGAAACAAGATGAGACCAGAGAGGGAGACAAACCATAAGGGACTCTTAATCTCAGAGAACAAACTGAGGGTTGCTGGGGAGGGGTGGGGGGGATGGGAGGGATGGAGAGGTTGGGGGATGGACATTGGGGAGGGTATGTGCTATGGTGAGTGCTGTGAATTGTGTAAGACTGATGAATCACAGACCTGTACCCCTGAAACAAATAGTACATCATATGTAAATAAATAAAGAAACAAACAAATAAATAAATAATTGATTAGAGTTGGAGGTTTTGTGGGTTAGAATCAAGTATCACTAAAGAAGGACTGAAAATGTCCTGTTAAGAAATACCATATCCATACACTATTCTATGCCCTCATGTATATGGCTGTTTTGCTTCATTTAGGTCAAGAAGATTTTCCTTTTCAAATATAAATTTATTAGTGCGCCTGGGTGGTTCAGTCAGTTGAATGTCTGCCTTTGGCTAAGGTCATGATCTCTAGGTCCTGGGATTGAGCCTCACGGTGGGCTCCCTGCTCAGCTGGGAGCCTGTGCAGGGAGCCTGCTTCTCCCTGTCCCTCTGACTTTCCCCCTGCTTGTGCGCGCGCTCTCTCCCTCTCTCTCTCAAATAAATAAAAATTTTAAAACAAGACAAAAAAACCAGTATCAAATATAATTATATCTCTGAAGGATACTGGCTTTTTAACCATTCTCACTTTATTTTACAAGCTGAGCTTAACCATAATGAATGGCAGTTTTTTTGTTGCTTTGCTAATAGGAATAATATTTCATCTTGGGCTTTTCTTGTTAGTCAAGATTTTCTTCCAAGAGAGACCATACATACATTGTTCTTCTAGGCAATTGAATGTTGACATCATGGTCTCTGAATATACATAGTCATAGTTTCTGAGTATATTTGGCTGTAAATACTTTTAAAAGTATAATGTAAGGTAACTAGAGCCTGGGTAGGACTGGTATAGAAAGTAAAGTTGTGAGAGGAGCAGGATAAAGATGTGCCTACTTTATAATTATCTTGAGTTCCACCGGTAACAACATCATGCCCCTGAAAATAATTGACTGCTGTCTTTGGCAGAAATGCACATTGGTGTGTTGCCTGTGCAGTGGCTGGGATGTCAGGACTAATTTGGAAGGTTGAAAACTGCCGCCCGCCCACCGTAAGACCAGTGTTGATTTTCTGGCGTTTCCAATCGCTGGACAGAATGGGATGGAGCCCAAGAAAGTGTGTTTTTCTCTTGGTTCTCTCTACCTCTTTGTGGTTTAGTTTGAATACATAGAAATAGTCCTTTGAGTTGTCGATGTGGACACATAGAAAGTATTCTCTGAGAAAATGTCAGCCAGCCTTCTTGCTCAACTATAAACCCGAACAGTTATTTTTCTTTTTTTTTTTTTTTTTAAATTTTATTTATTTATTTGACAGAGAGAGATCACAAGTAGGCAGAGAGGCAGGCAGAGAGAGGGGGAAGAAGGCTCCCTGCGGAGCAGAGAGCCTGATGCGGGGCTCGATCCCAGGACCCTGAGATCATGACCTGAGCAGAAGGCAGAGGCTTTAACCCACTGAGCCACCCAGGCGCCACCCCCAACAGTTATTTCTTATTGCACTTTCTTGAGGCATGGACAGTGACTGGAACATTCTAAATACCAGACCAGAAAAGCCCTGATAGCACCAGGATACCTAAAGACCACACTCCACTCGTCCCCTTCCCTGCCCATGATCCTGTGCTAAACATGTACCAACCCCCACCTGTGAGCATCTGCTTTCTCTGCCTGCTCTCTCACATGTACCCCCTGAACCTCTCTTCAGAAAACTTGAAGCATCCATCTTACCAAGTAGAGAGGACGGTTGTTCAGGCTTGAGCCGGCCACCTCCCCCAGCTGCCAGTGCCCAAAATAAATCTCTCCTTTTCTCTTTTCCAAACCCTCATCTCTTGAGTTATTGGCTTCTCTTGCAACAAGTGTATCTGGAGTTTGTTCTGCAACAGTGTTGCCAGACCGAGCCCAGCAGTTGTGCTTTTGATTTGTCCAGCCCCCTAGCAATTCCCTGGGATGGAGCAGTTGGCTGCACTGGTGCCCCAGGGCTTCTCCATTTATTTCCGGAGTTCGCGACTGTGATAGATCATTCGGTAACAAAAACATCTCCCAATCAGTGTATCTTCTGTACAGTATTTCAAGGGTTTGCTAGTCTGAAAACCAGAAAAGACAGTTTGTGTAATAAATACATGAATAGTCTGAAAGCTTAATTATAGTAAGGTCCAAATTTTAGACATACATACAATGCAGGCAGTAAATAAATTGGAAAGAAGAGGGCGGTGAAAGAAATTAATTTTAGCTTTTCTTCCTGTAGAGAGCGTAGTTTTCTGTTACTTCTACAGAATAACTGACCCAGAGTCTTCTGATGAACATAAAGAAATCTTTTATCTAATTAAATTCACTTCATACCTAAAAATTTTTGCGGAGATTGATGATAGTTAAATGTTTAGGACTAACAAAACAAATGGAAGGTATTCATAAAAGATACTTCACTGAAACTTTGAACATTGTTTCCAACAATGAAATTTACTTATTTTGAAAGTTTTCTTTTAGTTGTAATGGCATTAGTTTTCCTAGTTGTAGTTTGCTTGTGAGCAGATAAGTAGTTATGAAGCCATAAGCTACTAACTGTTGAAAATTCCAGTAGGTCTTTTTTAAGATAGAAATTGATAAGCTGATTCTAAAATTTATATGGAAATGCAAGGACAAAGAATAGCCAAAATAATATTAAAAAAGAACCAAAAAAGAACTCTGAAGATTTCCTGATTAAGACAATGTGGCATTGACAAAAAGATAAACCTACAGATCAGTGGAATAATACAGTGTCCAAAAATAGATCCACACATTTATGGGCAAATTTGAAACAAGGGTACCAAAGCAATTTATTTATTTTTATTTTTAATGGAAGTATAGTTAACATACAATGTTACATTAGTTTCCTGTATATGACATAGTGACTCAACAATTCTATACATTACGAAATGCTCACCGTGATAAATGTAGTCTGTCACCATATAATTTTATTACACTATTATTGACTGTGTTCCCTATGCTGTACTTTTCATCCCTGTGACTTACTTATTTTATAACTGGAAGTTTGTATCGCTTCATCTCCTTCACCTGTTTCACCTGTGCTCTCACTGCTGTTTCCTCTGGCATCCACTGGTTTTGTCTCTGTATTTATGAGTCTGTTTCTGTTCAAAGCAATTTAGTAACAGACAGAAAATATCTTCAACAAACAGTGTTGAAGGGTACCGAAATATGCCACCCTAAAATGCGCCATTTTGACATAAGGATTATTTTGAGGTAAAGACAATTGAGAACTAGCAGATTTAAGAAGAGCACTTTATCTCCACATAACCACCTAAAAATAAAGCCATAGACTGTGAGAAAATATTTGTAACACCTGTATCTGACAGCAGGGCTATTTTGAGAACATATCAAGATTTCCTTGGGTGCCTGGGTGGCTCATTTGGTTAAGCAACTGCCTTCAGCTTAGGTCATGATTCTGGAATTCCAGAATCAAGTCCCACATCTGGCTCCCTGCTCAGCAAGGAGTCTGCTTCTCCCTCTGACCTTTCCCTTATGCTCTCTCTCTTTTGAATTCTCTCTCACATAAATAAATAGAATCTTAAAAAAAGAAAAAAAAAGAAAAAAGAAAAAGATTTCCTGCCAAGAAGACATCCCAGTTTTTTAAATGGGAGAAAGATTTGAACACTTTACAAAATAAGGCATAGAAAATTTTACAAATTTTATTTTTATATTTTATTATTTTACAAAATAAGCCAAGAAAGTATGTGAAAAAGTGCTTATGAGTATTAGTCTCAGGGAAATGCAAGGTGAGATATCACTACCTACAACATTGGAATGGCTAAAATGGACAAAATTGAGACAACACCGAACTTTTGGGAGAGTGTGGACTCTCATGCATTGCTAGTGGGGTATAAAATAGTATGGCCACTCTGAAAAACTGTTGGCAACAATTCTACTCCTAAATGTTTATTTGAGAGAAGTAAAAACATATGCCCACAAAAGTCATCTACAAGAATGTTCATGGCAACTTTGTTGGTAATAGCCAAGACTGGGAAAGGCCCAGGTGTCCATCAATAGAGGACTAGATCAACTATCTGGTATATTCATACAGTGAAACACTACTCAGCAGTAAAAGGAAGAAACTGCCTACAATGTTACCAGTCAATCCAGCATAACTCCTAACTCAGGATGTGAACAGGTCCATCCCGGTGTGCTGCCATGGCCATCTGCCTCATCCTGGGGAACACTGAGGGGTCTGGACAAATGGAAAGCATAGTTCCAGGCTGGGTTTGCCAACACTGTTGCTGAATAAACTTGGATAAACTCATTGGGAGAGAAGCCAATACTTCAAGAGACAAAGGTTTGGAAAAGAGAAGTGAAAGAGTTTATTTTGGGTGCCAGTAGCCAGGGTGGTGGCAGGCTCAAGTCTCAATAACCTACCTCTTTCTTGGTGAGATGGACACAGTTTTATAGAGGTTCAGGGAGGTAGGGCAAGAAAGTAGGCAGAGAGCATGAGAACATGGGTAGAGGGGTCAGTGTGTGTTCAGCAGCTGATCAGGGGCAGGGAAGGGGACATGTGGGATGTGGTCTTCTAGGCATTCTGTTGCTATCAGGGCTTTTCTGGTCAGGTGGTTGGAATGTTCTAGTCATTGGATGTTTTCCAGTGACTAAAACACCACCTTAAGGAAGTGTGATAAGAAATAAGCACAATGGATTTTAGTTAGAGCATGAATTAAATGGTCTTATCTATTTCTAGTTTTAACTCCTAGGGTCTGTAGTTAAACAAAAGGGATTGCTGACAATATGTATAATGAATAGCATGATGCATAAATCTCAAAAACCTAAAAAGTCATGAAGGAAGTGAAATACAAAACACTATATACTGTATGATTCTATTCATATAAAGTTGTAGAATAAGTAAAACTCTGGTGATGAAAATCACAGCAGTAATTTTTCTAAGTATACAGGGAGGGGAAGAATGTTGACTGAGCAGGGGCACAGGGAGCTCTAGGTTGATGGAAATGTTTTATCTCCTAATGGGAGTGTGAGTTACATAGGTACAGTGGTTTGTCAAAATCAGTCAAACTGTAGACTTGAGATCCGTGCATTTCACAATATATGAGTTATACCCTCAAATTTAAAAATCTTACCCCCACAAATAACACAGTATTTTCCTCTTAACCTCATTCTCTTTCTTACTTTCCTTAAAGTATTGGACAGCTAAGTCCCACTATTCTGAGCTTTTCAATAGTTGTTAGTTCCTCTTTTCTTTCTGTCCCATCCCTTTTAAAGTCCTTTTTATACTGTTAGCTAGCTTTATAAACATGGAGTCAGGAATTTCAGGTGGGAGACCATTGGAACAGTTCATCAGATATCTATCTGATTACTTCTTGCTTTGTATAGTGAGAAAATAGAGGAAGGGATTAATTATGTTAGGTATTTCAGAAGTAGAATAGGTAGGCTAGATGAATTCAGGGAGTATTAGGATAAGGGGGTAGAGAAGAGACTAAATTGCTATATCAGTACAATCTCTGGAATCAAACCAAGAAATGGGTGAATTGATTGTTCTTAGGAAAGGATTATTCTCATCTTTAAACATATATAAATTTTATATATGTTTAAATATATAAACATATAAATTTAATTCTTTTTCTCTACCTGAGAAATTAGTTTCCCGTAAGTTTTGCACTTTTAAAAAATTTATCTATACCTGAAGGACTCAAATGATGTATATGATGTATATGATATCTGCCAATGAATGCTGAATTTATTCTAGAAAATACCATTTTGTACTCTGACTCTAGCTGGCACTGCTGATACGATATTGTACAATGTTGGCTTACTTTGTCTCTTTTTCCTCCAATCAGTTTGAGAAAGGCTATTCTTACAATATCCGTCATAGCTTCGGAAAGGAAGGCAAGAGGACAGACTATACACCTTTCAGTTGCATGAAGATTATTCTAACCAATCCACCAAGCCACGGGGATTATCATGGTAAGTGCTTTCACTGGATATATGTCTGTGAGGTGTAGAAACCCGTGAGCTCTGTGGGAAACAGTGAGACAATGTGATGGCTTTTTGCATCATTGCATCACCTGTAGCTTATGTCAGTCATCGGGGTCAAGCTAGTGCTCCCTTAATCTTCTAGTGATTGGTCTTACACCAAACTAGGTCAGCAGGAGAATTTACTCAGCTATGCTTTGGATGGTGCTGGACTAGGCTCTTCAGTTCTGTTTGCCCCCTTCACCTATTTTCGGTTTCTCTCAAGATTGGGAGACTGATACAGGTTCTTCAAAGGTTTTGGAAATTGAGTACCTTGAATTTTAGAATAGTCACTTCATTAATTTTCAAAAGATTACCAAGGAAAGGTGTGTTTTATTTTCATCGCTATTACCTGATTAATGAAGATAAGTCAGGAATTTAGCAAGTTGTGATATCAAACCTCTATCAATTTGCCTCAGTTGTTGTAGGTCAAGAAAAAAGGTCTAAATGGTTTTTTGTGAATTTCAACAGCTTTTTTCTAAATAGTTCTCTGAGCATACCTTGAAAAAGCTCCTTGTTTGTCTGGTATGTCAGAGAATGATTTTAATAGTCCATACTAGTAAATATTTTTAGATTACTAAAGCTTACTGAAGTATGTGTCGAAACTTTTTGTTGTTGTTGTTTGGCATTAATTGTTTTAGCATCTTGAATGGAATTCTTTTTTAAAAGATTATTCCCTTTTAGGCTGTTAGGGATTAAGATCAAATAATCACAATCAGAATTTTAAGGAAGATGCTTCTCATGTCCAGAGCACTAAAAATAAGCCTTTTCTTTCATATTTAATAGATGAAAGGTAGCCAATACTGGTATACACAGTGAATGGTTCTCATCACTTTAGTCACTTCTTAAGGTACTTCTAAAATGCAGATTATCAAGCTCCACCCTCAGATATTTGAAGTCAGATTTATTTGCAAGTACCCTGGATAATTTTTATGTCTTCTAAACATTGAAAACCATTGACCAGATACTTCCATTGAGAAAAATCTATTACTTTTCTTAGCAGCCACACCAAGCAGTTCACTTACATTTAATTTGGCCTAGTAAGACCCCCAGGGATTCCTCTATCAATGTCCAGATCCTAGAACACCTCACTTACGTTGTTGATTTTTATTAGCTAAAATGTAGGATTTTATATAGCTTATTCCTTATGAAATTAAATCTTATTTATTCCTGTCCATTCCATTTGTTTTGTAATTTAAACCCTATCAGTTAAAAAATAATACACTTCGCGAACAGCTCGTATTTATTAGAAACATTGATCTGTCCTTTTTTTAATGAATAAACTTAATTTTGTAGAGCACTTTTAGGTTCACAGCAATATTGAGCAGGGGGTAGAGAGAGCCTTCTCGCGTACTTTCTGCCCCTATACTTGCACACCCTGCCCCACCGTCAGCCTCATCCTGCACCATAGTGGTTTCCTTGTTATGTGTGAACTGAGAAGAATGTGTAATCTGCTAGCAGTTATTGGATATAGCTGTTATATAGATATCCATTATATTAATTGATGGCGCTTTTAAATTCTATCATTATTGTTGATGATTTACTGCCTGCTGGGTGTGTCCATTTCTGATGGAGAGGTGTTGATGTCTCACACAGTGGATGCATCAGTTTCTTCTTGCAGTTCTGCCGGTTTTGCCTCTTGTATTTTGTTCAACCAGTTATGAATCTGTGTATAACTATAGTGTGTAATATAGTGTGTAACTATATTCCAGACTATGTTTATTCATCTCTTCCACAAACGTATGTTGGAAGGCTTGTCAAACATGTTAACTGGGTATGCATTCACTTCATTTTCAGTTACCTACTTCAGCCTGTCTTAGTTTTGAAGATCACTTTCTCTGATGTGGAAGATAGAAACAAAATAAACACGAGTTACTGAGTTTTACTTTCTTTCTATCATCTATTAAAATAACACCAGCTTCTCTAAGTAGTAATCTGGTTTTTCTCTGTTCTGCTTATTGTCAGTGTACCTTTAGAACAGTTTTTTGTGACCTTTAGTACTTTGGCAATCTTAACTTTCTTCTTCGCTTTGTCCTTGGCTACCTTTTCATACAGATACAGTCATTGTTTCAAATATAATTTAGATAATTCAATTAATCTCCTTTTTTGTGTTCTTTAATAATTCTGGGTTTAACCAAATCTGAGAGTTTAAAACTGCAATGAGACCTAGTCCTCGGGAGGCCCTATACTTTGTAAGCTTAACTGCCAGCAGCTCTACCAGGTGCTCGTGGTGAATAACAGAGAAATTCTCCAGTGCTTCTGGCATGGGGAGGGGAAAAGTAACCATTTTGATACCCCAGAGCAATCTGTTCTTAATAAGGCCTGCCCTCAGAACAAACTATTTTACCTGAGCCTAAACTTCTGGGGTTTTATCAGAGCCTGAGCGGGTTTAACCAAGAATTCCTTGTGTAGCCTCATTTCTTTCTTTTTGGGATCTTTTGAAATTTCATTATCAGGATTTTTTTTTTTTTTTTGAGAATCATAATGATAGCTAATACATGTTGAGAGTTTACTGTGCACCAGGAACATGTAAGAGCTTTATATTTCCATTCTCACAAGAGTTCTGTGAGTGATTATTTTCCTCACTTGACAGAGAGTGAAGCTGAGTCAGCAACAAGATACAAAAAAAAAAAAAAAGATATGGTCTCCCACTTAGTAAGTGGTAAACTGAGATTCAAACACTGGCATTTTAGCTCCAAACTCTTTTAACCAGGTGTTACACAGCTTCCCAAAATGTTTCCTAATATTAAAAATTATTATAGTTTTAATCCAAATGAAGTATAAGCTATGAATTTTTGTGAATTTTATTATTCATAGGAGCCCATACTGTTATCATGGATGTTTTTATTTATAGTGGTGATTTTTAGTAAACACATTTGTTTGGCATCTAGGCTCTTTTCTGTTTTTGCTGCGATCAATTTCCCATTGTTTTCATTAAAAATGCACAATTGTTTCAATTTAACTTATAGATCCATCATTTGTGTACCTAAAAAAGGTAATCTGGCTTCCTATATTAAATTTTAAAATAGTATTTGATTTACCATTGCAGCATCTTATTAAAACATCTAAACTTCTCTAGATTTTGGCCTGGTAATACAGCTTTTACATTTCAGTTCTTGTGTGTTCTTATTTATGCAAATATTTTACTTGTCTATGTTTATTATTGTGTTACTCATGAAATAATACAGAGATAACATGTATCTATTATAAGTTATTTTCCTAACAAACACTTTTCTGTTTTTCTCATTCCTAACTGCGATTCCTCTAAATTTATATGGATTTTAGTCTCTGGGAAACAGACATAAAATTTACATCTGAAAATGATGTGAGATTTTTATATTTCTCAGAGTTTGTACCTTTTTTTTGTTTACATTATTTTCCTTTTCTTAGGCCTTTACTGTAATTTTTAAAAATACGAATGAAATGTGAGATTATATAAAGTTTTTAGATCAACTGCAGCTACTTTGTGATTATCTCTGCTTGTTAGCAAGTAGCATAATTAAAACTGTTTCCTCTTCCTAGTAAATGGGCAACTTCACCCAAGAATGCTGTAATGTTTTATATAACTCTTGAGGCTGTAGTACCCTGATAACAATACAACTAAGTCGTCATTTAGATAAAGAGAGGAAAGCAGTTGCACCCATGGGCAATTAACTTTTTTATTAATAAGCTGTTAGACAATTAAGGGGAGCTTATACAGTCTCTCT
>CM053608.1:81968529-82012056 GCA_028646535.1 Procyon lotor | reverse complement strand
CTGAATAATAGTCCATTGTGTATATAGACCACATCTTCTTTATCTATTCGCTAGTCAATGGACACTTTGGCTACTTCCATATTTTGGCTATTGTAAATAGTGCTTCTGTGAACGTAGGGGTGCATGAATGCTTTTGAATTTGTGTTTTTGTATTCTTTGTATTTACTACTGGTAAATAACCGGTAGTATGATTGCTTGATCATAAGGTAGATCTAATTTTAACCTTTTTTTTTTTTTAATTTTAGGTAGTTAACATACAGTGCAGTATTGGTTTCTGGAGTAGAATTCAGTGATTCATCACTTACATACAACACCCAGTGCTCATCATAACAGGTGCCCTCCTTAATACCCATCACCCATCTAGTGCATCCCCCACCCACCTCGCTCCCTCAATCCTCAGTCTGTTTTCCAACATTAAGAGTCTCTTATGGTTTGTTCCCCTCTCTCCTTTTTTTCTTTTCCCCTTTTCATATGTTCATCTGTTTTATATGATTGAGATCATATGGTATTTGTCTTTCTCCAGCAGACTTATTTCATTTAGCATAATACACTCTGGTTCCATCCATCTCATTGCAAATAGCAAGATTTCCTTCTTTTTGATGGCTGAGTAATATTCCTGTGTGTGTGTGTGTGTGTGTGTGTGTACGCGCGTGCACGCGTGTGTTATGTTTGTGTACATACCACATC
The DNA here is from genome assembly GCA_028646535.1 of Procyon lotor. Classification (NCBI taxonomy): domain Eukaryota; kingdom Metazoa; phylum Chordata; class Mammalia; order Carnivora; family Procyonidae; genus Procyon; species Procyon lotor. The sequence continues at coordinate 82,011,369 of CM053608.1, read as the reverse complement.
TTTTTTTATCCATTCATCAGTTGATGGACATTTGGGCTCTTTCCATAATTTAGCTATTGTTCATAATGCTGTTATAAACATCAGGATGCACCTTTAGATCTGTAATTTTGTATCCTTTGAGCAAATACCTAGTAGTGCAATTGCTGGATCATAGCGTAGTTCTATTTTTTTTTTTTTTTTAGGTATCATAGGTATCATAACATTTTGAGGCACCTCCATACTGGTTTGCAAAGTGACTGCACCAGTTTGGATTCCTACCAAGAAGGCAAGAGGGTTCCCTTTTCTCCACATCTATACCAACAGTTGTTTCTTGTGTTGTTGATTTTAGCCACTCTGATAGATATGAGGTGATACTGCAGTTTTGATTTGCATTTCCCAGATGGTAAGTGATGATGTGAATGTCATTTCATGCATCTCTTGACCATCTGTATGTCTTCTCTGGAGAAATATCTGTTCATGTCTTTTGCCCATTTTTAATTGGATTATTCATTTCTGGGGTGTTGAGTTTGGGATTGTTGGCTGTTATTGCAGATAATCTACTTCCATTCCATAGGCTGCCTTTTAATTTTGTTGCTTGTTTCCTTTACTGTGCAGAAGCTTTTCATTTTGATACAGTCCCAATAGTTTATTTTTACTTTTGTTTCCCTTGCCTCAGGAGATATATGTAGAAAAAAATTGCTACTGCTAATGTCATAGAGGTTACTTACTGCCTGTGTTGTCTTCTAGGATTTGGTGGTTTCAGGTCTCACATTTAGGTCTTTAAACCATTTTGAATTTATTTTTGTGTTCAGTGGAAGAGAGTGATCCAGTTCTGTTACTTTGCATGTGGTCGTTCAGTTTTCTCAACACCATTAGTTGAAGAGACCTTCTTTCTCCTAGTGGATATTTTCTGCTTTGTCAAAGATTAATTGACCATATAATTGTCATTTTATTTCTGGGCTTTCTCTTCTGTTCCATTTATGTATGTATCTATTTTTATGCCAGTACCATAATATTTTGACCACTACAGCTTTGTAATATAACTTGAAGTGTAGAATTGTGAGCCTCCAGCCTTATTTTTCAAGATTACTTTGGCTATTCCAGGTTCTTTGTGGTTCCATTCAAATTTAAGGATTATTTGTTCTAGTTCTGTGAAAGAACTAGAAATTTTGATAGGGATTGCCTTAAATGTGTAGGTTGTTTTGGGTAGTATAGACCTTTTAATAGTATTCTTCCATTCCAGTCCATGAGCATGGGATGTCTTTATTTATCTTTGTGTCATCTTCAATTTCTTTCATCAGTGTTTCATAGTCTTCACAATACAGGTCTTTCATCTCTTTGGTTAGGTTTATTTCTAGGTATCTTATTACTTTTGGTGCAACCGTAAACAGGATTGTTTTCTTAATTTCTGTTGCTGTTGCTTCATTATCGGTGTATAGAAATGCAAGATTTCTGTACATTGATTTTGTATCCTGTGACTTAGTGAATTCTTTTATCAGTTCTAGCATTTTTTGGTGGAGTCTTTCAAGATTTCTGTATACAGTATCACATAATCTGCAAATAATAAAAGTTTTACTTCTTTCTTATCAGTTTAGATGCCTTTTACGTCTTTTTGTTGTCTGATTGCTGTGGCTAAGACTTTTAGTACTATCTTGGATAAAAGTGATGCAAGTGGATATCCTTGTCATGTTCCTGACCTTAGGGAAAAAGTTTCTCATTTTTCCCCATTAACGATGATCTTAGCTATTGGTTTTTCACATATGGTTTTTATAATGTTGAGGGATGTTCCCTCTAAATGTACTTTGTTGAGGTTTTTATCATGAGTAGATGTTGCACTTTGTCAAATGCTTTTTTTTCCCCATCTATTGAAATGATCATATTGTTCTTATTCTTTCTCTTTTTGATGTAATGTGTCATATTGATTGATTTGGGAATGTTGAACCACCCTTGCAACCCATGAATAAATCCCACTTGATCATGATGGCTGACTTTTTAAATGTATTGTCGGATTTGCTTTGCTAGTATTTTGTTGAGAATTTTTACATCTATGTTCATCAGGGGTATTGGCCTGTATTTTTCTTTTTTTCAGTGGAGTCTTTATCTGGTTTTGGTATCAGGGTAATGCTGCCCTCATAGAATGAGTTTGAAAGCTTTCCTTCCTTTTCTATTTTTTTGGAATAGTTTGAGAAGAATAGGTATTAACTCTTCTTTATTTTTTAAAAATATGTAAAATTATATATAGTATTTATTACCATATATGTTATATATGATATAACTCTTCTTTTTTAAAATATGTAAAATTCTATATATTATTATTTATTATTATCATATATGTTATATATGAGTGATGTAAATGTTTGATAGAATTTGCCTGTGAATCCATCTGGTTGGGGACTTTTTTGGGGAGTTTTTTTTTTTACTAATTCAATTTATTTTCTGCTAATCAGTCTTCTGTTCAACTTTTCTTTTTCTTCCTGTTTCCGTTTTGGTAGTTTATATGTTTCTAGATATTTATTTCTTCTAGGTTGTCCAATTTGTTGGCATAGAGTTTTTCATAATATTCTTTCATAATTGTATTTGTGTGGTGTTGGTTGTTATTTCTCATTTGTAGTTTTATTTGAGTCTTTTTTCTTTTTGGTAAGTCTGGTTAGGTATCAATCAATTGTATTGATTATTTTAAAGAACCAGCTACTGGTTTTATTGATCTGTTCTATTGTTTTTTTAGGTTCTAAATCATTTATTTCTGCTCTAATCATTATTATTTCCTTCCGTCTGCTGATTTTAGGTTTTCTTTGTTGCTCTTTTCTAGCTCCTTTAGGTGTAAGGAAGATTGTTTAATCAAGATTTTTCTTGCTTCTTGAGACAGGCCTGTATTGCCATATATCTTCCTCCTAGAACTATTTTTGCTGTAGCCCAGAGGTTTTGGGCCATTGTGTTTTCATTTTCATTTGTTTCCATGTACTTTTTTATTTCTTCTTTTCTTTCCTGGTTGATTCATTCATTGTTTACTATCATGTTAACTTCCATGTATTTATGGTCTTTCCAGATTTTCTAGTTGTTGACTTCCAGTTTCATAGTGTTGTGATCAAAAAAGATGCATGGTAAAACTTTAATCATCTTGAATTTGTTCAGAGTTGTTTTGTGGGCTGATATGTGATCTATTCTAGAGAAAGTTCTGTGTATACTTGAAAAGAATGTGTATCCTTCTGTTTTAGAATGGATGACTATATCTGTTAAATCCATCTCTTCTAGTGTGTCATCCAAAGTAATTGTTTCCTTGTTGATTTTCTGTTTAGATCTGTTGTTGTTAGGGGCGGGTTAAAGTCCCCTACTATTATTGTGTTATTATTGATTAGTTCCTTTATGTTTGTTATTAACTGTTTAATGTATTGAGTGCTCCTATGTTTAGTACATAAATACTTACAATCTTCTTGTTGTACTGTCCCCTTTATTATGATATAATAATATCATAATTTTTCCCTTTTTCTTTTGTTACAGTCTTTATTTTGAAGTTTGTTTTGTCCAGTATAAGTATTGCAACGCCAGCTTGCTTTCTTTTTCTTTTTTCCTTTTTTTAAAGACTTTACTTATTTATTAATGAGAGGAAAAGACAGAGAGACAGGGAGAAGCAGGCTCCCTGCTGAGCAGAGAGCTGGATGTGAGACTCAGTCTCAGAACCCTGGGATCATGACCTGAGCCGAAGGCAAAAGCTTAACCAACTGAGCCACTCAGGCGCCCATACTCCAGCTTTCCTTTAACGGCCATTTGCATTAAATGTTTCTCTATCACTTCACTCTCAATATGTGGGTGTCTTTAGGTCTAAAAAGAGTCTCTTGTAGGCTGCATATAGTGGGTCTTCTTCTTTTTTTTTTTTAACCCACCCTGTTATCCTTTGTCTTTTGATTGGAGTCATTTTACATTCAAAGTAATTATTAATGGATACATATAATTGTCATTTTATTATTTGTTTTGTGGTTGTTTCTGAAGATTTTCTCTGATTCTTCTCTCATGATTTGCTTATTTTCCTTAGTGATACATTAGGATTTCTCTTTATTCTTTGCATATTTATTAGTGGTTTTCGATATATGGTTTCCATTAGGTTTTTATATAGTCTCTTGCATAAAACAGTCTATGTTGAGTTGATTATTAAGTTTGAACCCATTTTTTATTCCTTTCTTTCTGACTTTTTAGGTATATGCTGTTATATTCTATTATTTTGTGAGTTCCTTGACTGATTTTTTATAGAAATACTCATTTTTAGGTGTTTCCTACCCTTATACTGTCACTTCTGGTCTCTCTCTCCCACTCAGTGTGCCCCCTTTAATATTTCTTGCAGAGCTGGTTTAGTGTCATGAACTACTTTTTGTCTGGGAAACTCTTTATCCCTCCTTCTATTCTGAGTGATAGCTTTGCTAGATAGAGTATTTCTGGCTGCAGATTTTTCCCATTCAGTACTTTGAATATTATCATGACACTCCATTCTGGCTTGGAAAGGTTCTGCTAAATATAATCTCCTGCTAGCCTTAATGGATTTTCCCTTGGAAGTTACTATCTTTTTTTGTCTTGCTGCTTTTGAAAGTTTTTCTTTATCAGTATATTTTGTTACAACATGTCTTGGTGTCAGTCTGATTTTGTTGATTTTGGTGAGAGTTCTCTGTGCCACCTGGATCTGGATATCTTTTTCTTTCCCCAGATTGCAGAAGTTTTCAGCTGTTATGTCTTCAAATAAATTCTCTCCCCACTTCTCTCTCTCTCCTCCTTCTTCTGGGACTCCTATAATATGAATGTTACTATGTTTGATGGAGTCAGACTTCCCTAAGTCTGTTCTCATTTTGTATAATTCTTTTTTCTTTTTAGCTTGATTACTTTCCATTCTCTGCCTTCTATGTCATTCAGCCATTCCTGCGCTTCTTCCAGCCTGCTATTCATTCCATCGGGCGTGTTTCTTATTTCATATATTGTGTCCTTTTTCTCTACTTTGTTATTCTTGTCCCTTTGTTATTCTATTAACAGCAGCCCTGCTGTTAAGGGTCTCACCGATCATGTCTTCCACTCTTTTCTCTAGTCCAGTGGGTATCCTTATGATCATTTAAATTCTCTATCAGGCTTGTTACCTGTATTTGTTTTGCTTAGATCATCGGCCATGGCCCTGTATTTGGGATAAGTTTTCCCTTCTCCGCATTTTGTCTAAGTCTCTGTATCTCTTTCTCTGTATTAGGAAAGTCAGCCACATCTCCTGTTTTTGTGGTTAATGGCCTTATGAAGAAATCCTGTAGTGCCCTGCCGCTTAGTACCCTCTGTTCCCCAGGGCCTGATGCTTCTGGGAGTGTTTCCAGTGCATGCTCCATGAGCTCTGCTATTTTGTCCTGGCTGCTTTATCCTTCAGACCAGTCATCTGCAAAAGCTATCTATGCCTATTGCAAACAGTGTTTGGTCCCTGGCCTGAGTCTTGGCATGTTTTAACTAGATGTGCTCTGGTCTGTTTGTGAAATGAGACCTGTTTTACTGCTGCCAGAGCTGAGGATTTACAAAACTCCTGAGTCAGGAGCATGGTGTGAGCCGGTATTTGGGCTGGTTTTCTGGAGGAGGGGGTCTGAGCTTTGGGACTGAGGCACGGTGAGTGAGAAGGGCAATTCCACCAGAGTGTGGGGGAACGGTGCTTGGTATAAGCAAGTTAAGTAGCAGATGTCAGTATTGCACTGTTTCCCACAGGTGGCTCTGTGCGTATGCTGGGCCAGGGAGAGAAATGGCACCCGCCAGTGCCTTTGTTCCCAGACAAGTCTCATGAACAGTTTCTCTCTGGGATGCCTACCAAGATGAGCAAATAATCTTTCCAGTGTTAGCCCTAGGCACTCTTCAGATTGCTGTTTCCAGGCTGTGTTCCCTAGACTCTTTGCCCTGCCTTTTCTCCAAGAGCAACCCCGATACCCTCCAAGCTCTCCCAGAGCCCAGCCTGCTGACCTTTAAAACTCTAGGCCTTAAGCCCTGATGGTTGCAAGAACTCAAGAAATTCATCCTTTCTCACTGTCCAAGCCAATTGCTATAGGGATTCCTTTTCCTGTGAGCTCGCCTGTGAGTTAGTCTGTCTCTTCCTCTTCTCCATGACCAGGGCTCCTGCCCTACGCAGTGGTGACTACTTTCTCTCCCAAATCGCATCTCTGTACTTCCTACCTTCTTCGATGTGGCCTCTTCTCTACCTTTCGTTGTGGAGTTTGTTCTGCCAGTCTTCAGGTTAATTTCTGAGGTATTTAGGATGATTTGATAGTTATCTAGTTATAGTCATGATATCAGGTGAGCCTAGGGTCCTCTTCTGCTGCTGCCACATTCCACCCTCCAAAAGATAAACTCTTTGAATTATGTCTGGGGGGGGGTGGCGGTTGGAGAGTGGGAATTAGGAAAAAGGAATGCAAAAATAAGACAGTAAGTGTCTTACTAGGATTATGAGGATTTTTCAAGATAAAGGAGGTCCCAGTATGTAACCATTAATTGACAACTTAAAAGAAGTTGGTTTGCAAGATTAGGTTTAGAGGAGGGATTTTTTTTCTTTTCTTTTCTTTTTCTTTTTTTTAAACTTAAATTCAACTTCATTAACCTATGTAGTGTACTAAGAGGTTCAGGGGGTAGAATTTAGGGGTGGAATATTTAAATGGCAGACAGAATACGGATTTGTTCTACATTAGAGAAGTCGGAACTGGAAATCTGATGTTCTTCCCAGTTAGAAATGTGGAACTGTGGGGTTGTGAGGGACATGAGGAAGCTATTCTCTTTTATGGAGCCACACATGATATGACCTGCCCAGGGATGCACAGCTAATAGGTCAGTGGTAGAACCAGACCTGAAGTCAGACCTTCTGGCTCTGCTTTTTTTTTCCCCCCTTCTCTCATCCCCAGTTTACTTAAGGGTGATTATCTATCATGAGTGTTTTTTTTTGTGTGAGAGAAACAGAGAACAACATAATGGAAAGAGCAGGTAGGGTGTCAGAAGCCATATCTTAAAATGGAGTCTTGGCTAAAGCTTCCCTTTTGTCAGCAGTAAGAAGTGAAATCAGAAAAGACCGAACAAGAAAGGGAGAGAAGGGAAATCCATTAGGGAAATGAAGTATCACACAAGTCACAGAGAATTTTGAGAAGAGGCCCCATATGTGTCCTTTGTAGCACAGAGACTGTGTAAAAGGAGGACTGAGAAAAGGTGACTGGGGGTGTTGAGTGGGTTATGCAACTTTGATTTGGTGAAAGGTGTCAATGTAGTGGTGGAAATCAAAGGCCAGATCACATTTACTTAAAACATGAATGAAGAAAAGACAGTCAACTGGATTTGTAGATAGTATAAGTGGCTTTTTTAAAAAATGTGGCAGTGAAAGGGATGGCAGAGTGATGGTAGTTTAAGCATCTTGGGGTGGTTTAGGCTGGAGGAGACCTGACCTGTTTGTAGCAAGGGAAGAAAAGAGAGAGTAATCTTGATGAAATACTTTTTAAAAGATAATTCCTCAGGAACCAAGCAGAATTAACTTTTCTTTACCTTTTTTTACCCACTTAATTTGCTCTTAAACTATTTATACAAGATTATAATTATTTAACTGTTCATCTTTCCCACTAACTTGTAAGTTTGCTGAAAGGAGGATTGGATTTTTTTTTCACTTTCTCACTCATAGTTATTCAGTGAGCTTGCATTTGGTAGGTGTTGAAAAAATGCTGGAAAATTAAGTGGGCATATTTTTGTATGAGGTGGGTGCTAGAGTGTGCTTGGGTAGAAAGAGGCAAATAGGAACTCAGTGACACAGGTGAAAACCTTATTGAAGAAGGGAGGCTATATACTTGCACAAAAGAATGATGACTGAAAAGGGCATATCTTTTAGCCAGCGCAGGACTATGGAGAAGAACTTACAGGTAGAGCAAAGGGAAGCTGGTGCAGTGTATTAAGTGGCCTTACTTCTCCTTATGAAGGAAGAGGTCTGGTCAATAGCTTATGGTAGAAGTTAAGAATGGCATTTTGGATATAAGAAAGATTAGGAATTATTGGTAACAAATTTGATAGGGAATCTAAAAAAAGAGAGTTAGAGGCTTATTTTCAGCCATTAGAAAGAATCACTTTTTAAAAAATATATACAATTATCATGTCTATTGGGAATATTAATGTTTTTATTTAATAGTAATGACTGTGTATTAGAAAGTGGAAGAGGGACTGTAAAGTGTCCCCCAAACTGAGAAGGCACTTTGAGACTGAAAAACAAAGGCAACACCATGTAGAGTATAGAGTTTTATTCAAGGTAACTTGCTGACAGGATTGAACAGGCAGTGATCTGGACAGCTGCACATCTATTTTCCCTAAAGTCCAGACCGTAGTCTATGATTTTATAGAGCAAGGGAACATGCGGGGAGGGCACTGTAGTGAGGTCAAAGGATGTGCATACACTTCCTTGATAGCTAACATTTAACAGACCTTGTGGTGCCATCTGTGCATCGGGAAGGGGGAGAAACTGTTATTTCTAGTAGTTATCTAAACATATTTAGATGTTATATTCATGTATATATATTCATATATATATTCATTCATATATATTCATATATATATTCATTCATATATATATTGATATATGTTGATATATTGATATATATATTGATATATCGATATTGATATATTCATATATATCATATCATATATATACATTCATATATATATTCATTTATATATTCATTTATATATATATATATGAATGTGTGTATATATATATATATATATGAATGTATATATAAATTATATATAATTTAGATGTTATATTCACAGACCTCCCTGTATTCTGGTCATGGAGTATATTAACCTCCAAGGAGTCTGGAGCACGTAGCGCCAAGGGAGGTCATCATGTGAATATGGACAAGGTGGTGGGCCAAAGATGGAGTCAATGTGAGCAGTGCGCCTGCGCTGTGTTTGCGTATGCTTTGCTTTTTGACTCCATTGCATTCCTCCATTTCCTCTCAGCCTGTAAGTAGATCCCTTACTCAGTTGAAGCTGATTAGTAATTTCCACATCAGCCTTTGGACCTGCATTGTAACCTTTTATCTGAGATGAACACAGATGTATAGTACATGTGGGCAGGCTGTAAATAATATTTGGCTTTCATCCGATGTCTTTTTTGAGTGGATCTCAGTAGAGTGAAGCAGCTGGGGGACTGTGTTCTAAAGGGCAGAAAGTTGATGAATGAAAAATCCATGTAAAACATTTTGATGAATGCTTAGTTGCAGGTTGGCATGAGTGCAGATTAAATCTTAAAAACTCCAAGTGCACTTCAAAATATTGAAAGTCAAGAAAAACATAATTAAAATGCATGTAAGGTAAAACTCAATGCAACTACTTTTATTTCAGAGAAAAGCTACTTGAGAGAGATACCTTCAATTATTAAAAAAAAAATACTTAGGTGCTAATAATTAGATTTTGGGGTGCGGGCAGAGAGAGGCAGAGGGGGAGAGAAAATCCCAAGCAGGCTTCATGCCTCGCACAGAGCCCTGTGCTGAACTTGATCTCATGACCCTGAGAGGGGTCATGCCAGGATGCCACCCAGATGCTCCTGATAATCAGAATCTTGATCGGAAAAGGGATTGTTGTGACTTAAATGACATCACCTACTTTTTTTAAAAAGCATATTCAGAGGATCACATTTTTTCCTTTTTAAATGAGCTTGATAATCCCGCTTAAGAAAACAGCAACTGAACAACAGAATAAAGTCAAAGAGAATGGACAGCCCAGCATTTATCCCTCAACTCTCCCCCAAAAGACATTAACATAGATGTCAATTCACCAATAAGACATCAAAATTCTAAACGTTTATACTGCAACATGGCTTTAAAATACATGATGTAAAAAGAGAGGACTAAAAGCAAAACTAGACAAATCCATAGTTATATTGAAGAGTTCACTTCTCTTTCAGTAATTAATAGAATAAATAGACAGAAAATCAATAAGGATATAGAAGACTTGAACAACACTGTCAACCATCTTAATCTAATTGACATTTGTAAAACATACCAACCCAACCAGGTGAATATACATTTTTTTTCACGTGTCCATGAAACATTAACCCAGATACATCATACTGGGTCTTGAAAAATTCATTACAAATCTAATGAATGACAGTCGTACAGAATATGTTTTCTGACACTAACTCTGACAGTAAGGCAAGAAAAAGAAGGGAAAGGTAGAAAGGAAGAAAGAAAACTTTATTCTCAGATAATGTGAATATCTATGAAAAAATGTCACAGAACTTACCGAAATGCTGTTATAACTAAGAGTTTGCAGGATAATAAGGCAATATATAAAAATTACTATTTCTTCCAGTGAACAATTGGAAATTAAAAGTTTTTGGAAATACTATATGCAATAATACCAAAAAAGAAATGAACACTTTTTAAAATGTATTTATCTAACAAAATATGTGCAAGATCTCCATGTTGAAACACTTTATGCCGAAACACTAATGAAAGTACTCAAAGAATAAAGTTGTAGATGCACACTTATTGATTTTAAGACTTACTTTAAAACTACTGTAATCAAGACAGTGTGATTACAAAAATGATAAACATAGAGATCAGCTGGACAAAACTAAAAGTCCAGAAATAGACCCACATATTTAAAAATGGATAACCAATTTTTAAATGTCCTTTTTTTTTTTTTTTTAAGATTTTATTTATTTATTTGACAGATCACAAGCAGGCAGAGAGAGGGGGGGAGCAGGATCCCTACTAAGCAGAGAGCCTGATGCAGGGCTCGATCCCAGGACCATGAGATCATGACCTGAGCCGAAGGCTGAGGTTTTAACCCACTGAGCACCCAGGCGTCCCAACGGGCAACCAATTTTTAAACAAAGGTGTCAGGGCAATTTAATAGGGAAAGTATTGCAAGTCTTTTCAACAAATTGTAGAACAGTTGAATGTCCATATGAAGAATTAAAAGGAAAGAACCTAGCTTCATACCTCATATCTTATATAAAAATTAAATTGAAGTGGATTATAGACCTAAATGTAAACTTTCCAGCAGATTCAGTGTCTGACGAGGCTCTGCTTCCTGGTTCATAGATGGTTGTCTTCTCATGGTATCCTTACACAGCAGAAAGGGGAAGGACCTCTCTGGGGTATCTTTTATTAGGGCAGTAATCACCTACCAAAGGTCCTATATCCTAATACCATCAAACTGGGGGTTAGATTTAAACATATGAATTAGGTGATAATCATGGCACATTCAGTCTGTAACAGTGTGCAAATATTTTCTTTTTTTTAGCTTGTCTGATTAATTTTTGATAATGATCAAACGTTGATGGACAAGAGTTTTTGGTTTTGATGAAATCCACTGTTTTCTTTTGTTACATGTAATTTTGATATGTCTGAAAGTCCGTTGTCAAATACAGTGTTACAAACATTGATACCTGTATTTTCTTGTTGTAAATCCATAGTTTTGAAACTATGGATTTGTATGAAACTACTACATTAGATCATTAATCCATTTGAGTTAATTTTTGTACATGATATAGTATAAGGGTCCACCATCATTATTTTCCATGTGGCTAGCCAGTTGTCCCAGCACCAGTTATTGAAAAGACTGTTTGCCCATTTTAATAGTCTTACACCCTTGTCAAAACTCAGTTGGACATGGATTGGTTTATATAGATTTATTTCTGGACTCTCAGTTCTATAGCATTGGTCTGTATGTCTTTGCCAGTACCACACATTGTTGGTTACTGTAGCTTTGTAGTAAGTTTTGAGATTAGAAAGTTTGAATCCTCCAAATTTGTTCTTAATACTGTTCTGGCTATTTAGAGTCTCTTGTAATTCCACGTGACTTTGAGGATTGTCTTTTCTATTTCTGCAAAAAAGGCCTCTGGATCTTTCATAGGAAATGCTTTGGTTAGCATTGATATATTAACAATATTGTCTTTTAATCCGGGGATTTTAAACGGGGACTTCTCTCCATTATTTACATCTTTAATTCCTTTCAGCAGTGTTCTGTGGTTTTCAGCATACATCTTTCACCTCCTGATATTTCATTCTATTGAATGCTGTTATAAATGGAATTTCCATTTTCTGATTATTCATTGTGAGTATTTATTTGTTGCCTAATTGCTCTGACTAGAATTCCAGTACCATGTTGAATGGCGCAGTGAAAGAAGGCATCTTTGTCTTTTCTTGATCTTTGAGGAAGGCTTTCAATATTTCATCATGATTATGAAGTTAGTTGTAGGTTTTCATAAATGCTCTTTATTATGTTAAGGAATTTTTCTTCTATTCCTAGTTTATATGTGGGTCTGGGTGTGTTTAGTCATGAAAAGGTGTTGGGTATTGTCATGTGGTTTTTGTCCTTCATTCTATTAATGTGATGTATTATATCGATTGGTATTCAGATGTTGAAAAACCCTGACATTACTGGAATAAATCCAACTCGGTCATGATTTATAATACTTTTTAATGTACTGCTGGATTTGGCTGGCTAGTATTTTGTTGAAATTTTTTGCATGTGTAGTCATTAGGGGTACTATCTGCAGTTTTCTTTTGATGTCTTTGTTTGGCTTTGCTGTCAGGGTAATGCTGACCTCAAGAATGAGTTAGAAAACGTTGACTCCTCTTCTATTTTTGGAAGAGTTTGAAAGGGACTGGTGTTATTTCTCCTCTAAATGTTTAGTAGAACTGACCAATGAAGCTGTCTGGTTCTGGGCCTGCCTTTGGTGGGAGGTTTTTAAAATACTGATTCAACCTCTGTCTGCCTTAAGTTTCTTCAGATTTTCTTTGTGTTCTTGGGTCAGTTTTAGCAGTTTACATATTTCTAGGAATTTGTCCATTTCATCTAGGCTATCTAATTGGTTCTTAGTATTCCTTTATAATCCTTTTCATTTTAGAGAAGTCAGTAGTAATGTCCCTACTTTCATTTCTGATATTAGTAATTTGAGTCTTTGATTTTTTTCTTATTTAATCTAGCTAAAGCCTTACCAATTTTATTGATCCTTCCAAAGAAGCAATTTTTTAAAAAAATTTTTGTTTTGCATTTCTGTTCTCTATTTTGTATATCTTCATCTGATCTTATTTCCTTCCTTCTGTTGGTTTTGGGTTTACTCTGCTCTTCTTTTTCTAGTTACTAAAGGTATCAAATTAGGTTATTGATTAAGATCTTTCTTCCTTTTTAAGTGAGTACATAGGTATATACCTGTTGCCATTTTCTTGATTGTTTCCTGGGGGTTTTTTTTGTTTTTTTTGTTTTTTTGTTTGTTTGTTTGTTTGTTTTTGTAGTTCTTTTTGTAATTCTTATTTGTTCCTTGTCTTACCTTTTTTTTTTGGGGGGGGGTGATTTGATGAATTTCTTTACAGGTTGTTTTTTTTTTTTTTAAGATTTTATTTATTTATTTGACAGAGACACAGCGAGAGAGGGAACATAAGCAGAGGGAGTAGCAGGCTTCCCGCCAAGCTGGGAACCCGATGCAGGGCTTGATCCCAGGACCCTGGGATCATGACCCGAGCCGAAGGCAGCCACTTAACAACTGAGCCACCCAGGCGCCCCTCTTTACAGTTTTGTTTGGACTTTTTCTCTGTTTTTCGTGTATCATAAGTTTTTGTTTGGGTCGACATGACAATACCCAATCGTGGTTACCATGATGTAACACTCTCTGTTATATAGCAATCTATTCTAAATTAATGGTCACTTAAGTTGGAATACATTCTAAAATCACTACATTTTTCCTAACCCCCACCATGTTTTATGTGTGTGTGTGTGTGTATAAATAAATAAATATATTTTACATCTTTTTATTTTGTGTACTTGTTAACTAATCATTGAAGATATAGTTGCTCTTACTACTTTTGTCTTTTATTCTTCAAACCACCTTTATATATGGCTTTAGCTGCTGTGGTAATGCTGGTGGTCAGCACTGGACCCTAATGTGCCTGGCTGTGAGGTCTGACTACAACTATTTCAGGTGTGCTTGTGGGTGATACTGAACATTCTCTCCCCTTAGGAGAAGCCACTTTTTAGGGGTGTCACTTCCAGTCAAGGCTACCTATTTGGTGCTTTCAGATAGTAACCACTTTGGGAGACACACCGAGTGCGCTTTTTTTTTTTTTTTTTTTTTAAGATTTTTTAAATTTATTTGAGAGAGAGAACACAAGAGCTGGGTGAGGGGCAGAGGGAGAAGCAGGCTTTCTGTTGAGTGGGGAGCCCAATGCAGGGCTCAATCCTGGGACTCCAGGATCATGACCTGATTTGAAGGCAGATACTTAACCGACTGAGCCACCCAGGTGCCCCAAGTGCTTTGTGGTAGTACTGTATTCTCTTTTCTTTACAGCAACATCATTAGATGAACCTTCATTCTTGTTTATTTTTTCTATGCAGCATAAACTCCATGAAAACAATAATGTGTGCATCTTGTTTATCTCTCTGCTACTTGTAACAGTGGCTGGTAAAATAGTACAGAAGATATTTTCAGGTTTTAAAAATTTACATTTCATTTAAGTTTCTTTGTTATTGTTAAAAAGAATTCAACTGTGTAGATTTTAACGTTCTTAATGTCTTTATTCAGTAATTCACAAACTGGTCAGCATACAATCTAGGAAATAGAAACAAATTTCTGTACTGTACAAATGAAAGACTTAAAGGGAGTGCAACAAGGGAGTTTATAGCAGACCAAAAAAGTGGATTTGTTATTGCAAGGTCACTTTCCTTTAGATGATGGTGGGAGTCTGTCAGGCAGATCAGGTGCCATTTAGGTGAATCCTGATTGACTGGTTTAAGATTCCATTTCTGGGAGAGCTGAAAACTGTAATTAAGTAAAATTTCAATTTGGTTAGATGGGGCTTAGCCAGAGTAACTTCGTTATGGTCCTGTTGTCTTGTTAATAATCACTCCTTTGCTCAGACTCAGTCTGAGAGATGTGATCAAAATTGAAGGTCCTACCACTACTCTCAGCTACTGCTCTGAAGTTCTCAGGGGTGTTTTTTTGTAGAATCTCTGTGTGTTATTCACCTATCATGTTGTCTTTTCACTGAATCTATTTATGGAACTCCCTGGTCACGATATTGGGTTCATATTCTTTACATTGGTCATTCTCCTCATTCCTTTTCTGGCATTCTAGTCTAAAGGAGATCATTTGCTTGCTGGTTAATGGCTGCGAGCATGCATTTAAAGCTTTTGAGAGAAAAGGGTACACCAGGGAGAGGAGAATACCAGGATTATTAAAAACAACGTACTTCCCAGTGTTTGGGGTTCACATCGGAGCCATGGTCCCCAAGACCCAAAGCAGTCAGAATCAAAAAAGTCAACAAAAACCCACAATGAAGGAGTTACTTTGTTAAGCCATCTGGCTTGTCTAGTGATCTCATGTAGTGAAATGTAACTTCCCCAGAAGTATCAATCCAAGTAAAGCCATTGGTCTTGGCTGTAGCATTGATACCTCCTTGCTCTGCTAAAAGATAATCAAGAGCTATCCTATTAGTAAGAACAACTTTGGCCAGAGAGTCTGGTCTGGGTATTTTTGTTAGGCAGCTACCGCTTTTGCAGCAGATTCTGTAGTACCTTTAAGAGTCAAAAAGAGGTTCCTGATTATAGCCTTATTTGATCTTACTCAAAGTCAGAGAATTCAGGAAAAGGATGGTCAGAGGAAAGGGGGAAGGCAAAGAAACATCCTTGATCTGACATCTTAAGTAGAAACAATCTACTTCAGTGTTGGCCAATTCTTTTCCTAGTCAATTTGATTTTGAGGTCTAGCATTTTCATAGGACCAGATGTCATGTGAGACCTTTTTCAGCTGTGAAATATGCAGCCAAGATTCAATACCTTGCAAAAGAACCTTGGTAGGTACTTTCCTGGAATCTCACATCTGCAAAAGTATCAGAGTAAAACAGTAGCTGTCTGTAAATGACAAAAGACAGCCTATGGATGAAGACCTGATGAGAATTTATTTTAATGTAATTGATTGGAATATTTGGTTGTTTCTGTGATATACAGTATTTTAAGAAAATGGCTGGAATTATGACAAATAACATTATACCAGGACATATCTAATTTCTAGGAATTTCATACAATTCCTTGTCTATTTTTATATGCAGTTGTTTCCTTTCACCCTTATTATTTGTAATAGTTTTAATTACATATATTGGTAGAATTCTTAACCGTTAGAATCCTTAATTCTTAGTGAAAACTAAGAAATAAGCAATTGTAGACTGTCTTTTTACATAAGGATTCTGTGTTGGGAAACTTTAAAATAAGTCTTACAATTTTTAGAAGTATATTTTCTCATAGAGAATGTTTCAATATGGCATAAAATATGTTTACTAATAGATCTAAATACTCTAAGTTTCTCTTCCTAAGAATCCAAAAGTAGATAAACTTGTGTTCAGTAATTGTTTCATTATTTTATCTTATTCAGTAACTATCATTTAACTTAGCAGAGCTCTAAATTTTCAAGTAACCAAAAAGATTTAGGGAAACTATTCAAGTAGACATACCATTAAACATAATTATTGCTGAAAAGTTTATCTATAAGCTCTTATCCCATTTAACCTTTCTCTAAATCATTTGGTTTTTGGTTTTGTTTTTTGCTTTTTAAAGATTTTTTTGACACAGAGAGAGAGCAAGAGGAGGAACACAAGGAGGGGGAGTGGGAAAGGGAGAAGCAGACTCTCCACTGAGCAGGGAGCCCAAGGTGGGGCTCGATCCCGCATGACCTGAGCTGAAGGCAGATAATTAACAACCGAGTCACCCACGTGCCCCAAATCATTTGTTTTCTTAATATATTTAGATTTCTCTTAAAATTTCACAAGACTTTAATCAAAGTTAGACTTTATGCTGTTAGTTTTCTGGCTAACAAATTTTGGTAACATAGGAACTTACTTTACTAGTAAACCAGGAAGAAGAAAAGTCATATGCCTTAGTTGATGCTGATAGCTCTAAAGACATACCTATCCTAATTAGAGTAACAAACTTAAACTAGCTTTTATTTATTGAAGATGATCCCAGATGAATTTGAAAAATATTTGGGTTATATTCATTATTTCTGAGTATAGACATTTTTAATTTGATAAGCACTTATTTAAAATTTTTTTTAAGATTTTATTTATTTATTTGGCAGAGGGAGAAAGGTTACAAGTAGGCAGAGAGAGGGGGGAAGCAGGCTCCCTGCTGAGCAGAGAGCCTGATGTGGGGCTCGATCCCAGGACCCTGAGACCATGACCTGAGCAGAAGGTAGAGGCTTTAACTCACTGAGCCACCCAGGCACCCTAGCACTTACTATAAATTAATTTTGATAGTACCTTGGAGAGGTAGAAAAATATGATGTAACTACATTTATATGTAAACAGACATGAACACATAAATACAAACAAATACCTTATTGCTATTGTTCTAATATTTTAGCCATGACTCAGGTATGATAATACAAAGCTAACTAGTTTATAAAAGAGCATTTGGATCCAAATTGTATTTGTGGCAGATGGTATAAGTTAAGGTTACCTGCTCTGATGCCTTAAAGCTTCTTTTCTAATATTTGTGGAGAAGATTTAAGATTTTCATAAGCCTAGTTTTCAAATAGTCCTGCCCCCTCCCCTTTTTTATCTTCGGATAAGAATTCCTTCCCTGAAGTTTGCATTTTGAAGAGATGGCCAACAGAAGAGTTACTGGAGAAGACTGGTAGAACATGTGCATTTCAAGGACACAGGGAGGAATGAAGGTGCCTCCAAGAAGAGCTTTTATTTTCCCTGAATTCAGAATTTTTAAGTACCTATCTGCCTTCTAAGATGAATAGGGGAGGTTATGGTATTGATAAAAAGGATAGGTGGGCTTTGCAGTGCTTCTAGAACTGCATTTTCTGTTCTTGTAAAGACCCATTTTATATGACAAGAACAGTTCCTAATTCTTTGATGAATTGAGTAGCAGTCTAACAGATTTTCAAATGCCTAATCTACCATGCAACTACATTATCTTTAATTTGCTTGTTTATATCAGGGAGATCTTCAATGAAGATGGAAATCAAAAGATTTTTATATTCTAGATTTAGGGTTTTGTCTTTAAAATGTTTGTCCTTCCCTCTGGCTATGTTTAGCTTGGGTGACAAGACCTAAAAAGAAAGTTCCTGTCTGGCTGTGAACAGTAGCTTTTGGTTTGCCCAATTTCTATCAGTAGAGCTACTTTTAAAAAAAAAAAAAAATGCTTTCAAAATCTTGTTGGGTTGTAGCCAGGACAAATAGTAAATATTTCTGGCAGTTTATTTATTTATTTGAGAGAGAGTGTGCATGAGTGGGGTGAGGGGCAGAGGGAGAAGCAGACTCCCCACTGACCAGGAAGCCCAGCGTGGGGCTTGACCCCAAGAATGGGATCATCACCTAAGCTGAAGGCAGATGCTTAACTGAGTGAGCCACCCACGTGCCCCTATTTCTGGCAATATTGAACAGCTCTGTGAATGCATGACATGTCCCCAAAGAGGGTACAAAGGATACAACCCTCCCAAGATCCAGAGCCATTCCCAAAGATAGTCAGAAGAAAGAAAGACTTTTTTTTAAGATTTTATTTATTTGACAGAGGGAGAGAGATCACAAGTAGGCTGAGAGGCAGGTGGGGGGGGCGGGAAGTAGGCTCACTGTTGAGCAGAGAGCCTGATGCAGAGCTCAATCCCAGGATCCTGAGATCATGACCTGAGCTGAAGGCAGAGGCTTAGAAATACTTTGATAGATCCTCTCAGAGCCTGGAAATGGTAGGGCCCTAACTGCCAATGGAATGCAGCCATCATTTCTGTCTCACCATATTGTTGGGGACCCTAAACTAACTGGCTAACAAGTCCTCAGGACAGATAATGAGATATAAAAGAAGACAATAGTTGTCTGTGGCAGAGAAAGGATCAATAACCACTGGATGCAGATATAGTTAAATTTTTCTGTTTTTCTTTAACTTTCATATTAGCTTTATAAAGAGGTAATCAGCTACCTTTACTGTGTTTGCTTTTACCAGTGAGATTTTTTTTTTCTTTCACAAGTTTCTTCTATTTATAGAAGTCTCTAACATTTCTTGTAAGGCTGGTTTCATGGTGATGAATTCCCTTTTTTTTTTAAGATTTTATTTATTTGAGTGAGAGAGGAAACACAAGCAGGGGGAGTGGGAGAGGGCAAAGCAGGTTTCCTGCTGAGCTGGGAGCCGGATGCAGGACTCAATCCCAGGACCCAGGGATCGTGACCTGAGCCAAAGGTAGACGCTTAACAACTGAGCCACCCAGGTGCCGTGGTGATGGACTCCTTTGTCTGGAAAATTCTCTGTTTTAATTTTGAAACCTAACCTTGTCAAGTAGCATATTCTTCATTATAGTTTTTTTTTTTTGTTTGTTTGTTTTTTTCTTTTTTCCTTTTAGCACTTTGAATATATCATGCTACCTCCTTCTGGCCTGCAAACTTTCTGCTAAAAATCATTACATAGTCTTATGGGGGAGTTTTCTAATATATAACTAGTTGCTTTTCTCTTGCTGCTTTCAAAATTCTCTTTATCTTTAATTTTTGACATTTTAATAATTATGTGTCTTGATGTTCATCTTGCTTGGGGCACCCTGTGCTTCCTGGACCTGGGTGTTTGTTTCCTTCTCTAGGTTAGGGAAGTTTTCAGCTGTTATTTCTTCAAATAAATATTCTATTCCTTTTTTTTCTCTTCCATTTTGGACCTCTGTTTGAATGTTGGTACCCTTGTCCCAGAGTCCCTGAAATTATCCTTATTATTATTAATGTTTTATCCTTTTGCTGCTCAGCCTGGTTGATTTCTACTACCGTTTTTAAGGTTGCTGATCTGTTTTGCATGCTGAAATCTTCGTTGGTTCACACTGCTGTAATTTTCAGTTATTCTCTTCTTCAGCTCTGATTTTTTTTTTCTTTCTTTGCTGAAGTTGTCACTGTGTTCATCCATTATTGGGTTCAGTGAGCATCTTTACCACCATTACTTTACACTCTGTATCAGGTAGATTGCTTATCTTGTTCTTTTGTTTGGAACCTATTCTTCTGTCTCCTCATTTTGCCTGATTCTCTGTGTTTCTAGGTATTAGGTAGATGAGCTTTATCTCCCATTCTTGAAGGCTTAGTCTTCTGTAGAGGGTGTCCTTTGGGGCCCATTAACATGATCACACCAGTCACCAGAAGCATGAACACCAGGGGTATGCGCTGCGTGGGCTGCAGGCACACTGATGGGTGGGGCTGCCACCTGTGGCAGGGACTGCTTCCAGGCTCACACTACTCACTGGCTGTGATGGGCTGGGAGCCATGATCTTGATGCATCTGTTGGGGTGGGCAGGTTTGCAAGGTAACGCTGGGGCTGGGTCATCAGACCTAGCAGCATTGTTCAGAGTACCAGAAACGGTACTCAGCATTTGCAGTCCTAGATAAAGTTCATATAGATTTCTTCACTTCTGACAATGTCCAAAATTAGTAAGTCTCCTTTACATATGCCAAAGTGCTTTTTCAGACTGCTGTTTCAGTGCTGGGTTTTGGAGTTAGTGAGTTTGTGTGCACACTTTTATTTTCCTTTAACCCCCTGACTTTTCCAGAGTTACGTCCCACTGATTTTTCAAAGCCTGAGGTTATGGGGGCTTATCTTTCCAGTGCCGGTCCCCAGGCTGGAATGACCAGTGAGGGGCTTTGAACTCCTCACTCCTCAGGGACCTCCACATTTGTGATATCTGTCCTACTTGTGGGTTGCTCTGCCAAGGGTGTAGGTCCTGACCAGACTGCGCCTCTGCCTCTCTTAACCATCTCAGAGAAGTTTTTTCTTACATCCTTAGTTGTGGAAGAACTGTTCTGCTATTCATCGGGTTGTTTTCAGAGAGAGAGTTGTTCTATATGTAGTTGCGGTTTTGGTGTGTTTGTGGGGTGAGGTGAGCTCAGTATCTTCCTCCTCCACCATCCTGCTCCAAGAATCTCTGACGACTTTTGAGCACTTGATGACTGTTGAGCACTTGAAGTGTGGCTGGTCCAAATTGAGATATGCTGAAGGCAGTAGTGTATTGGTAAACCAGCTCTTGGGGCAGGCGGAGAGCCATGATTTATGTCATTTGTTGATTTCTGTTAATGTAAATACTCCTGCTGTGGCCAATTTTAAACAACTAAAGTGCTTTAAAACCCTGACTTGCAGAGTGATAATGTACAATCAATTCCTAGAAGCCAATTTGAGTCAGCCCCAGTACATCACTTGTAAGTGTAAAATATATACCAGGTTTCAAAAATTTAAGCAAAAAAAGAGCAATGTAAAATATCTCAGTAATATTTTTATATTGATTACATGTTGAAATGACAATAAACAATACTGATTTAAATAAATTGTCAAAATAAATTTCATTTGTTTCTTTTTACCTTTTTAATTGTAGCTAGAAAGTCTAAAATTATAGATGTCATTCATTATATTTCTATTGGCGAATGCTACTCCAAATAGTTACATAGAACTATTGAGCACTTGGGACTATTAAATATTAGAGTGATTAGGTTCTGTTTCCATATCACATTTTAATATTTGCTTCTACAGTTGTTTTTAACCTATTACAACTAGTATTTACTTTTACATATTGATCCATAAATTAGTACAGATAAGACTACTTATTTTTCAAGCTTTTTAATTGAACTGATACATTATTTACAAATATACTTCTGTATTAATATTTGTGAAACTTTTTTCTCATTTTAATTTTTGGGTTTTTTTGTTTTTTTTTTTTTCTTAAGAGAGGAAAGAAATGTGTTTTAGGAGATTTCCTCAGCATAATTGTTAATAGTGATATCAAAATAATGAAGTATGTAAAAATGTGTGTTTTTACCTTTTGAGAGGTTGGTTAACCTTTCTTTTTCCTAGTACAAAAGTTCTCAAGAAGTTAGTAACTATTAAATCTAAAACTGGCAAATGCCTTTTAATGAAGAAATCTTTCAAAATGGACAGTTTAAGAGACAGAACTAACACTGTGTCAAGAAGATTTTATGGCAAAGATAAACCTCAATGACTGCTTACTCAGTGTTCACATAAATTTGAACTACCTAAAACTCCTATGATTTTCTTAGGTAAGGAGTACTTGTCAATAGATAGTATTTAGTCTATCCATTACTTTATGAACAGTAACTACTTTTAAGAGCAGCTTTTCTCTCTTTTTCATCTTTAGGAACATCTCTTATGATTTATGAGAGCAGGACGCAGGACTTAGACTGTTGTACTTAGCTTTGCTTTTCTCGTAGTTGAAACTGCATGCATTGTTCTTGGTAAATCTTAAAACTGTATTACGGAGACGTTTGGAAGTTGAGTATTAGAGTTGGTGTCTGGAGGATGTGGTTATATTTTTGGCTTTATAATCTGAATATCTAAATATATTTCTGTGTATATCCTTTTTTTTTTTTTTAGTATATGTGCTGCCGAAGCGAGCACTATCCTTTTTTTTTTTATAGATTTAAAATAAATGGTCATTTGAAGATTACTTTCATTCAAGGTGTTTCAAAGAAAAAACTCTGAAAGTCAAATAACATTTGCCATTGTTAACCAAACCTACTGAGGTTTACTTTCACTGAAATTGTGTTAAAACATAAAACATGGTTTTTCTTAGAAAGAAATTTAGTACTCTGTTTATAATTATTTCTCTTTCTATAATTATTTTATTTGTTCATTACATGAGCAATTATATCTTTATAAGTATTTTGTATTCTCCCAGAGCCTTCACAAACCCTTTTCTTAAGGGAAGCAAACTTAAAGTATCCAAAAATATTAATTAGCTAACCTTAGTTCATACAGCAAGTGTTACAGATTCCTAGTCTTCTTAACTTTAAGCCATTTCAGACTGCCGGGTATTGTTTCCTATCAGTTTACAATGTAGTTAATGTTGGTTTCTGTTTCTAAACTTACTTTATATACACACACACACACACACACACACATACACGTATGTGCATATGTGTAAATTTATATGTATTTCTCTCTTAATCCTTTAGTCCTTGGAAAAATGACTAGAAAGTCTTTAAGTGACTATTTTCTGTTTCAATAGCTAATACATTTATTTTTATAAGTAAGATATTTGAAAATAACTACTAAATTAGTACAAATATTTTCATCGTTTCCATAAAGATTCTGAATTGGCTTGCAATTATATTAGGCAAAAAAATTGAATACTTAAAGCACAGTTTTAACTAGTAAGTAAATCATGGAATTGGTGTTTAGCAAGATTTTTCTCCAGTCTGTTAAGCAGACTTTACATATATGTTCTCACTTCTCCCTTCTTCCCAAGCTCACTTAGTTGTTGATGTTCCCTTAAAGCTTAAATCCTTTAATCCAAATGTTGGTTTTAAACTGCCCTAAGGAATTCATTATTTTGGGTGGCATTTTAAATAGCTTCTCAAGAATGCTTTTATAGGTACCTATTATTAATGATTCAAACCTTTATTCAAATATAGTATGTTAAAAGACAGTGAGGAATTTTCAATATTAGCATTTCTATATTGTAAGAAAAAACATGATAGGTACTGTAATATGATTATCAAACTTGAGTGTCATATGCCTTCCAGAAAGCCTCACTTCTATTTAGTAGGTGGCTGATTGGTGAGAATATTTCAGGATTTATGAATTGTGGCATAGTACTTTTCCAACTGAGGAGGTTCACAAACTATCAGCATTCTTTTTTCTAATGTGTTTGCATATATACATGAAGAGATTTAGAGAGCTGATAAATAAAATGACTAGAACAAAATCTGATACATAGTAGCTTATTGTCATTCTCAGTATTCACTTTTTTTGCCCATCTCTCTCCCTGCAAAAACTAACTGGACCATACCACAGATTTGGTTCACTGGTGGGATTTGTGTGCTGGACATTCAGTAAGTAGGGAGTGCTCTCAGGATCAGTATCTGTCAGGGAGTGAAGAAGGCAAGACTGGGCAGAAGGAGAAGCTGGTCTGTAGCTGATCCCTCAGGGAGCTCTGAAGCTGGGATGACCCTGCAGAGTTGTCCCTAATTGGAGCCAGGGCTCTTGAGACTTTATACCATTGCATCAGCCAGTCACTGGGTCAGGCTGCTGTCGGGAAGGGAACGGCACCTCGAGCAAAATGACTTCAGCTGAGGGGGACTTTGCTGCAAGTCATCAGCACTCTCTGACTCTGGAGAAATATGTGTCCTTGTTCTGAGGAGGATGGGTGGAGACAGCATACCACTGAGTCTACTCTGCAGTTCCAGGGAATGGGGATGGAACTCTAGATGCCCAAGCCAGAAATCAGAAAAATGTTCAAGATGCCATCCTGCTTTTGAGCTTTCTTAAATCTGTTCTTTCTTCCATTACCTAGGATTGCAGGTCACTTTAATCCCTAATTTTCAGTTCTTCTTCCCCTCAAAGGTCCTTCACACTATGCCAAAATGATCTTTCTCATAGAGTTTAATTTCTGCCCATCCTCAAACACCTTGCTGTCAAGTTTCTGTGCTTCCTTTGTGTGTTATTCCCTGTGTCTGAGTTGTGTCTCTGTGACTCTGTGTCTGAGTCCCTTTCTTTATCTTGATCATTCTTTACTCATTTATTACAGTTTTGCTCAGTTGGGTCATCTGCTGGAAGCTAGAGCACTTTTCCTCCCTTTCTCCTCTGTAACGCCCTGTTTTTTTTCTTGTCTGTCCTCACCTTTAGACTCCTTGTGGCTTTATCCTTCCTGAAGGCAGAAATGCTATGTTTCATCCAAATAAAACCAGCCCCTGCCCACAGTGCCTAAAGTTCATTAGAGAAGCTTAATGTGTGGGCTGAATGATAAGCAAATGAATGACTGACTCAGTTCATGGTGTGAAAGCTTAACTGAGTGGTGTTAGCAGAGGCTGCTCTGTGTTTGCATGTGTTAGTGTTTGCCTGCATGTGTAAGATTATATGTAGCAATGGCAGATTTCAACATTTGGAGTCAAGTTAATGTGATAGAGTATTTCCATTCTCTTTTCCAAAGAGTCTTCAGATATGACTGGAGAAACCTCTCGAGCTCTGTTAATACTTTGTGGAAGAACTAAATCAGTAATTTTTTTTTTCCTATGATACCAACCCCCCCCCCACACACACACACACAAAGAAAGAGGAAGGAAGAAAAGAAAAGGCAACTAATTGAAAAGGTTCTGGTAAAAGTCGCTAAGACTGATTTAAATAAAAGTAAGTTGCTTTGGTGAGGAAAGACATTTTATTATCCAATAAATATTTACTGAGCACTTGACATGTCACTGAGATTTCAGTATGTTCAAATCTGGAAATAGAATGATTTAAGAAACTGTTATAGAGCTTTTAGTCTAGTGGAGCCAAAAGGCATAATTCACAATAATAAAGTATGATAAGTGCTTTAATAAAAATACATTTAAAGTGCTAGCCGTAGACTCAGAGGGCCAAGAATTGCTGAAGGAGAGGCGTGACCTCAGGGAATGCTTCCTGTAGGAAGTGATCATTGAATTGTGTTTGAGAGTTGAGTAGGCATTTCCCCTGTGGAGGGAAGCAAGGCTTATGAGGCAAAAGGAATGGCATTCATCGACATTAATAAGTAACAAGGTAATGACTGTATCTCAGTTACTATTCAAGGCACAAGTCCTCTGCCTTTATGGAACAGATATTCTAGCTGGAGAGACAGACAGTGAACAAATGAGGTGTGGTCAGAGGAAACAGGACAAGACTTAGGGGAAGTGTGTGTGGACAAGGTTGTTGGGTATGTTTTGAGGAACCCTAATCCTAGAAGAGGTATGGAAACAGGTTCTGGAGATAAATTAATTTGAGAAACACCACCCTGATAAGCCCTGCTCTAGAGAAACTTAGATAATTCTGGAAACACCACCCTGATAAGCCCTGCTGTAAAGAAACTTAGATAATCCTGGACTGAACCAAGCTAAAAATCGGATTAGACGAGAAGACCCTCTGAGTCAGTAGGATTTTGTGAGCTAAAATTCCAAAGAATGCACCATGGGAGAACCTGGACTAAAACGTAAGGGCCCCCGTAGCCAGGCAGGAGAGGGGCCCAGAGAGGGCAACTCGGGGCCTGCTGAACAAGGCATTTTGGACCATGATGAAGTTTGGGAGCCAGCCATGCCAGGGTTAGATTTGATTTTAGAAAAGTTACTATGGTGGCAGTTTGTAAGCTGTCTTTGGAAGAGTGAAGAAAGGATGAATCAAGAAGTTTTGCCGTAAAAAAGAGATTGATTAGGGCCTGAACAATGAGGAGGGAAAATTATGTTTTTAGAGACATTCGGAGGTAGAATCGATTCGGTCAGATAACTATGTTGATAGAAAATGAAGAGTGAGTCAGAAAAATTCTTGGCATGTAATGTTTTAAACGAATGAAAGTACATCTTCAAGAGAGGGAAACTTGCCCCTGATCTGCCAGTAACGGAAGGTCACAGCAAAGTTGTAAGGTGGCGGCTAGCTAAGCTATGCAGAGTGTGTGAGAAACAGGAGCAAAGTAATATGTTCAAAAGTGTTCCAGACTCTGCCTCTGCCACGTTTTCTTTCACCTTTGAAATAAAGGACGGTTAGAAATGAAGTGGAAAAATACCAGCCCGTCGACTTTTGAAAGGTTGAGCTTTTTAGGAAGAAGCAAGGTCGTTATCACTTTTAAATAAGACAGAATATGACCTTGAATTAGAGACAGACTATGTGCATATCTAATTGGTGAGCTCTCCACTCACCGAAGCCAAGGACAGGCAGGTGGCTGCGTTCTGCTGCCAGAGAATCATCTGGGCCCCGTTGGCAGGCACTGAGCAAGCTGCCGATGGCAAGGAATAGTGGGGAACATTAGGAAGAGAGAAGGAAGTGTGGCGCAAAGTTCTAAAATGTCATCTGTATTCCTATCTAATATGTGTGTGTGTGGGTATAGATTTCCAATCAGTATTTTGTATATCATAGTTGTCAACTTGCTGTGACCTATTGCCAATCAAATAAGAAAAATATCAGCTAATTTGCTCCTTCTTCCTCCACTGCAGGGGTAGCTTGGTTAACCGCTTTGTTAGAATTCAAAACCAAAACAGGTATTTGCCTTGAGGAAGAAGTAGTAGATGAAGTGTATTTAATGCTTTTACCTACCTTAGCAAATACAGATATGATGTTTTTTTGTAAAGATGACAAAGTATATTGCTTTAAAAGAAATCTAATATTCTTCATGGTGGACTTTAGTCAGCAAATAAAAAATAATTCAAATATAGAGAGAGCAAAGTAAAAAATATTAGTTACCAAAATATAGTAATTTGATATCACTACTCCTCTTACTTTTTTCTTAGCTTTTTAATACTGATGAATTACAGTAGAACAATAAATGGATTCTTACACCTGACATTTTGTACTTCATTGTGGAAATACTGGCATTAAAAATAAAAAAAAGTCAAATTGCTGTTTAAGCAGTAGTCTTCATAGAAATTTTCTCTTTAAGTAGTTTTGTATTTTCAAATAAGCCTTAATTTATATGATTATTCAGATTGTTTGGTTATATTTTTCTAAAGCAGAATTAGAAAGACTTCTAATAGAACGTAGGCATCAGAATGGGCACTTACTTTGGCTCATATCAGAGGAAACTGTGGTGTGCTTTCCTTTTCCAAAATGGAATATGAAACCCCTTTTGAGAGCTGTCGGTTACACTTTGATATTTATAGACCATGTAACTAGTAAGCTGCGGACTCCATTTCATTTAACTTCATCCCTCTGGCTTTCTGCACTTTTCTTCTACCTGGTCCTTTCCTTTTCCTCTTTTTGTCTTCTCCTTACATTTCTCCCTCCTGATGAGTTTCCCTCCCCTGTTTTACTTCTGACTGTCTCTCTGGCCAGTCTCTGCCTGCTGAACTTCAGCCTTATGGAGCCATCCCTTTGGGAAGAGCAGAGGCCAATTCAAGAGGACGGAGGCTTGACCCTTCAGAAGCTATCTGGCAAGACGAACGCTGTCAAAAAGTACCATTGCCTCACTACATCTTCATTCTGACTTCTCTACAGAATTTTATTTTCTTTGAAAAATTTTAATGCCAGGGCATCTAGGTGGCTCCATCAGTTGAGCATCCAAGTCTTGATTTTGGCTCAGGTCATGATCTCAGGATCATGGGATCCATTGAGGGATCTGCTTGTCCCTCTCCCTCTGCTCCTCCTCCAGCTCGCTCTCCTTTCTCTCTCTCAAATAAGTAAAATCTTAAAAAATTTGTTACTGTCTTATTAAATAAGGTTCCAACACAAAAAATATATAAACAAGCACATTACGAACTAACTCCCCATGGCCTCCCCCTCCCCAAAGCATATTTTTAACAAACCAACAAGAGCAAGATTAGGTAGGTAAGTTCAGAATTTGACACATTATAAAATACTACCACAGCCATTTTTTCTTCATTTTTGAAAACAGCAAAGAAAAATTTTGGTTGCAAAGAAAAGCACACCACTTTTGATTAAACCCTAAATCTTTCTCAGGTTCCCAGTTGTCTGGCTACAAGTCAAGCGTATATGTCCACTGGCCTGGGACATGTGTTCTTCTATTAAAACTTAGCACTTTCTAAAAAAAGATTACTTGAATTATGACCACACACAAAATTTAAATTCCAAATGAACCCAACCGTTGCTAAGAAACTGAATTTCACAGAATAAGGATGGGTCAGTAACAGAGTCATCTTACGTATGAACTATCACTGCTTAACTGTCTCTGTCCAGCCTTAGTGACTTAGCAGGGAGCACTTTCAGCATCTGTCCATTAACACACACGTGATCCACCTTCGAAAAAGCAGTCTTTCTGAGGATATGTAAAACATCTTGTGAGAACTTCGCTCCTGACCCCTAATTCTTTTCCACAGACTACCTTAGGCATCTTTCTTGGATTTTGGTGTTTCTTTGCCAAGTTTCTATTTTTCCTCTATTTCACAAATTTTGGTACATTGTTGATACCTCAATTCTCTTTTCCCTTGATTTTAGCTTTGTATTTTCCTGCCTTGGAGTTATCCAGCTCATCGACAAATGATACCAGCACCATCCTCAGCATACCTATAGACTAGCTTTGTATAGCATTTGCTAGTGAGGTTTAATATCAGAAAAACTTACGAAAACTAGGTGCAGAAAAAGTCCCAAGCTCCCTTTCTAGAACATCAGAATCACTTGCTGAATATTTTGTAGTCCTCAGGGGGGTGTGCATCTAAGGGGTTGCTGACGCTGAGAGACTTCAAGTGTCCTACTCACAGAAGAAGCATCTCATAGTGTTTAATGACTATTAAGAGGTATTTTGGGCATTCTACACTTATTTTACATGATAGTTTGTTATTTACATATTGCATTTTACTGAGCTTTTAAACTACTTAGTTTTATTTAGGAAATCAGTTGGAGAGGGGAGGTGTTGGGTGACAGTTAATGAATTACTCTAAAACATCAGGGAATAGGTTCCTGTTAAGCATTTTTGTGTAGAACAGCTGTTTTTCAAAAATAGTTACAGCCAATAAGTGGGGAATGTGACTACTTCTAATCACTACTCTTACCGCCCTTGCCTAAGCCAGCATCATCTGTTTATTGAATTCTTGTAAAGAACTCTCTGTTTATATCCCTACTCCCTCTAGTTTGTTCCCAACATTGGGGGAAGATTAATCCTGTTATGTTAACAGTGTTAGGTCATGTCACTCCTGTGCTAGGAACATTGCAGTAGCTCCCCATTTTACTCAGAGGAAAAGCCAGATTTCATTCATTGGTCCACAAGATCCTTCTTTTTTTCTCTTCCTATATCTCTGTAATATAGATCATAATGTGAAATTCAAGTACATATGTTTATTAGTTATTGGAGTTTTAAGTTATGGTCCATATATTCCTCTTAAGGAAAACAAAATCATAAATTGCATAGGATTTAATTCTTCTCACAGTAAATGGCACTCCCCAGATAGACACCCCTATTTAAGAGGATATATTTCTTCATCTCTGAAATGAGGATAATATCTGCCAAGTGATACTTAATCTCCTCAAAGCAATTTTTCCCTTGGATTTTTCCTATTAGTTCATTTATTGTCCCCACATCTCTATTACTTGGTTTTCTTCTTCCTTCCCTAGATCCTCTCCTTAGGCCTAAATCTGTCTGTCTTTGAGTAGCTTTTCCAGATAATGAAAAGCACTCTGTTGTCTATTTTTTCCCCATTATACCATTACATATGTGCAGAAACTTTCACTTACCTGAAGTATGCTGTAACATGATCAGTAAAGGTTATTTAAGGATAGATGATGGTTGGATGATTTATTTATGGATTTGCAAGAAATTTCCAAAAAAAACTCATCCTAGAAAGATAAAGCAAAAAGGCAAAGGAAAATTAAATGATTTTGGTTAAGGAAGAGCCTTCTCTGGGAGTAGAGCAGGGGGGATTGATCTGTGACTAATCTAAATTTAATTTTGATGGAACCTAAATTTAATTTTGATGGAACCTAAAATTTCAAAATACATAAGCTTTTCTTACATTCTGGGGCTTATATGTCAGTTTTCCTTAATAACTTTTTACGTATGTGTGTGTCACGCAACTTTCTTTCCTTTCCTTCCTTCCTTATTTAAGTAGGCTCCATGCCCAACGTGGGGCTTGAACTCATGACTCTGATATCAAGAGTGGCACACTTTACTGAGCCAGCCAGTCACCTGAAATTCAGAAATGTAATCTATAACACAATCAGAGAAAAACAGTTCTTTTAAGCACATTCTTGTCAGGATTGTATGATGCCCACTCTAACTATAATAATTTTGTGTATCTGTCAAAAGATGTCAGCTATATTCCATAATGGGGATAGCGTATATTGAGGCTTCATGTACATTTCTTGTCACAGGAAGGTCAGCCCTTTGAAAAAGGATAGAAATGAATATTTCTCCAGAATTCTACTTCCTTTCATTTTAGGCTATCTCTTAATTCCAGCATTTTACTGTGTTTGATAAACAGGCCAAATATACATTTTATTTATTTGGTGGGGTAGGAGGGTGATGAAACTTTACGAATTTCAACTGGCATTGCACTTGGCTGATAAGAGTGGGAGTTTGTCGCGCTCCAAAGAGATTATGTGAGGTAGAATTGGAAAACAAATTGTATTTACACAAGATAGGATGATGTTCTTAATAGGTGTTCAGAATAGACTATTCATGCTCATATTCTGCTGAGCTTTACTAGAAATAACTTCATTTCAAAAAAAAGAACAAATCTGATTGAAGGTAAAAGCCTTCCCTCTCCAAAGATACTTGTCCAAAGGGCTTACATTAAATTTTCCTGATGGGTACACAGCTGTATTTTAGGCTGTATCTGTATGAACTGGTAATGTGGCAAATAAAAATCTAAATAGTATACTTGATTGCTTCATGCACCAGTCATTTAGATTACTAAATTTATATCTATAATTTTGGAAGGGATGTTGCAATATGATGTACTGACAATAACTGTCAAAGTCATAATACTGGGATCTGTTTTCATCTTGTTGTCAAGGTAAAGTTATTGAAATTCACAGTTGGTAGGTCAGAAAGATCACTGACTATCTCTTGTCATCTGTGGTTTAATGCTGACCTAAACAGTGACTGTGTAATGTCAGAATTATCACAGTGTCCAGGCTGCAGAAGTACAACATGCCCTGTGATTGAATGCATTTCCTGTCTGGAATATAGATTATGAAAATGCCCACAACCACGAGCTAGAGTGGTTTAGAGGGACTTCATTTCTAATTTTGCTTTCTCTTTTTCCCATGCATTTTAGATCTTGGATTTAGTAAAAGGGACTCATTACCAAGTGGCCTGTCAGAAGTACTTCGAGATGATACACAGCGTAAGTCCATTTTTGAACTTTTTGTCCTAATTCTTTGTTTTTTGGGTTTTTTTTTCGTGTTTCATTCAGGGATTTTAGTTGCAGCAATAGAAACCACTCCTGCTATTTTCACTAGCAAGGGATTTATTACATGGTATTAGGTAGCTTATAAAATTTATAGACAGACGGGAGAATTAAAACTAGGATGCTCCAGAATCAGAAACATCGTAACCAAGAGAAGCTACTCAGCAAGAAAACCTTCCTTTACTGCAGCTGCCACCCACCACTTCACATGTAGGAATGAGACCAAGGGTCAGTATACTTTCTCAGGAAAGTGCCAGATTGTAAAAATTGTAGACTTTACTGTCCATATGGGCTCTGTCAAAACTGCTTATCTCTGCTGTTGTAGTCCAAAGCAGCCATAGACAATATGGAAATGAACGAGCATCGCTGTGTTCCAGTAGAACTTTATTTACAAAAACAGATCGTGGGCCAGATTTAGGCTTTAATTAGCAACTCCTGCAATAGATCTAGAATAGTTGCCCCAGGTGCCTAGAAAAACCAGAGGCTTTTGCCATCTTCCTTGTTGAAAATCTGATTGTTTTACTTGTGGCTGCCCCCTGCATATTAATGCTGCTTCCCAAATGTCCCATTTACCTGCACGGCAGAACCCTGGTTGCATGTAGGACCCCTAACTGCAAGGGAAATGTGTTTGGTTTTCCCCTTGTGAGCCTCTTTTGACATGCTTCTGGAGCACAGCTGTACATTGGAGATGTTATGGGGTCGGTTCCAGAGCATCCCATTAAAGTGCGTTGAATGCATTTGGGGGTTTCTCAGTGCACGTACCAGGTATGCTTCCATTATATTGTAGTCTGTTGAGTGTGCAATAACATTATGTCTAGAAAACGTACATACCTTAATTAAAAAATACTTTATTGCTAAAATGCTCACCATCATGTGAGCTTTCAGCAGGTCAGTGTTTTTGCTGGTGGAGGGTCTTCCATTCATGTTGATGGCTGATCAGGGCGCTAGTTGCTGAAGGTTGGGGTGCTGTGGTGATTTTGAAAAATAAGATGTTTGCCACATCGAATGCCTCTTCCTTTCATGCATGATTTCTCTGTAGCATGTGATGCTGTTTGATAGCATTGTACTCACAGTCGAAGTTCTTTCAAAATTGGAGTTAGTCCTCTCAAACCCTTCCACTGCTTCCTCAACTAAGTTTATGTCATGTTCTAAACCGTTTGTTGTCATTTCAAGAAATCGCTTTCTGTGCTCATCCATAAGAAGCAACTCCTCATTTGTTGAAGTTTATCATGAGCTTGCAGCAACTCAGGCACATCTACAGGCTCCACTTCTAATTCTAGTTCTCTTGCTTTTTCTACATCTGCATTTACTCCCTCCATTCAGATCTTGAGCCCCGTAAGGTCATCGATGAAGGTTGGAATCATCTTCTCCCAAACACCATCTTCTCCCTTCTCCACCACCATTAATGTTGGTGTTTTGACGTCTTCTCATGAATCACAGGTGTTTTTAATGGGATCTAGAAATGGTGAATCCTTTCCAGAAGTTTTTTTTTTTTTTTTTAAGATTTTATTTATTTATTTGATAGAGCATAGGCAGAGGGAGAAAGAGAAGCAGGCTCCTCACTGAGCAGAGAGCTTATTGCAGGGTTTGATCTCAGGACCCTGGGATGATGGCCTGAGTTAAAGGCAGATGCTTAACCTACTGAGCCACCCAGGTGCCCTCCAGAAGGTTTTTAATTTACTTTGTTCAGTTCCATCGGGGAATCATTGTGTATGGCAGCTATAGCCTTACAAAATGTGTTTCTTAAATAATAAAACTTGAAAGTCAAAATGACTCTGCTCCATGGGCTGCAGAACGAATGCTGTGTTAGCAGACATGAAAACAACATTCATCTTGACATCTCCATCAGAGCTCTTGGATGGCCAGGTACCTTGTCAGTGTCAGCCCCAATGACCCCTAAATCAAGAGTGATTTAGTCGGCATGCTCTACCGACTGAGCTAGCCAGGTTCCCCCAGTGAGCAGTAGGTGTCGATAGTGGCCTTAGAACCTTCATTCAACCATGTTGTAAACAGATGTGCTATCATCTAAGCTTTGGGTTTCCATTTATAGAGCACGGGCAAAGTAGATTTAGCATAATTCTCAAGGATTATTCCTAGGATTTTCAAAATGGTCAGTGAGCATTGGCTTCACCCTCAAGCCACCAGCTGCATTAGCCCCTAACAGGAGTCCTTGCAAGCTTTCAAGCCTGCCACTGACTTCTCCTCTCTAGCTATGAAAGTCCTACAGTGGCATTGTCTTCGATATAAGGCTGTTTCATCCACACTGAGAATCCGCTGTTGTGCAGCACCTCCAGGAATTCTCTCCGCTAGCGCTTCTGGGTAACCTGCTGCCGCTTCTCCACCGGCACCTGCTGCTTCACCTTGTACCTTTATGTTACGGAGACAGCTTCTTTTCCTTACACCTCACGAACCAACCCCTGTCAGCTTCAAACTGTTCTGTAGCTTCCTCACCTGTCTCAGCCAGAACTGAAAAGTTAAGACCTTTGCTCTGGATTAGCTTTGGCTTCAGGGATGTGGTGGCTGGTGTGATCTTCTGTCCAGACCAGGAAAACTCTCACATCAGCAATAAGGCTGTTTGGCACAAGAGGCCTAGATTTTGGCCTCTCAGCTTTCAACGTGCCTTCCTCACTAAGCTTAATCATTTCTAGCTTTGATTTAAAATAACAGATGGACAGCTCTTCTTTCACTTGACACTGAGAGGCCGTTCTGGGATTATTAATTGGCCTAATTTCAGTATTATTGTGTTGCAGGGAATAGGGAGACTAGAGGAAAGGGGGCGGGGGGAGATGGCCAGTCAGTGGGGGAGTACAACCACATACAACATTTATCACTTGAGTTGGGCATCTTCTATGGGCGTGGTTTCTGGTGCCCCAGCCCAACTACAGTAGTAACACCAAAGGTCCCCATAACAACAATAATCATAAAGTTTGAAATATTGGGAGAATTATCAAAATGTGACACAGACATGAAGTGAGTGAGTGCTGTTGGAGGAATGGTGCCAATAGGCTGGCTCAGCTGCAGGGCTGCCACAGACCTTCAATTCATTAAAAAACAAACAAAAACCAATACCTGGGAAATGCAGTGAGACACGGGAAGCCTGCAGAGGTCAGGCAGATAACCCAAAAAAGTATAGGTGGCTGTGATTAATAGGAGAGGACAGGAGGAACTGTGGTGCCCTGATGAGTTCACGTCCCGTTAGGGGCCTTCACGTTGACCAGTCTGAAGACCCTGTACAAGTCAGCAGAACACATCTGCCCAGGGAACCCCCTGTTGGCAACCACCGGTCCTGATGGTGGCTTCCTAACCCAGGACAGACATCTAAGAATAGACCGAAAAGTCCACGCACTTCTTGAGACATTTTTTTCCTGTGAGTATTTTTGTGCATTTTTTTGAAGTCTGTTACCCCAAAATGTCACATTTATTGAATTCATCATCAGCTACCATGTTACTCATTTGTGTTTTTTCCAGTTTTCATGAAGTACTTTTTCTGTTGTGGCTATATAATAGAATTTCTTACATCATAAAATATTTCAGAGGAAAATATACCCTGTAATATTAGCCATCATGAATACAGTACTGTCAGCCAACATCTGTAGAACCTTTACCACATGCCTGGCCCAGTACTAAGTATTTTGGCCACATTAGCTCTTTTGATCCACACTGCAGTACTACAGCTAGAGACTATTTTTATTCCCATTTACAAATAAAGTTTAGAGAAGCTGAGCAATCTGTGTAAGATTCTGCTGCTCATAAGGGATGGACTTGGATTTGAACCAGACTGTCAGGTAACTAACTCATTATAGCTTGTCAGCCTGATTCATGATCCAACCACCACGGTTTACGTTTTAAAAATCCAAAGCCTAGCAATTCTGTATGATTTGCCCGAGGTCCCACAGCTGGTAAGTGGGAGATCTGGACCTAGCACCCCTTAGTCTGCTGTGGGTCTCATCTTCTTCCTATTACACCTGTTGAAAATATTAGTTATTTCAAAATTTTGTTTTCACAAAATATAAAGGACCAAATAGACATCAATAAAATAGGAGACAAGCACAAACTCTCATTAGTTTTATGAGTATAGGAATCTCACCAGGTGAGCCCCCTTTGTTTGGTATTTTCAGCACCAGTTTTGCATGCCTCTTTTCCTTAAAAACAATATTCCTTAATTTGCCTGCTCAGCCTGAGAGGTTTAATTTCATATGTATTCTTAATTAAGAGGCCACTGAACTTCTACAAATTGAGGTCTATTATCCAATCTCCTTCCTTGTTTTTAAATAAGATGTGAAAATTAGATTGAAATGTCGAGTTTGTCACATAATCACCAAAAAAGAATTTTTTTTAGCTTCAGATCTGCTTTTGTAGTATCTCATTCCTATAGGAGTATTACTACTATGGCCAATTTTAAAACTTGCCTTAGATTAGTGAAGATATCGAAAAGACGTATGTCTAAATCCTCCCACATATAACCTAGGCCACATAAAAATCAATGGAATAAAAAGGCTGTTTGAATTCACTAGATATCTCATTATAGATTTTTAGTGGTGAATATTATTTTTTCTCATTTAATTTCAAAATAGAATCCATTTTTATTGTCTGTTTTCTGCCATCCTGCCTGCCCCCCCTTAAAAAATTTGTTAAAGCTATGTTTATTTTCCTGAGCACTCTGTGATCAAACTCATTTTGATGAAAGTTTTGAAAATGAACCAGTTAATTGATACCATTTACAGCAGCACTATGATAGTTCCATATGGCTTTTTTGGTAATACCAGCTGCCTCATTATAAGCTGTCATTGCAAAACCTCTTGATTAAAACCCAAACATCCCATAGGTAAAACAATATTGCCTCCATCCCTTCAAAATCTACATTTGCTGTGGCAGAAATATGAGAGCTATGTTTGTGTGAAGTTCATTGTGTGCAAAGCATGTTGATTCCAAGCAAATGTTTGAGATTGTTAGTAGATGTCAAAATCTGGCCTGCTTGAAATCCGTTTTCCTCTGTTTCTAGGGAGTAGTGTTTTATTTTTTTTGGTATACTCCCTGTGTAAATGAAAATACTAGGCCTTGTGTAGATTCATCTCTGAATTTTAGTTGAAAATCGTTTCAGATTTTAGACCTCTTTAGGCACTGAGTCATTCTTGATACTTATTTTTCAAGTAGCTGAGCATAATTTTTCCCCTACCATATAAGTCTTTACAGAAATCTTGCTGAATTCTACCACATTTTCCTACAATCTTAAACAGAATATAGCAAATATAATTCAGGTTTTTAATAACTCAAGGTCATTGTTATGGTATCAGTTAGACTGCTGGGCTAGCAGCCCTGATCATGTCTCACTTGGATCACTGCAGTAGCTTCCTAACTCATTTCCCAGCATCTACAACATGTGCACCATTCCAGTTCTTTACCCTCCACACAGCTGCTAGAATGATCTTTAAAACAGAGGAGTATGATTACTTCAGTAAACTGCTTTCAAAACAAAACAAAAAAAAGGGCTTCCCAATTGCTCTAAAGATGAAATCCAAAATTTACAATGTAGCCTATAAAGGCTTCTCCACCCCATTTCCTACCTCCAGACTCCAACTACACTTACAACTTTACAGTACTTGGGGACTTCTAAGATAATACGGCAGAATGAAAATGCATCACTGGATTTCCTTCTCTCAGTAGTGAGCACAATGTGCAAAACATAATAAAAAATCATCAACCACGAAGGAAAACATCACCAATAGCAACCAATTAAGAAAAATGGCAAAGAAAGAAACAGAAAATTTTCAGTGTTTCCATATCTAGAATGTTCCTTTTTTTAAAATAAGGAATAAGGGAAATAGCAGCTGACGTTTATGCATAACTACGTGGAAGTGGAGGATTTCTATGGGTATAACTTGTTTCCCCCAGTCTTCTAAATTGATTTTGAAGTAAAATCTGTTTTCATTCTGTTAGGGTTTCGGGGGGCAGTGCAGGGAGGAGCATAAATCACAGTTAATTTTTTGAACAAGATGAAAGGAAACTGAATAGCAACTTCCTTCAGCCAGAAATAAAAGTGAAAGAAAGAAAACATTTAAAAACAAAGAACCTCTCTTAGAAGAAAATACACGCCAGTATACAGAAGGAAACTCTTCATAATTTCATCATGCTACCAAGCAACTTAATTAGACCATGAGTTCAGTAAAATGAGCTTATTAGCAGTGAGTTAAGAAAGTGCAATTGCAGATCCGAGAGAGAGAGCTGAAAAGCCAGACAGGACACAGAAACTTGGTACGTGCCCTCATTTCAAGGCCCTTGTCACTTTAGTTGGTTAATAAGAGCACTAATTTAAAATGGAATAGATAATATGTACTTTTTTTAAACAGTATATTTTAAAGATAAAACATTTAAAGGTGTTTTATTCATCTTTTCTTAAGGATCTTATTTGAGAGCAAGGGAGAAGCAGGCTTCCCCCTGAGCCACCCAATTGTCTCTTATTTGTTCATGTTTTGATGTACGGGCAAGATCTCTTACTTGAGTAGAGTTTGGAATTAGAATTCAACTCTTTTTTTAAATAAACCATACCCGTAATACACCATCACCAATTTCCATTTCATCCTTCTTAAAGTGGAAGAGAATGCTAATGACACACAGAAAACAATATGCTCTTTTTTCCCTTTCACCTTTTTTTTTTTTAAGTGACTTGCCTTTCTTGAGTCTTTGCAAAGCAATTAATTTAGATTTCATAGAACCAACAACTTTTTTTTTTCCAACTTTGTAAAGGCAAAACTGCCTTTAATTTCATAACATATTTACCATGCCTCCTTTATTATCATGAAGTAACAGTCAAAAATAATATAACTTGCCTAAATATAAAATTCAAACTAATCAATAATTTATGGAATGTGGTACATTCATGATTTTTTTTTTTTAATTTTTATTAACATATAATGTATTCTTTACCCTAGGGTACATGTCTGTGAATCGTCAGGCTTACACATTTCACAGCACATACCCTCCCCAATGTCCACAACCCAGCCACCCTTAGTTCGTTTCTTGAGTCTAGGAGTCTCTTATAGAACCAACAACTTTCTTTTTACACTCCTGTTTCCTTGGTTTTCCCTGAGGTAACCTTATGAAGTAGCAGCTGTTATTACTATAACCTCCATTTCATTGATGAGGAAACTGAGGCTTAGAAAGATTTCATATTTCATTTTGTCCACGTTGAAGTCTAAGAATTCATTTCAATACAGAGAGTCCTCTTCTGTGATGATACACTTACCGAGAATTTTAACAAGTTGATACAAGGCGTAGAAAATCCCTAATGTGTAATTATAGCACAAAGTGTTAGATTCTTTTTACATGAAAAAATACTGTTTTTTATAATCTTTATAGCCAAGTTTAGCTCCAGAAATATTATATGGTTGTAAGCTTATTTGACTTTGCATAAAACCTCTTAAAATAGATCTCAGAGCAACTAAGTGATTTAAATGATTAGAAGGCCTTAATTCAGACAAAACCAGTTGCTAGTTCTGTAATTTTGCATAAATCATGTAATCTCCTTAGGCTTCATCCTCCTAGTTTGTACATGTAGGAAGTTCAACTTAAAGGGTCTTCAAGGTCTTTCCAATCTCTAATGTTCTCTATTTATAAAACATAAAGCCTTCTGATTGAAATGTGTTATACAATAAATTTTTCATGAAACCTTTTGTAAAACGCAAACTTTATATTGGATCTCCCACTTTTTAATGAATTGGGTGAAAAATTGAATATATTAAGTTCACAAATGACTCCATTGTTAATAAAAATTAATAAAACATTCAGGAAACATTTTAAAATTAGGCAGCAAAGTAACATAAAAATGTGTTCTTAGTGATCCAAGTAATAACTCTTAAAATGAATTAGTCTGTTTGCTATCAATCTGCTGTACACTGAAGTTACTATAAAACTATTGGCCCATCATGTATCAACAACTGACTAAAGAGCATCAGAGAATCCTGGGGTATTCAAGCAAGTATTATCAGAAAACTCCTTGTTTATTTATTGGTTTACCTGTTAAAAGGGTTAATTCTGAACCATGACAGCAACTCTTTTAACCCCCTGCTAATCCATTTTAATCTACCATAAGATTATACATTGCTTTAGTCACATCACCTCCCCTCTTAAGGATTTTCAGTGACTCCCTGATGTCTACAAAATTAGTTCTAGACTACTTACCCTGGTTTTCAAGGCTCTTTGAGGCCGGGCCCCAGCCCGTCTTTCCAACCTCATTTCCATTATTCCATTTTATATGCCTTTTACCCCTGGCCATCTGATCTACTTGCTTTACAGGAACCTTCCTTCTTACCTTGCTCATGTGGTTCTACTGCTTATATTAACCTTGACCTCATTATCCCTGCTTTTTACTCTCTCCATCTTCTCAAATTCAACTCATATAGCCCTTCCTCACAAAGCCTTCCTTGATCAACCCAGCCAGTGTTTCTCTCTAATGTGGAGATAATAAGGCTTTATCTGTGACCCTTACCACTTTTTTATTCTTGATAGAGGTTTTTAAGTATACGCCTTATTAGGCTGGAAATTTCTTTAGAGATAGTCAAATGCATTCTTGTGTGCTGAAAAACTACTAGCTCATAATGTGACCTTCTACGCAGTAAGTCTTTAGTTCATATGTGGCATGTATGACTGGTATAAACCGGTTAGTTCTGGGATCAACTCACCAAATATTTAGATACCTACTGTATGCAAGTCACGTCAGTACAAAGAGTGAGACATAAAAAGGTTCATAAGACTAACAAAGAAAGTGTAATGGCTTCTCAGTTTGTAAAAAATTTGAAGTGAAATATGCCCTAACAAAAACAACAAATAACTCAAGTAAAATGGTATTCTTTTTGTTGTTAGCATCAACTGCAGAAGGCAGGGCAGAGATCTGACATGTGATCAACTTAGTCTGACCCATTGGGTTGAATGTGAAGAAAGGGACTGGTGAAGGAGGTTCACACTTCAGGAGCTATCTTGCTCTTCTGTCACACCCCAAGAGTTAGTAGAGGCTTGCACATTTTAAGAACTGAATGCATTATAAAATTACTGACCTTGGCACAAGGACATGACATCAGAGCCTACTGGTTATGAGCCTGCTCATTCATACCCCATCTCCAGCCCTGCCAGTATGTGATCTGGGGCAAGTTAACTTCTCTCTAAACTGGGAGAATATTGACAATCTCCCTTCACAGGGCTCTTATGGAAGTTAACTGTATATATACACGTGTGTGTGAATGAGTATGGCGTGTGTTTTATGTCACTTAGAATAATGTCTGGCATATAGTAGGCATTCGGTAAGTGCTTGCTAGTATTAAGGTATATATTTTTCTTCACCATTAATAAAGTTTGGGATCAAAGTTAGGGAAAAAAGTAGTACTCATTAAATCTTTAAATACAAGAAGTGTTAACACTCTTACAGGGGTGCCTGGGTGGCTCAGTCATTAAGCATCTGCCTTCAGCTTAGGTCATGATCCCAGGGTCCTGGCTCAGCAGGGAGCCTACTTCTCCTGCTCCCCCTGCTTGTGCTCTCTCACTGTCAAATAAAACCTTAAAAAAAAATACCCTTACGAAGTTTCATTGGATATTAAAGGTACAAGGTAATGGCTAATTTGAAATGATGCTCTAAATTTAAAGTTTAGTGATAGTATTTGAGTAAGGAAATAACTTAAAACTATAAACCTGGTCATGTTTGCATTAAGCCCTATTGAAAATTACAAAAGAAAGATTTTCTATAAAAAGTAAGAGCAGGGAAAGCCAAAGATTAGAATGAAGAAAATACATTGGGTTGCTTGTGCAGTGTTGATATGATACTAAATGGGATTGCATATGCCAGACTTATATACTCGGGAATGGTACCAGGGACCAATATCTAGACAGTATCTGTCTATACCCACTCCCTATGTTTAAAAACTACATCCTCCTTTTTTTCCCCCCCTAACAAGTATTTATTGACAGTCGGGCAGGCATTTTGCTAAGCCTCTGAGATGTTGAGTAGAAGGTAGAGATGAAGTAGAGCTGGATAGGAAACTGGAACTAAGTGCAGAGGTTTGGGCTGGAAATACAAATGCAGGAGCCATTCATGTTTGGGTAGTAGTTGACACACACCTGAATGAAATCACATAAGTAGTGGATTGGGAGTTATGACCGAGAACTACTAGGGTCCATGTTTTGGGCATTAAATCATTTTGGAACAAGGTCTAGAATGGTTTATGAAGCCCCTTTATTTATACCTTTGCTATGTATTTATATAATATACATTTGCTTTCTTATACAGGTGGATGATTGTGGCTTTTCTTTGAACCATCCTAATCAATTCTTTTTTGAGAGCCAACGGATTCTAAGTGGTAATAAAGACATCAGGAAAGAATCCATCCAACCAGAAACTCCTCAACCCAAACCAAGTGTCCAGAAAGCCAAGGATGCGTCATCTGCTCTGGCCTGTCTAAATTCCTCTCTGGAAATGGATATGGAAGGACTAGAAGATTACTTCAGTGAATGATTCTTGGGCACTTAGGAACCCTTTTCTACACTAGCTTTCCTTTCTTACTTTCAAGATTTTACCTGTTTCTTTTTTAACCTCTTTGTCCACCTCTTCCTCTGCTCCCCAGTTCATCCCCTTGCAAAGGAGGCTTGAGGGTAAAAAGTTAGATCTCCACTATATTTTGCTTTGACAGAAAAGAAAAGGAAAAATTTCTTTTGAAATCAAACAATTGAGAGGTGTGATTTAAGTCCTGTTTTAAGAGATAAAACAGCTTTCTAAACTGGTTACACTCCCCTGGAGACAGTAGAACTAAAAACAACTCTTATTGCTGTAATTTTTACTCAACCCTTTTCGGACCATTTTTGTTAATAAATATCAAAATGTGAAAAAAAAAATTTAGAATCAGGCAAAAAAAATACTGGGAAGGGTGCTGTATAGCACACCTTTTGCAGACAATGTATCTTGTACAAGAAAATAAAAAGAGCAGCATCTCAAAGGCAGTGATGGAGAGCCAGGTGAACAGCTAAGGTCCCCAGTGTTTAAGAATACTTCAGAGCTTGATTCTTCCTGCCTCTATCCTTTTTTTCTGAT
>CM053608.1:81952502-81968029 GCA_028646535.1 Procyon lotor | reverse complement strand
CAAAGATTCTTATTACTTCATCAGGGTATAGCCAACCCACCCTGGTGAGCCCAGTCTGCTCTCCTCATTACTGAACACGGAAGAGAGATGCCATCATAAAAAGTTCATGTCCATTGGGGAGGGTATGTGCTACGGTAAGTTCTGTGAAATGTGTAAACCTGACGATTCACAGACATGTACCCTGGGGCAAATAATACATTATATGTTAATTTAAAAAATAAATTAAATTTTTTTAAAAATTAAAATAATAAATAAATAAACAAACAAACAAAGAGTTCGTGTCATTTGGATCTCCTTTTACCGCATAAATCTCAAAATCCAGCCCAAACCTGCCATGTCTGGAGCTAGGAAACATTACTTTCTACCATCAATATTATAAATGGGGCGATTTTTCATGATCTTCTAAAATCCAATTTCCCATTATAGTTTTCTTCTGTGACATTAAAGTTAGGGGTGAGATGTTGACAAAATTCTGATGACTTTATGGGCAAGACCTAGAAACGACCAGCTTCTGTCTTGT
Organism: Procyon lotor; assembly: GCA_028646535.1. Classification (NCBI taxonomy): domain Eukaryota; kingdom Metazoa; phylum Chordata; class Mammalia; order Carnivora; family Procyonidae; genus Procyon; species Procyon lotor. The sequence continues at coordinate 81,967,509 of CM053608.1, read as the reverse complement.
TCATTCACCCTCCCTGAGAAAAACTGGACAGAGGGCATTAGGTGTAAAATATACAGAAGACTGAGAGTCAAAGTAGAACTTATATTATAGCTGGGAAGACATCCAATACCCCCAGTACGACAGGTCTTTGGTAAAAGCTACATTGGAAAAGAGTTTAAGCTCCTGTTTTCTCCCCCTACCCTTCATATGTTCCCACCACAATCTGAGACAGTAAAGTCCCCAGAGTAGGGATGAATTACGCCCCTACCTGTAGGCAGGTGGAAAGTGCCTTCCTTCCTAACATGGCCCAACAAATGACCTAACCAATTTGATTAGCAAAAAATTTTTCCTTGGTTATATATAGCCAGGAGGTCTGGGCTGAAGCAAGTCTGCCAGAATAGCTCTAATTATAGTGAATAATAGCATTTTTCAAGACAAATTGATTTGTCTTGAAATTGATTCAATCAGAATGTTATTGATCATCAAAATGTTGCCATAAGTGTTTTTTTCTTAAGTGCTTACCATGGGATATATGAAAGATTAGTTCATTGGAATATGACAAAAGAAGATATTATGTGCAAGACATTAAGCTAAATCCTAGGAAGAATATGGCAATACATAAATACATAAGCCTTCTCTTCAAAGGAGATACAGTGTGAAAAAAAAAAACCAGATAAGCAATTTATTCAATAAGTATGTCCACACTACTGCCACACAGAATGTGATAAGCACAGAGAAGGCAATGAGAATTCAAAATGGGAATCCCTTCGGGACTGAAAGTATCAGGGAAGGCTTCAAGAAGGTAGTTGGATTTGAATGGAGCCTGAAAAGATTGGTAAATGTTTTAAAATAAATATTACGTATTTTTCCCATCAAAAGATGAGTATACTTACAACAGAATTGATAGCTTTGCTAGAGAAAAAATATTTAATGAGGGAAAAGAAATAAATCCCACCAGATCCCAACTCTCTTGACAGAGAGGGATGGAAAGGGGGCCATGTCAGGAGAAGGGACAGCACACAGCAAGGTACAGAGGTGGGAAGGAACAAGAAGGGGTGAGAAAACATCAATAGATCCAGTTTAGTTTGGGATATAGGGCTTATGGTCTCTGGCTACCCTACAGCCTTGAGAGAAGCATCAGGAGGCCTTAAAATCCTTACAAGGGACCTAACTGGGTTAAGATACTGTTAGAGAGAAAAGAGGATGACAAGCCTCCTCCCCACTGTTCCAGGCCCCATTGTCCTTGAGGGTTGAAGTCTTCGCATCAGTTTAGCCAAGCAGCAGTCTCTCCCTGTGTATCCATTCATATCCTCTAGTTTCCTAAGAAGCTATAAATTCTACTTGAAACAGGGGGCCAGAAACTCTGATTCCCTTCAAGGGTCATAGCTATTACAGCATTTCAAATGGACTGCAGCGAACTTGACCAACAGCAAAGTACAAAAAAAAACTATTGGAACCCTGCACAGAGCTCACATATTAACCAGAGATCCATGAACTCCAGATCCAAGGAGTCCATGAACTTGGATAGGGAAAAAAAAATCTTTATTTTCACTGATTTTAACTGCAACATAGCATTTCCTTCTATTACAAACTGAAATGGTGTTAACAGTATTGTTGACTTTGTCACTACTAGAAAACAGATATTTTCATATCATTTTATAGCTGTTGCTGTTAATTCAAAATGTCATTTTATCACCATTCCAAAATTGGTTATTAAAGCCACCACTGGATCTTGTTATTAAATGTGTACAGAAGCACAATTAAAAAAATATTTGTTTAACTGGATTTCATTACAGTTATTGTATTTCATTACAATTAACCTCCTTTACAATCCTTTGTGTTTTATCTTATGCACTTAAATATATTATCCCGGAAAAGGTCCACAGGATTCAGACCTCCAAAGACGTCCACGGCACTAAAAAATTAAGAACTTCTGGTCATATATGATTAAGGAATTTGGCCTAAAAGTCAAGATTTTAGCACCAAATTTGATAAACAGGAGTTTTTTCTGCATATGGCAGAGTAGTCCAGAAGGTAACTGGGGTGGGGGATGAGAAAGGGCCATAGTTGTCCTATAAGTACATTCTCCAAAAATGATACCTTTTTAAAAGTAACATAGTGAGGCAATCCTTCTTTAAGATTGTGATGAAAAACAATGAAAAGAATCCATAAGAATACAGAATTTTGAGACACAGAGAGAAGTTAATCAAAGGTGGCACCTTTTTAAGCATTTGCTTCCAAGTCAAAGGTCCTAACCCTGCCTTTTCTCCCAGTCCATTCCTGAGCTTCTCTTAGATGCCTCCTAGTTAACAAATACTTGTACTTGTCTCCATCCAACTGCTATGTATACATGTGAACCTCTTGGATGGGGGAGGGCAATGGGAATGGTGGGGTGTGAGAATGGCAACTTATGATGAAAGAGACCACTGAGGACTTTGACACCTATAGGATATTACTAGACATCATTCAGATAGAAGGAATGTTCCCTCAATCCATAATGTCACGATCACATGGATACATTGGCTGAAATCCTCCATGAAGCCAGCAAGATGTTAAGTAGAGCTCCTTACCCAAATGCTGATTACCCGAGCAAGACAAGTGGGAAAAGTGTCATGTGGAGGGAGAGATTACAACAGGTGTGGATGTACAGCATGAAAGGAAACTCAACCTTTTCTATTTGCATATGTCCATTTACAGATCTTTGGTTGTCCAGATGAGTGGCAAAGTGGCCCTGGGCTCTTGGATGCCTGGCTTCAGCAGTGACTGAGGCATCAGCTAAATCAGCACTGAGAGAAGAAAACTGAATGAGGCAGGGCTATGGAGCTAAAGATAGCTTTAAGTTCTGCAGGCGAGATAACGTGATATCCTACCTCTGCCAACAGCAGCTGTGGGCAATGACCAGAACTAAGAGTTGTAGAGCTATACAAGGCATTGAGGATTCTCGGAAATCAGCAAGGAGGAAATACTGGGAGGAAAACCAACTAAATTGTCTTCAGTCAAGGCATCAGAATCTTAAATGATTGAAATTTGGACATTGCCATAACTGTGGCCTCATCTTAGTAATAAGTGGGCAAAACCTGTGACTTTCCCATTCCACAGTCAATAGGGAATCAAATATACAGATTGTTGGCTATGGAAGACCCATATGAAACGGGGGGGAAAGGACACTAGATTTTGTACTCAACCCAATAGTACCTATTACCCCTCTCTTTTTGAGTCAAGTCAAAAATCCTGGTTTTTTGGAACCAGGACATAATGAAAAGTCTTGGGTAGTATGGAACTGCTAGTTCCTCAGTTTAGGAAATAACACAGCAAACCCCCCAGATTGTGTCTTCTCATTTCTTCCTTGAGAGAGATAACTGAGGAAAATAGTTCAGAGGATGAGCAGAAAATATTATGGGAGGTCTGTGAAACCATGCAGGTAGCCCCACTCTATCTACCTCCATATCACTAAGACATCTCCTCCTGGTTTGCCTAGGGGAAAAGGTAGATCAGGGATAAAAGAAAGTACTCATAGAGAGAAAGAAAAAAACTCTTCCCTTAATTCTGTAAATAAACAAAAATTTAAAAATAAATTCAATGTTTTGTTTTGTTTTGTTTTTAATTTTCCTGCTTTACAAAGATATCAAAGCAGGAAGAATTTGAAAACAAAAGAATTATCTGGCGTGCCTGGGTGGCTCAGCTGGTTAGGCATCTGTCTTTGGCACAGGTAATGATCCCAGTGTCCAGGGACTGAGCGCCAAAAGGGGTTCCCTGCCAAGCAGGAGCCTGCTTCTCCCTCTTTTCCCCACTCATGCTCTCTCTTGCTATCTCTGTCTCTCTCTCTAAAATAAATAAATAAAATCTTTAAAAAAGAGAGAGAATTGTCCTATGGAGCAGTAAAAGAATGACAGGTTTAGGTTAATAGAAACCAAATTAAGTTCTTTTTCACTCTTAATAAAAGGTCCTCATTTATGAGGAGAATATATAATTAAGTAAATACTCTTTTATGATAATTAGCACCTAACATCCCAAAACAATGCAGTGGTAAACAAGAGGACAAAGACAAAGTTGAAACCTGGAATCAGTCTTTCCATCTGAAGACTCCTGTGTTTTATTAGAAACAGAATGTGGGAGAGTAAGGAGTGTGAGAAATGAAAAATGTAAAATAATTTAACATGCTCTTTAATAATTGTTTATGCCTTTTCAAAGAGAAGAAAGCTGAGGCCTCAGTACTGAAAAAAGTAAATTTGAGGTCATTCTGTTTTCAATAGAAATTTCTCCCTGTATCCATCACCAAACAGCACGGCTTGAAAATTTAATTGAATGTTTTCTATGCCTAGGGAGCTGTGAATAATGGCAACAAGGACAGTAAATAATAATTCAAGGTCCTTTGGAAATCTTAACTTTCAAGTAAACAGCAGTACTCACAATACTTCCAAGTTGAAAATAACAAATTTAAATTGTCTAGTACTTACAGTAAACATAATCTAACATTATCCTGGTACTGCATGTGGAGGAGAGCGCTGTGAACAAGGAGAGATGGGCCTCATTCTTTATGTACTTTTCTTTCCCTTACTGGTCAAGGAAAAAAGAAAGCTATTATCATCAGAGTCTTATCCACGAAAGAGAGAAAGGCCCTGACAGTCAGGAGGGTTGTCCCACCAAGTCTATGCTGGCCTTCCAACTGATTGGCCCAGCCCTCGCCGTCGGCACTTTGGGACATTCATCCTGTCCAATATAAGCACCAGCTATGACATAGACTTTCATGTGGATCACAGAGAGATTTTTAATTATATAGTGCAGTGATAAAACACTAGTCTAGGAGTCTGGAGGTCTGTGACCTAATTCACACTCTGCCGCTAACAGCTGTGTGACCATGGGTGACCATGTAGGGATCAATTTCCCTATCTGTCCAATGAAGAGGATGGACTAGATCAGGAGGCAAGAAACTTATTCTGCAAAGAGCTAAATAATAAATAAATGGGGCTTTGAGCGCCACATGGTCTTTGCCCAACTACTCAACTGTGTCAATGCAGCATAAAAGCAGGCACAGTTATTACATAATCAAAGAAATACGGCTATGTTCCAATAAAAATTTATTTACAAAAACAAGCAGCAGGCTGGATTTGGCCCAAGGGCTATAGTTCACCAATACCTGGACTAGCTGGCCTCTTTATCCCTTCGAGCCCTGAAATTCTATGAGTCTATAATTCTAAAAAATGAGGTAAACAGAATGAGACTTATCGGACAGACTTGAGCTCTCCAAGAGCCTACCGATAGATGCAGAAATATTTCAGGGCCACTCAGAATGCTTTGTTGGTGTGTGGAGCCTGTGATCCACCCACATCTAGCTGAGCAACAAGGCAAGAAAATAAGTAAATTATAAGGACTGAAAAAGAAGTAATAGAAATGTCATTATTTGTGAAAGATAGGATTGTCTATATTCAGATAGAGAGGGAGAAATTCAGTAACACATTAGCTGGTCAGCTTTGCTATTTATCTTAGATGTGTCTGTCCCATTTCCCCCCGTCCTATACTGTAGAGAAGGGAACAAAGTTTTGCAATCTCTCTTGCCCTCTGGCTTCTACATACATTCAGCCAATGGAAGGCAGCAGCTAAATATTAGTAAGCCAAGGGGCAGAAAAATCAGGGGTCTCTCTCTTTCTCCCTCTCCCTCTCTCTCCTTTCTGTGGCATTCCCAGCAACTAGTCTTTCTAGCTCCTGCTGCATAAGTTCTCTGTGGTTCCACTTCAGCTGAATGATGCTGCTTTATAGGTTTCAGTAAACCTACCTCCTTTCTTTTTTTTTTTTTTTTAAGATTCTATTTATTTATTTGACAGAGAGGAGAGAGATCACAAGTAGGCAGAGAGGCAGGCAGACAGAGAGGGGGGAAGCAGGGTCTCCACTGAGCAGAGAGCCCGATGTGGGGCTCGATCCCAGGACCCTGAGATCATGACCTGAGCCGAAGGCAGAGGCTTAACCACTGAGCCACCCAGGCGCCCCCCTCCTTTCTTTTTTAGCCGGTCCAGAAGTGGGAGCATCTTACTATATTCTTTTATAATTTGGGTTGCCCCATTACCTCTCCCCTTTGAATTCTCAATTCCCCTATCATCTGTGTTATAAATCCTTGAGTTGAGTTCCATCTGTATAAATACTTGGAATAGTTTCTGTTTTCCTGATTGGAACACAAGTTGCTATATACAAAGTCAATATACAGAAACTGATTTTGCTTCTCTATAACAACAACAATTAGAAAATGAAGTTTAAAAAATACTATTTGCAATAGTGTCAAAAATATAAAATACGTAGGAATAAAACTAATGAAAGATATGCGAGTCTTCTACACAGAAAACTATAAAACACTATTAAGGGAAATTGGGGAAAAATTGAAATAATTTAAAGGAATTTTTTTTAAAGATTTTGTTTATTTGACAGAGAGAGAGAGAGAGATCACAAGTAGGCAGAGAGGCAGGCAGAGAGAGAGGGGGAAGCAGGCTTCCTGCTGAGCAGAGTGCCTGATATAGGGCTCAATCCCAGGACCCTGAGATCACGACCTGAGCCGAAGGCAGAGGCTTAACCCAGGCACCCAGGATTTATTTTTTATATAGAACATACAAGCACTAACTATAAAAGATAAGGTTGATAAATTGAGGCTATAATAAATTTAAAACTTCTGACCATAAGAAATGCATTATTAAGACAAGGGAAAAATAAACCATAAGGCAAATAAACATATAAAACATGTATATGTGTATATCTACCTATATGTATATATTTATATTGAAGATTTTGTAAATCTTCCTACATATAAATGAGGAAAAGACAGACAATGCAATGGAAAAATACACAACTTCAAAAATAAAAGAAAAAGGGGCACCTGGGTGCCTCAGTCAGTTAAATGTCCAACTCTTGATCTATCTCAGGTCTTGATCTCAGGGTTGTGAGTTTGAGTCCTATGTTGGGCTCCATGCTGGGTGCAAAAACTACTTAAAAAAAAGTAAAATAAAAAACCCCTAAAGTATCCTAAAAGCAAATAGTAGACTGCTAAAATTTGAAAAAAAACATACTGCAATATCTCTAAGAGGAAAATAAATCCCTGAACAAATTTTTTGAAATATATATTATATAAATATGTATATAAAAGTTATGCCAAGTGGGAGTTCATCCTAGTAAATAATAATATTCATATTAGGAAACTTTCAGGTAGAGATGCCTTTGTATTAATTTCCCAAAAAGAAAGAGAACTACAGAAGAAAGTATTAGAGAAAGAAAAGAAAAATGGACAAAACACTAGAACATAAAGGCAACCCAAATAGCCAATGAAAGTATATAACAGGTGGCCTTATTAGTGATCAAAGAAATTCAAACTGAATAACACTACACCACATACCACTATGGCTAAAATTAAATATACTGACAATACCTAAGCTTTACAACTCTATGGAACAACAGAAACCTCAGGAACTGCTGGTGGGAGTATAAATCAGTGCAACAAATTACTGTCGGTATTCACTAAAACTAAATATACTTTCCAATAATTCTGCTCGTTGGTATATACCCATTAGAAACCATAGCTGTGTTCCTCAAGAGACAGACATCAGTTACGATTGCCAAAGGCAAAATACAATCTAAATGTCCATCAACTATAAAATAGATAAATAATATATTCTCATGATAGAGCGCTATACAGCAGTGAAAATAAACAAAATACAGCCATATACAACAATGTGAATAAATCTCTCAAAATAGAAAAAAGAAGCTTGTTCTAGACACACTCCATTTGCCCCTCCAGGTCCACTCTCCATCCTACTCTGCTCATTCCTGTACCTAGGAGCCCGAGCAGTATGGATTTCTTCAAGTTGGCTACTTGCTGCTCTATGGATTTGGGTCAGATCCCACCGGTAAGAGACAGATGAGAGGGCAAGAGAAGGGAGGTCAGGATAATTATTCCTGTGGACTCTCTGCCAAGGCATAATCAGTAGTAGCTACATCTCTCTACCCAAGGCCATGTTTATTGTCAAGCAGCTCTAGGCTGCTTACAGCGATAGGAGCACAGGATTCCTAATTGATTGCCCCTGGAGGCCTATAGATAGTAAAGGCTCCCCACTTCCCCACTAGAGTTAGCCCTGGGGTAGTACAACATCCCTTGTCAATTTTCATTAGGAAACTCTTTCATAGGGGTGCCCTGGTGGCTCAGTTGTTAAGCTTCTGCCTTTGGCTCAGGTCATGATCCCAGGGTCTGGGACAGAGTCCTGCATTGGGCTCCCTGCTCAGCGGGAGACCTGCTTCTCCCTCTCCCACTCCCCCTGCTTGCGTTCCTTCTCTAGCTGTCACTCTCTTTCTGTCAATTAAATAAATAAAATCAAAGAGAGAGAGAGAGAGAGAGAGACTCTTTTATATCCTCCTTTTGAATATGCTGTTTGTTTCCTGCCAGGAAACTGACCTATACAAAGCCAGACTCAAAATGCTTGCAAAGTGCCTTCATATAAAGTTAACAAAATAGACAGAACTAAACTACAATTTGAGGAAATGCATACATCGGTGATGAAATTATAAAGAAAAGGAACTACCACAAAAGTCAGGAGAGTGGTTAATTTGTGGGAGGAGAGGCAGATGTGATTGGGAAGGAACACATGATGGAATTCTGGGGTTCTGGCAATGTTCTGTTTATTTACCAGAGTGATGGTTAAATACTGTTTTACCTTATAATAATTTATTAAGCTGTACATTTATGCTTTACACATTTTTACCTTATGGTTGCCATCGTTCATCATAAAAACAACTTAGGAAAAAATAAAATAAGAGGGAAATTTTTATTACTGCATCCCATTACATGTGCTGTATCCTATTAAATGTGCTACTGTTTCAAGAATATAGATGTCAAGTGTATAATTTAATCAACATCACACATTTTGGAGAGAAAAGCAGAAATCAGGAATGTTGAAAACTGTTCTCTTTAACTGTACTGAGCTTTAACCAGGAATATGGGCTTACAAGCCTCCAGTTGATTTAGTTGACCTACAAGAAAATAGAACGAAAGGCAAGAACAGAGAGAGATTCAGAATACTTGAGCAAGAGGGGCATGATGATAATGAAAAGGAAGAGATCAAAAAAGGATTTCAGAAATACACAGTTAATTTTAGTAATTGTGTTACTAAATAACTGTGTTACTACTAATTAATTAAATACACATTTTAATTTTGCTTTTAAAAAAGCAAGTTAATTTTAGTATTGCAAAGGCATTTGGATACAAGAAAAGCACATGATAAATGTATGTTTACATCTGGTCTTGGGTTATTTACATGGGAACAACTTCATTTGATAGGCTCCTTAGTTATTAACTTCTGGGTAATGCTCATGATATCTCAATAATTAATAGGTAAGTAGAAAATTCAAAATGTTTACTTGCCCAGAACTGTAAAAACATTCCTTATCCCAAAAAAAGTTAACAGAATACAGTATATTTTAAGTGTTTTCTAGCAGACAAGCTTACTCCTTGCCTAAATTAAAAACAAAGTGCAAAATATTTGGAAAATAGATATAGGTCATTGGATAAATGCAGACTATCAATGCAGTCACATTAATGCCTTGCTAAGTATTGATGCAATCTACTATGGGGAAAAACTAGATTCCAGTCTAGTACCACTAGTTGCTGTATTCAAATCTTACAGATTAAATAAATTACCTATTTGTGAAGTAGATAACATTCTAAATGCTATTGGGCCTAGCCTAATGAACCAAGAGACAGACACTACCTCTGAGAGAGTCTCAAAAATTGCCCATTAGCCTAAAGGCTCATTATAAAGTTTAAAAATAAAAAAACATAGTTAAGATTAGAAAAGCTTTTCTGCTGTGGAGAAGATAACATAGAATATGTTTCACTCAATGGAGGAAGGCTTAGTTCTTAGCTCAGTTGGAGGGATAGCCTTCTATATTCCTTGGTGGGTTTAGTTAGGGTGATTTGATTCCTGTGTCCATAACACCTATATTGAAATACAATTTTTTTTAAGAGAGGGAGGGGGAAGAGGCAGGAGAGGGAGAGAGAGAATCTTAAGCAGACTCTACACCCAGCGCAGATCCCTGTGCAGGGCTCGATCTCACAACACTGAGATCACAACCTGAGTCAAACTCAAGAGTCAGACACGTATCTAACTGAGCCATCCAAGTGCCCTTGAACACAATCTGCTATAAAAGCAACATCTCTAGATTTTTGTCATTAATCTGGAATATTATAGGAAACAGCATTTTCCCCATGTAAGTATTTTGTCATAAACTTTTAATGCTTTCAAGAGAACTAAACCACTTACAAGATTTTAAAATTCTACATAGCAATTTAACCTCCACCTGAAATGCCAGATTTTTTCCTGACATTTGTAATTTTAATATTTTCTCGATGTTAAATTATATTTGGTTTTGGAATAGATTTTTGTACGTGGTTTAAAACTCAAATACACAAGAAGGTATTCTGTGTAAAATCTCTCCCACCCACTCCACCCCCATCATACTTCTTTCTTTCCTAGGCAAGCAGTTCCCAATCCATGAGCAGTCAGTGTAACTGAGTAGAGCTATCTCAGAAATCCAGACCTCAGTCTCTCCCTCCCCACTCTGAGGTAGTAATACTAGAAGGATCATACTTGCCTCTCCCCAAAGATCCTTAAGAACAAACCAATCCAGAGAGGCCCTCTAAGTTCCTGGGTGGATTAGGAGATACACCACCCCACAAAGGCAACAAAGGCTTGAGCGAACTGACCAGTCTTTGTGTGGTCACCAGGTCACCATGGTCATCACTGGCTGGCTTAAGCAGCATCACACAGAGAGGGTCTTTCCCAATTCTCAAACACACATTAGGAGGCTTTTTCCATTAGCAAAGGAGCTTGCTCTCACTCCTCCTTTTGTTGTCCCATAAGCATTATTCTCCCATACACTGTTGATTGAGAAGTATTTATAAATATTCTACAAGGTTCCACAAGATCAATGTGTGCCATTGTGGTATCCTAGGTACATATATTCATGTTTGAAATTTTACCCACTTCATGTGGTACAAATTAACAATTTTGTGATGTAACATGATGTCTATTTCTTATACCAATTTTGCTGACATTTTGATATGATTGAACTTATCTTACTTCAGGAAGAAAGAGAAGGTTGATAGATTGAAATGGTGAAATTTGGTTGAATTTTCAATGTTCATCAGTCATTGCTAAAGAACAGAACTTGAAATGCAAAAAGATAATCTGGAGACCTCAAAGGATATGCAACCAAGAGAAGTAATTATTTTCTCTGGGCTGGGAAAAGAGGATTGAGGATGCATTTTGCATTCTTGCCCATCTGCCCTTTTTCCCTGACTAAATGTGTAGTTCTCTTTAATATGAAATTATTAGCTATTAAACTACATAAGAAACTATTGTTCCCATTTACAGATAGCAAAACTGAAGCATTGATGGCCTAAGTGACTTTGCCAACTGTATCTTAGAGATTCAGTGGGGAAATGGAATTCAAATGTGGTCCCTCCAGGTCCTAGTCTATTTTTCAGCCCACTGACTCTCCTGTCTTCTTTTATAAGAGCACTGTATCTTAAAAGCATGTCTCAGAGACACCTCTGAGGTTAATGCCTTAGAAAAACCTATCAAACATAATGACTTTGATAGAGACCATTTCACATTACTTTTACCAATCTATTTTTCTTGGTTCATGCTCTCAAAAATGTCTAACTTTTGCCAATGACACTGTTCACACTGATTCTAGTTTTTAACCACATAGGCAAAGATTTAAGCTGACTGTCTATGAGGCAAAAAAGAAAATGACAGTAGAATTCAATTCTCCAGATAGATAAAGAATATGCAATACATCTCCATTTTAGGGTACAGCAGCTGAAGGGGACAATCCTGGCAGCTTCATGAGATCCTTGGAGAAGTCTCTCTCCTTCTTTACCCCAACACTAGTCCAATTCATCCCCAGACCATAATTTATAGCTATTAAGCTTGCCACAAAGTGGCTCTAGAGCCCTCTGGTGTGGATTTTAGAGTAAAGAAAAAGATAAAATATAGAATATGGAATTTCTAGAGAATAGAGGATTCTAGTGACATATATTTAGTTTAATCTCCTCACAGACAAGACTGAAAAAGGACCAAACCTTTCAACTCAATAACAAATGACAGACTTTACTTCTTAAGGACTTACATCTCCATGAGGAAGTAAACCCCTTTGTGTAGTTTACCTAATGCTTTTTCCAGAAGAAAGGAGCTGGAGTAGAACTGGGGGCCCCCTTCAAGGAGACTATAGGAAAGAGGATCTGTAACTGCCAGGTGCTTACTGCTGCTTTCGCAGCCCTTTCATTAGGGCTGCTATCTCCCCTGAAGTGTAGGTGTTTTACCTCCTCTGGGTCATGTTTTCATGAGATACAACTTAACTCTACTCCATGTAGCAACTGGCATGCCCTTGAATCCAAAGAACTGGAGTAAAATGGATTGAACTGGGCTAGGCTGGGCCAGTCTTCAACCTACCAAACTACTGGGAGCCAGGGATTAGATCTTCAGGGGTTAATCAACAAGCCAATTCAGATATGATGAGTCAGAGAATTTCACCTGGGTCCCATTCCTCAAGAAGTAGATGAGAGTCAAATCAGTGGTATATGCCACCAGGTCCAAGAACATCATATTGGCCTAACTATGGGATAGAGCTAAACATTAGAAGCATGAAAAGAACGAAACACAGCTAGTCAGAGATGAAAGTATAAAGCATCTGTGCAATTTTAGACTGGAGAATCTACCACTTTAATTTAGCAGTGGACAGTATACCCAGGGCTGCATCTGACTGGCTCAAACAGATATTACTTTTTGTAAGAATGTCCTCTATATTTCCACTTCAAAAGCCAATAGAGGTCATCAGATTGATGGTCTATGCAAAACTGAAGTGCAATTTACTACCTGTGATCTACTTTATCTCTCCTTAGCATGCTTATTGATCAGACTCTTGGTTGTAAGCAACAGAATTTGACACTGCCTGATAAAGCAAAAAATATATATAACAATCCATAGATGTGTTGGTTGGTAGACCTACAGGACAAAGGCCAAGAATGAACTTGGGTACAATGTCAAAAACCATGTTGAGGCTGGCCTGTAAAGGAACAATTACCAGGGCTATGGCCTCACCAAAGACTAAGGAAAACCATGTGGCCACTGTCACCACTGCACCAGCAAGCAGGAGGCTACACTGCGACCTGTTTGCTCATATTGCTCTCTTCTGTAGCAGTCTGTCATAGGTACTTCTGATGGCTGAATCCTAGGATATATGCTACATTTTGGCTGCAAGAAAGGTTATTAACTTATGGTTTGACTCTTTACTGAGGATGTAGGACTCAAAAATGAAAACTTCTTTAAATACAGAAAAACTATTCAAAAGATAACAGGCAATTTTTGATAGGGGTACCAAGATAATTCAATGGTGGGGAAAATACTCTTTTCAGCAAATGGTGCCGAACAACAACTAGATATTCACATGCAAAAGAATGGAGCTGGAAAGATTCTTTACACCACATAAAAAATTTATTCCAAATGGAGCATGGGCTTAAATGTAAGAGCCAAAATTATAAAATGTTTAGAAAAAAATATAGGAGGAAATCTTTGTGACCTTGAGTGATACTAGGCCTTCTTGGATCTGACACCAAAAACATAAGTGGCCAAAACAAAACAAAGCAAAAAACAGGACTTTATCAAATTAAAAGCTTATCCTTCAAATTATACCATAAAGTGAAAAGTAACACACAGAAAAGAAAAAAATAAGGCAAATTATAAATATGTTTTGATTGCTTCATCTTTGCTTCCTTGGTGAAGGAAGAACTCTTGCCCTAGAGTTATGGGGATGACCAAACATACAACACCTGCCACAAAGCAGATGAGACTGACAACAGTTCATTAATCACAGAAACTCACAGCCCATTGGGAGAAGGATACCACGCCATGTAAGGTCACATGAGAGTTGCACTCTGGAACAAAGTGTACAACTAGGAGCTGTGGAGGACAATTTCATAGTATCAAGAAGATAGAATGACCCCTGGTTCCCAAGAAAGGATGCAATCAGTTTGTTTGAATAAATCCATGGGTCTGTAGGAAACTGAAACCCGCTATTCAAGAATAAGCAAGAATTACCTTTGTTCTGTTTGATATGGAGGGTTGTTTGGCTAAGGGACCTTATACCCGGAAGGAGAATGGGAAGAAGACCTAGAAGTTGGGCTATTCAAAGCCTTTCTAATTTTTCCAGATGTTAAGGCAGCATATGCTATTGAACCCTAATTTCATGTCTTACACCACCATAAGACAACAAGTCTTAGAGGAACTCATATCCAGGATATATGAAGAACTCTTATAACTGAACAATAAAAATACAAATAACCTGATTTAGAAATAGATAAACGATTTCAATAGACATTTCTATTTTTTTTTAAATTGGTTATTTTAAAAATGACCAATAAGTGCATGAAAAGATGTTCAACATTATTAGCTATTAGGAAAATACAATGAAATAGCACTTCATACCTACTAGGATGACTATAATAAAAAAAAAAAAGACAAAAACATTTGGCAGTAATATAGAGAAACTGGAGCCCTCCTACATTGCTGCGAGGAAAGCAAAATGATGCAGCTGCTTTGAAAAACAGTTTTGGCAGTTCCTCAAAACGTTAAACATAGAGTTACCATATAAACCAGCAATCTCACTCCTAAATATATACCCAGGAGAAATGAAAACATATGTCCACACAAAAAGTTGCATATGAATGTTCACAGCAGAATAGCCAAAAAGTAGAAAAAGCCCACATGTCTATCAAAACTGTTGAAAGAATAAATAAAATGTGGTATATTTTTGCAATGGAGTATTAGTCAGCAATAAAAAATGAAGTATCAATACATACTCTAGCATTGATAAACCTTGAAAACATGCTAACTAAAAGAAGATAGCTATAAAAAACCACCTATTATATGACTCAGTATATAAGAAATGTCCAGAATAGGCAAATCTATAGACAGAAAGTATATTACTGTTTGCCTAT
>CM053608.1:81934333-81952002 GCA_028646535.1 Procyon lotor | reverse complement strand
GCATAATCTCTTCCAGTCCCATCCATGTTGATACAAAAGTTGGATATTCGTCCTTTCTAATGGAGGCATAATATTCCACTGTGTATATGTACCATATCTTCTTTATCCATTCATCTGTTGGCCACTGAAAGATTTTAAATAAAGATTGTTCAAATAGTGACATTCAATGAAAGTTTAATTCTTTCTAGTACCCTACCTGTTATGCCTTGTAATATAATGGGTGCCATTGTTTGGAGGGGGTCCCAAGAAGCCCTGTAATTTGGGTTTCCATATCAATGAGAGCTGCAAAATATTTGTTTTTGTGTCCCAATAGATAATTAAAGACGTGTATGGGCAATTATCCTCTGCAGGAGGGACATACTCTGGGCAACTGTTGGTTCTGAGAGGAAGGGTTTGGTGGCTTCTACTCTCAAAGATTGGGGTATGGGATCCTTGATCTTGGGCCTTTGATAAGTGATAGCGTTTGCCTGTGGAATGGGGCAGGAGGTCTCTAGAAGAACTTGGAGTGCCTGAGCAAAGGTTTCTAACTTATATGTGGGCTTTCAGAAGTTAAGTCATTAGAAACCCCTCATCTCCAGAGCTGCCAGTATAGGGAACCCTATTGATCATCTCATGAGAGAAGGGGCTGGATCAAGGTACCACCCCTTGGTGGGGCCCAATGAGGGGCCTGACAGCTCCCATATGTCCCAGGGTCTCTCCATTGGTTCCTGGCTGAGGAACAACTGGGCTCATTTGCCTTTACTAGCAAACAAGATTTGGACTATGGGAAAATTCTCTTTTTCATGTACAACTGCAGCACTGATGTAATCTAATGCCTGTTATACTATATCTGACATTCCTATGAATTGCAATGGCCTTTTAGTTAGGGAGAGTGCCCATTAAAAAGAACTCCTTAGATTTGGGGCAGAATCTATGTTAGAAATGGTCACGGGGTCTATGGGAGCAGGGTGGTCAAAGAATGATATAGCCATTGAACCATCTCAATTTTATGTAAGAGGACAACTGCTTCATCTAGGATTTTCCACTCACAGTGAGCCTGACCTGTAATAACCATAATGGATGAATGGGTCTGGTGCCAAGCCATAAAAACCCAAGTCATAAGCAGAACTTCTTCCTTCTTATCCCTATGAACTTTGGAGATATGGGTGGGGAAGGGGGTTCTCTTTCTCACAGTCCATCCCCTCTTTTATTTTGTCTGTCTCCTGACTTGGCTCCATACATTCAGGAGCATTCTCACTGTGGCAACAAATTCAGGGGCTCCTCTCAAGAATCTCAAATAAAATATGCCCTCAATATCTTGGAGGTTTTAACAAACTCCCAATTTTGGGGTCTCTGGACAAACTGGCCAACTGACACATATCAGCAACATTGGAGCCAGTTCCAAAGACCCATAAAAGCCAAACCAGGAGCATCATACCATCAGTTTTGTTCCTTCTCAGAACCATTTGGGGCGGGGGGGTTGTGGTTCCATGCACATTTTGGGATTATTTGTTCTAGTACTGTGAAAATGTCATTGCAATTTTGATAGAGATTGCATTGAATATGTAGATCACTTTTGGTAGTATGGACACTAACAATATTGATTCTTCTAATCTATGAGCACAGAATATCTTTCCATTTATTTGAATCTTCTTCAGTTTCTCTCATCAGTGTCTTACAGTTTTCAGTATACAGGTTTTGCACCTCCTTAGTTAAATTGATTACTAGGTATTTTGTTCTTTTTGATGCAATTGTAAGTGGAATTGTTTTTTCAATATTTCTTTCTGATAGTCCATTATTAGTGAATAGAAGCACAGCCAGTTTTATGTATTGATTTTATATCCTGCAGCTTTACCGAATTTGTTAGTTCTAACAGTTTTTTGGTAGAGCTTTTAGGGTTTTCTAAAATATATTATCTCAAAATACAGTTTTATTATTTTTTTTCTGGTTTGAATGTCTTTTATATTTTTTTCTTGCCTAATTGTTTCAGCTAGGACTTCTAGTGCTATGTCGAATAAAAGTAGTGAGAGTGGTGAGAGTCAGCATCTTTGTCTACTTGATTTTTTTCTTTTTTAAAGATTTTATTTATTTGACAGAGAGAAACACAGCGAGAGAGGGAACACAAGCAGAGGGAATGGTAGCGGGAGAAGCAGGCTTCCTGCAGAGCAGAGAGCCCGATGCGGGGCTCAATCCCAGGCCCCTGGGATCTGACCTGGGCTGAAGACAGACGCTTAATGACTGAGCCAACCAGGCGCCCCTACTTTTTGATTTTTAAAAGAAAAGCCTTTAGCTTTTTACCATTAAATATGTTAGATGTGGCATTGTCATATATGGCCTTTATTATGTTGAAGTATGCTCCTTCTATACCCACTTTGTTGAGAGTCTTTATTATGAGTGGGTATTAAATTTTGTCATCTGCTTTTTCTGATGGATTGATTAGCAGCTGTTGAACCATCCTTCCTTCCCTGGAATAAATCCATTGATTATGATGCATGATCCTTTTAAAATATTGTTGAATTGGGTGTGCTAATATTTTCTTGAGAATTTTTGCATCTATGTTCATCACAGATATTGACCTATAATTTTCTCTTCTTGTGGCATCTTTGGTTTGATAACAGGGTAATGCTCACTTTATAAAATGAGCTTAGAAGTGTTATCTTTTATTTTCAAAATATTTGAGAAAGATATTTTTTATCATTTTTATTTATCATTTTATTATCAAATATCTTTAAATATTTGGTGAGAATCCCAGTGAAGTCATCTGATACCGAATTTTTGTTCATTGGGAGGTTTTTGATTACTGATTCGATTTCCTTACTATTAATTCATCTATTCAGATTTTCTGTTTCTTCCTGATCCAGTCTATATAGGTTGCAAGTTTCAATAAATTTATCCATTTCTTCCA
The DNA here is from genome assembly GCA_028646535.1 of Procyon lotor. Classification (NCBI taxonomy): domain Eukaryota; kingdom Metazoa; phylum Chordata; class Mammalia; order Carnivora; family Procyonidae; genus Procyon; species Procyon lotor. The sequence goes on along the minus strand of CM053608.1, from coordinate 81,949,118 downwards.
GGTTGTTCAATGTCTTGGTGTATAGTTACACATGGAAGTCTCTCATGATCCTTGTTATCTCTCTGGTATCAGTTGTAACATCTCCTTTTTTCCTTTTAAAAGATTTTGTTTGTTTGTTTGCTTGTTGAGAGAGCTGAAGGGAGAAGGAGAGAGAGAGAATCCAAAGCAGACTCCACACTGAGTGTAGAGCCTGACAGAGAGTTTGATCCCACAATTGTGAGTGAGATCACAATCTGAGCTGAAACCAAGAATCGGCTACTTAACTGACTGAGCCACCCAGGCATCCCTCCTTTTTTCCCCAATTTTATTTATTTGAGACCTCTCTTGTTTTTCTTGTTGAGTCTAAGGTTTGTCAATTTTGTTCCATTTCAAAAACCAGCTCTTAATTTATTTGGTCATTTCTACTGCCATTTTAGTTTCTATTTCATTTATTTTTGCTCTGATATTTGTTATTTCCTTCCTTCTAGTTATTTGGGCTTCTTTTGTCCTTTTTCTAATTTCTTGAGGTAAAAATGTAGGTGTTTATTTGAGTTCTTCCTTTTTTTTTTTTGGTGTGGCATTTATCTCTGTGATCTTCCCTCTTGGAATTGCTTTTACTGAGTGTCATAAATTTTGGTATGTTGTATTTCTGTCTCATTTGTCTCCAGATTTTTTTTTAAATTTCTCTCATGATTTCTTCATGAGAGAAGAAATGAAACCCATTGGCAGTTTGGTAACATGTTATTTAATCTCCATATATTTGTGAATTTTCCAGTTATCTTAGTAATTGATCTCTAGTTCCATCCATTGTGATCATAAAAGATGCTCGATATTTCAAGCTTCTAAATTTATTTAGTCTTACTTCACGGCTTTCATGATCTATCCTGGAAGATGTTCCATGTGTGCTTGAGGAGAACTGTATTCTGTTGTTCAGGATGGAATGTTCTATGTCTGTTAAGTTCATCTGTTAAGACCATCTGGTCTAACATCATGTAAGGCTAATGTTTCCCTATTTATTTTCTTTTTTTTCCCTTATTTATTTTCCATCTAGATTATCTATCCATTGATGAAAGTGGGTATTAAAGTCATCTATTGTAATTGCATTGCTTTCTATTTTTCCTTTTAGGTCTATTAATATTTGCTTGATATATTTAGGTGCTTCTATGTTTGGTGCAAAAATATTTAAAACTTTTACACCCTTTTTTTGGATTGACTGTGTTCATATAATCACTTTGTCTCTACGGTCTTTGTCTCAAAGCCTATCTTCTCTGATATAAATATAGCAACCTAAGCTTTCTTTTGGTTTCCATTCACAAGGCTATCTTTTTTTATCCCCACTTTCATTCTGTGTGTGTCCTTAAAGTAAGTCTTTTTTAGGCAGCATAAATATAGGTCTTGTTTTTTTATCCATTCAGGCACCCTACGTCTTTTTTTATTATAGATTTTATTGCTTTTACATTTAAAGAACTTATTGATAAATATGGAATTGTTGCCATTTTGTTAATTTTTTCTGATTGTTTTGTAGTTCCTCTGTTCCTTCCTTCTCTTGCTCTCATCCTTTGTGATTTGATGATTTTCTGTAGTGTTATGTCTAGATCCCTTCTTTTATCTCTTGTGTATCAGGATAGGGCTTCATTTTGTGTTTATCATGAGGTTAGATAAAACAACTTATATTTATACAAGTCTATTTTAAGTTGATAACAGTTTAAGTTTGAATGCATTCTAAAGCTTTTCATTTTTACTCCTCCCCCCAAGTTTTATGTTTCCCATGTCACAAACCTCTTTTTATATTGTATATCCCTTGACAAATTATTATAGTTGTAGTTATTTTTACTACTTTTGTCTTTTAATCTTTATATTAGCTTTATAAGTGATTAATCCAACACCTTTACAACATTAGAGTATTCTGATTTTTTATATACATATACTTTTACCTGTGAGATTTATACTTTCATGTTTTTCAGTTACTAGTGCCCTTTCCTTACAGTTTAAAGGTGTCCCTTTAACATTTCTTGTAGGGCCAGTCTGGTGGTGATGAAATCCTTTAGCTTTGTTTGTCTCAAAGACTCATGATCTTTTCTTCAAATCTGAATTACAACTTTTTCAGGTGAAGCATTCTTGATTGGAAGTTTTTTTCTTTCAGCACATTGAATATGTTATGCCACACCCTCCAGGCCTACAAAGTTTGTACTGAAAAGTCTCCTGATAGTCTTTTGGGGGTTCTGTGTAACAAATCATATTTCTCTTGCTGCTTCTATGATTTTCTCCACGTCTTTAACTTTTGATATTGTAATTTTAATGTGTCTTGGTATGGATCTCCTTAATTTCATTTTGTTTGTGGCTCTCTTTGGCTCTTAGATCTGGATTTCTGTTTCCTTCCTCAGGTTAGGGAACATCTAGCAATTATTCCTTCAGATAACTTTTCTGCCCTCTTTTCTCTTCTCCTTCTGAGACCTTTATGATCTGGTCTGCTTAATGGTACCCCATAAACTCTTAATTTTCTTCACTTCTTTTCATTCATTTTTCTTTTTTGTGCTCTGAATGTATGAGTTCTACTGCTCTTTGAGTTTACTTTTCCATTCCTCTACTTCATCTAGTCTGAAGTTAAATCCCTCAAGTGTATTTTCAGTTCAGTTTTATATATCCAGCACTGTAATTTATATTTGGTACTTTCTTATATTTTCTGGGGTTTTTTTTTATATCCTAACCCTGTTCAGTTATTTTCCTGAGCTTGGTGAGCATCCTTTTGACTATAATTTTGAACTCTTTACCAGGTAAATGATTGAGCTCTATTACTGTTCAATAAGGTCTTTTTCTGAGGTTTTCTCTTGGTTTTTGTTTAGAATTTATTCTGTATCTTCATTTCCTTTGCTCTCTGTGTTGATTTCTATGCATTAGGTGAAATAGCCACCTCTCTCAGTGTTGAAGAAGTGGCCTTGTGTAGGTGATTAATTTTATCATTCAACCCTGCCCTAGCTTTTGGATGTCTCTCACACCTTTATGATTGTCCAAGCAGCCTATTTTATTTTAGTGGTTTCTAGTAGTTGTGGGTGTGCCAAGACTCAGTCACTACCTATAGTCAGGCTGATTGAAAACTAGACCCTTGGGGAGCAGCTTTTAAGTACAAAAATACACCTCTTTTGGTGAACACCAGGAGATGGGCATTTCTGACTGCTCCTTTTATGCTGAACCCTGAAGTGCTAGCTAGGTAAGAATTGTTTGCTTGCTACCGTCCCATTGAACCTGTGAACATAAGCCCACTGGCCATCAGAACTAGGCTATGAAGAAAGTATACTCTGGGTACCAGATGCAAAAGACAGGGCACCAGATGTGTACACAAGTTCCTTTGCAGGAGACACCAATGACTGGGATGGGATAGAGAGAGTGCAAAGATGATGCCTGCTGCCCTCTCCAACTTCTGAAGAGAATTATATTCAGCCCCTAATTGTGTTTTTAATTAAAATAATGGCTCTCACACAACAGCTATAAAGATAAGTTGATGGGCCTCTTTCACAGACACTGGTGGCCTGGAGTGAGACAGAGGGAGAGCGTAAAGATGGCTCCACCAACCTCTGTTCCTGAAGAGCACCTTGATAGGTCCCTAGATGTGTGCATACCCTCTAGCGGGGCAGGCCAAAGCTCCAGAACAAGGAAAAGTCCTATCACAGAAAGACTAAAGATATGCTCTGTCTGCTATCAACCATGCAAAAATAGCACCCATAGTCCAAGGTCTCTGGAGAGTATTACAGTTGGCCCTTAGATGTCTGCCTAATTAGAAGCTTGCCCCTCAGGCTGCAGATACGATGATGACCTAAGAGACCTCTATCATAGAAAGACCAGGCACCTCCATCATTTTCCTCTTTGTTGTGCCCTGTGAGCAGTATTCAATTAAGAACCTTTCTCTGTTGTTAATCACAGCCCTGGGGATCACAGAGGGTGAACCCTGCTGGCTAGCAGACTTAAATGATTTACAGGGTCCTCTGGCTGGCAGTCACAAAAATCAGGGCATAAGACAGGTGCACAATCTCCTTTTTAGGAGATACTGGCAAACTGGAGCAAACAGAGCAGAGTGCAATGATGGTACCCATCATCCTTGTCTTTGGACAGTATTTTAATAGGTCCCTAGATGTGTGTTAAATTGTCCCTAGGCTTATGCTTTAAAATAAGCAAATAAGCCTTTTCACAGAATGTCTGGGAACTTTTCAATTGCTGCATCTGCACTGGGCTCCGGAGTGAGTGAGTCCATGGAAGTTCTTCAAGAACTTTTGCTCCATTTGTTATAGGTCTCATTGACACAAGCCTCTTTGACTTTCAAAACTAGATATTTGGGGGATTGGTATCTTAGGTTCAGGTCTTAAAAGTTTGGTAATGGACATGAGATTCAAACCCTTCAGCTAAATTTTGGGGTTTTTTCAGAGCATATTGTTCCATATGTAGCTGTATAGTCTGTGCATTCATGGAAAAAGATGAATTCAGAATCCCCCTCTATCCCCAACTTGAACTGGATTCCTAGCCCCACTTTTTTATCTTTTTACATTTGTTTCTCTGATTAGCTCACTTCCACTGCCCCAACAGGTTCACTGATCCTTTCTTATATTTGGTCAAGTCTGTTGTTGAAGTACTCTATTGAATTTTTCAGTGCAGTTATTGTATTCTTCAGCTCTGTGATTTCTGTTTGATATTTTCATATATTTCTATCTCATTGTAGGAATTCTCATTTTGTTCTCACATTGTTCTCTAGAATATCTTTATGAATATTATTTTGAACTATTAGGTAGATCTCTTATCTTCATTTCACAGAACTCTGTTTCTGGAGTGTTATCTTGGCCTTTTATTTGAAATATATTCCTCCATTCAACCATTTCTCTTGATTCTCTGTGTTGATTTCTATGAATCAGATTAAGCATCCACCTTTCTCAGTCTTAAAGAAGAGATCACTTATAGAAGAATAACCTTATCCTTCAGCCCAGCCCCAGCTCTTAGTTGTCTCTCCAACTTTTGTGATTTTCTGAGTAGCCTATTTTATTTTCAGTGGCTCCCAGGAGTTGAGGCTGTGCCAAGACCTGTCAGTGTTCCAAAGAGAAGGATTTCAGCCAGCATCTATGCATAGACTGATTGGAAACCAGAACCTCTTTGAAGTATGCAAATAGGCCTCTTTCAAGGAAAGACTAAGAGATGGTCCTTTTTGTCTGTTTCTTCTGTGCTGTGCCTTGGAGGGATATCTGGTTAAGAATAATTTCTTTGCTTACTGAAGTCCTACGGGACCTGTGACTGCAAGCCCTGCTGGCCATCAGAGCCAGGCAATCAAAAGTTGTGTCTCCTGGGCAGCAGACACAAAAATTGGGGCCCCAGGCATGTGTGCAATCTCCTTTCAGGAAAACACTGGTGACCTGGATCTGGCCACAGGCCACCTTGGCCTCTGGTTAGGAGAGCTGTCATCCCCAGATATGTACTAAATTAGAAGTCTAACTTTCAGAATGAAACTTTTAAGATAAGCAAATAGAATTCTTTCAGGAAAAGAATGTGAGTTGAGCATTTCTATCTGCTGCCTCCTTGTTGAACCTTGGTGAGCAACCTGGTTAAGAACTGTTTGTTTGTTTACTGGAGACCTGTTGAACCCAAGGACCACTGACTAGCAGAGCCATACTATCAAGAGGTGCATCCTCTGAGCAATAGCCACAAAAGCGAGGGTGCCAAAGATGTGCACAGTCTCCTTTCAGGGAGACACCAGCTACCTGCAGTGGGGCAGAGGCAGAGCACAAAGATGACATGGGCTGACTTATTAGTTTCAGAAGAGAATCACAGTAAGCCCATAAAATTGTGTTAAATCAGAAGCCTTACCTTCTTACTGAAGCCTTGGAGATATGCAAATAGATTCTTTCCAGGGAAAGACTGGTAAATGGGCATTTCTGGTTGCTGCTTCTACACTGAGTCATGGTGGAAAAGTCCTTCAGAATCCCTATGATCCCATTAAGTACTGTCTTAATTGTTTATTTGTTTGTTTGCTATGGTCTTGTAGGTCTTGTGGACATAGTCCCATTGACTTTTAGAACTAAATATTTTGAGGGCTTGTCCCTCAAGTGGAAGTGTTGATATTGAATCCAAACATTTTCTGCCTCGGGGAGATGCTGGAAGTCGAGTACCTTTGACATTGTATGTTGCTATGCCAGAGGTAGTGTTTGTGGCAAAGTGTATCTCATCATTTCCTACCTGTCAATGTGGGTTTTTTCTTGCTTGTCCAATGTGTAGAAGTCACTTAGCTAGTTTCCAGATTTCCTTCAGAGTAAATTATTTGCCCTAAAATATTGCAACTATAGATTCAGTATGTCTATAGGAGGAGATGAGTTCAGGATTTTCATATATTGCCATCTTGAACTGAAATTCTCAGTTCTGAACCCTAGCCTTGAACAATACTCATTCCTATTTGCATTGTGGTAATCTGTTTCTAGCCTAAATTGTGACCTAGAGCCTGAAAAGTCAAGTACAGCTTACAGTAGTTGCATGGGGCTTAGGGAGACAAAAATTGGAGTTGAGAGCATTCCTAAATGTTATTGATAAGCACTGAAGGATTTCAGCTGGGATACCTGAAAGGCTATACCATAGGAGAATGTGTAAAGTAAAAAATAAAATAGCTTTTGCAAAGACCAAAACTATGCCTTCAAACACCTCAATCCCTGGAATGGATTTGGATATACTGGATAAACTTCTGCTGAGTTTCCTGACATAAGCAAATGTAAATCACTTCTGAAGGAAGACAAATTATCTCTGCAGTTCTTCCTGTACTACTCTGACATTGAATAAAAAATTATGATGTAAACTTGAAGACCATCACAAGCCAAACAATAGATGTAGACCACAGGTAATACAGATATTGGAATTAAATAGGGTCTTTAAAGAAACTATAAAAGCTAATTTTTACATTGATAATTAGATGGAAAATCTTAATAAAGAACTGGAGGTCATAATTCTGTCTTCCAAGGCTATTTCCTATACAAACATCCTTGAAAGATAGATCTTATAAATCTGTATTAATGTCATAGAGAATTGTTCCCTAAAAAAAAAAAAAAAATACACTAAAAACAAAGAGTGAAAAAGATAATCTCAGAAGTAGAGAGAAAAACGGTGTTGAAGAAATATTTGAAGAGATGATGACCAAAAATTTTCTAAAACTGAAGACAGCATTTCATATTCTAGAAGTTCCACACACCTGCAACAGAATTACAAAAGAAAACCACTCCGTGTATACCATAATCAAGCTGTTGGAAATTAAAGAAAAATGTAAAAGCTTAAATGCAGCAAGAAACAAGATACCTGCCTAGGAAGATGGTGGAGTAAGACGATCTCAAGCTCACTTCAGCACGTGGACCTAGGTAACAGTCACATCATTGCAACAAACCCAGAAAATGCCCCAAAGACTGGTAGATCAGACTCTTCACAGTTAGTCATATAGAGGAAGCCACATCAAAAATGGTAGGAAGGGTGGAGACCCAAATGGGAACCAAACTCCCAGTGAAACTAACCGCAAATGGGGGGACACAATAAGCTCAGGGAAAAGAGAAGAACAGACCCCACCCCAGGCACGGCAGACATAAGGTACCTGCACTGGGAAAATCTGGCTTTGAAAGCCATAACATCTGGCTTTGAAAATCAATGTGGTTAACTTTACAAGTTTTCACAACCAGCAAGGCTTAAAAAAATTAAAAATCAGTGGACTCAGCTCTGGGAGAGCCAGAGGATGGTAGGAAACTGAGTACTTCCCCTTGAAGAGATAGCATAACAACCTGCCTAGATACAGCATAGAAGCAGAAGTCTGAAAACCCCAGGAATAAATGTGAAGATTTATTTACTAATCTTAGAATGGTGTTGGAGGGGCAGGGATGTTCAGGAGACTTCTTTAAGAAAAAGGAACTGGTTGGTGCCATTTCTCCCACCCCCACCCCTAACCCCACTCCAGCCTAGATACCTGGACAACTGCAGGAACCAGTGCAAACACTCACCACGTAGCTTGCTAACATCATGTGCCCTGGCCCCATGTTCTCTTGTAGACCTGCCCCATCCATCCTGCCCCACTTAGCAAGAGTCCTTTCAAATAGATGCATGATGCATCTCATTTTACAAGCAGCCCTGAGAAGGTGACTAGCACCACTTCAAAGTGAGTCTTGTTCTGAAGAGAGGGAAAAATAACCATACATACCAGTTCAAATGTAGCCCCAGTAGTGGGCTGGGGGCAGAAATCTGATCTGACTACTATTCACAGGGGCAGCACAAGGAGAAAACCTTGCATTTTGGGATCACTGCAATCCCAACAAACAAGCTGGGAGAATGACATCTGCTCTGGCTCCAGGCCCTGCCCTACCAACTAAAGGCTCTCAGGGAACAATGCAAAGACAGTGACCCACAGTTTGGTGTGACTGCCTCTCTGGCAAATGAGTTGAGGGCAGGCATGTGGTCTGACCCAATCATAAGCCCAAGGCAGCCCCAGACCAGACATGTAACAGCACAGGGAACAAACACTGCCCCATGGTAGACAATAGGGGCCATTGCAGCCAAGTGAACTGAAGGCAAATGCATCTCAACCACAATAGTATAGCATACACAACACACATAAAAGACACCCCTAAAGTATATGGTCCTGGTGAATGGGGAACATTTCACTATAGGGTACTACAGGATCTCTTCTTTGCAAGAAAAGGTCCACTACTTTCAAGATCAGGAGATGTAACTGACTTTCCTAATACATAGAAACAAACACAGAGAGTTAGAATGAAGAGAGAAAAATATGTCCCAAATGAAAGAACAGGACAAGATCACAGCAAAATCACAGCAAAAAATCACAGTTAAAATCACAGTTAAATTCAACATCTGTTCATGGTAAAAATGCAACAAAGTGGATTTAGAGGAAGCATAACTCAAGACAATAAAGGCCATATGAAAACCCACAGCTAATATCATATCTAATGAGGGAAAGCCGAGAGCTTTTCCTCTAAGATCAAAACAAGATAAGTAAGTCAACTCTCATATTATTCAACTTTTATTCAACATAGTACTTAAAGTCCTAGACATAACAATCAGACAAGAAAAAGAAATAAAAGTATCCAAATTAGTGACAAGTAAAACTGTCACAATTTGCAGATGACATGGTAGTATACATAGAAAACCCTGATACTCCACCAAGAAACTATTAGAAGTAATAAATGAATTCATTAAACTTTCAGGATACAAATTAATACATATAAATTGGTTGTCACTATATACTATTAACAAAATAGCATAAAGAAAAATTAATAAAATAATCCCATTTATAATTGCACCACAAAGAATAAAATACCTGGGAATAAATTTAATCAAGAGAGTGAAAGACCTGTACTCTGAAAACTGTAAGACACTGATGAAAAATTTCAAAAACCATTATTCTGGGGTACCTGAATGGTTCAGTTGGTTAAGCAACCAACTCTTAGTTTCAGCTCAAGATCTCATGGGACATGAGATTGAGCCCCACATCAGGATCTGCTATCAGCAGGGAGTCTGCTTGAGAATTCTCTCTCTCCCTCTCTCTCTTCCCTTTCCCCCACTCTCTCTCTGTCTCTAAAATAAATAAAAAATTCTTTAAAAAAATTAAGGACCACACAAATGGAAAGATATTCATATATACCATATAACTGGTAGAATTAGACACAAAGTTTAAACAAAATATTATGCAACTGAACCAGCAGTATATGATAGAATAACACATCATGAACCCAATAAAAGATTAATTGAACATGAAATAAATCAGTGTTGGGTACAAAAACAATATATCAAAAAAAATCCCTCATGTATTTATATACCAGCAATAATTAGAAAATTAAGTTTAAAAATTATAGCATTTACAATAACATTAATGAAAACATTAAATTCCCAGGTAGAAATTTAACTAAAGATGAGCAATACTTCTATACTGAAAATTACAAAATATTAAGAGAAATTTAAAATGATGTAGATAAAGGAAGACTCAATATTGTAAAGATTTCAGTTCTCCCAAAATTGATCTATAGATTCTATACAAATTCAATAAATTTTCCAGAAGGTTTTGCATGTGTGTTTGTGTATGCTGACAAATTAACAGATTAACTTTTAAATTGAAATAAAAATTCAAAGAGACAAGAATAGCCAAGATAGTCTTTAAAAATAAGTGGGAGAAATTACACTACTAGAAATTACACTTCTAGTAGTTACCAAGACTCATTATAAAATTATAGAAATTAAGAGAACTAAATACTGACAAATAGTTTTAAAAATAGGCAATGAAATAGCATGTCCATAAATGTTCCTGTATGTAAACGAACACTTGATTTATGACAAAAGTGACACTGAAGATTTGAAGGAAAGAAGTTGGACCAAATGTACATCCATATGAAAAAATATCAACTTTGACCTCTACCTCACATCATACTCAAAAGTCAATTCTAGGTGGATTGTAGATTTAAGTGTGATATGTAAAATGATGAAGTTTCTAGTAGATAGCACTGGGGAATATGCAAAGAGGTCTGTAAACAGGACATAAAAAGCATTACCTTACAAAAAATAAATTAGACTACCTTAAAATTAAGAACCTTTGTTTATTAAAATACTCCATTAGAAGAAAAAAAAGGAAAAGAATAAAATAAAAAAAGAAAAAGAAATACATAGAGTGAGAGAGGATATTTGTAATCTATATAACTGATAAAGTATACCAGATAAAGTGTTTGGAAAATTAAAGACCTGTAAATCAGTACACAGGACCCAATATTCAAAATAGATCAAAGATACGACTCTTCATAAAATAATCTATCCAGAAGGTGCTACCCAAATGAGAAGATGCTCAATCTCATCAAAACTAAGGAAGCAAATCAAAGCCATAATGCCAAATCACTACCTCTCAATTACTAGGATGACTAAACAAGCAAACAAAAAAACTAAATAATAACTGACATTATAAAGAGTTGGCAAGAACATGGAGCAAAAGGAATTGTTTGTGTTAACAGAAATTGGTACAACCATTTTGAAAAGCAATTTGATGGTGTGTTTGTTGTGTATAGTGTTATGTATTGCTGCATAATAAATTACCCGAAAACTTAGGAGCTGGAAAGCACAGACATTTATTATCTTATCATTTCTGTGGATCAGGCAGATAGGAGTCAACTAACTAAGTAGTTCTGGCCCAGGGTCTCTCATAAAAGCAGTGTTTAAGATGTTAGGTGTTAGCTGGGCCTACAGTCATCTCAAGGCACAAATTGGGGAGGATATACTTCACTCTCATGGCTGTTGCTGGCCTCAGAGATTGACTTTTAAAGGTCTCTTGATGGGGCATCCTCTCTATATTGCAGCCAGCTTCTCCCAGAATGCATAACCCAAGAGAGAGTAAGGGAGAGCACACAAAACAGGAATCACAGTATTTTTATAAATCAATCTCAGAAAGGACATGCCATTATTTCTAGATTATTCATTCTCTTAGAAATGATTCAGTAACCCCAGCCCACCTCAGGAGGAAAGGATTACACAAGGGCAGGATCACTAGCAGGCAGTGACCACTGAGCATCATCTTGGAAACTGCCTACCACACATGCTATCTACAAAAACTGAACAAAAGGCACACCCTGTAATCCAACAACTTCATTTCTAGGTATGACACAACAAAAATGCATGCATTTGTATCAGGAAATCATACAAAAATGTTCACAGCAGCATTATTCATAGTGGACAAGACTAGACCCAATGTCTATTGCAGTGAATAAAGCAGTCATGATCTATTCTTGCAGTGCAATACCACACATTAAAGAAAATGAAGGAATTACTGTTATATGCAACTACAAAGATGAATTTCATAAATATTATATGAGATAGCAGTCCTGGTGCATAAGAGTGCATAATACATATTAGAGTTCAAATAGAAAATGAGTCTATGGGGCGTGGTGGGGTAGGGATAGGGTGGCTGGGTTGGGGACAATGGGGAGGGTATGTGCTATTAAGTGCTGTGAAATGTGTAAGCCCGAAGATTCACAGACTTGTACCCTGGGGCAAATAATACATTATATGTTAATAAAAATTAAAAAAAAAAAAAAAAAAAAAAAGAAAATGAGTCTATGGTGTTAGAAGTCAGAATAAGTGATTATGGTTGGTGAGGAAAGGGGCTAGTGACTGGAAGGTTGCATGTGGGAGCCTCTGGAGTGCTGGTAGTATTTAGTTTCTTAATCTGGATTGTGTTATAAGGGTGAGTTCACTTTCTGAAAGTTTGTGCATTAATGTTTTGTGTACTTTTCTGTATATATTTTATACTTAATTACACAGCATTAATAAAAGATGAAGCATGTCAAAGCATGAAGCTTATATAGTAGAAGGATGGTGAAATGGGATAAAATTACCAGAACTGGGGTGCCTGGGTGGCTCAGTTGATTACCTATCCAACTCTTGATTTCAGCTCAGGCCATGATCTCAGGGTCGTGAGATCAAGCCCTGCATCAGGCTCCACACTCAGCAGGGAGTCTGCCTGAGATTCTCTCCCTCTCCCTCTGCCCCTCCCCACCCTGTGTGCTCTTGCTCTCTCTCTCAAATAAATAAATATTTTTTTTAAAAAATTACCAGAACAATTTTGATAGTATAACAGCTATAATATGTTAAATATAATACATTCTTGTTAAAATGAACAAAAAACTATCAGGAGGTAGGGAGGTTCTTAACAAAGTCCTGAGAGCTGGAATGGCCTCCTCAGTGTCAAGTGTCTTGTAGAGGTGTTAATGGGGGGTTTAGAAATAGAGGGGTAGAAAAGAAACACCTTTATCTTCCCACACCCCCACTAACATCCTCCTCTGACCCCATTTTTCCATCCCCATGGCTCTGCTTTGCCCAAAGTATCTGAAATCTCAGTGGGGGAAAAATCCAGAAAGTCATTTGGTCATAGAAAATTTGCCAGGTCATATTAACTTTGTACATTCATTGGCACACTTATGCTTGACTTGAGCTTCAAGCTGATAAGAAAAGAAAAAAATGTCTTGAAGTGGTTTAATCAAAATTCTATGATGTATGGAAAATGTAAAGTTCATTAGATCACAGAAAAATCTATGAATAAAATTTTTTATCAGATATAAAGGTTAGAAAAAATAACAGAAAATTAAACGGACTAATGAGACAAATTATAAAAATAAGTCTGAGTAATTGGCTAGCAAGTGATGAAATTTCAGTTTTCTTCTATAGTTTAAAAATAAGAAAATGGCATTTGTGCATACTTAATTGAATTAACATATAACATTACGAAGAACCTCATGATTTCAACTGTTTCTTAATATGTTTGTAAGCAGATTCACAAGAGAAGCTGGAATGTGAAAATGGCCTTTAGTTGATTAATAATTCTGTCAGTTTTGCATTTAAAGCAAAAGAGAAATGAGATGAGGAACAGATAAGTACAATGATTACCCATAAAATTTAAAGTTACCATAAGAGGAATGTTCTGGTTGAGTTTCTTGATGTTTCAGTTTTGACGATTTTAAGCTTTCATTTTATTATTGCAGAGAAACACTATCCAAACTTCTGAAAGTACCATTATTTTGGGATTGGCAAGAGGATTTTTTTGGGAGGTGTCTTCAAAAAAATTACTTAGATAAACTGAAGGTAGTCTGTTCTCTTATGTGTTTTATTTTTTTATTCTTTTTTTTTTAAAGATTTTATTTATTTGACAGAGATCACAAGTAGGCAGAGAGGCAGGCAGAGAGAGAGGGGGAAGCAGGCTCCCCGCTGAGCAGAGAGCCCGATGCAGGGCTTGATCCCAGGACCCTGAGATCATGACCTGAGCCCAAGGCAGAGGCTTTAACCCCCTGAGCCACCCAGGTGCCCCTTCTGTGTTTTATTTTAATAGGGGTGTTTCCTCCATTACATTTGGTTTCTCTAAAGGAAAGACTTTGAAGGTAAACAACCATACGATGAGATCTTGTCCCACTATCTCTTATTTATTTCTCACAAATCTGAGAAAATGTGGTGGAGACATTAGAGGACACATGTGAGGAAAAAATGGTTAACTTCCTTCCAAATTTAAAGAATAGAAATACTTCCCCTGCTTCTCCCGCTACCGTTCCCTCTGCTTGTGTTCCCTCTCTCGCTTGTTTCTCTCTGTCAAATAAATAAAATCTTTAAAAAAAAAAAAAGAATAGAAATACTTCCTCCTTAAAAAAAAAAAGATGAGTAGTTGCAAAATTTCTTATGCTTTGTTGGTTTAAATAATTCTTATATTAAAATACCAACAAATTTAAATACACTTGAGATGCTTGGACAGCAACTGACAGTGCAGTCAGTTAAGTGTCTGCCTTCAGCTCAAATTGTGATCCCAGGGTCCTGGGATGGAGCCCAGCACCAGGCCCACTGCTCAGTGCTGAGTCTGCTTTTCCTTCTCCCTCTGACCTGCCCCCACTGCTCATGCTCTCCCTGGCTCTCTCTCAAATGAGTAAATTAAAAATATTTTAAAAAATTTTTAAATACATGTACATATACTTTATGCTATACCGTTATGAAATAATCCAGCTGTTTCAGCAGCAATAAATGAAAAAACTATTCTTTCCTCCCACCACTGAATAGCATTGTCCTTTTTGCCCAAGATTATCTGACTATATATATGTGGGTCTATTTCTAAACTCTCTATTTTTTTTATCTATATGTCTGTCCTTATACCAACACCATAGTATCTTGATTACTGTTGCTTTACAGTAAGTCTTGAAATCAGTAAGGAGAGCCTTCCAAACTCTTATTCAAAATTGTTTTGGCTCTTCTGAGTCCTCTGCTTTTCCATATAGAGTTAATATCT
>CM053608.1:81920504-81933833 GCA_028646535.1 Procyon lotor | reverse complement strand
CTTAGCGATTTGGGGTCTTTTCTGGTTCCATACAAATTTTAGGATTGTCTGTTCCAGCACTCTGAAAAATGCTGGTGGAATTTTGATCGGGATGGAATTGAAAGTATAGATTGCTCTGGGCAGTATAGACATTTTAACAATGTTTATTCTTCTGATCCATGAGCATGGAATGCTTTTCCACCTTTTTCTTATTTTAAATGACCTCTGTGGCAAGATCTGAGAATAGTGACCCAGAGCCCAAGGTACCTTAGTCTGTCAACCTACGATGAAAAGTTCAGTTTCCTAAAATGGCTGAAGGTAATGGGAACTCTTTAAGGGGTAAATTTCAATGGGTTAGACTGTTGTCCTAAAATACGGAGTCAATTAGCTTTGCTGCATAAAAACCACTGTAATATCAGCAGCTTAAAAGGATATGGTTTATTCTTGATCTTGGTTACACATTGTGGGGGTCCATGTGTCTCTTATCTCCTAATGGATCATACTTTTTTCAGGTTGATGATGGAAGCCCAAAAGTACATGCCTAACCATGTGAGCACATTTGAGATCTCTGTGCCAAATATCTTACCAGCAAATCGGCTAACAATAAAAATTGGCCAAAATGTGTCATGTGACCAAGCTGAACATTAGTTAAGTGAGGATACATATGCCAGGAAGTGGGGGTAAAGACTGAATATTTCTGCATAATCCAAATTACTACGAATAGAAAAACTCACCTTTGCCTTGAGCATACACAGCATGGAGAAGAGCAGTTCCAGGACAGTGTTACATGGTGCCTAATGTGATTTCCCAGATGGCATTTCTGGGGGAAGCCAGTGCACAGCAATGGCCACTTTCCAGCTGTCTCTGCAACCTCCATTGCCCCTGTCTGCTTGCGACCAGGGAAGGGAAACACCAGTGGTTTCTATGGGGTGTAAAGAGAGAAAGTGTCCTGAAGTAGAAAGAGCTTGGGCTATGCTATCACAGATCAGTGGGCTAAATTCTAGTTCTGATAATTACTACCTCTATCACCTTGGGAAGATTATTACTTGTGAGTCTCTTTTCTTAAATGCAAGCTGTGAGAACAAAATTATCTCATGAGTGATATGTCTAGTGCTATTGGAAACAAAGGCAGAAGAAAAACTATTAAATTTCTTTACTACCTGTAGCCCATTGACAAGTCCTTGAAACAGGCAGAGTGACATTCCTCTAGGGACTCAACTGTCTCAATGCTAATACTTTGCTAAAGGCAAAAGGCAATCCTAGCCTGACCAACCCCCAACCCCCCTACCAGGGTCCTATAAGTCTACTTTAATTTATAAAAATTCCTTTGGAAACTTTCTTTGTCTCTAAACCCCCCAAGATATGTTTTGGCAATCATCCTCCAAGCATATGGCCCACTGACATACATCTGAAGGGTCTCATGACTAAGGTTTTATTAGATGGTAATAAATGACTTTCCCAACAACAGCTAGTGCCCTTGGTCTGGGAAACCTTGCTTCCAAAATTCCTTAGAGACTTATGTTATCCCTAAGCCCCTCCCAACTTGAAAGTGTATAATGGGCCACTCTTCATGACCCCAGTGCAGCAATTTATGCCCACGGGTCCTATCCCCATGCTTTGATAAAATCACCTTTTTGTACCAAAGACATCTCAAGAATTCTTTCTTGGATGTCAGCTTCAAACCCTAACATCGTCTTTCCTACATCATCTAGCATGGTACCTAACCCAGAGTATGTGCTCAATAAACACGAGTCTCTTCTCCCCTAAGGATAAAAGGGGCTTCAGAAGGAATAAGTAGAATAAGTAATGTCAACTTCTGTTGAGACAACCATTTATCTCTGTATTATTGCTTTGCTTGGCACTTAACTCTGGTATTATATTTTATTTTTAATGTGTTTTTATCTCTGCAATTACATTAATTTTTTTGGGGGGAGGAAAAGGTCTTATTAATTGCTCTGTGTCTCACACAGTACCTAGCAGAGTGTTACCCTTGTGAGGCAGTGTCAGGAGAGGGAGGAAACTTGCCTTCGGAATTAAGAGATGTCTATGCTAGTCTTGGACCTTCCATCTTGAACTGGCACTTTCTTTCTCTGGCTTTCTGTTTCCCATCTCCAAAATGGAAGTTAGATTCCAGCCTCTAGAACTATGCCTGACATGTGCTTAATAAAAATGGATATGTGAATAATCCCTATTCATTCCAAGAGATTCTAAAATTCTATAGTAAATTTGACTTAAGGCAGAGGAATAAGTGGTTGAAATTTTTTTTAAATAAAATGAATTAAACATTATTTCCAGCAAGACATTATCAGATTTCATATCCTTCCTTCTCAGAAAAATAGTAATTTGAAACAAATGAAATCCTGGGGAAAAAAGCATTGGCTATGTGAAAGATAGATGTAACTATGTTTTTCTTTTGAAGTAACTTATGATTTCTATTTAGCCATAAAAACAGAATCTATTCAAGCAACATCTTTCTAAGTTCATCATGTTGACTAAAACCCTAACTGTAGAATGCAATTTGGCACATTTGGTCTGCCCTGATGACTTACAGCTTTTATAAGATATGGACCTGTTGGATACTGAATAACTTCCATGGGTTCCCTATTGACTCTCAAGGTCAAAAATTCCTGTATCAACGAAAAATGCCTTTACCACCTAAATATAGGAATGTTCTTTGATGGTTTTTCTTCCAAACAAATTGTCTATAAACCTAGTTTTGCTATAAAAACTTGAAAGAAATATATCTAAACTTCTTGGTATATTAAAGGAGCAGGAGGAATGTTTGAAACCAGACCATTGTGCTTTCTTATGGAATTCCTGGAAGATGATTTATGGAGCCTTAGTTAGTGTTGCTGGTTTTATCATTCCCCTGACACCTACTTACCCTGGGAGACATTTCTTTCACTACCCATACGAAACTGTGAAGACTTTCAGAGAGATAATGAAGAATGGAGTGTCTCTGCTGTCTCTCTCTCTCTCTCTCTCTCTCTCTCTCTCCTTGCTGTCTAGAGAAACCAGTCCAGCAATTTCTTTGAGACTCATGGAACATTTTTTAGTTGTCCTAAGCTGGATGTTTTAGGCAGTCTTGCATGATGATAGAGCCTGGGATCTGGAGTCAGAGGTGCCTGTGCTTAAATCCTGACTCCACCATTTGGGCAGCTTACTTAACCTTTTTGTGGCTCAATTTCCTCATCTGTAAAATGGATATTAGAATTGCTCTTGTGAAGATTAAATGAGTTATTTTATATAAAGGGTTTACAGTGGTGTCTGGCACAAGTTAGCACTACGTAATTACTTGCTATCATTATTATGTCAATAGACTCTTTCCTGGTTTATTGTTCCATTCTGGTTGTTTGAATCCAGTTACTACTATGGTTACAAGTTTGTCAATGTCTTTCCTTTTGCCTTCTCACCTTCCAGTCATTTTTAGAAACAGTCATTCAAAATTGGGGAAAAAACAATAAACTTTTTAATAAAAGCAGTTCATCAGGCAGAGGGAAATTTCTAAGCTATTTAGAATGGTTACTCTCTTACTCCAGCGTTGGTGTATTTTATGTTTTCCTTTGGGCAGCAAACTCATTTTGAAATTCTGAAAAGAGTTGTAAAGCTTTGGTCTTGCATCAGAATGATATTCGATGCATCCAATTTACATGTTGAAAGTCATCTTTACAAGAAACACAAAGCCATCAGTTGGGGAAAATAATCACTTCTCCAATTCAGTGTCAGTAAAGAATTTCCTGCAGCAGGAATGAAAGACAAGCTTAGAGGATGCATCTGATGAGAAACTAAAAATGATCAGATTTTATTTATAAAGGAATTCACAATGTATTAGGCACCTTTGGGCATCATCGTGTGCTTTTCATTAGTTTCTCGCATGTGTTCTGTTGTCCTTCATTAAGATGTCTCATCTCTTTCCTTCTGGAGAATCAGAGCAGGAATTTAAGCTTCCAGGGCACAAGCAAAGCCATCTATTGTACATATTCTTCGAATTGTTACAATATGAGAACAGATGAGAAAAGAAGAGAGAGATGCAGCATTTAAAAAAAATTGGAGTGTTGTAAATTGGGTCAAATATTTGCCTTTAAACTTAATGTCTTTGAGGGCAAATGACTTATTTGACAAGTATCCTAGATGGCTTTTTAGAGTAGAATAC
Source organism: Procyon lotor (assembly GCA_028646535.1). NCBI lineage: Eukaryota > Metazoa > Chordata > Mammalia > Carnivora > Procyonidae > Procyon > Procyon lotor. The sequence continues at coordinate 81,929,701 of CM053608.1, read as the reverse complement.
AGATTACCTGGACATCTTGCCAAAAAGAACAGTTTGCCGCCCTTGCCAAAAACAAAACACACAAAACACACACACACACACACACACTTTGGAGACAATTAATCTTCCTAAAATATCTATTTAGAGGCAACCTGTGATCTTTGATATTATGTGGTGGAGATACTTAATGTCTGTTAAAAAAACTTCCGGTTTGGCATCTGTGTTTGAAAACAAAGTCTAAATGGGGGTAGAAGAGAGGACTGTTGGAGATCAAGAGCAGATGGCCTACTTTTTAGGACACTCCAGGGTTTAAAACTGTTAAAGAAATCCATTTTGAAAGCAAAATAAAACACAAATAGTGTCCCCACAAGTCTGATGGAATGCAAAAATATTCCTTTCTTTTATTTGCTGATTCCTTTCCTTAAATTTAGAATGGAAACAGAAAAATGGAGACACAGTCTTATTGCTGTTGGGTCCAATTCATGTGACCTTTTCACATCTCTATGAATGTAAATGCAGAAAGTGAGAAGAGCAAGCATCTATTCTTGAGTAGCATTTAAAAATATCTGCCTCTTTCCCTTCATTTTTGCAGCCAGATCCTAATCAACTTTCCTTGGGGCTCTGGTAAAGCTCCTGTGTCAGCCTTCCTGCATGTCCTTTCTCTTGCAGCAGCAGAAATAATTCTTCTCTCTTAAGGGTCATTTTGACTCTGTCATTCCTCTTTATTTGAGTCCAAATTTGCCTCTCAATTGCCCCTCCCCCCCTTTTTTTTTTGTCAGGGGAAACTCTTTCAGGCTTATTTTTAAAAACTTAAGAAATACAATATATCATGAAAGACAAAACAAGAGCACACTACAAATTCCCCATAATCCCTAAACTAGCTCTAATATTGGTGCATGTGTCTATGTGTGTATGTTCTACCTATTTTTGTGTAACAACAACAAAAACCTAAAACTTAGTGGCTTGACAAACAATTGCTTTATCATATTTCACTACTTTCTGGGTCAGGAATTTGGGTAGATCTTGGCTGGGTGATTCTTCTGCTCCATGAAGTGTTGATTGAGGTCACTTGGTAGTACTTAACTAGGCTCATCTGGAGTGTCCAAGACCATTTCACTCACATGGCTGGTGTTTTTTTTTCCCAAAGATTTTATTTATTTATTTGTCAGAGAGAGAGAGAGAGAGAGAGAGAACAAGCAGGCAGAGAGGCAGGCAGAGGCAGAGGAAGAAGCAGACTCTCTGCTGAGCAAGGATCCTGATGTGGGATTTGATCCCAGGACCCTGGGATCATGACCTGAGCTGAAGGCAGCTGCTTAACCAACTGAGCCACCCAGGCATCCCATGGCTGGTGTTTTGACCATGATGGGACCACTGGACTCTTCTCCCTTGCCAAATAGTCTAAGGCACTCCACATGGTCTCTTCAGTAGGTACCTGGAGTTCTTACATGGTGGCTCAATGGTCCAAGAGCAAATTCCCAGAGGTAGGGAGTGGAATCTGCTGGTGCTAGAGGGTGAGGAAACTAAAATGTCACTTATACTGTATTCTATAAGGAGTCATAGAGTCTGCCCACATTCTCAGGGAAGAGAGTCAAAGAATTTGTAGCCATATTTAACATGCTATAGTCTATCCCTTGGTCACAGATTATAAATATTCCTTTCATCTGCAAAATACTTCCATCTAAGGTCACAAAATCTCATACCATTACATGAGGGCTTGGCAAACTATGGCCCACCACCTAGTTTCATCAATAAAGTTTTGTTGGAACACAGCAATGCCCATTAATTTGTATATTGCCTATGGCTGCTTTCATGTTACAATAGCAGCATTGAGTACTTGTGGCAGAGACCTTATCACTTGTAAGCCTAAAATATTTACTATCTGGCCAATCCCCAAATAAAATAAATAAATAAAATCAGCTTAAAGTTCAGGATTCTATTAGGGCAGGGTAAAGATGAGGCTACTTAAGTGCATTTCCTCAAGTACACTGACTTTCTATCTGAAGACCCATGATCAACTCAAGAAATGTTAGCTCCCCCACTGTGTATATTCCCAATACACAATGGTGGCCCAGAGATAGGGTAACCCCAGTAGATGGTCCCATTCAAGAAAGAAAGAGAAGCACATAGCAGTCACTATTCCATCACAATTTTAAAATCCAGCACCATATTTTCCCAGTTCCTAGATTATGGCCCAGTCTTGCTCTCTAGGAAGACTTTTCCATGGCTCTTGGCTCTACTTTCTGGGTTTTTGGTTCTGCCAAGTTTATTCTCCCTGTTCTATGTAGCCCATGTTTGAAGTTGAGAAGTTTTGTACCTGCTTCTTGCCTAAGGAGGTTGGAATCCAAAGGAGTTTTTTCATTTTGAACTGCTACTGTTCTTTTCAGTCCAAGCTTATAAAATCTTTTATAAACTTTTTGGATTTCCTAGGTATTAATTTATAATAAACTTCTTTAGGCAAAAGCCACACCAATATTTGTTTCTTAGGCCTTTAGCTCCCTGTGAGGTCGCTATGGGAGAATGCCTTTAGGATTCTAAAAAGCCCTAATGCTTAACTGAAAAGGTCTATGAATCATGCCCTTTGGATTCTTAGAAGTTCTCCTAGGCACACTCTTAAATATTTCTGAGGTCTTAACAAACGATTTTGCAGCCATACCTGAAGTCTTGATTTACTGATGACACCTGGGGTTTGATCTCTGCCTTGAAGCTATTTGCTTGAGAAGATTTTGCTGGTAGATTTTGCTGGGAGATTTTGCTGGGAGAGACTGAAAAAATTTTTATTTTCAAACCAAGCAAGTTCTGGTTTCCTCATATTTTCTCTAACTTCTGCTTGAAAACTTAAGAGATCTTTTAAAAGTTCATCTATCTTTTCTGGTATGTCGTCATAGGCATCTAGAAGAAAAAAGATGGCACTCTTTACATTCTGTCCAGTAATCTCCCTTCCAGATCTATGATTTCATTAGATACTCTGTTTCCCATGTGACCACAGGTTCTAGCATTGCCAGACTTTCTACCACCACATATTATCTTCCCACTTCCTTCAAATCCTTACCAATGGTCTTCCCAGACTCTTTGAGCTTATGTTTCTTGCCTAGTCCTAGAGCCAATGGCCCATATTTTACATTTGTATGAGGCAGCATTCCATTTCCTGGTACTAAATTCTTGTGTATCTTCTATATTTAATGCGTAATCACTGACATCATTCCTTTATATTTATATTCTCCTACAACTTGATAAACTCTCTTTACTGCATACATATACAATTTTATTTGACAGAGAGAGATCACAAGTAGGCAGAGAGGCAGGGGGAAGCAGGCTCCCCGCTGAGCAGAGAGCGCTATGCGGGGCTCGATCCCAGGACCCTGAGATCATGACCTGAGCCGAAGGCAGAGGCTTTAACCCACTGAGCCACCCATGTGCCCCTACATACACAATTTTAAAATGACTCTTATTTTCTCTCCTTGGTCTTCTGGTACAATGACCATGTCTTTGGAATATGCTGACTGGGTTAAGATTTTATGTGTTAAACAATCTCTAAGTCAAATAAAATTGTTTACACTCCAATTATTTCCTAGGATTGCTTTCTTCAATTTCTTTTAATGTTGCAACTTGATAGGATAAACTTGAAAGAGAAAAACAAAAAGAAATTAAATATGGTACCAGAGAAAGGTCACAAGCAGCTACTTCTTTATCTTTGTCTAGTTTATGTAATACTTTAAAAAGTGCTTAGTACTTAAATATTATAAATAGCCATCACATGGACTCTTGCCTTTTTTTAATTTTAATTTTTTGGTTCTCCAGTCTCCACACATCTTCCAACCTAATAGACAGACAAGACTGAGAGATTAGTAGGTAAATGTGGATTGTCTTTCCAAACAACCAGTTGTTTCTGGGTTGCAGATACTGTTTTATGTCAATAAGTTTTGTGTTAACTTAATTCACTGCCATCATTTTTCTCAGGCTTTTTAGGGTAGTGTTTCTTGGGGAGGGTTTAGGATGGGAATGGTAGGGAGAAAAGAAGTAGAAGGAATTAGAAGGAGTATATATCATAAAAAATATCACCTAGAAAGCTTTTCCCAAAATATACACACCTAGACATCTTGAAAGGAATCACTAGATTAGAGAAATTATTGTTTTATCAATGTCCCTTTGTAGTTTGATAGACCGAGTTTCATCTTCTTCAATAATTGGACTTTTAATTCTATATTACCGACAATTCAGACAATTCCACCAGCTTCAAAACTTTTTCAGCTCATGGTTGGACACTGGATTTGTGGTCAGAAGAACTTTCTAGTACAGAACTTTGAACAAGTTACTTCCACTTCTTTGCGGGCCCTCATTTAGTACCCATCCTTCTTACCTTATAGAGGAATTTCAAATACCATAATGGATAGAAGTACCTGAAAACTCTAAAGAGCCCCAAGGGGTCTTTCAAAGGGCCTTTGAAAGGCTTTCCTATGGAAGAATTGTCCATATTGTCTGTGTTCCTGCAGGTAGTATAATTTCTAATGAAACTATATCAAGTTTACTGTCAGCTACAGCCCCAAGAGTGAGTGGCCAGCTACTCTGTATTTGAGAGTGAGATATTAAACCATCATGAAAGACTTCTAAGAGAGTGTTCAAGTCCAGTGAGGCAACTGTTAGCTCCTTTTTCTTGTCAAGGGTATAGAAGGGTTGAGTTGGAGTGTTAAGATGGTTTTTTGTAAGGGACTTTTAGGGGTTTTGAGTCTCTGCTCCCTTAGTGACATGGGAGAGGGGTAAAGAGGGTGCTTCTCTCTCTTCTCAAGTCCAAGAAAAGGTGCTTCAATGGACCTCTATGGAGAATGAGACATGCTTCTCTTGTTTGTTTATTCCTGAAAAATATCTCTCCGCTGAAGATTAGGGCCATCTGGCTATAAGCGTGGAGAGAAGAGAGGAAGTTACAGTGGCAGTAACCTGCTCAGAAATTGGAATTTTAATACTGTTTGACCAGACTGTTGGCTTGTTCATCCAGTGTTTGTATAGGTAAGGGTACAGGAGTCTTTCTTCTGAACTGGCTGAGGTCACATATTGAGGAGTCAGAAGAAGGTTATATTGGGTCTTGCCCGAGAGAGTCATAAGACAAGGATACGGGTGTCCTTCAGTTGCATAGAGGCTGAGAGGACAGTAGAAATTCACAGCTTTCACTGTGTCAAGGGAACGCCCAGTGATGGTGGAATGCAAAGTGGCTTCAAAGAATCTATAAAGTGTGTTATGAAAGAAAGCCCAGATTTAAACATCTTCGAAAGCTCAACAGCACCAGAATTATACTACTATAACTTCAAGGAGGCAGAGGTAGCCTACTGAGTGGCTGGGAAAAGAGAGAACATGATGACCATATCATCCCCCTTTGGCACTGTAGGCTGCCAGCACAAAGCAGGACAAATTGTAGCGGGGGTTAGAGGGAGAGGAGGAAAAAAAACTTTAATTCCAGAGGAAGTTGTAAGCTTGTTCTTACTAAATAAATGTACATATGTTCATATTATAGTGTATTAATACCCATAAAATTAATATAATATGTATATAGTATGATATATATATATGTATGTGCATATGTATGTGTGTGTGTATATATATATATATAGACAAAGATTGTGAGGATTTATCAGGTGTTTATAGAGGCAGAAAAAGGAAAGTAGCAGCCATTCAGAATAGGCTTAAATAAGCAGTGGGAGGAAAGAATAGTTATTTCCTCTTGCACCTTAGAAGTCTTACTTGTTCAATGCAATGACTGCACAGAAGATAGTATTAGGGCATGTGGATGAAAGCTGCAGGCCTTATTACTAAGAAAACATCTGTAATACTGAGAACTGTCCACAAAAGGTTTCCAATAGAAAAGCTTTCTTTGTCAATTACAAAATCTGATGATGACTAGAAAATTAGGTCTAAAGAAAATGTTATAAGTTTGTACACTATCAGTGTTTATCAGTTCTTTTTCCCCTCACTTATTTTGTAAGTGCCATTGGCTGAGGCTAATGTAGAGTGCCACATTATTCCACACTATCTTCTGGTCCCACCTCTACAGATGACATATTGATTTACCTACTAAAGCGTTTTTCTAGTTTTCACATATGTAGGCAAAAGTTGAAAACAATATCTCATTTCAGAAAACCTACCAGTTCTTTTAGGGAGTGAAATCATCCACAGATAATGAGGGCAGAACCTTCTCCCATGCTATGGACTACATTTCAATTCCCAGTGATCATCTGATTAATCCTCAACTAACACATGTGGACAGTGAACATGATAGTCTTCTCACATGGCTCAACTTCCCAGAGTAGGTCAAGGTAAGGGTCTCACATTCATCAGGACAGGAACAGATAACAAATTCTGTAGGAAATATCCTTCAGAGACTATGAGAAGTCTTATTTTGAAAAGCTCTTCTCTGTTACTGTTTCCAGACTGAATACTGCAAAAGGTTTTCTAACTTGAATTCAGCTGATTATTTGTTAAACAAACAAACAAAAAAGTCCAGGAGTAGAAAAAGAGATGTAGAATTATTTTCCTTTTTTTTTTTTTGGATGATCCTAAGCTTTCTGGAAAGGGTGTTGGGGATTTTCCTTTAATTACATGCCAGCTTTCCCTAAATGAAGGAGAAGTTTTGCTGATGTTAAAAATCGATATGGACACCACACTTCCCTGTAGAATCTCCTTAGCCCCTGGTGTTGCAGTTTATAATGTGGCCTTTCTTTTCTTTAAAGGAGCTGCAGCAAATGATTCCTTAGTTTTAAAATAATCCTATCTTACTAATTTTCTTCACAAAAATGAATATAAGTTTGACCAATTCTCTAATTTTATAGTCTTCAATAAAAAAAAGTCCACTCAAGTAGATGCATTTTTAGAACATCTGCCCAACCCAATGTCCTCCTCCTCTGACATCTGGACTATCACCACCAACCTATAAAGTTTATACACCACTCTTGCCCTTGGGCTATAGCAGACTGGACTGGACTGGGGTAAACTTCTGAGCCCAGTCAATTTAATTTTTTTTCTAGAAATTTGGAATAGGATTTCAGAAATGCAAGTTTATTTCTTCAGTTGTCTTGCCCGAGGTGACATGAATTCCCAAACAGATGCTGCTTTGTTTGCGGTGGCCATTTTGAATCCTACTGGTTTTCAGAGAAAAGAAAAACTAAGCCAACATCTAAGAGATAAAGAGATGACACCACATGGGTAGAGAGAGTGAGAGCCAGAGAATGTGAGAGAGAGGCTAAAACAATTGTCTTGATGGGTTTCCTCTTCCTGGTCCCAGTGTTTTGTTTTTTTGTCCCAGTGTTTTGTGATACCAACAATAGGCTTTTGGTTCCACAGGACACTTCAATGTACTCATAATATTTTTGTTCTTTTTGCTCACTGGACTAACTGGGTTTCTATTATTTGCAAACAGAAACTGAAAATTTACTGAGATGTCCAATTCCAAAATCAAATTTTGACAGCTTAACAAATTATTTGGCTTCTGTTGTTAGTAGATGGTCACTTAGAGATGTGCCTCTGAGGCCAGCTTGGTCATTTCAAAGGATGTACTCTTTATATTCTCTAAATTTCCATTGTTGTTTATACCTTTATCTTGAAATCTCTGTAGAGAACAATCATTATTATTATAGGAAAAATGACCTCAAAAGTGTCATTAACCAGTATTGATGTCTATCACTGGCACCAGGGCTCCTCTAGACTGTGTCATCTCCTGTCACCACCAAGATGTCAGAAAGGGGAAGATTCAAATCCTGTGTGATCTGTGGTAAATTATTTAACCTAATATTCAATTCCTGCATATATAAGATAAAAGTGAGATATTAACATCGACTCTAGATTAATCAAGTTTGAGAAGAAAATCCCTCATTGTGGTAAAAACAACTCTGGATTATGTAGCAACATGTTACTTGATTTGTAGAGCGAGGTCAGGATTGCTGCTACTGATGTGCATTTTCCCTTTCCTTCTTTAAAATATAAGATCTTTGTATAAACATAGAGAACATACTGATGGTTGCCGGGGTGTGGGGGTGGGATGCGCAAAATGGATGGAAGGAAAAAGTAACAGGCATCCAGTTATGGAATGAATAAGTCATGAAGATAAAAGGTACAGCATAGGAAATATAGTCAATGATATTGTAATAGCATTCTATGAAGACAGATGGTAGCTACACTTGTGATGAATACCGCATAATATATAGAGATTCCAGTCACTACATTCTACATTTGAAACTAATGTAATATTGTATGTCAACCATACTCAGATAAAAACAATTTTTTAAAAATATATAGGGTCTTTGTTGTTAGTGGGCCCATGGTCAGCCAGCTGAATAGCACATTTCCCAGCCTCCCTTCTAATTATCACATTGCTCTCATATCCTCCATGCTGTACATAGGCACCATTTCAAGGAGTTTACCTGTATTACCTCAATTAATACTCATAATAACTCTATGAGATGGGCTAATCTTTATAACAATCCTGAGAGATAAGTACCAATGTTATTCACATTCTACAGATGAAGAAACTGAGGTCTGGGCAGTCCACAGATGAGGCAGAACCAGTGTTCATAGCCAGGCTCTGTGACTCTAGAACCTGTGTCTTCACCCCTGAGTCATACTGTATTTGTAGTAAGTTGATTGGAACTTCATAACCTCTGCCTTCCAATTAGACATAGAGCAAAATCCAAGCCTTCAGTGAAGAGGAGGAAAAGAATCCTCTAGGTCACTTGAAGATAGAAAATTAGTTAAGTTTCAAAATTATTTTTTAATAAAAAAATAATCCACACAATTCCATAATTTGGTGGAAACCATTGTTATTCTGAGGAATCCCCCTTCTGGTCTTTTCTCTACCTTATGTATAATATGCATACATCTATAAATATAAGGCTTTCATGTTTTCTGTGAGATGCAGCTATTCCTGAAAAGCTCCCATAATTTAAAACTTGCATATTTCAGGGGGTGCCTGGGTGGCTCAGTGGTTGAGCATCTGCCTTGAGCTCGGGGCATGATCCCAGGGTCCTGGGATTGAGCCTCCGCATCAGGTTTCCTGCTCGGCGGGAAGGCTGCTTCTCCCTCTCCCCCTGCTTATGTTCCCTCTCTCACTGTGTCAAATAAATAAAATCTTTAAAAAAAACTTGCATAATTCAAGACTTATATTGACAAAGGATTGCACATAGCACAACATGGCACATCCATGTGGCTAAGATATATGCTGTTTAAATTTGCTCTGAAAT
>CM053608.1:81881279-81920404 GCA_028646535.1 Procyon lotor | reverse complement strand
TCTATTGATGGACATCTGGGTTCTTTCCACAGTTTGGCTACTGTGGACATTGCTGCTATAAACATTCGGGTGCATGTGCCCCTTCAGATCACGACATTTGTATTGTTAGGGTAAATACCCAGTAGTTCCTCTTTATTTTCATTCAATTTATTCATACTCTTCTATTGGTTTGAGTGAAATTCTTAGTGTTTTTTTCCTTTTCTTTTTTTTTTCTTAAAGATTTTATTTATTTATTTGACAGAGAGAGAGATCACAAGTAGGCAGAGAGGCAGGCAGAGAGAGAGGGGGAAGCAGGCTCCCTGCTGAGCAGAGAGCCCGATGTGAGGCTTGATCCCAGGACCCTGAGATCATGACCTGAGCCAAAGACAGAGGCTTTAACTCACTGAGCCACCCAGATGCCCCTCCTCTTCTTTCTTAAAATAATAGAAATGCTTACTACCAGGAGTTGTCCTCTTAACACAACTTTGGTAGTCTCCCCATATTTTGATATCTAATATTCCGGTTGTTTCACTTCATAAAAGATTTTGGGATGGCGTTTGGGTGGCTCAGTGGGTCAACTATCCAACTCTTGGTTTTGGCTCAGGTCATGGTCTTAAGATTGTGGGATGGAGCCCTCCATTGGGCTCTACGCTCGGCATGGAGTCTAATTGAGATTCTTTCCTCTGTCTCCCTTCCTCTTTGCTCCTCTCCCTGCTACCACACTCGCACTCTCTAAAATAAATAAATAAAATCTTAAAAAAATAAGGGATTTGGGGAATGTGGGGAAAGATATCATTTTCCCAAAGTATGTTATTGCAGTTTGGAATAATACTATCCCCTAAGCTATTCCTTTGTGGTGTTCAACAGCGCTCAATGGTTACATTAAGTTTGGATTCAGGAGACAAGTGTTTAGAGACAAGCTAAGAGTTTTCTACCTTTACTACATTTATGTTTTTGTTATATACATGTTCATCTTTTCTTACATTTTAGCAAGCAAAACTATATCTTCAAATCATTTTTTTTAACTCTGCTAGTCTCAGCCATTAAATGTCAATAGTGGTATCCTGTACTGTGAGAAACAAAAATGTACTTTCCAAGGACTGTGCCATAGTTTCAACTGGAGTAGTGTATTATGGCTAATTAAGAATGATATTCAAGGTGAGATTGAAGAGATGGTCTGGGTTGGGTCATCCAGGAAGAATACAGTGCAGTGGGCTGGTTAAAGCAGTGCCAGTTCCTTCCTTTAAGATCTGGTAGGTCTCTGCATTAACTTTTAACCTTTAACTTTTTTGCTTTTTGGTGTTGCTTTATTTTATGACTATTCTTATAAATAGTATGTTTTTTCTAAGTAATTTTTGACCTAATTTAAGAGACATTACTTACAAAAAAAAAAGAGACATTACTTACCACTTGGTCTCTTGATTTTAAAGCTCTACTGTAATCCCACAAACCAGAGCAGTAAAAGCAAAAAGTATTTACTCAAAAGAATATCTAATAAGTGAATAAACTATTTCCTTTCCTTTAATCTTCTTTAATATTTTGGAAATTATATATCTTTTTAAAATTTATATATGTTTATTTTTAAGTTTTTTCTGAAGTATTAATATTTCCCATAATTTTAAAAATCAAGACTGAAACGGTGTGTTTTGAAACCTTTGTTTAAGAAGATTTCTATTCTGCTGGGGCACCGGGTGGCTCAGTTGATTAAGTGTCAGACACTTGATTTTGGCTCAGGTCAAGATCTCAAGGTCCTGGGATTGAGCCCCACTTCTGGCTCCTCACTCAACAGGGAGTCTGCTTGAGGATTCTCTGTTTCCCTCTCCCTTTGTCTCATGTCCTGCTTGGTCTCTCTCTAAAATAAATAAATAAATAAATCTTAAAAAAAAAAAAGAGATTTCTAGTATTTCCTCATTGCCATTCAATCTTTGTTAAGAAAATCTTGAATTTATTATTTTATTTTATTTTTTATTTATTTAAAGTAGGTTTCACTCCCAATCATGGGGCTTGAACTCATGATCGTGACCACGACAACCAGGGACCCCTAAAATCTTGACTTTAGATCTCTATTATTATTAAGATTTTTTGCACTAAGAAACCTCTTTTTGACATTTTCCTCGAGTTTTGTAACCAGACTTATAATTATTTAAATATCTCATTTTACTTGGTCTCTATGTTCACTGCCTATTTGTTTATGCTGACTTTCCTGGTCTTGAGAGGTTAGTTTAATTTTTTTCTCCCTGTTTGTTTTCAAATAATTTTTTTCAAGAAGGATACAAAGGTAGTATCTTTCTGGAGACTTTGTATTTGTATTTGATACCACAAATTATGTGGTATCAAAGACCAGGTCTTTCAATGGTCTGAAAGACCATTCAGATAAGTATTGAAATTCGGGTTACAACACCTGAATAATTAGCTCCTGAATTACTGAGTATTGATTAAACACTATTCTGAGTGTGTCTGTGAGGGTGTTTCTGGATAAGAAGAACATTTATACTGATAGATTGAGTCGAGCCCATAGCTTTCTCCAAGGTGAATAGGCTTCATCCAATTTGTTGAAGTCCTGAACAGAACAAAAGGCAGAGTAGGATAGACTTTGCTCTCTCTGCCTCACTGTCTTATAGCTAGGGCTTTGGTTTTTTCCTGCCTTCAGACTTCATCTTTGTCTGGAACCATTGGCTCTCCTGATTCTCGGGCCTTGGGAATCGGACTGGAATTAAACCTTTGGCTTCATAGGTCTCCAGCTTGTTCACTGTGGATCTTGAGACTCATTGGCTTCTATACTGATGCAAGCCAATTATTTATTATCTATCTATCTATCTATCTATCTATCTATCTATCTATCTATCTATCATCTATCTATCTATCTATCTATCTATCTATCTATCTATCTATCATCTATCTATCAAGGTTGAGTTCGAGGATTTGAATTTGATAAAGATCAATGTCCCAGAGGCTGAGGAGTAGATTATAACAATCTCATAACCTAGTACCAGAAGGGGTGTTTGTACTAGGTGTCAATGGGTCTGGTGAATAATTCGAAGGAATTGTTTCAGTGATGGGGAAAAACAAAAACATGAGACCATATTGGAGTCTTTAAGGTAGGGACAAACTTTGTTTATCTTTGAAAATCTCACGGCTCCTGGGTTTGGTACCTTTTTACTGGTATACACTCAATAAAAGCTGGTTCCACTGCGATATATATTTGGTGATGGAGCATTTCTCTTCCTGTGAAGGTTTTTCAGTAACAATAGAATTGTCTAATAGATGATGAATGAGTGGTAAAGTGCAATGTTCTGGCAAATTAATAAGGTAAGTTATTTCTATCAATCTCTTTATCCCAGGATAAACGTTTCCTTGAGTGGCAGTGTTTTTATTTTATAAATGACTTGACTACTGGTAAGAAAGTCACAGCGTGTAAATGGTACCTTGATATTAACTTTAGGGAAGTACATGACATCTTTGCCTCTCTTTTCTTCTTCCTTTGATTAAGTAATATAATCATTTTAACCAAAATCATTAGGCTGGTATGAAAAATATTTTAATAAAAATATCCCCACACCAATGCATCCCTTTGTACATTGAAAACTTGGCACAATGAAGTGGTAATCTTCAGCTCAGCAGGAGGGAGGGAACTGCAACAGGAAGTTCTGGGATTCCTCAACCTCACCTGGGAACCATTAAAATCATAATTGTAATAACAACATAGTAAAAAACCCAATAATACTTAGCATTTATATGATACCAGACCCAGACATTCTGCGTAGAAGGAGGGTGGCCAACTAGTTGGAAAGGGGTGAGGAGGTTGGAAATTTGTCTTGAGGTTGCACTGGTATCCCACTTCACCCAAGACTGAGAGAATGACAACTATCAAAAATCAGAATTGAGGGGCACCTGGGTGCCTCAGTTGGTTAAGTGCCAGCCCTTGGCTTAGGTCATGATCTCAGGGTCGTGGGATCGAGTCCTACATTGGGCCCTTCTCAGCAGGGAGTCTACTTCTTTCTCTCCCTCTCTCTCTGTGCCCTCTTTCTCACAAAGTAAAATCTTAAAAAAAAAAAAAAAAAAGCTAAAACAACCAAAAATCAGAACTGGGTTGGGGCAGGTGCAGAGAGGAGGGTGGGATGCTGTCAAGCTATGTCACTCCCTCTATTCATTCCCGACAAGCTACTTTTTGATGCTGGCTGATACACAGAACTTTGCCTTTTCAGAACTCAAGCTTATTCATATCAATGCATCTACAGTAGACAATCCTTACGTAGTCTTTGTTCAAAGGAAGTGTTATTTGTTCTGTAATTTCTATGTCATTTCATTCTCTCACAAGATGATGCTAACCTGTTTAAAACTGAGATGCCAAAGGAAGGCCTCCATGGAAGTTAATGAGATTCTTTCATGACGTGCACTTCACACCATATATGAAATTATGTGGTATCAAGTAACAAATGTTTGGGTGACAAGGAGTTAATACTCTTCCATCTACATACAAGTTCAAAGCTTGAGTATTATACGTTGGTAATCAGGGCAGGATGAAGAGGGTCTTGATCTGGTCAAGATAAATGTGTTCTCCCTGCCCCAACCATTGTATCAACGATGACTCCACTCTAGAACCTCCTAAGCTGGTCTAGAACATTTCCAGTCATCATTCCTAAAAGTGAAATATTATTTGCTATGTGCATGAGCTCTTGAGAGCTTTCATAGCTGTAATTAAGTATGCATAAAAGTAGCAATGCTTCCAACTCAAGTTGCATGTTGGTTTGTTTTGTCAAGCATTCAAAAAGGTAGGTTCTGATTAGTGATTAAAAGTGGATTAACAATTTGAGTCTCTTTCTTTAGGAGTATCACTCTTTTTTCTTTACAATCTCTGAGCCATGCCTCGGGGCACACGCTCCAAGTTGCTAGCTCCAGTTTAAAACTCCAGATGGAGCGTTCCATATTAAATGTGCATGTTTGTTTTTGGATTCTTGAGCTCTGCCTGGGGCACCCTCTCTAATTAATGATCCCAAAGGTTTAGAAAACCTCTGCCCAATCCTTTCTGATTTGTCAAAGGAAATAGAGAAGGTCTTATTCTGAAAAAGGCTTTTTGTGGTAAGTGTCACATTGTGTGCGGATTTTAAGATTTAAATACATTTTCTTTTTTAATGTGGTGGATTTACCACACTAGAAAGATGGGATGTTTGCCTATATTCACCATTTGTTCACATTTGGCAGACGGAAACCTTGATGTAGTAAAGGAAAGGATGGCTATTTAATGGTTCTTTTATTTTCCATTCAGATCACACACACTTTTACTGAAAGAGGCCTCACAGCACGGAGTCTGATATTACAGCAGTGTTTTCAGGAAGCAATAATTGAATACTCCTCATTAAACTGGTTCATAAAAGAATCCTATTAAAACCAATACAAATAATAAACCTTGAAAATGCTGTTTTAAATTCTAAGAGGGTGGTGAAGATATGCTACAGTAACAGTTTTCCTGTTCATAGAGTGATTTTAAAAATCTTGTGCGAATTTTTCTGAGCCAAGCAGGCACCTCACTACCGAATAAAGGACCCAGGGAACATTTTAAATGTATTTAATCCAAGTCTGTGCCTTTTACAGTCAGTCTTCTCCAGGAATTTATCCCTAATCCTGACAGGATACCCAACTGAAAGGCTAATTATCTTTAATCGCTTAATTAATAGGTAATTCTTACAAAGAGGCTCAACACCTGAACCCACCAAGTCTTCTTTGTGTGGACAAATCCAGCTGGTTTCATGAACTAATTTCACTCAGTGCGAATTTGGCCAAACTATATATATTGTTGCAAATAATGGCTAAGTGTATCCAATTCAAAAATAATAATGAAAAAGTTATTTTTTGCTCCCGTTTTAATCAGAGTCAGCTGTGGAAAGCCCCAAAAGCACAGGGCATATGGCTCACCTCGCCACCCCAGATGGTGCCTCTGGCCCAGCCTCCCCAGTGTCCACCCTGGCAGCCTTCACTCCTCCGCTTGGCCTCCACCCTTTCTCCTTAGCCTTCCAGCTGCGCTGCTGCTTTATACTGGTCTTTCTCAACAGTCCACCCTAATTTTCTTTTATCTGTCAGTGTCTTCTCTTCTTAGGGTTTTCCTCCACTTTTTCACTCTGCTCGCAGACCTGTTTATAATCTAACCTCTGAAGAAGATAAAAATTCATATGGACAGACATTTGAGTCGTAGCAAAGAGTTACTAATACATTTCTCAGGTGCAGATCTCAGAGAGATGGCACGATACAGCTTAGATGTTTATACACTCTAGTTCAATGGTTTTTCAGGTTTTCTGATCTGAAAAGTGTATGAGACGTATTCAGCTAAACACTTTTTGTTTTACTTTTTTTCCTCTGAGCCTTGTCGAGATTGTTGTTATCACCAACACAATAGTCTTTTGATAGAAAAACTGGAAAGTCTGTAGTATTTCTTCTTGCTTGTTTCAACGAGTGTCGTTCTTTTCGGGTCCCCCCACCCCCACGCTGGCCCCGGTCACAATATATTTTGTTATTTCTCATTACATCTTGTAACTAATTATTGTTATATAATATCTTTCTTTTATTACTCTTAACCTTTAGATTCTAGATCAGCGGTTCTCAAAGTACCTGCTTCAAAATAACTGGAGGGCTTTTATAATTCAGATTGCTAGATTCCATCCCCCAAATTTCTGATTTAGTAGATCTGGGGTGGGGCCAAGGAATTTGCATTTCTGACAAGTTCCCAGGCATTCTGAGACTGCTGGTCCAGGAAGAGCACTTTGGGAACCACTACTCTAGAGATAAGAGAAACTAAAGGGGTTAAGTGTTCTAGTTTGAGACTCAGTGATAATGCCTCAATCACCACCTTTCCAGCTGGTAGCCTCTTAGCAGATAAAGCTCCCTAAACTTTAGTTTCTTCAATGTTAAAAATGAGTTTAACAAAACTTTCCTAGCAGGGCTGTTAAAAGGAAGAAATGAGATCGTGTTTATTAAGCATTTGAAAGAAAAGTGATTGTGATGAGTGCTTTTGTTGTTAACACTTTTTATTTCTTCCCTAGAACTCAATTTTCAGGACTTCTAATTGAATCATAAAGGATCCTTTAAGGACTCAATTTGGTTAAGGCAAGTGTGTATCTGTATAGAATATGAGAAAATAAAATTCCTTTGGTAGGACCTTGACAAGAAAACGATTCCAAAATTCATCTGGACATGCACAGTAATAGCTAAGGGAGTTTTGAAAGGAGGTTCCTCTTTTGATTTGGGTTTTACCCCACCAGATACCAAAACATATTGTAAAGTCACAGTAATCAATATAGCATGGTATTGGCTTAAGAAAAAGCAAATAGATTGGATAAAGTAAAAAATTCTATCATACTGAGATACACACATATATGCATATATGATTTCAGGTCTGTGGAAAACGAGCAATTCAATGATGTTGGAACAATGAGTGATTGATTTTTAAAAACTGATATTTGCCTCATACCACAGAAAAATAGTTTCTTTTTTTTAAAGTCTTTTTTTTTTTTAAGATTTTGTTTATTTGACAGAGGGAGAGAGATCACAAGTAGGCAGAGAGGCAGAGAGAGGGGGAAGCAGGCTTCCTGCTGAGCAGAGAGCCCAATGTGGGGCTCAATCCCAGGACACTGAGATCATGACCTGAGCTGAAGGCAGAGGCTTTAACCCACTGAACCACACAGGCGCCCCAGAAAAATAATTTCTGAGAGAGGTTCTAAAATCTAAACAGTACTGAAATTTCTTTCACTGTGTGTGATACAGCATATTTCTTTAATCTTGGGAGAGTGAAAAAAATAAAGGTAAAAATGTCGTCTTTGAATTGACATAAATTTGAAACTTCTGTTTGAAAAGGGTATTTATTATGAATGAAGCTGAAGGACAAAACAGACTGGAAGAAAATATTTGAATTTATTACAGAAAAGGATTAATACTGAATGATAAAACCACCTTTTCTTTTCAAAAACATTTTTAAAAAAGATTTTTATTTATTTATTTGACAGAGAGAGACATAGCAAGAGAGGGAATATAAGCATGGGGAGTGGGAGAGGGAGAAGCAGGCTTCCCACTGAGCAGGCAACTCGATGCAGGGCTTGATCCCAGGACCTGGGATCAGGTAGAGCCCAGGACCCATGACCTGAGCCCAAGGCAGACGCTTAATGACTGAGCCACCCAGGCACCCCTAAAACCACCTTTTCAAAGTAATAGGAAAACAAAGCACATACAGTGCAATGGAAAAAACAAAGCATATCAGTAGCCAATTCAGAAAAGGAAGAAAAAATATAAATGTCTGATAAAGATTGATAAGATTTAGTATTTTCAAGGCTATGGAAACCTAGTCATTGTCACCTAATGTTCATGGAAATGTATATTTATAGAAATTTTTGGTGAGCAAGCTGAAAATGCACATACCCTTTGAAGCAGTGAGTCTATGTCTAGAAATTCACACTTTATTTTATACAACAGAAACATTTTCTTATAGACACAATAATATATTCACAGGAATATCTATTGAGGTATCAGTGTGGCAAATACTGAAAAGTTAAGAATTTGCTAGAAATCTTCACCTGATAGCAATGAGAGGTAAAAAAGATACTTGTTTGTCTCAAACTGGAATCTGGGAGAAAAAAACGTAAAAGAACTCCTTCATATTTATATTAATCAGAAAAGGTCAAAACAATCCAACAGAGAAATGGGAAATAGCTATGAAATTTGTGGAAGAGGAATCATAAATAGCTAATAGATATATGAAAAAATGCTTAATTTTGCTAGTGATTAGGAAATTACAGTGTAAAATCAAAATGAAGTCTTTGTCAGATAGGCAAAAATTATAGGTAAAAAGATACCTATTGTCTTAGTCCATTTGGGCTGCTATAACAAAATACCACAGACTGGGTGGCTTATAAACCCAAATGTATTGCTTACAGTTCTTGAGGCTGGGAAGTCCCAGACCAGGGTGCCAGCATTGTCAGGTGAGTGTCCTCTTCCAGGCAGAAGACTTCTTATATTCTCACATTGTAGATGGGACTAGGATTCCTGGGATCCTCTTAAAAGGCACTAATTCAACTCATGAGGACTCCACCCTCATGATTTAAGCATTTACCAAAGGCCCCACCTACTAACACTCACATTTCAACACAGGAATTTTGGGGGAATGCAAACATTCAGATCATAATACTTGTTATTAGAATTTTAGGACCTATGGTGGGAGAATGAGTGGAACTACTTTGGACAGTAATATGACAATAACTAGACAACTTTAATATACAAAATTTATGGATCAGTAATCCATTGCTACATTCTTAGAGTAACTTCCACACAAGCATACAAAGATGTATTTGCAAGAGTGATAATATCTGATAACATTTGTAATAGTAAAAATTAGAAACAATTTAAATGTCCAGTTAGAGAATAATGTATAAATAAATTATGGTATAATCAAAAAGTAGAATGATATATTGCAGTGAAAATTAAGGAATTAGAGCAATATATATCCACCCAGGTAATTCTTACAATATAATTTTGAATGAAAAGTTTAAGTTGTAAAGGAATACATACAAAATGAAACCATTCCTATAAAGTTTAAGAACATGCAAAATAAAACTGAATACTGATTTAATAACACATATATTTCTATATTTGTAGTGAAAGAAAGAAAAAAAGGAAAGAAGGAAGAAAGAAAAGAAAGAAGAATATAGGGATGATAGATACAGATTTACAATAATAGCTACCTTTGCTGGGGGTGTGAGGAGGTAATGTGGGTACACAACATGGAACTAAACTTGTCCAGTGGTAATGTAATTAATGTTGACACAATTCACAATATTTTTTATTCCAAAATGACAATTAGGTAGATGACACATAAACCTGGAGACAGATTTTGATGATAATGAAAAACAACTCAAGTTAGAGGTTATAGGAGCACATGGGCAAAAATTGAAGGGTAATGTACAAAAATGGAAATAATTTTTCTGTTTAAGTGGTCTGACCATAATTAAAAATTAGTTGTCTTTAATACTGATATATCAAATTCTCAATTTTAACATTCGTTAGATTCACCTAAAAATTAAAGCAAAAACTCCAAGGGCTATGATATTGATTTGGTAACTCAATCCGAATCTGAATAAGTTGTCACTTGGAAGAACTCTGACATCTCAGAGCCACTGAAGTAAGCTAAAGTTTGAAACATCTACCTTGAGGCACACATAATTTTTGTTATAGCTGTAGTATACGTGGGACATTGTATTTCAGCAACTTTTGCATAAATTTGAAATTATTTTAAAATAACATATAAACATATTCATGTGGAAAAAGCAAATATGCACCAAAAATCCTACAAAATAAGAGCAGTGAGGAGAGAATTATTGAATTGTATATTACAACATATTTAAAGCTTCTATATTAAAATAATATGATACTGGGACTTACACCTGTCAGGATGGCTAGTATCAAAAAAAAAAAAAAAAAAAGCAAAAGACAAGTATTGGCCAGGATGTGGAAAAACTGGGACACTTTTATGTTGTTAATGGGAATGCAAATGGTGCAGTTGCTGTGGAAAACAGCATGGAGATTCCTCAAAAAATTAAAAAGAAAGCTACCCTATGATCCAGCAATCTTACTTCTAGGTATTTACCCAAAAGAGTTGAAATCCAGGTCTTGAAGAGGTATTAGCACTTTTATGTTCATTGTAGCACTATTCACAATAGCCAAGATGTAGAAATTACCTAAACATCCATGACAGATGGAGGATAAAGTGTAGTATGCACATACGATGGAATATTGTTCAGCTTTAAAAAAGACAGACATTCTGCAGTATTATGCAACAATAGAGATGAATGTGAGGGACATTATTCTGAGTGAAATCTGCAGTCACAGAAAGATAAGTACTGCATGATTCCCCAGAGATGAAGTATCTAAAATAATCAAATAGGCTTGAAGACTGGAATGGTGGTTGCCTTGGGCCTGAATGAGGAGGCAGTGAGCAGTTACTAATCAGCAGGCATAAATTTCTAGTTAAGCAAGATGAATAAGTTCTAGAGATCTAATTGGCAACATTGTACCTGCAGTTGACAACAATGCATTACACATTTAAACATTTAAGAGATTAGATTTCATGTGAGGTGTTCTTATCACAACTAAACAAAGAATACAGATACTGGCACACTAATAGATAGACCACAGGGTCAAAAAGAGACCCAAGTATGTACAGAAATTAGACCCAAGTAAATATAGAAAGTAAGATAGGATAAGGTTGCATATTAAATCACTGTGATTTATATCCAAAAACAGTCCAAAGAGATGGACTTTTAAATAAATGGTGTTGGAACAATAGGATAATCTTGAAAAAGGAGAAAATAAAGTTCATATTCAAAACATGCATCATCATAAACTCCAAACAGATCATCTATTTTAGTGAACTTATGATTTTATTTGTTTTTATTTTATTTAAATTCAATTAATTAACATGTAGTGTATTATTAGTTTCTGAGGCAGAGTTCAGTGAATCTCATCAGTTGTGTAAAACACCCAGTGCTCACACATCTGAACTTACAATTTTAAAGATTTTATTTATTATTTGTCAGAGAGAGAGAGAGAGAGCGCACAAGCAGGCAGAGAATGGCAGGCAGAGAATGGCAGGCAGAGGCAGAAGGAGAAGCAGGCTCCCCGCTGAGCCAGGAGCCCGATGTGGGACTCAATCCCAGGACCCTGGGATCATGACCTGAGCCGAAGGCAGCTGCTTAACCAACTGAGCCACCCAGGCGTCCCTGAACTTAAAATTTTAATCGGTTCTCTTTCCTAGCTCCGTCCACTGAAAGGACCAAGATGCAAGTAGCAGCTTGCAGGCACTGAGATCGTAGTTTCTAAATACCACTCTCACTAAACAGAACCAGGACTCTCTGGAGTATTGGGTGATTCCAGCTCTTGCGCTGAGAAAGAGCATAAGATAAACCTGGAACATCTTGTGTCAGAGAGCAAGGAAGTGCTGAAAAAGTGAGGGAACGTGTCAAAGAACAGAAGGACAACCACCTGACTTGCTAAATTTGAAAGAGTAGGAACATCAAAAATAAATAGTGATAGTGGGACACCTGGGTGGCTCAGTCCATTAAGCGTCTGCCTTTGGCTCTGGTCATGGTCCCTGGGGTCCTGGGATTGAGTCCTGTCAGGCTCCCTACTCAGCAAGGAGTCTGCTTCTCCCTTTGCCTGCTGCTCCCCCTGCTTGTGTGTACTCTCTCTCTGACAATTAAATAAAAATTTTAAAAATTTAAAATTTTTAAATTAAATAATTTTAAATTAAATTTAAAATTTTAAAAAATAGTGATAGTAATAGAGCACCTGGGTTGTGCAGTCGGCTAAGTGTCTGACTCTTGATTTCTACTCAGGTCATGATCTCAGGGTCCTGGGATGGAGCCCTACCTTGGACTCCATAGCCAGTGTGGAGTCTGCTTGAGATTCTCTCTCCCTCCTGCTTGTACTCTCTCTCTCTCTCTAAAATAAATAAATCTTAAGAAATAATGATAGGAAAGGATTATAGCATATGGATTATCAAATATATTTGATATGACAAGGAAACAATCAGACAAATCCAGATTATGGGACACTTCCTAAGATTTATTGTCCTGGACTCTTCAAAATATGTCAGTGTTGTGAAAAACAAAAAGGCAGGGTATTGTGAAAGTTAAAGGGAAGTAAAAAAGATATGAAAGCTAAATGAAATGCACAATTCTTGATTGGATCTTGGATTTAAAAAACACATTTAGAAAAGACATCTTTGTAGGCAAAGAAATTTGAATAGGGATTGTATATTAAACAATATTGTGTCCATGTTAAATTTCTTCGGTATGATAATGGTGTATTTATGTAAGAGAATGTTCTTGTTCTTAAGAGATGTATGGGATGTACTTAGCTTCAAAGTGTCATGATATCTTTGGAATGGTTTTGTAAAAAACTGGATGTGTCTCAGTGTGTGTTGGAGGGGGAGGGAACTAGACAAAGCAAATGGGGGAAGACTTTAACAACTGGTGGATCTAGGTTAAGGACAAATAACTTTTTCTGAACTTTTTTTTTCAATTTCTTACAGCTTTTCAATTTTTTAAAGTAAAAGGGAAAGCAATAAAAGACAGAAACAGAAAATTCACAATCAATTCATTAAATCATCATTTAGGTATATATGAATATTTATAGCTTATGCAATTATTTCAAATTCTTTATAAATTAAAGCAAATGTAAGAAACAAATATACAAGTACATTAAGGAGTAAATGATGAAAATAGAAACCATCTGTCTCTTTACTTGACAGATGAAGACACAGGCCCACAAATAAATTCACTTCCCTAAGGTCACACTTTAATGTGTATAAGTCCATTTTTGTGAGCTTTACACAGCAACCAAACATCAAATATGGTCCTTTGAATAGCTGAAATTTTCTTTCCAGGCTATTGGCTTGAGGAAGCTCATTGTATTACACTTTATCACAGAGAGCAGATCTTTCAAGGATTTTGTTTTTCTTTTTCTTATATCCACTGTTTTTCCTCTCACATTTCAACAGGGATTAAAATGTCAGTAGGGATGTTTTCTACTTGTTAACTGAGTGCTTCATAAAATGGTGAAGGAATTGCAAGTCCATTAGATCTGTAGAATCAGGCAGGAATGATGCTGAAATGAATGATAAAGCAAGAGTGTTAATAATAGATTCTAGCCAGGATTTTAATATTTTGAAAATGTATAAAATCTCTTCCTCTTCACTAAGCAAAGATTCCTCTTCCAACCATGGATCATCACGGATCCTGATGTCACACACCATTATTAATAGCACGTGCCTGGACAAAGGAAAATGGCGCATGGATTATTTCCAATGTACAATTGGACTCCTGGGGGCACATCCTGATCTGACCTCTACTGGCTGTGTGACTGGGCAAGTTCTTTAGCCTCTCTGGCTTCAGTTTGCTAGGTGTAAAAGAGGAATAAGGTATCTAGTTCACAGATTTGTTGAGAAGATTAAATGAGAATGCTTACAGGATGGGACCCTGAACAAACTAAACACATAGTTATTTTTCATCGAGCACTATTTTGCCAGTTAGATATTTCTCAAATGACTGAAGAGTTTAAAATAGTTTATATTCTACAGGTATCACTGACCTATCTACTTCCATATTTATAGATCATGATGACTTGACTAGAAATTATTGCCCATAAACATTAGAGGTTTTTTTTGAAGATTTTACTTATTTATTTGACACAGAGAGAGAGAGAGAGATCACAAGCAGGCAGAGGCAGGCAGAGAGAGAGGGGGAAGCAGGCTCCCTGCTAAGTAGAGAGCCTGATGTGGGGCTCGATCCCAGGACCCTGAGATCATGACCTGAGCTGAAGGCAGAAGCTTTAATCCATTGAGTCAACCAGGCACACCAAACATTAGAGGTTTTAATTTTTGACATGGAAATGCATTTAACAAAATAATCTATGCATCTTCTGTCCTTCCAGGATTTTTACCTGGGTCACACGCAATTCTTTAATATTATTTCCCTCCTATATATAATCCCAGGAAATAGTACCCTGATATATGGAAGACAAAGTTGGTTTTAAACATGTTAGATTGAAACTGGTGCTTCTGTGATACTTTGGTTTTCACATATTTTTCCTGTGAAGTCATTTTACATTTAATTGTTTTTTACAATATATTTAAGGATTTGGAGTTAACATGGGCATTTGACAATGGCAATGTAGGGTTCAACAGGAATCATGTAGACCTAACTCAGCTTAGACTCCTGACCTCTTTTCAGTTCTTTACTCCACGTAAGATCAAACTGCACTCATGTGTTTGTTCTTCTATAAGTATTTATTAAGGGCCTGCTACGCTCAGTGCTAAGGGGAAAATGTAAGAAATAGTACTTGTTCTCTAGGAAGAATAATATAATTAGAAATATAAATCGTACACATAAGAATGGGTGGTAATATACAAATGGCCAAAATGAGTCCTGTAGGTAGGTGAGGGTTAATAAAGCCAGGGTTGTGGAGAAAGATTCCCTTGTTTGTTGAAAGAGTTGCTTTGTAAAAGATGGACAAGAATTGGCTAGAAAGACATTCAATGTGAAAAGAACTTCAGGAAAAATCTTAGAATGGAGACTGAGCTTGACGTGTTGTCAAAAGAATGAAATCATAAGTACTCTAGAATGGAGTATAGTCTTGGGGGAGAAGTCAGAAGTAGGTAGTGTGGAGATCAATTACAGAGCATCTTAGCTAGAAATATCAGGTATCTTACCCAGAAGGCAACAGGAATCCTTCGAGGAGGCTTAGCCGTGAGAGAACTTGAGGGAGAAATATTTTATGGAAATTGAAGATGTACTGGGATAACTGAAAGGATGAGGGAAAAGAAACTGGAAGCAGAGACACTAGCTAAAAGTATTGTCTGCATGTAGTTTTTCTGAGGAAGATGAATTTGGACCTGTTGTATTTAGCGTAATAGTAGAACACACGTACACAGAAATTCTTACTGACTGTGGTCTTCAGATGGTTCTGGATTCTCATCCCATTTGAAGCCCTAGCTGGACATGTGAGCAGATCAGCTTCTCTCCAGGCTTCACATTCCCGCCATCTCATCTGTGAGCTCTGCCAGCCTCTTCTCCTCTTGGGCAACTGTGTTAGGTTGCCCTTGGGAGATGGCTGAAGGGCCTTATTTTTCAGTAGATCTGCTTGGCCATTGGCCCACAACGTCTGCTAGGCTTGACTTACATGTGACACTGTGCTCAGTTCTTTATATATGTTTCATAACTGGTAGAGAATTACAATGTTAAGCACCTGTTAGTTTCAACGAGGGCCTTTTTTTTTTTTTTAAGTAGGTTCCATGCCCACTGTGGAGCCCAATGTGGGGCTTGAACTCACAACCCTGAGATCAAGACCTGAGCAGAAATCAGGAGTCGGATTTTTTGAACTGAGCCACCCAGGCAGGGGTCTCAACAAGGGTCTTGATGGCCACTGGGGAGGTGGCTGACAGTTGGGGAACAAACATTTATAGTGGCCTAGGGGAAAAACAGTATTTGAGAAATCTGATAGCAAGGTATTTTTCTTTGCCTTAAGCTACTTAAAATCAATGGCTTATGTATCAAGTTCCCTTGGAGGTGCCATACAGTTGAAAATAAACTCCAAGGCATGATTTTCTAATGAATATTAAATCTTGCCATAAGCAACCTATCTCAGTGGAAATACCAGCCTTGTGGTGAGGAGAACTTATATCTTGGTGTGAAAGTCAGGGTGATTTTTCCTTTGGTAGTTTGTTTCCTGGCCTGAGAAAATATCTGCGTATAAATGTGTAAGGGGAATTACAGAAGCAGAGCTAAAATTTATTTTTTCTGAGCGTGTGTTAATATACTACTACTAAAATCCAAAGGTCTGACTATCTGAATACATTATTTAAATATTCCTGGAAATCTCCATCTCAAAATTGGTCAATACTTATTGAAATATATCTTTACAACAGAGGAAAGATGAGACAAATACCAGTGGAATGGTTTCACTGGTCCCAAGTGTGTGTTCTCTGGATACTCTTCCCTTTCTTAAAAGAGAAATATTATATTTGTTCCTCAGAGGTTTATTCTAAGAGAATGATGGAAGCAAACAGGCATGTTTATATGTGATTCAAATTGTTTATTTTGTTAAATATTTACGTCTCTGCCTATGGGTGCAACAAGGAAATGGAAACGGGCATTTTAAAGAGAAGGATAAATTAGAATCGATGAGTTTAGATGACCTAATTTTATTAAAAATTCAGAAATATACGATAAATTGGAAGCAAATACGGATAATTTAATTTTTGTTGTCTGCAGTAAGAGAATATTTCATTCCCTACTCTCGCTGTCTTAGAAGGGTATTAACTGTCATGTGCAGCTTTTCGAAAGCAGCTGTGAGCCTGGATATCCCACTTACTTGCCAATATTTTATGACCAAACAGATGTGTATGCAAATCACACCTGTTCTAATTCCAGAAGCTCTGCTTCAGTCAATCACTTTAAAATAACTTCTGTCTCTAAGACATAAAATGTACTAAAGAATCTTGAAGGCTGGACAATGAAGGTGTCAACAGCCCCACGACCAAGGGCACGGCAGAAACATATGGTCACATTTTCCATGCTTTCATGGGACTCTAGGGAGCACTCAATGACAAATCAATGAAAACTTCTCATGGATGGGAAAGTGAGAAGCCCAGAGAATGTGGTGGGGGCGGGGTGGGGAAGACGAGAAGGCCCATCTTGCTCTACAAATGCTTTTCTTTTGCTCCTCTCTTCAGAAAATTCTTGAAGTCCTAATGGCCTTTCGTGAGCTAGTCAGGGCAGGTAAATCTTATTTGGAAAGTCAAACCTGTCCTCTGAGAAAGTGAAAGGTAAAGTACTTACCGTTTAATTTTTGATTACTCCTCAAATATTTTTGTGTTTTTCTGGCACAAACCAGGTGTCATAACCCAGAAAAGCAGACTGACACTTTTCCTATCATGACATACTAATAAGGTAAGATTCTCTTGGTTCTATCATCCACATCACCGGATACCATTGTTTAGTTGGAATCCAGAGTGTTAAAAAAAATTGTGAAGAGTTTTTTGTTTTTGTTTTTGTTCACGGAGAGATAAGTTGATTTTAAATGATGAGGAGCATATGCAACTGTGTTCTGACCCAGGTCCCTGTACTTTTCTTTTTCTGTACCTGGTCTCATGTTGTTTCTGCTTGGTAAAGGCAGACTGGTATGTATATGGTCAAAATTTCCTGTGCCCTGTTTGGAAACAGTAGACTTACTTTCCATTGCATTCCTTGCACTCATTTAACAGCTAATTGTGAGAGCCACTGTGTCTGTCATATCTGGTGTTTTTGTCCAGAGCAGTTCCATTCATGGTAGACCCTTCAGTTATTCAGCTGATTATCTCACCAGTAGACACAGTCATTGTCCTTAAGAGTTTCACATCCTGGGGCACCTGGGTGGCTCAGTGGGTTAAAGCCTCTGCTTTCGGCTCAGGTCATGATCTCAGGGTCCTGGGATCGAGCCCCACATCAGGCTCCCAGCTTCATGGGAGTCTGCTTCTCCTTCTGACTTTCTCCCCTCTCATGTTCTCTCTCTCTCTCAAATAAATAAATAAAATCTTAAAAAAAAAAAAGAGTTTCACATCCTTTTCTCTTCAATTGTCCTTTCCTGTATTATCACTACAAATTCTTTGATATAAACAGAGAGCATGCTTAGATCTTACCACAAATATATTCCGATTTTGTCAATAAACTTTTTTTTTAAGATTATATTTATTTATTTGACAGAGAGACAGTGAGAGAGAGAACACAAACAGGGGGAGCGAGAGAGAGAGAAGCAGACTTTCCGCTGAGAGGGAAGCCCAATGTGGGGCTCGATCCCAGGACTCTGGGATCATGACCTGAGCCAAAGGCAGATGCTTAACGACTGAACCACCCAGGTGCCCCCGCATCCAATAAACTTTTATTGATAAATACCCTGCATTACTTTCTTGGACCTCAAAGTTTGCACCCTAGATGAGATCTCCCTCAAAAAGTTTCTATTATGTGTTCTTGAGTTTTAAGATACAAAACTCCAATTGCCTTGGAAACAGATTTGTGCAGAATGCAGTCTGAAAAAAAGCTACAACTTCAGTTTTACAGTGCGGGGATTATTGTTATTCACCATGTGTACCTACATCTGTGCAGGAAACAAAAAGGCCCAGAACAGCACAGGCTTCCAAATCCTGAAACAGTCTGTGGGACTCTGTAGATGCAACAA
This sequence comes from Procyon lotor, assembly GCA_028646535.1. NCBI lineage: Eukaryota > Metazoa > Chordata > Mammalia > Carnivora > Procyonidae > Procyon > Procyon lotor. The sequence continues at coordinate 81,901,675 of CM053608.1, read as the reverse complement.
TGCTCTTACTGTTCTATGCTAGATCTATTCTCTGTGGTGTCTTTTCCAGGAGCAATGAGCAAGACGAGGGCTCCCCTTGTCTTTAATCCCTTGTGTGCAGACATGGTGGCTGTGTAGTACAGACTGGGAAGGAATTTGGAGGGTGAGAATATTCAACATAAGGGTGATATCATAGCTGAAACTGTCAGGATGGCCAAGGGATGTTTTTAGAGCCTTTTTAATCTTCATCTGTTTGCTTCTGAGCAACGCCGCCCCTGTCTGTTTGTCTCTTACTCTTTTCTCTTTTCACATGCAAATCCTGTGTTGTTACATGTTTATGTAGCAATACACCAAAATAAAACTATGGTAGCGGTTTCAGTTAATGTTATTACGAAGCAATGTTTATTAATGTACAAGTTGACAGCCATACAGAGCATTCATGATTCTTTGATTTCTCTGACATCTGAAAGGGATTTGGGATTCGATCTGTACTAGAACACATCACTCTCTTGGCTATATTCTGTGGTTACCGGGCTAGAGAAAATAGTATCATGCAACTATACTTTGAGTTCTGAGAAACAGAAAGGACACGATTTTGAAATATCTCAGACTGATTTTGGTGGTTTTTTTCAGTGGGGCTTGAGGTGACTGAAAGAAAGTGAGAAAATTCTGCAAAAAGGAACAGACCAGTACTATGGACACTTGCCAATTACAGGGAATGTCCCACGAATGGTTACTATGTATGTCTCCTATTGATTTGAAGATGCAGTTTTGCTTGCTAAAACACCAGAAAAGATGACCATGTATGTAACAAAAACAGAAATGTCGTACAGGCAGAAAATTCTGAGCTTGTCTCTAAACACTTGGTTCCTGAGTCCAAACTTAATGTAACTGTTGAGCACAGTCGAATACCACAAAGGAATAACTTAGGACACAGTGCTATCCCAAACTGCAATAACATACTTATGGAAAATGATATGTCTCCCCCACCCAAAACAACATCTACCCTAGCCTCAAAATCATCTGTATTTTTTATAGTTATTTACTTCAAACTTGAAAATAACTAAGTAAAATGAGTAGAATCCCAGAAATTCTGCTTACCATAGCGGTTCAATATAGTCTTTTCAATCTGGAAGTTACTGGCGGTGGAGGAAGGAGGCAGCAAGTACCGGTGAAGGGTGCTGGGGAATGGCCATCCAGAGGCACAGGTAGATAGCCACCATGGTCCATTTATTGTATCTGCTGGCACCTCTCCCAGCACGGCCTCTGCTCATACTGCCATTCTCACACCTGAGTGGTTGATGACATCAACTGGGGACAGTGATCACAGCCATCAGGATGCGGTGTGCCTGGCCAATAAGAATAAGTCAACACGAGCAAGCTTTGTCAGTTAAATATTGGAATTTTTCCTATAATGAAAGCTATGTCCTGTTCTATAACTTATCTGTCTATAGCAAATTTATGGCTTCCCGATAAATTTATATTTTTCCAAAAAATCAAGGAAAAGACAGGGCCATTGACTGTATTGAGTTTACCAAAGCAGTGGTTTTCACGAGGACCCCAGTTCAGGGCCAGTGTTATTTGTTCTGATTTGTTGTCCTAGTTTTTCGGCTTGAATTTGTCTTCAGTTTTAGGACTTTGCTTTATGACGATTTTTCATTCAGGTGTGGAACAGGCAAAATATACAGAATGCTTTTCATGAAAGAGAGTGGTAATACAAATTCTTAAAAAATTTGACAAGATACTATGGATCTGTGAGATTGAGTTCTGTTTAGTGACATAGATGATGATGTGTGGTTTGAATTGCTTTCTGAAGGTATAATTTTTTTCCCTTTTGCTGAGAGCCTGTCTTTATCAGAAAGTCCAGAAATATTCTTAGTGTAACACATGTGACATATATTTGTGTATAAATTTCTCCAGGTATTTTACGTCATAGAATATTATCATCTGGGATTCCCAGAACTCCCAGAAATATTTTAAGCAGGATAAATATTTTTACCTTCATCAAATTTAGACATTTAACATCAACCATGTCGTATGATGTTTTATATATGAAACTGAGTATGTGCATATGGTACAAACTTTGAAAGGTACAAAACAGAGATTCGGCGAAAAATAAGTCAGTACCCTAACCACCTATTACTCTCCCATAATCTCTCAATCATTTTTTCTCTATGTTTATATATAGATATAGATAAAACATATTTTGTACTCGATCTCTAACTCATTTAATCAATCCTCTATTGATATTTGTGTTTTCCATTTTTTTAAATAAATGGAATGCTGTGATGCTGTGTATTTATTTATTTAAAGATTTATTTATTTGAGAGAGAGAGAGAGCATGCTTATATGTCTTGTGTGCACAGGGGAGGGGCAGAGGGAGAGGGAGAGGGAGACTCTTAAGCAGACTCCAAGCTGAGCACGGGGCTTGCTGTGAGGCTCCATCTCACAACCCTGAGATTATAACCTGAGCCAAAATCTGGAGTTGGAGGCTCACCCAACTGAGCCACCCAGGCGCCCCAAGTGATGATGTGTATTTAGAACATTTTTCCCATAGGTATCTATACCATTCACTTCCTCCTTTCATTTAGATCTCTATTTAAATGTCACCTCCTTACGTACGTTGTATAAAATAGCATCCTTCCCTCATTATTTCCTACCCTTATTACCTGATTTTTTTCTTCATGCCACTGCTTGACATAATCTGTATTTATTTACTTACAGCCTATCTCCCCAACCAACATTAGCTTCATGAGACTCTCCTATATTTGCTACTCTATCCCCAATGCCTAGAATGGAAGTTTACATGCAGCTAGTACTCACCCACTACTTATTGAATGAATAGGTCATTTTGAACACTTGTGAAAATATTTATAGGAAAAATTACTAGAAGTGGAACTGCTGTGTTAAAAGGTATGGGCACTTGTAATTTTGACAGGTGTTGCCAAATTGCTTTCCCCGGAAGTTGCAGAAATTTACACTTCTATCAGCAATGTTCTAAAAAATCATTTTTTTCCAAGCTGAAGTAACCTATGATGTCATGGTTTCTCATTTTAGTTATAATTTGTGTTTCTCTATTATAAGTAATGTGCAATTTGTTAAAAGTTTTTAACTGTTCATGATGACTGAACATGTATGAAGTGTTTCATCTAAGCTTTCTCAAAGACCTGAAGGTCTTCCTGACATTCTCATTCTGATACTAGAAGTTACTTAATCTCTGCCCTCCTGGGCCCTAGGTACATAGTAGCTCCTAGTATTGAACACTGTTAGTATTAAACAGTGGCTGGTAAAATCAGGCATTTAACTTATTTCCTTAATTGCAGTTGCCAAGTGTTCATATGAAGATGTCCATTTCCCAGGTATTTCCTGCTATAGCCTTTAACTCTCAGGGATCATAGAATTTCCAGCATTCAGAGAAAGCCTCTTCCTTCAAAATCCCTTAGTATTCTTTCCCTATAAAGTGTCCTACACATCACTGTCAGTTAAACAGCCTGATAAGCCAACCTATAGGTAAATTTTGGTAGTGATTTTTGACTTCTAGATTTCTTATGCAATAAAATTTATCTAACTTTCCTTTTACCTTATGTCATTTGATAGTCTCCTACTTTCAGGTCATATTTAGGAAACCAGTTTTTACCATCAGGAATGCCAACATCAAGCAGTATATCTTAGTATAATGCCTAAAGACACCAAGGATTTGATATATAATTGAGTCTGAATAAAAGAGTGGCATCAAATCATTGTGCTGCTTCTTAATTAACCTTAGCCCAGAATTCTTTAGACTCTCCTTTAAAAAATATTTAGATGTGCTAAGCCCACATATTTGGGAAACAATAAATAGTTTCATAGACAAACAAAATCAGAGTTTCCTGTGGAAATCCATTCTTGGGCTTGTTGGATGAAATCTAAATGCATAAAATACAGAATCCTCATTGCAAGCAAAATAAACAATGTCACTAAGATGACCTTCCACATTGGATCCTCTTGCTACTGCAACTCTATTCATACCAATATTTGTAAAGGCTCCTCTTTTCCTCCACCCCTGCCCAAAGAATAGAAAGCATGTATTATTTACCTTTATGACCTGTACCAAGAGTTTGAAAAATGGTGCCATTACAAGAACACTGAAACAAGGACATCAAGACAATTTTCAGTTTTCCTGAAAAGGTGTGTTGTCTTATTTCTAACCAGAAATCAAATGTATCATGTAACATGTGATTTTATATTTTTGAGTGTTAGTGTAGGATCCTCTGATTTTACTGTGGTTTGTGCTTATAAATTTGCTGTGTGATATTTGTTAGATAATACCTTCATTTCCTTTCCATTGGGTGGAGCATTATGAAGAATCATTGTTTAACATGTATATATATATACATATATATATGTATGCATATATATATATACATATATATCATGATAAAATCTAATATTTAATTAATTTAGTAATATATTGATCAAAATACAACCAAAAGATCAGAGGAACATTTTTTCTCTAAAATTTTTTTTTCTGAAATTCTCATATCAGTAAATGTGATATTTAAAAAATTATACAAGCCATCAAATACATCATGTGTATACATCCAACTAGTCAGGGAAAAATGAAGTAGTAAAGGATTTTTATTTTATAATGGCACAGGAAGATTTGCACTTATATTCACGTTGGGCATAACCTTGATAAGAAAAATCCTTTAAAACTGTTTTTATAAGCAGTAGCCATAATGTTAAGGCCCAGTGATTATGAAAAACTACAGTGGCTAAGAGAAGATAACCTTGACACCATTATATAAAATCCCTGAAGTGTTATGGATGACTATGTTGTATAAATGTAACTTAGAAATGTCTTCATGCTGAGATTTAATACTTGGGGGTCAGTGTGGTGGTAAAGTTTGAAAAAAAAAAACATATCAACTAACAACCTTCATTATTGTGTCCACCAGGGAGTCTCAGTATGAAATCTTTCGCATCAAGAATGAGTCAAAAAGCCTAAAGCATGTAGGAGATCAACCAAGAATTCTTAAAAAGAAACATGAACTCCTGAGCTCTTGCAATAAAGTTCTACATAAATGTTCTTAATCGTATATCATTTAAAGATGAATTTCCAAGTGTACTAAGATATGTATTCTTTGATCAATCAGTCATTTTCCAAAAGGCATTGAGTTAATAAAAAAGATAAAAATGGTAGTTTATAACATTATCACATAAGATACACATTAAAAATTAAAGTGTTAAAAGCAGTTAAATAAAAAACTAATTTTCAAGGTAGTTTTTTGGGCAGTGAAGCTATTCTGTGTGATCCCATGATGATGGATGCTTGTCATTACACATTTGTCTAAACCCATAGCATGTATAATGGCAATCATGAAAAGTAATGTAAACTAGAGTGTTGGATGATAATAATGAGTGGGTGTAAGTTCATTGACTGTAACGAATGTACCATTCTGGTGGGGATGTTGATAATGAGGGAGGCTGTGCATGTTGGCGCAGGGAGTGTATGAGAAATCTCTGTGCTTTCTGCACTATGAACCCAAAACTGCTAAAAAAGGGAAAATCTATTTTTAAAATCTCATTTATTTATTTTTATATTTAAACATCAACAGCTTTTTGGAAGTATAAGGGATATACAATTAACTGCACATATCTGTAGTGTATATTTTGGCAAGTTTTGACAGCTCACGCCCTAGTGAAAGTTATCCATGTAAAAAAGGTAGTGAACATTTCCGTTACCTCTAAGAGTTTCCTTATGCCCCTTTGAAATCCTCCCTCCTTCTGCCATACCTCAGTTTCCAGATAACCGCTATGCTGTGTTGTCACTATAAATAAATTAGCATTTTCTAAAGTTTACATAAATGTAATCTATTTGTCTTCTTTCGCTCAGAATAACTATTTGAAAACCATCTATGTTGTTGCATTTATTTATTTATTTATTTATTTATTTAAAAAAGATTTTATTTATTTATTTGACAGAGAGAGAGAGAGAGATCACAAGTAGGCAGAGAGGCAGGCAGAGAGAGGGGGAAGCAGGCTCCCCACTGAGCAGGGAGCCCGATGCAGGGCTCCATCCCAGGACCCTGAGATCATGACCTGAGCTGAAGGTAGAGGCTTTAACCCACTGAGCCACCCAGGTGCCCCTGTTGTTGCACTTATTGATATTCTGTTTCTTTTTTACTCCTGAGTAGTGTTCTGTTGTATGGGTGTACAAAAATTTGTTTACCTATTCACCTGTTGATGGAACTTTGGTCATATCTGGCTTCTGCAATTGCAAGCAAAGCTGATATGGGCATTTACATGTGAGTCTTTGTATGAACATATGCTTTCTTTTCTCTTGGGGAAATACCTAGGAGTAAAATGGCTGGACTATGTGGTATATGTATATTTAACTTTTTAATAAAGTACCCGACTGTTTCCAAAGTGCTCTACCACTTCATATTGCTACTAGTAGCATGGTAATAGAGACTTCCAGTTCCTTTACCTGTTTGCAAGCAAAGACTTGACATGCCCAATCCTTTTAATTTAATTTTTAAAACATTTTATTTATTTATTTGAGAGAGGGAGAGAGAAACATAAGCAGAGGGAGAGAGAGAAGCAGGCTCCCTGCTGAGCGGAGAGCCCTATGCAGGACTCCATGCCAGGACCCTGGGATCATGACCTGAGCTGAAGGCAGATGCTTAACCAACTAAGCCATCCAGGTGCCCCTAGGCTTTTTAATTTTAGACATCCTCATAGGTGGGTGGTGGTATTCAGTTGTAGTTTTAATTTGCCTTTCCCTGTGAATAATGATATTGAACATTGTTGCATGTACTTCCTTGCCATCTATGTATCTTCTTTGGTGAAATGTTCGTTAAAATCTTTTACCATTTTAAAATTGAGTTTTTTTCTTATTATTGAGTTTTGAGAGTTATCTTTTCAATGTCATGTAGATACAAGTTCTGTATTGGAGCTCGGATTTGCAGTTAATTACTCCTAGTTTGTGGTTTGTACTTTAATTTCCTTGTGCCTTTCAAAGACGAGAATTGTGCTATTCTCCTTATTTTTGTTCCCCTATAAGTAATGTGTATTTTTAGTATAGCTGCCTTTAAGGTTCCCTCTTTATCATTGGTTTTGAGCAATTTGATTGTGATATACTTAACCGTAGTTTTTTCCCCAAGTTTTTTATGCCTAATTTGTTGAGATTCTGAATCTCTGGGTTTAGTTTTCATCAAATTTGGGAAATTTCAGCCATTATTTCTTCAAATACATTTTCTGCTTTCCCTTTACTATTCTATTGTTTGGGGACCCTAATTACACATATATTAGGTCACTTGAGGTTGTCTGAGATCACTGATTCACTTTTCATTTAAACTTTTTTTCCTTTCTGTATTTCATTTTGTATAGTATCTCTAAGTTCACTGATCTTTTCTTCTGCAATATAAATCTGCTTTAATCCCATCCAGTGTGTTTTTTAACTCAAGCATTGTAGTTTTCACCTTTGGAAATTTGATGTGGATTTTTTTTTTAAGATTTTTAAAATTTATTTATTTAGAGAGAGAGTGTGTGCAAGTGCAAGGAGGGACAGAGAGAGAAGGAGAAAGAAAATCTCAAGCAGACTCTGCTGAGCACAGAGCCCAGTGTGGGGCTTGATCTCATAATTATGAGATCATGACCTGCGCTGAAATCAAGAGTTGGACGCTTAACAGACTGAACCTCCCAGGCACCCTAACAAGGATCTTATTTTGGATTTTCAATGTCTCCATTTAACTTTTGGAACATATGGAATGGTTACAATAATTGTTTCAATGTTACTGTCTCATAATTCTAACATCTGTGTCAGTTCTGACTCAATTGATTCTCCTCATTATGCATTGTACTTCCCTGCTTCTTTGCATGACTGATAATCTTGGATTGGATGCCAGCCATTGTGAATTTTATATTGTTAAGTGTTGGATATTTTTTGTGTTTCTGTAAATCTTCTTGAGCTTTGTTCTGGGATGGAGTTAATTTGCTTAAAATCGATTTGATCCTTTCATCTTATTTTGATTTGTTAGGTGGATCTGGGGTAATGATCAGTCTAGGACTAATTATTCCCCACCACTGAGGTAAGACCCTCCTGAATATTTTACCCAATGCCTCATGCATTATGACATTTTGAAGTCCGGCTGCTGTGAATAGGCCCCCCTCCCACTTCTGGGCAAACACCTGGCATTGTTCTCTTTAATTATTTTAGATGGTTCTTTCCCTGGATTTGGGTAGTTTCCCCACATACCAAGTGCTGATCAGTACTCAGCTATATACTTAGGAAGGACTTGAGTTTTCTGGTTTTCTCTCTTCATGTAGCTCTCTCCTATCTGATATTCTCTAATGAGCTCTAGCCTCTTCAGTCTCCCTGGAATCTCAACCATGTCTCCTCAACTCAGAGGTTATCAGGCTCAGCTTAGATTCCTCCTTCTTGTACCCAGGCCTGGAAACTCAAGTAGTAAGCTGGGCAATTGTAGGGCTTTCTTCATTTGTTTCCTGTCTCTCAGGGGCCACAGTTCTTCATTCCTCATGCACTGTCTTAAAACTTGACTTCCTTTATTTTATCTGTTTTTGTTTTTGATTGTTTCAGGCAGGGCATTACTTCATCTTGATTAGAAGTGGAGGTCTCCAAAAACTAATTTTCTAAACATCTGGTTTTTGGAGAAGAATAATGTAATATTTTTAAGATACACATAAGGAGATAGGTAAGTGCAATATTTCTATTTACATAGAGAATTTTTCCGAAGGTACAATGTTAATAGTTTGGGTTTTCCTTTAACTTCTTCTGATATTGAAATGATTATTATTTAATATATGTTAAGCCTTCTAGATATAGGCACCATAGCTATAGCTATATTTTAATTAATCAAAGTCCTGCCTTGAGGAACTTGAAATCTAATGGCACAAAAGATATAATATTGGAACTCAAATACAGAATTAAAATGTAAGTGGGCAAGGATAGCTAAGGTGGAAATGCGCAAGGCTCAAACTTTAATCTTCCCTTTTTAAAACTTTAAGTGAAAGAGTCAAGCTACAGCATAATAATGAAAGGAATGATTATTGAGATTTATGAGAGGAGATAAATTATGTAAATTCCATAATTGGAATACTGTAGGATGATCTTATAGAAATAGAAAAGATGAGATGACCCTTAGAACAACCTCTGGCTGTATTTGGGTGGGTATTATTACCTCAGTTTTAAAGAAGACACTGAGGCCTTATTAGAAAAATAGTGGATTCTTTTTTTTTTTAAATCTTAAAAAAATATTTTATTTATTTATTTATTTATTTATTTATTTATTTATTTATTTATTTATTTGACAGAGGAGAGAGATCACAAGTAGGCAGGGGGGGGGCGGAAACAGGCTCCCCGCCGAGCAGAGAGCCCGATGCAGGACTTTATCCCAGGGCCCTGAGATCATGACCTGAGCTGAAGGCAGAGGCTTTAACCCACTGAGCCACCCAGGCGCCCCCAAATAGTGGATTCTTTAAAGACATACTTCCCTGGCTGCTGGAATGGAGCTGACCACAACTTCCTTGAGCCCCCCTAGTTGTTTCTTTCTCGTACCAACTGTGAGATCACACCAAAACTAAACCCATAGTTCACATATGTTGATCCCTTACTACAATGTATGTAGATTGATCACACAGAAAAAATACATATTTGGGGGATACAATGTAACATGGAGGTGGTAGGTACTTCCAAGAAGTTGTACTTAAGAGTTTATGTGTGTGTCTACTTTTAAGCTGTATAACAATTTTGTGATTTTGACACTGTTGCTGAACTGTACTGTATCTTATCTATCTTTGAATTTCTATTACTTAGCATGGCATCATATGTATAGTAAGGAAGTGGTCAATAAATAATTATTAAATAAATGAAAATATGAATACTCTGAATTTTAGAAGAATGGAGCTAAAGTATATACTTTTAAACTTAAAATAGCTCAATTATTCTTTATTTTTTCTTAATATTTCTTTAAGAAGAGGCAAACATTCATAAAGAAATGCAAGAGTCAGAGCCTCCTAATCTCATATCTTCAATGTTTGAAAGAGTAACAAAGGATTTATTGCTTTATACCCTTTACTCATTTTCATATCTACTTTCCTTTTCTTCCCAACCACATACACATTACAAACTCAGTCTCAACCCTCCCCACCATCTCCATCACTGCCCCTTATTGGAAGCCATCTTGACCTCCTTATCTGCATTCTATCAAATAGTGTCTCTGTTTCTACTCTTGCCTTTTTTCTACTCTTGCCATTTCATGATCTGTTCTTTACATAACAGCCAGAGTGAATTTTAAATGTATCTTATCACTCCTTTGGTTAAGATTTTTGATGTCTTTCCATCAAACTGAAACTAAGTTCTAAATTCTATTTTATGGGGGCGCCTGGGTGGCTCAGTGGGTAAAAGCCTCTGCCTTCGGCTCAGGTCATGGTCTCAGGGTCCTGGGATCAAGCCCTGCATCTGGCTCTCTGCTCAGCAAGGAGCCTGTTTCCCCCTCTCTCTCTGCCTGCCTCTCTGTCTACTTGTGATCTCTCTCTCTTTCTCTCTCAAATAAATAAAATCTTTTAAAAATAAAATTCTAGGGGCGCCTGGGTGGCTCAGTGGGTTAAAGCCTCTGCCTTCGGCTCAGGTCATGATCTCAGGGTCCTGGGATCGAGCCCCGCATCGGGCTCTCTGCTCAGCAGGGAGCCTGCTTCCCCCTCTCTCTCTGGCTACTTGTGATCTCTTTCCTCTCTGTCAAATAAATAAATAAAATCTTTAAAAAAATTTAAAAAATTAAAATAAAAAAATTAAAATTCTATTTTATGACCTATCAAGCCCAGTAGGGTGCACTGCGGCCACTGCTGCCACTCTGCCTGTTTCTCCTAGCAAATCTCCCCTGCTGAGCTCTGCTTCTATAGCCTGGGTGCTCTCTAAACACATAGGGGCACCCGGATGGCTCAGTGGGTTAAGTGTTTGCCTTCTGCTCAGGTCATGATCCTGGGTTCCAGGGATGGAGTCCCATATCAGGCTCCTTGTTCAGCAAGAAGCCTGCTTCTCCCTTTGCCTGCTGCTCCCCCTGCTTGTCTTCTCTCTCTGGGACAAATAAATAAATAAAATCTTAAAAAAACCACAAAACCCCACTAAATGTGTCTCACTTGCTGTCACCTCTACTTGGAATGCTTTGCCCCATTTTATCCTGAAGTGATTTGGATAATGATTATCTCCAGTAGAACAAACATATAAAGCTTACAATGGACTCCACTGAAAAACAACACACATTTAGACACATATGTTATATGTCGAAGAACCATCGCAGTCACTTCTAGTTGCAAAGCTTGTGAAAATAAAGATGGTTTTCCCTCCTTGTATAATGGAGATGGTTTGTGGTCAAGGAGAAGCCATTCCATGGTTCATGAGTACCTTGGGAGGTTGGCATTACAATTTGAACCGTGAACTCCCCAGCATATATATTGGTAAAACACACAGTTGTCATTCCTTCTATCTCTCTCAGTGTGTTGTTACCTCCGCTGTCAGCATTTTTTCAGCTTGAAAGAGCGTCCTTAGGGATGTACCACCTAACCTTCCCTCCAAGGTCAATCGCAGTTCAGTTGACAGGGACAAAGTTATTACAGCTATGTTACACAATTTGTTTTTTACTCAGATCCATTTTACACCATTAATATGGGCATGGCTGTTTTGCTAGAAAAAGGAGGCTATGTTCAGGGAGAACATGAAAAATGACCTGGGGAGAAATAGGATCTTTCTAACAAAGAGATATATCAATGTAAGAACTTATTAAAAACATACCATTTGTAATGCACAAATTGTAGTCATTGCAATGGCCATCATTGTTATTCTGAACTGCTTCTCCAGACTTTCAAAGGAGACCAGTGTCCTCAGACAGTCTCTTTTGTCAATGATGGATTTTTCTTTTTATGTTGCAGTACTATAGGATTTGTTCCTCTGCTTAGTTCAAAGGGCTGCACTTCTGTTCATCCCTGTTTTCACCAATTTTCCTTCCATTTTGTCTCTTCTAAGCTGGTTACAGGAGTTAAGAATTTTTTTTTCCCTTTCTGAAAATAAACTGAACAAAAATCACCTTTCTGCTTTAGGGAATTTAAAACTTTCATTAAAATATTAATAAAAATATGATCCCTATAGAATCTCTGTAACAGTCAATTTTGTTTCATGTCAGAATGTTTTGACACCTCGTGTTTCTGTGGCTGTGGGTACTGTGCATTTGTATGACACTCAGGAAAATGACACCTGTCTACCTCAGTGGACTTTTTATATACCTGAATGAAGAGTTTTTGCAAATATTTGGCATCTCCTTTCCAGGGTAGAAATCACCACTGAGCCATCGTTTTAATTTCAACCGACATGCTGGTAATCGTGAACAAGTAGGGGTGGATAGACTATGCTGCTGACTTGAAATCAGGAGTGGTATTGTTTAATTTGAAGGAAACATCTGTGCTGGTGTTAGAGTGACAAGTCCAACAAGCAATACTAAGTGGAAGGAAGACAATATAAGATAAAAAAGAACTGTGGATAATGTCAACCTTTTATTATATAACTGTAAACTGAGGGAGTAGTACAACCAGTGGCAATACTTTCCATTGTAGAATACATGACGCCTAGAGCTCAAGGTATTGAGCTACTAAATGCTATTTATTTTGTAGATCTAGGGCTATGATGGACTGAATATTTGTGTTCAGTCCTATTTGAAACCCTAAACTTAAGTGTGATGGTATTTAAATACGGTGCCTTGGGAAGTAATTGGGGTTAGATGAGGTTAATAGGGTGGGGCCCTCATGATGGGAGTAATGCCCTGGTAAGAAGAGACACCAGAAGGATAACTGTCTCTTTCTCTCTCTCTCTCTCTCTCTGGGCACACAAAGAAGAGATCATGTAAGCACATTATGAGATGTGTAAGGTATGAAGAGAGGCTGTAGAAAGAACATACCTTATCAGCACTTTGATTGTGGACATTCCAGCCTCCAGAGCTGTGAGAAGTATGTTGCTTAAATCACCCAGTCTTTGGTATTTGGTTATGGCAGCTTGAATGGGCTAAGATGGGCTATGAGAATGTGTGTGTGTGTGCGTGTGTGTGTGTGTGTGTGTGTGTGTGTGAATTTGGCATAGCAAGAAGAGAATCTAGTACAATGTTTTTATACTAAAACTCTCTCACGTTACTGAGGTTGACCAGTCTCAGCCTCCCGCCAAGTAATGAGTTCCAACTTGAAAAGGAGCAAATTATAAATCCTGCTGTCCTCTGAAGGAGAGTTTCATTCATTTCCTTTTTTACTTACATTAAATACATCGGTAAATCAGCAGTTGCATTCTGTTACCACGATTGTTTTGTTGGGAGAGGAAGAAAAGGGGGAAAAGGCAAATGCTTTCTTAGAAGAAAAGGACACCCCCCCTAAAAAAAACTGATCAGAATAAAAAAAAATGAGCTGGGAAATAAAAACTAAGATCCCCAAGCCCAAGAGAGCTCAAAGGAAAGCAGAGGAGCTGGTAGGAAATAGAAGGAAGGCAGCAGATAGGCCCAGAAGCTAAGGCCAATCCTGTTTCAAAGGGGGCTGGGGAGAGGAGAAGAAGAAATAGCAAATAACATCAAGAAATAACATCAATGCCTGTTATTTATGTTGTCTTGTATCTCCTTTTTACTGAGACATGGTTTTTATTTTTGTTTTTAAAGTAATGGGGGCTCAGAAGATGAAGAGCAACTCACCATTTTCCCTTATGGGCAACTCTGATAAAGTTTTGGATTAACTGAAGGGATGTTCAGTAAGAATCAAGGGAAGTCCTTCTTCCTCAGGGAAGTTCAGAAATTAGACAGTGGGTGATTGTTGTTGGAGAGGGTGGGGGTTGGGAAGAGAGGAGTAATTTGGTTCCAGGAGCTGATATCGGTAAAGCAGGTAGACCTGGTCCTCTCCAGGCATGCTTCATCTCTAGCTCCTCTGCATTTGTCTTGCTCCAAGACTCAATCCTCTCCTTCAATTTCCTTTCCTTGTCTAGCAGCTTCACGAGCCACTGTTTTAATATTTAGCCTGCTGGGGAAGAGATTGCCTAATGAAATCAGAGGTAATCTACCCCTGGATATTTTGGAGGAGATGGTGGTTTTGTTTTAATGGTAGATTTAAGTTATTCTCATTTCCCCACCCCCTGCTACACATAAATAAGAGTTAAAAGTATTCAACAGCAGATGTTTGTTGAGTCACCCCTATGTACTACACATTGTGTTAAGCCTCAGACTACAAAGATGAATAAGATCTGGTCTCCAAACTTGAAGTGCTTTCATTCCAAGTTGTCGTAGGATAGTGGGTGGAATAAGGCACTAAGTAAGGAAATAATAAAAATAAATAATAATATGTGATATTTTCCACTTGAGGAAGGAGAGTTTCATTCAGGAATGGTCAGAGGGAGGATTTAATAGGATTTTACAGACACTGCTACATTTTATCTTTCCATGTTTCTGCTATTTACCCTCCTTTCCTGCATTTTCCTTACTTTTGGTCTCCCATCCATTTTGTCAGACCAGGCACTAGGGCTGGGGATAAAAATGGTGAATAAAGTATGATTTTCTTTTTTGAGGAGTTCATGGACAGTACACTTACATGCCTGTATATACAAGTTATTCACACTTGTGATTTCTTTGTGATCATGTAAAATGCATTGATTTTTAAGACCAAAAGTAATTACTACATGCAATCACTAAAAGAGATCTTGGGTATTAGAGTATGTGAAATCATGTCTCATTTAAATAGGCAAAAATCATATTCTCTGTTTGCTTAGTATTCTCAAATAAAGAAAATTTTCTTAATTATAAGTGAATTTTGAAATAATGAAATGTTTAAGTTAAAAGTTTTCTTTGAATGTGTATTTTTGTAATGAAAATAATGTCAAAAATTTGTCTTAAATTTGGTCTCTTAAAATACTTGAGAGAAGGGATTATTTTATCAAAGCTATTTGTATTTACTAGCACATAGTAAAATAATGAAGAAATGCTACTTGTATTTGGATCTACATGTATTTTTTTATTCATTCATTTAATATTTATCCTCTGTGCTTTGCTCTAGACACATCTCTAGGGATTGGGACTTCTTGACATTAAGATGCTTATAGTTTAGAAAGACCTGAAAAAGTCGATGTTATGTAGAGATGTGGAACTTGTATTACTAGTGTTTAAATATAAAAATACTGGTTCAAAAGATACACTTTTTACTTTAAAGCAAAAATCAGGGTGTTTGTTCTTCTACAAAATATTTTATAATATTCTTCTTTGCATTACAAAAAAGTGATTCTGAAAAAAGTATTATTTTAAATGTCATTTCTATTTGCTTTTAATTATTAAATTCCCACTCCAAATATGTTTATTGAAGACTGGTTATATAACTTTGCAAGTTTGGTCTAGTTTGGACCAGACTAATATGGCATGACCAAAATGTTAATTCTTCCATCTTTGGTGATCACAGTACCAAGAAACTATTTTATATTTAGTCAGACTGATCAATTTTAAATCAGATTAAATGGACAAAATGTTGCAATTTTTTTCTAAAGCTTGTCAATCACCATATGTACATTGCTGTACTAAGAAACACAAAATCTATAGGAAATGGAGTATTTTCAAGGAAATATGCTACCCAACTGAATTTACAAGTGCTGATAACTCTTATTAGAAATATTTCTTGATAGAAATATTGATAAGGTAGTCAGAAATTTATCCATATAAAAAGTACCTGGCCAGAAGAATTTAAGAGTAATTTCTATTTAAAATAAGGTAACAGTTATTTTATATGAAAAGATGGAGGGCTTACCAATACTGTAAGACTTGTATATCAATAATAGGAAAATTGAATGAGGATGCCACAAAAAGAGGAAATTACAGATCTGTTTTATTTCTAAACATAAACACAAATAGCCTTAATAATGTATTAAAAAGTCAAGTCCATCAAATATACTTAAATTTGATATACCATGAGCATTGCCATTAAAATCAGAAATTATCACTATTAATATTTTCAAGTGATCTAGGCCAATAAAAAGAACAAAAAATAATCAATAAATAGATCAGAGACACACACAAAAATATGTGAGGAAAAAATGAGTAATATCAGACATTAAGATACTTTTTTAACAGAGAGAGTGTGCATGCACGAGCAGGGGTTTGGGGGACAGGAGCAGACATAAAGAGAGAGAGAGAATCTTAAGCATTCTCCACACCCAGTGCAGACTACAAACCTGAGATCATGACCTGAGCTGAAATCAAGAGTTGGATGCTTAACCAACGAAGCCTGGGAACCCTGACATTAAGATTTCCTATTAAAATTTTTAACCAAAACCATTAGGACTTTTAAAAGAATTAAGGAAGACGGCTTATTATTCAGTCACCATACAAAAATCAATATACTTCAAAGATGTCATCATTTAGAAATGGAATTTTCATCAATGTAATTGATGAAAGGATGTCCTTTAAAATAGCCAAAAAGTGGAGACCCTGGGTGTCCCAGTTGTTTGGGTGTCTGACTCTTGGTTTTGGCTGAGGTGGTGATCTAAGGGTTGTGAGATAGAGCCCTGTGGCTGGTTCCATGCCCAGTGGGAAATCTGCTTGGGATTCCCTCTCTCTCTGCCCCTCCCCCAGCTTCCACATATGTGTGTGCTCTCTCTCACACAAATAAACAAATAAATAAACAAACAAATAAATAGAATCTTTAAAAATAAAATAGCCAAAAAGTTTAGAACATCCAGGAATAACTAACCAAAATGTGCAAGATCTACATATTAATTTCCTATCATTGCTGCATTAAATTGCCACAGAATAAGCATTTTAAGGCAACACAAATTTACTGTCTTATAGTTTTGGAATTCAGAAGTGCAAAATGGGTTAATACAGCTGCATTCTTTTTGGAGGCTCTAGAGGACAATGTATTTCATTGCCCCTTCTAGCTTTTAGAGGCTGCCTGCATTCCTTGGGTTATGACCATTTCCTCTATCTTCAAAGCCAGCAAAGCATGACTTGGATCTCTGCTTCTTCTGAGACTCTTCTGCCTCCTTTCATTTTTTTTAAGGACTGTGATTATGTTGGGCTCAACTGGATAATCCAGAATAATCTCCCCACTTCTTGGTCCTTAACTTAATCACATCTATATAAAGTCCCTCTTGCCATGAAATGTAACACATTCAGGGATTTGAGGCATTAGGATGTGGAAATCTTTGGGGGTTCATTATTCAGTCTATTGTAATATAGCTGAAGAAAATAAGAGTATTATAATGTGGTCATTAAAATTGTTAATTCTAAAGTCAGACTAGTTGTGTGGGAATCCTAACTCTGTCACTTAAGTTTGCTTCTTTTATGATCTGAAAAAAATGATCTTTTATGAAATTGATGTAATTTTGCTAAGCTTCTTTTTCTCATCTGTAAAGTAATAATATTTGCTTGTTATTCCACAGAGAATGATTTTGGGAAATAATAAGATAATCCATATAAAGAGTTTGGTACAATTTGATAGTTTAAGAAAATATATCCATACTTACAGACGTTAAAGAATTCTCGGTAAATATAATTATGTTTATAAATTTCAACAGAAGAATTGGAAGAAAAAATTAAGAAAACATCATAGTATAAAATAAGATGATAAAGGGAAAATAGGAGTTAAATTTCAGAGGCATACAGAATAATTTCAGAAATTTCAACATATGATAATAGGCCTTCCAGAGAGAACAGATTCAACAAAGAAAGTTACAAATGGAATAAAAAAATGTAGTTTCTCACAACTGAAGGATGAAATGACTCTTCAAATGGAAGAGAATTATTGAATGCTAAATTAAATGAATATATGACTTCTCAAGGGAAATATTGGATTCTCAAAAGCAGTGGAGTATAATGTTAAAAAAATGCACAAAAATGAATTTCAACCTCAACTTCTATACCTAGTCAAACTATCACTCAACATGAAAAGAAAAACATTTTGAGACATGCAGAGACATAGAGTTTGCCTTTAATGAATTTAATGAATTAAAATGAGGGAATGAAATAAAAGAGGAATGTGACATTTGGGAACAAAAAGAATCACCTAAGGAGAGAAATTCGGGCAGTCTCAGAATGACAGCTGTGGATCAGACATAGAGTGTAATCAGTCTAAGCTGGAGTAGGAGGAGAGAGGTCTTGTTAATTCATGGTCTCTAGTGTGTTGCCCTACTCTGTATGATTCAAAATGACTCACTCCCATGTCTTCATTTCATCCAGCAGAAAGGAAAAGGGAAAGAGGAGGACCTCTCAAGTACATGATCCACATGCAGCTCACATTATTTTTGCTCACTATTGGCTAGAATTTGGTCATACTTTAGCTGAACCTAATCACACCTGCTGGAAGGGAAGCTTGGGGTCTCAATCCTGTGTCTTAACTATTTCATATTCTATCTGTTCTGGGATACTATTTATTAAATGCTTACCATGTGGCAGACACTGTGACAAGTTCTTAAATAAACTCGTTTTTTCTTCAAAAACAATCGTAGAGGTATTGTCCTCTTTTTACAAAGGACTCGGGAAGCTGAAGTTATTCTCCCAATGTCACACAGCTAGTAAGTGGAAGAGTTAGGACTAGAACTCACATCTCTCTGACTCTAGTGTTAATAATCTTCGCTGCTAAACTATACTGCCTTCATCATGACTGTCAACTGATGCAATGAATTATGTTTATTGACCACCAGAGCTGTACTCTTGGCATCACAGATGAGGAAGTGTTGCACCCCTGCCCTATATTATAGTATTGGGAGCCGTGGTTTCCTGAATGGATATAAGGAGACACTGATATTCAAGTTCCTTTGAGTAAAGAGCTTCTTTGTACACTGGGAGTCATGGGGTGTAACTCTCAGCTATCTGGGCTATAATTACAGTTTCAAATGTATAAATTAGGGATAATGGAAGTGTATTTTCACCTCTTATCTCCACAATATGGAAGTGCTTTTGACGTGACTTGTGTGCTAATCATTTCTCAAATCCATTCATTTGCTTTGTATTTGGAGATAACTTATTTCCCAAACTGGATAATTCCTTCATTGATATTCTTTATTTAAATTCTCTTACAATTTTGAGTCTTTTTCTGTTTTCAAGAGTCTTTTAACTGGAAGGCAGGAGAAGATGAATCAGGCCCAACTATCTTGTTGCCTCCAAACTTGGAAATTTACCCAAGGCTAGTCATTGTGGAACAGCTATTAAGAGAAAGATAGCTGAGCCATGGCTATTTTATATTCTCAGCAGGTCCGAGCAGACATAATTTGACATCAGGGCAGGGAAATTACAAAGAAAAAAGGAAAGACTTTTACAAAATGGCAACACTGTTTAGCAAGTACTTTCTCAGAGAATTAATGCTTACCTGTTGAAGAGATCTCTATAGGATTGTGATCATGTATGTATTTGTGTATGTAGGTATGCAAATATTTCAATGCCTAGGAAAATAAAAAGATGTGAGTGAAAGTCAACTGGTGGAGAAATTTTGAAGGGCATGAGACTTGAAGTGTCCTCTGTCCCAGAGGTCTTTGAAGTATCAATGCTATATTATTCCTCATTCTTCCGGCCTATTCATCAAATGCAGAATGCCAAATACCACCACTGATCACATGGCTGAAGCCCTCCAAGATTTCATTCCAGGTCAAATTAATCTGATTTGAGGAAATGTGTGGAAAAAAGAGATGAATTTGGTTTGAAAATAGTACCTATGGGCATACAGTGGGATTTGCCATGAGGTGGGTCACCAGCTACATACACAGGGTTGGGAGTGGCATGGAAGGGAAGCCTGCAGACCTCAGAAGAGCAGAGAAAGCTTATGAAAGGGAAGTGACCAATCAAGGAGTCCCGGGAAGGTTTATTTCTCCAGAAGTTTATCCTTTGGACTATCAGAAAAGCTGTGTTTGCTGTACAGTTTCAGTTTTCTCCCATGAATGGTTCTCTTTAATTTCTTTAACCCTTGAGTGAAGTTGACTACTACTGTATAGAGGGGTGTGGTAGAGTTGTTAAGGATAAAGTGAGAAATGGCCAACAGACACATGAAAAAGTGCTCCGCATCACTCGGCATCAGAGAAATACAGATCAAAACCACAGTGAGATACCACCTCACACCAGTCAGAATGGCTAAAATTAACAAGACAGGAAATGACAGATGTTGGCGAGGATGCGGAGAAAGGGGAACACTCCTACACTGTTGGTGGGAATGCAAGCTGGTACAGCCACTGTGGAGAACAGTATGGAGGTTCCTCAAAAAGTTGAAAATAGAGCTACCCTACGATCCAGCAATCGCACTACTGGGTATTTACCCTAAAGATACAAATGTGATCCAAACAGGCACGTGCACCCGAATGTTTATAGCAGCAATGTCCACAATAGCCAAACTATGGAAAGACCCTAGATGCCCATCAACAGATGAATGGATAA
>CM053608.1:81765483-81880779 GCA_028646535.1 Procyon lotor | reverse complement strand
TGTCAGAGACAGCCCCTGCTGGTGAGAGAAGCTGCGGAGTGGGCAGTGCAGGAAGGACTCACAGAAAACTCACCTCTTCTATCTTCATGTAACAGAGGGAAGTGATGCTTGCAAGGGGGCAGGAGGACAAGAGGGGCTATACTTTGATATAAAGTGCTTGTTAACTTGTCTGTTTTTTGCATTGTCGTGATTTATGACCAGTCTCCTCATAAGATTAAAAAATAATAGCTAGGTCATTGTGGTGATCATTTCACAATATATACAAATAGCAGATCATTATGTTGTACACCTGAAACTAATATAATGTATGCGTATCATACTTCAATAAAAAAATCAAAAGATAATAAATGGTTTCTTCTGAGAATAACTACCATAAAAACTTGCCTAGATAAAATATTACTTTTCTCTATATATGTTCTATACAAAGAAATACATTTTAAAGAGACTTCTTATGAGGACATTTGTACCTGGAACGAATGTCCTTCCACAAGTACAATTTTGGTTAAAAACTGATATGCTAGATTAGCACTTATACCACAAATTGAAGGTAATGATATGTACCTAGCTTCCCATGCCTGTTGAAAAACAGGCTTGGGGAGACTTTGTCAATAATTTAATAGTCTTCAATAGTGTGGGCTGTGGAGCATCTGAAATTTTTTCCTCCTTTTTTGGATTGCATACTTTTAGATTTGTTTTGCTATCTTTCCTGTTGTTTGCTTTTTTTTTTTCTTTATCCAAAACCACCAATAAGGGACAACTTAAAATCTGAAATGTGTTTGTCCTCCTGACTGCTTTGTTTCACCCTTCTGACTTCCCTGGCACTGGCTTATAGAAAGAAGTTTATTCTCATCAACAAGACACACTGGTCCTAGTGAGAACTCATTCTCAAGGCTAACCTCTTATCGATGCCTCGCTGTCAGAAGAGTTACTTGGCTCCATTGAAAGTGATCTTGTGTTTTTTCCAGCTATAGCTACTGCACAGAAATGAGATAATGAAGGTCTTAGAGTCATTTTATGGTCTACTTTCCATGTTCTCTAAGTCAAGAAATCTCTGGGTCTTGATTAAGATGCTCTCTCTTTTACCCTTAGGATCTAAATTGTAGTTTTTAAGTGCACATCAGATGATGTGACTAAAGATCTTGGAAATTCTTTCCATGTTGAAAAAGAACAAGTGTTGTTTTGACTAGGGAAATCCATAAGTAACATTTACAAAGGTCTTGTCCTTGTATATCGTAACTGAGTCTTGCATGGGAGACAGTGGGTAGCAGCGATCAACATCTTTCCCATGTGTGGCCTTCCAGGTAAACTGCCTCTGGTAAATGTATTGAGAAGTGCTCCTGTTAGGGGCTACGCCCTTCCACAGTCTTGTTCAATGTGTGGGGACTAGGAATCCACACTGATACCTAGAGAGTTTGAGAGTCACCTGCCCTCTCAATTTTATCCTAAACCTTTTTACTTTTATCCTAATCCTTTTACTTTTGCAGATTGAGAACACAGAGATCTTTTCTAGAGTCATCTGCTAGTTTGGATCCTGTGCAGTTAAAAGTTATGCAAGTTAGTGTAGTGTCACAGGCATTGATAAAAAAGCTATTTTGTGTGATTCCATTATAAAGTGACATACCACCAGTCTGCAGTTCAATGATTAACCAAAAGCACACAGGTATATTCATGATCGCCTTTGGGTCTTCCTGGGAAAGTGATGCTAGTGGTTGCAAGAGATAGTCCAAAATCTCTGTGGCATTGCACAATAAAAACTCATTTTTCCATCAAGTCCAGTGGGGTAGGATGAGCTATGTTACATGCTGTAATTCGAGAATCCAGACTTCTTTTATATTGTGGGTCCAACATCTTCAAACATAGCCTCTAAAGTTACTGCATAGCAGGAAGAGAGGGACTAGAGCAGGCTTCGCAGACTTTTTCTGTAAATGACTGGATAATTAATATTTTGCATTTTGTGAGCCCATGGTTTTGTTGCAATTATTCAAGTGTGTTGTGATAACAGAAAAGCAGGTATAACTGTAGCTTTGTTCCAATAAAACTTTATTTACAAAGACATATGGTGGGTTGGGTTTAGCCACCAGGCTATACTTTGTTGACTGCTGGATTAGTCTTGTGTAGGCTATATAGGTACAGAATAGTATATATTTCTCTCACTCATACTGTTGGCCAAAAGTGAGTCACATGGTCTTAGTCAAACTGCAAGAAAGTTTAAAATGTAGTTTAGTTAGATGCCCGGAAGAGAAGAAAAGGATATTATGGCCCCAGGAGTCTCTGTTACACTTTTCTTTTCTTTTCTTTCTTTTAAGATTTTATTTATTTATTTGACAGAGAAAGAGCAAGAGAGAGAACACAAGCAGGGGAAGTGGGAGAGGGAGAAGCAGGCTTCCCACTGAGCAGGGAGCCCGATGTGGGGCTCTATCCCAGGGCTCTGGGATCATGACTCGAGCTGAAGGCAGACACCTAATGACTGAGCCACCCAGGCGCCCCTCTGTTATACTTTTCAACAGCTTAATGTGAATTAGCTCTTCCAGGCAAACCAGAAACTTCTCATGATTCAATTTTATGGCTAGGATGTTAGATTATCTGAAGTTATATATTTTCTACTGTAGTTTTTGTTTGAAAAGCCACTACAATGACAAAGCTCCAGAAAAGAGTCATTCCATAAGGTATATTACATTGCTTTCATGATCTTGGTCTTGATGTTTCACAGAACTGGAGGAAAGCTGCCTTTAATTAAGAGACAGTGGATGATTGCTATGTGAATCCCCTCTGGTAGGATGTGGAGCAGAGGAACTTCTATAGTTAGAGATTTTCTCAGAGACTCAACCTGAGGAGGTTGTCTTAGGCTTTTGAGATGCTATAACATAATATCATAGGCTGGCTGGCTTACAAACAACAGGAATTTATTTTTCAGTGCTCTGGGGGCTAGGAAGTCTAAGATTGAGGCACCGGCAGATTTAATGTCTAGTGAAGACCCACTTCGGGTTCATGGCCAACTACCTTTTCACCGTGTCCTCACATGGCAGAAGGGGGTAGAGAGCTCTCTGGGATCTCTTTTATAAGGGCACTAAATCCAATTTGTGAGGGCTCCACTTCATGACCTAATCACCTCCTATAAGCACTACCTTCTAACACCATCATATTAGGGATTAGGATTTTAATGTATGAATTGGGGGGGACACAGTCAGTCTGTAGCAGAAGGCTAGGAGAAGCAGGGTAGTTCTAATTGGCTTTCTCTCTATTTGCATAGGGTTTGAAGACCCCTGTTTATATTATTTTTATTTCATATAATAGTTAAGTCCCCAAAGACAAAGAGTGCATTTCTCTGGAAAACTTTTCTTTCTTTTAATCTTTCTTATAGATGCATCATTCTCCACCGAGTGGCTGGTTCTAAATGTGTTTTAAATGTAATAAGCTAACAATAATCACTTAAGATAGCAGAGATGTAGAGGATAGCCCACCAATTTCCAAATGCAATCTAAGTTTGCCTTGAGCAAATTAATGCGATTTTTTTTTTTTTTACATTTTAGTAATATCCTCTTTTCTTTTGTTTAATTGAGGACTAGATCTTCTCCCTAGTTCTGAAGACTAGATCTTCTCCTAAGGCCAAGTTGTCTATATGAGAAATGTAGTGTTCATTACAAATAGTGTAGAGAAAGAGTAAGATAATGGTCAATTTTTAATATGAAAAATGGGATTTTCAAGTAAATCTTGAGATGCAAGGAAAACCATTTTTTAAAATGTTTATTTATTTATTTTTATTAACATATAAAAATTATTAACATATAATGTATTATTTGCCCCAGGGGTACAGGTCTGGAATCTTCAGGCTTACACATACAGAAAACCATTTTTATAAAATTTATCTCTTAGTATAAACATCTAATAACTAAATATGAAAGACCCCTATGCATAGAATTCTGTCATATTTTAACATTTTCATCAATGATAGAAAAAAATACAAGTCTTGTTGCTTGACGGTAGGAGGGCAAGACTAAGGGAAATGTTTTCAAAGCAAAACTTATGGGATTTACAGAAGAGGAAGAGGTGAGAAAAATGGGAGTTGATCAGGTATGTGCTCCAATTTCCCTTCCTTGGGTTTTTCTGTTTGGATTCTGGAGATTTCCATCTCTCAAGTTCTAATTTCCCAATTTACTCTTGGCTTCAGTATGGCATAGTAGGATATACAAGTGGCTGAGAAGTGGGCCAGGGCAAGGGCTACAGCATGGACCATCTGAGCTGAGGCCAAATGGGAGGTCCAGTTTACTTATTTTAATTTTCTTGAACCTTTCTCGGGGTCTACAAAAAATTGTACTTATTTAATGTATACAATTTGATGAGTTTGGACATATGTGTACCTCCCTGAAACCATTACCATAATTAAGATAATAACCATAACCTTCAACTCCCAAAGTTTCCTTGTGTCTCTTTGTTTTGTGTGTGTGTATGTATGTGTGTGTGTGGGAAGAACACTTACCATGAGATCTGCCTTCTTAATAAAGCTTAAGCATATAATACAGTATTGTTTACTACAGGTACCATGTTGTACAGTGGATCTCTAGAACTTATTCATCAGGCTACTGCATCTTTATATCCACTCATTAACTCCCCATTTTCCCTAACCCTCTGACGACCACCACTGTATTTTATGCTTCTATGAGTTTGACTATTTTAGATATCTCATACAAGTGGAATCACACAGTCTTTTCGTGCCTGGCTTATTTCACTTAGTATAATGTCTGGGAAGTCCAGTTTAAACCTCAAAGGAGTCTAACCACTAGTGCCAACTGAGCTGAGGCTGAATTACCCCAGGAACACTACCAGGCCCTGACCTGGAAGCAAATAAAACTCCAATTTATACCTGACACTGTGTCATCTTCAAATGATAGAAGGTCGAACAATCTCCAGTCAGTGAAGGGTTATCCTGGTCCTTGACACCAAAGGGCCCAGCATATGATGTGATACAAAGACTCAGTATGGCTCCAAGAACCACAACTAGCCCTAAAGCCGAGAGATCCCATGTCATGCTTCACCCCCAAGCTTGAGAGGCAAACTCAAGGAGAGAAGCAGAAGGAGGGAAAGCCTCTGAGAAGTACTTTTGTCGGAAAGAAACTGAGTGATACTAAAAGATACTATTTAAACTACAGGATCAGACATCAAATAAACAGTTTGGACATGTAGGTTATTTTTTTCCCTCGCCAACCAGCTTGAGAGGAAGGCTGATTAATTACAGACAAATCCAGAAATTACATTTTCTCTGCACATCTGATCTGATTTGTGAATTTAATATTTGCTATCCCGTTACCCTGGCTAATGAATTAAAATTAAAAGAAAAATCTAAAAAGAAAACCATGTAAACATTTTATTGCATTTCAAATTCTTAGTTAATTGGAAAATATTTATATTATCCAAACATGCATATATATATATATTTACATCCACTTATGCTGAAAGAATCAATTATGATAAGTAAAAAGCACTTTTATCTTGGCATTTGGTAGAGATATGAATTGGATATTCTCTAAGCTTTATAATAATATACTTCATAGGCTGAATACACATATACATAAAATAGCTTAATTTACCTCAAAAATCTAAATATATCTTTAAAAATGTATCATTATAGGAAAGTCATCTTCCTTTTTATGAAACTGATAGCATCACAGCAGGAGGCAAATCACTACATATTTTTGTTAACAGTGACTGAAGTCACCTGCCATCTTCCACACTTAAGTTTCCTGCCTATTCTGCATGTTCTTACTTCGTGCCCAAGATGGAAGTTTATCAGAAAAAAAATTCAATAAATATTAAAGAAGGGACGTCTTCTCACGTAAGGGGGAGGGGAGCAATTTTTGTTTCCACTTGTTTATAAGGGAATATTATATTCATTTCTTACTCTCCCTCTCCAGGGCGGCGCGCAGCGTCATTTCACAATTTCGTGCCGCCCTCCTCTGTCCCTCTGCCCGCGGGCATACGTTGCACTGAGATGAGACTCTCCGGGCTTCGGGGAGCACATGGAGGAGCTAAGCCTCCCTGATGAGGGAGGATTGCCATTTCTAAGACGGAGCCGCGGCCGGCAGGTCGCTGCTGCGGCTGCTAAAAGCGAGAGCTGCTGGGAAGCCGTGCAGAGGCTCAGGGCAGCTGCGCTGTCGGGCGAACAGCCCGGTGCTCCCTCCCTCCTTCCCTCCCTCCGTCCTTCCCTCCCTCGCGCCGCCGCTGCCTGTGACCACAGTAGATTGTAATTCAATAGAATTCAAATCTTTAGCTGCCGGGAGCCGCCAGGCAGCGGGCCCAGAGGCCCTTTCAAATCAGGGATTTTACAGTTATTTTAATCCACGGGAGATGCCAGCATTTCTGTGCCTCACAAAGACAAGCAAAACCGTGCAGAGGCCGGTAAGATGCAGTCTTGAGGAGGAAGTTGAGCCAGATTCTCTTAGGGGAAAATGAGAGTAAATCCATGTGTATCGTTCATTGTGCTAATCTGCCATCTATTTTCAATTCTCAGGGACGGATTCAGGTAGGAATGATACAATAAATAAGTGATGGGAGAAAGTCTATGCAAACACACACCATTTTGTGCAACAAGCTTGTAGCGGGCAGCGCTAGGTGACTCTTATTCAACCGAGTGAATAGTATTGAAGCCACTTGCTCTTCCTGTTGGAATAAGTTGGACACTAAAGTGATGGGTCCAATGATTTGGCTCAGGCGGGGCACCCCGACTCAGCTCCGCACCAGTTCTACTCACGGATGCTGAGGAGTGGTCTGCGCTACCTGGCCTCAGAGGAGCAGGGTACCCTGGTGGTTACAACAGCCCAGACTGGGGGCTTTGGCTGCCTGGGTTCAAATCCTGCTCTACCGTTGACTAGCGATGAAAATTGGGGCACATTTATGACCTGTTTGTGCCCTCTGAGATGAGATGATAATCATGGTACCTTTAATGAGGATGAAATGAGTAAACATAGGCAAAGAGCAGAAAGCAGTATCTGGCCCTTTGGGGTTACCCAGAATGTGGTCTGCAGACCAATGGCAGCAGCGGCTTATTAGAAATGCAGATTCCTAGGCCTGGTTCTTGACTTACAGGATCTGAATCTGAATCTCAAAAAAAAATTCCTATTGACATTAAACATTTGAGAAGCATTGCCATCTAAATGTTGGTGTACGTATTTGAGGCTAGCTTTAGCTAGGTTGGGTGGTCAAGGCGAGAAGGGGATCCCTGCTGATTTGCTTTTCCCTTCCAAGCTCTGAGCCCTAAGAAGAGGCTTTGTCCTCTCTGACACCGGCCTCTGATTATCCTGGCTTTTTGGTGGCCGGTGAACTCTGCTGCCGTGAGCCTGTGTCCCTTATTAGCCTCAACCTGCATCCTACCCTCGAATGTTTACTTCGCATCCAGATCTTGATGTTTCTGACTCCACCAGCTTATTTAACCCCAAGTCTCCATTAGCACTTTTGCTTGTCAGCCTTATTGGATGTCTTAAATTATGGACTACATCCTGATGCCTTTGTAGTTCAGCTAGAAGGGTCTGTGCCTAATTTCCCTTCCTGAACAAAACAAGAAAAATATTAGGAACATATTTAAAAAGTTGGAATTACTTAACAATTTCCTCCTAGGCCCACACTGTACAGAAACATTTTGTTTTTATACTTGGCTCCAAGAGGCAATTTTATAACAGATTTTTGTAGTGGAGAAGAGAGCTCAGCCTTTAAAGAATGCAAAGGTCAACAAAGCAAAATTTGCTCTATTTATGGGATGGGTGTGACATTTGGACCTCTTAGCAGCCAATATTCTTTTGGCTTTAGGGAAGAGTTCATTGCCACACCTGCTTGCTTTATTTCACATCAAATGGTGTTTAGTAAAGAGGTTTGGGAACAAGAAACCTTCCATAGGCATTCATGCCAAGCTTATCACAATTCCATGATGCTTGGCCAATAGTGTGATGAGAATGGATGATACCAGGATGCCAGGGCTCTTGATGTGTGGTGAATTGAAGGGATGTAATTGGAAGCGAAATGGACAGAAGAAAGGCTTCAAGGGCACACTGGCACCTAACTTAGAGTAGCAGAACAGCCCTGTAGAGAGGCAGGAATGCACAGCAATAAGCTTTGTATCCTGCTATGGATCAAATCAGAGAAGAGGAGAAGTTATTATTTATAGACCGTGAGATTAATGTGACTTGCAAACTGTTTCAGTTGTGGCTGTCGGAGCTTCTTGGGAGGACCACTTGGGCGTCCACAGTCATTGATTGCCTCCTCTGTGTATGGCACTAAGAAAGCAGCCAAAGGACAAAAAGGAGAAATATGATACTTGTTTCCTCTAAAAAGCTTACATGTGGGAAATAACAGCTATGTATATGAAGTTACTTCTGTCCAGTCCACAGGGTCAGGAGAGCCTCAAGAAGGTGTGATTGGAGCTAAAACTTTGGAGGATCAATTTATATTGCAACATGTACATTCTCGTAAACACACAGAAACTTGTGACCCAGGTAAAGCCGAGACAGAAAAAGAAGACGGGCTTTAGGGGCCCAACAGGTATCCCTTATTTTTTCTTGCCCTCCCAAACTCAAGTATATTGAAAGGAAAAACCAAGAGTTAGACACTTGGGGAGATTAGCAGCCTTTTTTTTTTTAACCCATGGAAACTCAATTGGAGGACGTGAGTAATGTGTGGCTGCACATATTTTAATACTTTACTGCCGACATAGGCAGACTTATCTGCCCAACCACATGCCACACTCCAGAGAAAGTCTTCACGGCAGAAAGCAGACAAGATGTACCCTGGCTGCAGGTAGGCAGCCATGGAAGAAAACCCAGAAGTACCATACCTCACTGGCTAAGCACTTTTTCCAAAGTTCATGAGTCAGAAATTCCATTTCTCCTCCCTTGGAAATATATTCTCTTCCCTATCCACCTGCCCGGCATCATCCTCCAGAGTTTATTCTATTTTTTTTTTAAAAGATTTTATTTATTTGACAGAGAAAGAAAGAAAGAACATGAGCAAGGGGAAGGGCAGAGGGAGAAGAAGAGGGAGAAGCAGGCTCCTGGGCTGAGCAGGGAGCCCAACTCGGGGCTTAACCCCAGGATCCTGAGATCATGATCTGAGCCAAAGGCAAATGCTTAGCCTACCGAGCCACCCAGGCGCCCCAAATTTATTCTATTTTTAATGGACTCTCTAAGTTGATTTCGGCACAACTAACCAAATTAACAAACCATAACATTTATCTTTCTTTAAATCTGTGCATTTGTGTGATGCACCTTGAAGCTCTTTAGGCTCTGATGCAAATGGGTTAGGAAAAAACTGAGAAGCATTGATACATAAGTAATTCCCCAGGTAATTCCAATAAGCAGTAAAGCTTGGGATCTTTTGGTTGGGATGATTTCTAAAGATTTTGAACCCATTGGCTTCCATGATTCTTGGAGTAAAATTGCCTGTGGTTGTCTGCTGAGTGTTTTTTGTTGTTTTTGATTTTTGGTTTTGTTTGTTTGTTTGTTTGTTTGTTTTTCTTTCTCTGGATACTTATTTGATTAAGTTTAGTTTCTGGCCAGAGATTTTACATTTTGGAGAAGTATTTCCAGCAAATGCAATGGCTCCTTAAAGATCAGAAACAGATGTGAGAAGAAAGTATCTCAATCCCCAGAGGAGAAAGTGTTGGGAAATTATCAGTTGAGAGGGTACTTATGGTAGGAGGGGGTGGAGGTGGGACTGCCTCTCTGAGAGGCTTTTACAAATAGTTTAAGTGGAAAGACTCTTGTCATTGAAAAACGGTGTAATGAAGGGATATGGAACAAATTGTTGAACAACGGGGTTTTCAGTTTTGTGGGATTTCTGTTTTGTGGGAACTGTAGCATGTTACACGTCTATGTCCCAGTTGTCTTACTAACTGAACGGATTAAATGAAACCATCTTTGCATGTTTACAGTGCTAAATATAAAGAATACTTTTGAGACATTGACAAATATAAGTGCTAACTAATTACCATATTAAAATGTTGCAGTCCCTAAAGATAGTTTATAGCAGATGATCTGCCTACATAGGTTATGTATGTCTTAGAAATAAATTAATTTGCATTTTGGTGTCAGCTTTCTTCTTTGTAATTTGCTACCAGCCTGTTCACTAGATCTCTCTTGTTTTGTTCCTTATACATTATTGTGTGCTCTCTGGCTTCTACTATGTGTCTCTTTCCTGGGTCTCTTCCTTTCCTCTGATATTTTCTTATTCCTGTTTTTTAATCTCTACTTTTGCCTGTCTTTACACATAATTCTGCCCCAAGTATATTTATAAAGTTCTCTTTTTAATGCCTTATCTTTCCCTTTTTATGCTCATTGCTTCAGAAATAGAATTACATAATAAAAGCTTATTGAGTCCTATGATATGCTAGATAATGTGCAAGGCACTAAGAACAAGGCGGTCAAAGGCAAAGGTTCCAACCTCTAAGACTTTAGACTCTCACAAACTTGATAATCATTTATACTCAGGTCCTCTCCTCTAAAGTCCCAGCCCCAAATGATACACTGAACATCTCTGCTTGGAAATCCTGTAGGCACTGCACACCGGATGTGGAAAAAACCAGAACTCTTTATTTTTCCCTGTATCCTTACCCTTCTGTGTTCCCTTTCTCTCTTAAATAGCATTATCTCGGGCTTCCATATTAGGAAGCTTATCATCCTGTCCCTACCTACTTAGCTGCCACTTCTTTTTTATTCTGCCTCTGATATGTCTCTCAGGTCCATTTCCTTCTCTCCTTTCCCACTCTCTTGGTAAAAGTCTTCGTCGGCTCTCACCAGCACAAGTAGAGTAGCCTCTTAATTGTGTCCCTAATTCCAGGTTATTGCATTGCTCCTGAGTTGTCCTACTACTCACGCTTTCCTGCATCTCATTCTCCTGCTTACTTTCAGTGCAGCTCATAATCATTCCCCACGTGCCTTGACTATTCTCTCACCATTTTTACCCGTGTGCTTATACCCCAGCAGCACCAGACTAGATGAGTTCCCCCTACTCTCCCGTGTCTTCCATGCCTTGGTGCCTTAGTTGACTCCTGGGCCCCCGATTTCCTTCCTCTCCATCTTTGCTTGGTGAACTTCAATCTTCAAGGCTTCAATTCTTCTTTTGTGAGGATTCTTCATCTGTGAAGCTCTCTCCACATCCCCATTCTTTGTTCGTATTTCTCTTAGAACACTTTTCACATAGTATTTTTTATTCCTGGGAACTTCAATGTTTGGCACAGAATAGATAATTATTTTTTCTTTTTTGGGTAGCTGCTTAATAAGTAAAATGAAATTTGTTACACTTTTATATCTAAAGCTCTGTCTCTATGTGATCCATAACAGTTTATTTTAGCAAAAGACTGGACTGTTATTTAATTGTTGCAAATGCAATTGTGAAATGCAAGTGTTGACTTGCTGAATTTACATTTAACTTGAAATTACATCTTTCTACAAACAGAGGATTCATTTTTTTCAAAGCTTTAAACTTTTCTTTCTTAAAATACATTTGGTTAGAGGAGTTACACCCGAAAAATTAAGATAGTCCAGTTTGCCTCACATAATTTCAGCAGATGGGTTGAAGAAACTGAAAGTACTCTGAGATCTTGCAAAACATGATTGCTTTAGATTCTAGGCCTACGTTGTTCTAAGTATTGTACTTTGCGCTTTATGGAGAAAATACTCAATAGGGATATGATTTCCTTTTCTTCTCTTATTGGTTATTGATAATATAAATGATAAGAAAGCATATAGTTAATTCCGCTTAGCCTATTAATATATTCATTCATAAGCTAGTTATATATAACCCATTATCACCATTTTTCATGGTAGGATCATTGAGTCCAGTTATTATGTGAAGTTTTGAGTTTTCTTTTAAGTTCTAGGTATTCTAGGGCGATGAGTGGGTTAGTTTATTATTGCCACAGTCTGCTCTAGGAAAACCTTTCTAGTAATCTGATTGTCCCCACAGGGTGGATTCTGCTCAACTCATTTACAGCTCAGGATGGCATGAGAACTGGGGGACAACAAAGATTTAGTAATGCTATTGGTGTGTTAGGCTGCAACTGAGTATTTTCCCAGATTCTTCTTGGATTTAATATTATTTCCAAGTGATTTTCTTTGTCACTGTTTAAGAAAAAAGCATAGCAAAAGAAGACTTAGGATTCTCTTTTTCTAAACATTTAAATATAAAACCATTTAGTACAGTGGAAAGCAGCCACAAAAATTGGGGAAAGTGTTTAACTCCAAACACTAACTGTTTTTAATCGGTAGTATACAGAGGGATCTACCAAAAACAGTACTATTGAAACAAAAATGAGTTTTAAATATATTTTTCCCCAATCACATGCATACTATGTTATGGCACTTCAGCTGTCACTCACATCAAACTTAGATCTGTAGCTATCAGAGAAACAAACCACTCTCTAACAACTTGCTAAATAAAAGGCTTTATTCTCTTTTAGTCTTTACTGACCCAATCCCATCTGCTGGAGCCCACATAATTCATGCTTATAGTAAGTCTCCCTGATTCGAGGATGTTTCCCTGTCACCACTAGGCTGGGTGAGGTGCCTGTGTATTGCATATTTCTATCACTGTATTTTTCCATCCCATCCTTATTATGATCTGTTCATGTGTCAATCTCTACCATTAGCCTATGAACTCCTTGAGATCAGAAGCTGTTCTTTGCTCATCTGTGCTGAACATTGTGTCTTTAATGTAGTAGTGAATACCGTATGAATGTTTGTATAATTAATAGTGAAGTCAGTTCTCAGGGACTGAAATTTTCATTGAAGTGTAGCACCATTGAAAGCTCTTATTTGAAAAACTACATTAAATATAATGTCACCTATATTTTATAGACACATCTGAATCACCGCATTAAACTACTGTGTTTAATTTAGTTCTAAAATAAAAGTAGTATCTCTTGTCCTCCGGTTACGTAAAGAGTATACTTTTAAAACAGAAAGTGGTGGTGAATTAAAAAGTGTGTAGAAAGTCATAAGTGGAAATTGCTTCCTAATATAATCTCTTGAGTTCATGTTTAATAAAGATAAGTTACTCAATCAACAATTACTCCATATGTGAGGGTATTTGTACATAAATCACTTAGTTTGGCTTGGATCTAACATTGATAGGACATAATTGATCTTTAAAAGTTTTATGAAGAATCACAGACTGTGAAATTAAAGGCGGTTGTATTGTCTAACTTTGCCTTTCCATCAAACAGACACCTGTTTTCTTGGTAGTAGAAACCTTATTTTATATGTATTATTGACCGGTCCATCAATTAACTCTGTCTCACAATAATTAACATCATGTTACCTTCTAGTTTTTATCAAGAAAGCCTACCAGAGTTTTCTAACCTGATAAACTTCCAGCTAGTATTTTTTCCCCACCCCCTCAAAAAAGGTTTAAAGCAAGCATTAAAATCTGTATGTTATGTTTTCTGGTTCACAATTTGGTAAACCAGCTTGTCATTTAACCTTATGTATTGCACAGTGTTGTTATGTGTGACAAGAGTTGAAAAATGTCCAGGAGGACAGTTCTATTTTGCTTTTCTTGATATATAACAAGCTGTCCCTTGAATTCCTTCCTCTCTCCCTCCCTCTCTCCCTTCCTTCCCTCCTTCCTTCCTTCCTTCCTCCCTCCCTCCCTCCCTCCTTCCTTTCTTTCCCTCCTTCCCTCCCTTCCTTCCCTCTTTCCTCCCTCCCTCCCTCCTTTCTTTTCCTTCCTTCCTTCTTTCCTTCTTTCTTTCTCTCTTTTTTTCTCTTTCTTTCTAGCTCTCTCTCTTAGAAACATTACTTTCTGTCACTCTTATTCCAACTTTTTGTTTAAGAGCCTGTGGAAGAACAGCTTAGGGCCACTTGGTGGTTGTTCCTTCTCATTCAGTGGCCTGAGCGTTGGTGGCTACAGACCAGTCTTCAGTGGGAACCGCTGAATAGTTACAGAGGGCACCCGCACTCCATACCAGTCTGCAACCTCGGGGTGAGTAGCAGTAAATCTGGGAGCTGGAGCAGTCCATTCACCCTGAAATTCCTCCTTGGTCACAGTCTTTTCAACAGTGGCATACTCTTCCTTTTCCATCTCTTCAGGATTTCTGTAGGAGAGATCTAGTGTGACCTTTCGTGGGTGTTCACAGGAGAATGTGCTATGCATGTGCAGAAATTCCTGGGCCAGCATCTGCCACATCAGACCGACTGAGTTGTTGTACGACCGACTTATTGTCGTATGGGATGGCAACATCCACATAGCACAGAGAAGAGTCAGTGTTACATAGAGCAATGTAGGCAGGTTAACATAAGTTGCCTCTGCGAGAGGCTGGCGGTAAGCCCTGGGATCAGTAATCACCAGAAATCGCAGCTTGTAGAAGACTTCCAGAATCTGGTTAGTGAATGTCCCAGGTGTGAAGAGGCCAGCAATAGAAGTGGCTCCAATGACAGTCCCAAACTTCAGCACAGCCAGCTGGCCAGTATTCCTGGAGCCTATGACACTCACATCAACTGGGCTTTCGATGGCCTGAGCTGCCGGCAGAAACTTCTCCCAGATTCTCTTCAGATTTATGATGTGGATGCCATTGCTTTTCATTTTGTGGATGCAAGTCAAGTTTGGTGCCGCCTCAGTGGGTTCCTGTTGCAAGGAATTTAAGACTCCTCCTCTTTCATGTTCAGGACATCAAGGACTCCTGACATTATGAAAGTTTCCCTTTAAGTTAAGATGGAAACCCTGAACAACACAACAAGGACCCCTCTCTGGGTAGCTTGGAAAGACTTTACTTTCATATAATTCACAAATACTGTCATTATACTTGGAAAAGAGAATAGTTGTGGTAAACCGGATAGTACACAATAGTTAAAGATTGTAATTTAAAGCTTTGGGAAGTATTGTGTGTATATGTATTTGTCTCATTCACAAAATTTCATGGTCCCTGAGGTCATTTATATTAATTTCCTAGTATTGCCATAATAAATTACCAAATATTTACTGGCTCGAAACAGCACAAATTTACTTTCTTACAGTGCTGGAGGTCAGAGTCTGAAATCAATTTCACTATGCTAAAATCAAGGTGTTGGCAGCATTTCTTCTGGAGGTTTTATGGAAGAGGCCACGTTCTTACCTTATGTAGCTTCTAAAGGCTACCTGCCTTTCGTGGCTCATGGCCCATTCTTCCATCTTCAGAGTCAGCCATCGCACCACTTTGACCTTTGCTTCTATTACATTGGGCCCACTCAGATAATCCAGGAGAAGCTCCTCATCTCAAAGGTTTTAATCACATCTGCAAAATCCCTTTTGCTATGTGTGTTTGGGCTCCCTAGGGCCACCTTCAGGTTTGATGCTTTGCTAAGAGGACACAAAGTACTCCACATATAGCAATATTCACAGCTACAATTTATTACAGTACAAACAAAAATCACAACAATGACAACAAAAGAAAGCCAAGTCAACCAAGGGAAAAGGCACATGGGGCAAATTCTGGGGGAAAACAGGTGCAAACTTTCAAGGGTCCTCTCCCAGTGGAATCAAATAGGATGTGCTTCATTCCCTTGACAATGAGTTCTGACAGCACATGTCAGAACTGTCCTTCTTCTTGAGGACAAGGAATGTTGCTAACTAGAGAATTTCATTAGGGACTCAGTGCCCAGGGTTTTTATTGGAGCTTGTTATGTAGGTATACTTTGTCTGCTGTGTGCCAGAATTCCAGATTCCTAGAAGAAATGCAGATGTTCAGCACAAAACATATTGCTTGCACAAACATTTTAGGCACGGTGAGCCATTCCTACCAGTTAATGGTGGGAATGCTCCAAAATCTAAATTCCCAGAGGCTAGCCAAGGGCTAATCTTGCAAGAAGGTCTTTTCAAGGATACTCATTTAGAATTGCTATGTTAACTCTTTCCTTCACACTATGTAAGGTATCATACTGCAGGTTTCGGGAATAAGAATGTGAACATATTTGGAGGAATTGTTATCTGTCTGGAGCATATGTATTTTACTTAGTTTTATGTTCAAGCTCTAGCCCCAGTGCCTTGCATGAAGTGAGTGCATTGGAAATGTTCCTTCTTTGTGCATTGACCTGTGGATCATGATTTGTCATATTCCTTGTGTCACCATCTTTGTAAATGGCATTACCATTCACCCAGGACCTGAATAGAAAATCCATTTGACCCCTTCCTGTTTCTTGCCCTCCATTTGCAATCAGTCACCGAGTCCTACTGATTCTACTCTCTAGAGTTTCTTGATTCCATTCCATTTCCTTTAGGTCCACTGCCATCATTGTAGTTGGCCATCATAACTTCTGGACACTCTGTATATACTCTGGACTGGTTTCAAGCTTCTAGTTTGCTTTCCTCCAATCCAGT
The DNA here is from genome assembly GCA_028646535.1 of Procyon lotor. Classification (NCBI taxonomy): domain Eukaryota; kingdom Metazoa; phylum Chordata; class Mammalia; order Carnivora; family Procyonidae; genus Procyon; species Procyon lotor. Next base: position 81,864,447 of record CM053608.1, on the reverse strand, counting down.
CTCTGGACAGAAACAAGAGTGTTCTTTTAAGAACACAAATCTAATCACATTACTGCTCTATTAAAACCCTTCAGTGGTCTCTGTCTATTCCTCCAGACTCAATTTTTACCCTCTTTTATCTTGCACACTATACACTTTGCAGTCACATTGAATTTCTCTTGGTTTCTTAAGCAAAACGTACTCCCTCCTTACCTCTAGGGTTTTACGTAAGTTTGTTCCTTTGTACCAAGCACTTTCCTCCTTCTTTGCCAAGTTAGTTTTGATTATCCCTTCACTTGAATCTCAGCAAAAACATTTTTTCCTCAGGGAGATCTTACTTTTAAAAAGTTTTTTAAAAGTTTTTAAAAAGTTTAGGTCCCTCTATTATCTAGCCTTTTGTATCCTGTACTTTCCCTATCATTATATTTATCCTCAAAATTATGATTTTGTCTATCTCCTCTGCCAGGTTATAATCTCCATTATGGCAGAGACTCTGTTTTGGTTGCCATTATATCTCTAATATATAGAACATGGAACTGGACATAGTTAGTTTTCAGTAAATGTTGCCTAAATGAGTGAATGAATTAGTGCTGAGAGTTTTTAAGAATGATTGCCTGGCTGCTTTGGAAAACAGTCTGGCAGTTCCTCAAAAGGTTAAAGAAAGAGTTATCATATGACCCAGCAATTGTATTTCTACATAACCCCCAAGAGAAACAAAAATGTAACCCCCACAAAAAATTATATATAAAATTTCATAGCAGCATATTGTCAGCATAATAGCCAAAATGTGGAAATGACTCAAATCTGTATCAACTGATGAAAGGACAAATACAATGTGGTGTATCCACGCAATGGAATATTATTTGGTAATGAAAAGAAATGAAGTGCTAATATATGGTGCACCCTAGATGGAATTCAAAAATATGCTAAGAGGCCAGTCACAAAAGACCACATAATGTATGGTTTATGAAATGCCCCAAATAGTCAAATCTATGAAGATAAAAGTTAGAATAGTGATTGCCTAGAGCTAAGGATGTTGAGAAGAAATGGGGAGAGATTGCTAAGGATTGCCATGGTTTCTTCTTAAGGTGATGAAAATGTTCTAAAACTGGTTATGGTGATAGATGCACAATTCTGTGAATATACTAAAAGCCATTGAATTGTGTATTTAAAATTTGTGAGTTGTGCCGAATGTGAATTATATATCAATATTATTTAGAAAAGATTGGAAACTTGCCAATGTATAATTCAACTTTGAAAGGGAGCTGATGGCGATTACGCTTAATTCACACTAAGAAGAACATTGAACCCAAGAAGTATTAACTGAATGAATGAATGGCTTCTCACTCTCTATTGACTGAAATACCTGGCCAGCTAGTTCACCTCACAATGCAAACAGTCACGTAAGTGTTTTTCCTTGAGACAACCATTGCACTTTGGTATAGAGCAGAAGGGTTTTATGTATATTTTATCACATGAAATGTGTGAAAAGGAGTGAACTTAGGAGTTTTAAAAATTAATACTTTTCACTGATTCATCAAGGACACTCTTAAGTGAAACAACCCTTTCACCCCACTCTTAGGTACAGAAGAATGCAATGACTGACTCAGGCCGTAGTTTTACTCGTTAACTCACTATTCCTTTTGTACTGCAAGTGCAATGTCAACCCAGTAGAAAAGGCAAATAGCTGCTTCTTATTATTATGAAAATAGTTTTGACCTGATATTTACGCTGAAAAGATCTCGAGGACTCCTAGTGGGTCTGCAGACCACACTTGAGAGCTGCTGTCCTCAGTGACATCACGGATATCACAGATACCAGTGAATCCTCAGTGAATCACAGATGCCTTAGCAACGAATGTCCAGTATGGATTCACAGATCTCCCTAAGTTGTGCCCCAGTCGTCCTTCTAGATAATCATCTGGTTGATAATCATCTCAATCTAGTTGGAAATTATTCGGTCAAGTTTCTCCTTAATGCGGTACACTTCTAATTAAGGGAACAACACTGCTAATTGTTAAGTGATTAGCATTTCCTTGCTTTACACTGTCAGAAGATGCATTAACAGCAATCACTTCAACCTTATTTTATCTGAACTCTTATTTTTTTGTCTCTTCTCTGCTCCCTTATCTAGAATAGCGAGGGAAGGTACCAAAGAGGTAGAGATAGGGTCAGAGACTTTGTGATAAGTAACCTTCCAGAAGTTCACAAAACTCTTCTCTGAGTATCTTTTCTGGGAAGCTTCCTGGGCATTTTATGGTAATAGATTGGAGACACATTGAAACATATTCTGGTGGCCTTACATCTGGGAACTGAGAGGCCAGCCACCAAATTCTTGATTTGAGTTTAAAAGATGACATTCAGAGTTCAGTCGTGGGCATAGTTAGCTTCAACACATGAATAATTCTTCCAGCAAAATGATAGAAGGGAGAAACTGCCAAATCATTCTACCAAATCATTCTATAATTTGCAGTTAGGTTTTCAGATTAAGCTACCATGATTGGTGCAGCAATACCGAAGGATAGATAACATACTGGTGGCAGGTTAGGGTTTTGCATTGTGTTAACGTTGTCTTTGTTTAGCTTTTTGCTCTACCTTTCTTTGGGGAGCACTGACATTCTTCTTTGTGTTGCAGAAGATTTCTCAGCATGGCCAGGTGGCATTTAAACAGCCTAATGAGAAAGATGACTTGGCTCCAAGTGGCAATGTCAAAAGACACTTCGCAGCTGCCCTGTTGCAGAGGTCTGGAATGAGACCGACATTCTCAATTACTGCCCGGTGTCGTGTTGTCACTAACCCCTTCTCAGCACCCTCCTTCTTCAAGCAGTATTCATGCCCTCTCTTCATCTGTTCAAGTGGTGCTCTGGCGTGAAGGAAGCTGTGCTTTATCTCCCTAATGCATCTTGCTGTCTTTGGCACATTCGTTGTTTGTTGTTGGTAGTGCCAGGGCTCAGCTGTTACATGACAAGCTTTGATAGAGTGAATCAATTGTTGTTCTTTCTTCTTGAAATACCCATCAGACTTTGTACTTCCCCTTTAAAAATGAAGGCTGCTTCGTAATAGTTACTATTGGGAATAAGAAAAATATGACACAAGAAATTTCTATCATTTTCCCATTTGATCATGGCGGATGAATTGTCAGGAGAAAAAATAAGTCTTGGTTTTTCGCAGTGTTCATTTAGATGGGAACAAATGCCAGATGTCCCAGAAATCTCACTTTCTGGAAATACAGTATTAAGAATATCCTGATTTAGCTTTGACTTTTAAAACCCCTTAGAAACACACACACACACAGAGAGAGAGAGAGAGAGAGAGAGAGATCATTATTTTCAGCTTTCTTGTATCCCAGAAGGGCAGGAGCCCTCAAAAGAGTACTTTCTGGGAGTCCAGGAGATTGCTTTTCACTTGAGTGTTATTTGAAATTTCCTGTGGATGGTGAATCTGAACAACCTTGGGGTCAAGGTTGAGGATTTGTGATCTAAACATTCTTGACCCTGCTTCCTATAAAACCACAAGTTGAAATTGCTAGGACTCATCACCACAGGATAGCTATCCAGCTGTCCAACATCCAGATAAAATTGAGTAATAAATTCAGAAAGTCGAATGTTCATTGTTTTTGGGCAATTGAGTTAAACCTTTAAGCCCTAATAGTATTCAAATCTGACCCTACTCTAAGTTTAAAAAGCTATCATAAGAAAACAACCCTGTAAAGTTTTTTGAATGGTGTTTAAAATATGGCGACCCTAATTTATGGTTTAAAAAAGATGAGGGGGGACTAGAACCTATTCATGTCCTATCTTTGTGGTTTGTGTTCTGTGAGGAAGCTTCCACAGCACCGTGCAAACAGGTATATATTGAAAAACAGAAGCTTCTTGAGGTCGATGGCTCTTCTTAACTGTACTAAAGGTCAAAACTAGAAATCAACCAGTTTTACCAGTTATATGACCTTGGACAAAGTCACCTCTACATACCTTGGTTTTCTCAATTGTGAGATGGTGAAAACTATAGTACTATAGAAGTTTATGTAAAGATTAAATGAATAAACAATAATGAATATAATAAAGCACTAGAACAGTGTCTGGCACATAACAAACACCACCTAATTGTTAGTTTTGTTGTAGTGTATACTAATAACTGTTGTAGTTGAGGTAATGCTAAGTGTCCAAGAAAAAAGATAAGTATAAAGGAGAGAAGAAAAGAGGGAAATCAAGAGAGAAAGGGTCTTCCCTGTGATGAGGAAGGGGAGAGAGTTTGTTGGGTCACAGCCAGTGTGTTCCCTGGCACTCATCCATGGAAACAAACTCTCTGAGTGAGTGGAGAGTTTTCTTGAAGGCTGCATGGTTCACACAGAGAGCTTTCACTCAGAGCGTAGGGCCTTCTAGCCTTGCCTAGGCCTCTCATGTCCCAATGAAGGGATGATCTCAGCCAGATCTCAGCAGTGATTGGTGAAGATGGATGAACCAGGACTAGGGGGGAACAGGGAGTGAGAGGGAGTTTCCACCTACCCATGGTCCTTTAACACATACAAGTTTTGTGCGTTCTGAAGGGAAGGAAAACTCAGTAGGCTGGGTATTTGGCCTTGGATTTAGTTTATTTAATGTCTTCTGTGCACTGGATTGTGGACTGAGCTTCATAGCCACTACACTGATCGGCTCTTATGATGGTATTATTTATAGATGTGTTCTTTAATATTTCACGCATGTCCTGTTTTCCAAAGTTCATTATATCTGACAGCAGGAATCATTTAAAAATATGTCATCATGCTCCACTGTGCCTGGAACATCATGTTCTGCACACAGTGGGTGTTTAGTAAACACTGATTTGCTGTCCAGGGCCCCAAGGACAGGGGTTCTCATCTGTGCTAGGCAGGCATATACCATATTGCTTCACCAAATTACACGACACAACATTTTATGAGAGTATAATGTTTCTGTCTTTCCTACAACTGAATACTGTCTCTCAGAACTCTGTGAGCAAACAGAGCGAATGGGTCGCCCAATGCAGTGTGGTCTATAAGATTGGCTTTGAAGAAAAAACCTATGTTTATTGGCACATGTGAGATCTTTTGCACCTTGAGGCTATTAGAGGTCAGGGGACAAGACAGCTGTATTCAAACAGGCATACAGAAAGCCTTACAGGGAGACTACAAGGGAACGAATGAAGCCATACCTAGGGAAGCTTTTAGGGAAACTGAGATGTTATATCACAGTAGTGATTTCCATGCTATTGTAAGTAACTTTGATGATGATGATTTTGGTATTTAATCCCTTCATGTGTGCTGCCAAAATTCTAAAATTCAAGAGTGTGACAAATTCCAATGTGATTGAGAACTCCTTCTTTGGGATAATTATATCTTAAAGAAAATAGTATAAGGCAGTTGAATGGGAAGTTCTTAATTCTTTCAACATCATTCCGTAAGGCCAAAAAGAGGTATGCAACAGGATTACCTAAATATCTCCCATCTACTGGCAAGCGGTCAAGCGGACCATAAGCCACAAAGACCACTGTCGTTGCTACTTTGAATGGCCACATTTCCATAGATTCCTTTGGTGAAGAGAAAACAAGTCCAAATATGTTTATACAGTTTATGCATCAGCTTATAGCTTACATCACTTTCCATTGAGCCCCAAATTCCATGGGTGGTATGGACAAGGGCCCAGCGGGATACTGCACACACAGGGCTATTGGTCACAGATGAGGAACCCTGAGATTTTTAAAAACCTGTAAGCTTATAAGGGGCTGTTGGCAAACCTGCCCAATCTTTGCCTCCAAGGAAGACACTATTTTTATTACCTTGGAATACAAACAAATCTCCTTTAAGGAAAGCAGGAAGACTTTTTATCTTGGAGCAATAAAATAAATCTGCTATCTGACCAGGAGAGTGATATTCTCTCTAGCTTCTGTGGCTGTTGTTTATGCAAACATCTTCAAACAAAACTGTTATCAGGCAACCATCTACATACAATGCACTGGGCTTGGCATTGTGCAAGAAGCAATAGAGACTATTAGATCTGGATTTGAGTTTGAGTTCTGCTACTTACCAACTGGGTCCTCTTGGGTGAGTTACTTAAATCCCTGTAAAATGAGTGATAATAGTTTCCTCATCGTAAAGCTCTTGAAAAAATTAAATTAGATAGTGTTTTTATAGCACTTAGCACTGTACTTTGATAATCCTAATAACAAGTTCTAAAAGTTAGGGCTGCCTTAGGCTGAGATTAACAGAACACTTGATCAGCAACAGCTTAAAAAACTAAGGAGTGTTTTTTTTTTTTTTTTTTCCCTCACATAACAAGGCCAGAGAGAGACAGCCTGGAACTGGCTCAGCTCCTCACTAATGCTGCCTGTCCCAAGCTTGCTCTGCCTTCATGGGGGCTCTAAGCAGGTGGCTCCTATCTTTAAGGTGGCAAATGGTTGCTGTTCTTCCAAACCTCGACATCTGCAGTCCTGAAAAAAGAAGGTAGAAGGACCAAAGTCCTCTGCTTGCAAGCTTTGCATTTTTATTCTGGAGGGAATGCCCTTTGTAAGGACTTCATCCACATACTCATTGGCAGGTTCTGGGTTCCATGGCCAGTCTTCCCTTGGAGATTGGATATTTTTAGTTGGGTACACGGTGGTCCCAAACAAAACTGAAATTCCGTTTGATAGGAAGAAGTGGAATGGATACTGGAGGTCAACAGGCAACGTCTGCCCCAGACATGATCCCTGTGTGCAAGCTGTTCTAATATGGTGCTTCAGTGAGCAATAAAAACTTTCCTTCCTGGCAGTCACAGACTGTGGTTGGTGTATGCTTTTTATTAGACATTTATATTTAAATTTGAAAAGGTTAATTCTATTCAATCCAGTGGTCAAAGGACAGATATATTCCCAGCTTCCAGATTTCCGGCACTGTGAATAGCGTATTTGGTGAAGCCTGAAATGGAACAGAATGAACATATTACAGTTAATTAGGCCTACTGGAAAGCCTTATTGTCCCTAACATAGGTAGCCTAATTGCTTTATATTTTAATTTCCTCTTCTTCATTAACAGGTACTAGGGGGCATCTTCAATCAATTGGCTCTCAGCATTTTGGCTTAAAGCTTCTGTTTTCATCTTTATATTATAAAGAATTGGTCAACTGGGTATCAAGTCATTCTGTGTAGCCTGGTTTTTTGGATGTGAATTAAACTATTAAGTTTAGGATTATTTATTTCAGTGATTTTCTCTGCTATAAATGTTACTAAAATGTATTTCAGAGTCCTTAATGAAAAGATACTATAAATAACCTATCCTAATTTTGATGGTTCAGAATCACCTTTGAACATCAGTCATTATGAAATTTTATAGTCATATACATTGATATAAAACACTTTTCTTACTTGCCTTTTTCTCATAAAATGAACACTGTTTCATTGTCAGACTCTTTGGGATGGTGTAATACACTCCCTTCAAGAGCTTTCATCATCCTCAGAGAAGTTATCAGTGCTTTCACTGTCACTCCCTTTGCTTTTGACTTTTCATCCCTGTTCAAATAATTGTTGTTAATAATTATATATTTAATAATTCTATAGTTGGGCCACAAGCATCTGTCTATGAACCTACTTCACCCTCCCTTCTCATTTGTACTAATTTCATTAATAAGTTGAGAAAGGAGACCTCTCTTACCATTCCAAAGAATTTTAGAGGTCTTTCAAATGGGCTTACTCCAAAGTAGAGGTTTGCAAACATTTTCTGTAAAGGGAAATGAGTACATATTTTAGTTTTGGTGGGTCATATACAGTCCCTCCTCCTCCTTCTCCTTCTGTCAAAAACAGATCATGGATCTGACTTGGCCTGCAGCTAAATGTTGCTGAAATTTGCTCCAAAACATAGTTCTTTACCACTAAAGTAGTGTTTTCCAAAATATTTTGAAAGTGGACTTTTATTAGTAAAAAAGCTTTGAGAATGCTCTCGGAGTATAGGTATTTATTTTTATTTATAAAATGTTCACATGTTTTTATCCAACTGATATTATGTACATTATAAAACATGAACAAAAATAGAAATTAAGAAGCATCAGATAAAATGTAGATTCAAATAGAAGCTCTAAAAGTTCTTTCTGTGCCTCAGGAGATCATCTTGCCCACTTCTTGGAGAATCTTCATTTCATCTTGGAGTTCTCTCTATTAGAGGAAAAAGATGACACTTCTCACATGACACCAACCCTGCAATTTTCTAGAAGATCTTAATATCAGCTTTTACCTTGAGTCTACTTAAACCCAAGGGAACTTGATTCATTGGAATCTGCCAACATAAAGGTTGAAAAACATTATAAGAATAGACTTGAAAAAAAAATCAGTTTTCTAAAACTATTCAGAGAATAGACCATCATCAAAAAGAAGCTCCTCAAGACTGTGAAATTCTCCTTCAGGATCATGATTTATTAACTATCTTTCACTGGTGAATATACTGTCTTCTAATGTGATATCTCACTTGAAATACCAAGGCCACCTTTCAGGAAACAGCACACAACACAGGTAAGTGCATTTACTTATAAAACTGTTGGGACTTTCTAGTGAGTGGTAGCCTGGAACCCAGGGAACTTTCAAATTGTTTTCTAAGCACCATTATGGAACATGTCCTGCATCGGACTCTCAGATTCTTAACTTTGGCTTCATGGATTCTGTAAGTGGCTGTAAATTAATTTTAGTGTATTGATGAACATGTTAAAATTTTTATGCAAAATGAAGAGTATGGATGTAATATGAGCTTATTTCTGGGAATATGGCCGTAACTATCCATTTAGGAGACAGAAATCACACCAGCTATTTTATTAGAGAGAATTTAATACAAAGAACTGCTAACTAAGTGTAAAATTATTAACAAGGTAATTGAAAAGGCAAAAAGAGAATTCTGAGTTATCAGAGAAATAGCTAATTTCAGGAAGCTGCTGCTACTCCTAGAGTTGGAGGAAAAGAGGACAGAGGCTGGAGGAGCGACCGTCCATGTGGTGCTGGCACCCTGTCCTATTAGGGGGAACAGTGGAAGCTGGTGCCAGCTCTTGGAGAGGGCACAAAGAGGTTGGTTTTGGAGGTGTTGGAATCTCTTCAGCACACTCAACCGCAGTTTCCTAAACAAATTGCCCCTGCTGAGGTGACAAAGCATTGCTTGGTGTGCTGCTTCCAGGAACCACAAGGTGACCTAAAGCCAACAGAAGATCTCCCCCTCCCCCTCCTCCCCCTCCTCCCCCCCTCCTCCTCGTCCTCCTCCGGAAGCGCCCCCTATTGGCGGACTCTAACAGGCATCAGCCGGAGAAGCGGAAATATGGTTTGCGGGGTTGCCAAGTTGGGTGGATTTAAAGCTTTAAAGCTCAGGAGCAGTGACCCAAAGATTTAATGAAATCCTTAAAGAAGACTGGAACTCCAACGGTTAAAACTTCTGCTGTTTATTTCTTAATACTTGGGGGAGAGGATTATTTTATGTATGGAGGTGTTGCTTCCCAGATGAAGGTAAATGAGAATCTGAATATTCCAAAGTATTTCATTTTCTGGTTTCCGGTACCACATAATGTAGACAAACTGGTAATTAATCCATCATGAATGTCCTGGAACTAAACTTCTGAAATTCTGTGGTGAAGTCCCATTTCTTTTCATGTGTTGCATCTTCTCGTTGTCGGGAAAGTCATTTCACTTCTGAGGACCGTGTAATGCACTGTATTCTGTGGTGCTCCCTGGCGCCAGGATCCCCCAGGGATCTGTGTGTGCGCTGCTCCTATGCGCCGCTGACCATGATGAATGCAGAGGTTAGAGAAACCGGGAGAGCTAAACTAGTCAGGGCAGCCCACCCCCGTCTGCTTAAGTGGCCCTTGTTTAGCAAGCCTCTCTCAGGGGGCGGAGTTGGGAGACATGGACCAGAAGCTGCCCAGTTCCTCTCGGTGAGGAGGAAGCTTCTTTGAAGAACGAAGCAATTGAGTCAACCCAGTGAGAAGAGCAGGGAGCAGTGGCAGAAGTCCCAGAACTTTCCAGTCCTGGTGCCAGTGTCCCTGTAACAGCTACATGCATGTGGACACATTTGGCTTTCGTGAATCAAGTCTACTTTCCTCTTAAGCTTGTTTGAATTGGTTTTCTATCACTGGTACCCAGTGGAGGGCTGCATAAAGCAGCTCTGCCGTGCTGCTTTTGTGTATACCCTTCAGACCATCTCTCAGGGACTCTGCTGCCATGGTGGTAATGGGGTGATGGAATTAATCTCCAAGACTGAGAGGTAAATGAGAAAATGTATGTAAAGCACTTAGCACGGTGCCTATCATAACATGCACACTAGAAAAAAATTGTTGTGGACTCAGTATTGTATCATCAATAGCCTAGCTTGTCATAGACTGTGCTGTGTATAGCAATTTCTCCCTGTGCCTCTTGGGCTAGTCTACCACACCATTTGGTTTGTCCATTTCATAATATCTTGACACTGTCAAGGACCAGTATGGTTCAGGGAGATAATTATTAACCCACAACAGTAATTCATCATTTCCTCAAAGGCATTCACCTAAGTTTAGTAGTGTAGGTGTCTGTGGGGGCAGCATCCCTTTAGGCTTTAAAGTTATTTAATTTTCTCTTTTTCTTTTGCTGTGCTTCACTGCTGTCCTTCTTTCCTCTCTACCATCACTATTAGCTATTGAATCCCTGTTGTTATTTCTAATGGGTGAGATCACTGGCTGTCTGTGTTCTCTTAAGTTTTCCTTTTGTTATGTTTCTGCCAAATCTTGTTAATCTCTTTTGCTTCTTGCCTTCTCATGTGAAAAGTTTTATTATGTATGTATGTATTGTATTGTATTGTGTTTCAGAAGATCAATGCAATCATTTCTATGAGAATTATAACTTATGCAGGCTAGCATATTCTTACTGGCACAAGATAGGAAGCTAGATTGTAATCAGAAGGTTGCTTGGTGATCTAGGAATCAGTGTTAGAGACACGAGATGACCCCCTCCCCATGATACAGCTGTTTGATTCAGCCATTATTGCTGCAGGCTTGAGAGGATAAAAGTACTCTGTTATTCAGAAATTATTTTTGGATTAATATCAAACCATGCAGCTAAAGATTTTGCAACTGCTGCTATTTAAAATGAATAATTTGAAAATAAAAATAGAACAAAATTGTTTTATGTATCCGAACAACTATCTTTGCCTCATAAATACAAAGAAATGAGGATGTACTCAATTCCTAAACAGAACAAAAATAAAAAAAAATCCGAGCAACAACAAAGCAAGTGGGAGTGAGTAGTGTCTGGGAAGATTTCTTATAATAATCATTAAACAGATTTTTATTAAGAAGGCAAATGGCTTCCTTTGTATAAGCTCTACTCAGCTTGGTCAAGTGTAGCGTTATCAATTTAATACTTTCAGGCACATAGTCAATTAATTTAAATGAGTTGATCCAAATTAACCTTCTTAGATGACTGAAATAACTGCTGATTGTTCAGATATTTGAATCATATAGGCATGGTTCGAGACAAATTTCAAGACGCATTCATGCACAGAGACAGTGGGGTGTAATAATACACCTACATTTCTGTCCCATGCCCCAACTAGCCCATGTGTTCTAAGCTCATACATTTAGTTGCCTACTGGAGAGTGCACATAAATGACCAACAGAAACAACAACCATAACACATCCAAAACAGGATTCAAGACTTCTTCCTGCAAAACCTACTGCTCCCTTTCTCTTTCCCATTTTACCAGAATCTTGACATATTCTTGACATCTCTATTTTGCTCACATCCTATATAGAGCCCATCAACTGAATGTTCAAAGTATATCCCAGTTCCAGAAATCACATAAGCCTAAGTATTGTTCCCATACTCAAAATGCTTAAGATGTATTTAATGTACAAAAATTGCACTCAGGTGATTTTTTATTTTCTTATTTACATTTTCAATATTTACTGTAATTACCATATGTGATTTTTATAATCTGAAAAATAATTCAGTTTTACATTTCTGATTTTATCAGAAATATAAAATTTTATATACAAATTAAAGAAAGCATTTCTTGGTACTGCATTGCTTTCTTTAATCACTTGGTTTGATACACATATCCTGATGCTAATTTCAGAGGCTTCCTTTTGTTTTGACTATTTCTATTACTGGTTAGATAAAAGATAATAAATACTCAGTGACACTAGGAGACAGCATAGTATAGTAGGGAAGACATGGATTTTAAACCACAAGACCTAAGATCTAGTTTATCTGACAGTGGATTAACTAAATGGTTTTAGCTAGTTGACTCAAATTTTCTGTCCCTCAGCTTAAAAAAAAAGGAACTAATAATATCTGGCTTATCTACCACAGAATTTTTGTGAAATTCAAATAGCTGTTCAAACATATTTAAAAATGTTCAGAGTATAAAACACTCAATGAATGTTAGTTAAAAATAATAGAATTATTCGATGGTCAAATGGTGAGTTATAAAATCTACAGATGGAGTGATGAATTACCTTAAAACACCAAAGTAAATTAGGGTTCAATTGAGTATTATACTTGTCATATGCTATCTTAACCCAGTATCCATATGTGTAGAGGATGGTTAGATTAGTGGATATCAGATGCTAACTGACTAAAAATTAAAATGACAGATGTTGAGTTGGAGCAGCCCTGTTCATCAGAGAAGACAGCTGTACACAGCTCAGAGAAAAACTCTGCCTTATTAAGTGGATGAGCTTTCTTCTAAACCTTGAGAGAGCAGCTAAGAGCTTAGATGTGTGGGTGGACATAGTGCCCAGACCTGGGAGGAGAGATAGGCTGCCCCATGCTGCCCTTGAGAAAGAGGGCCCTCTTGGCTGGAGGGTCTGGGAGAAACTTGGTGGGTTTTTTTGGTTTTGTTTTGTTTTGTTTTTGAGAAACTTGGTTTTGCCAGTCCTAGAGCACTGTGGGTAATGGTGATGAGGTTTAAGGGGAAAAAAGCTCTTAGCCCACTAGGAAAATTTAGAGTTGGGCCTCAGAAAAAAGAACAAGAGAAGTTTTGAGATTTTATTCAGTTTAAAGCAACCCAAAACTTACTAAGTACCGGACATATTTTCCATAGTTCCTGTATTTAAATGTTACCACATTTGATCTCTAGCATGCACTTTTGGATAGGTGTTTTGTTTTTTTTTTAAAGATTTTTTTTTATTTAACTTATTTTGACAGAGAGAGAGAGCATAAGCAGGGGGAATGACAGGCAGAGAAACAGACTCCCCACTGAGCAGAGAGCCTGATGGGGGGCTTAATCCCAGGACCCCGGGATCATGACCAGAGCCGAAGGAAGGTATTTAACTGACTGAGCCACCCAGGCGCCCTGGATAGGTATTATTATTAGTTTACAGATGGGAAAACTCAGAGGGATTAGAGAAGTTGCTCAAGATCACCCTATTAGTGACCAATATGAAACTGAAATCCACTTCGGTTGGCCTCTTTACACTACATCCTCTTGAATGTTGGTGAACTTCTACATAGTAAAGGCCTAGACTCTGTTCATATTAATGATTTTCAGAGAGACACCTGTGAATTTTTTTATGGGTGTTGGTGGTCTTTGATACCAGGGAATAATGCTATTGGAAGCAATGAATCCTGGTGATATGTGAAGCTCCTTTCTTTAAGAAAGGACACTAAGATTTGTGGCTCTGCATCTCTGAAAGATTATCATGATTTTTTTCAAGACATGTTTTCTTGATAAAGAAACATTTTCCTAAATTTTTTAAGGGCTTAAACTCACAACCCTGAGCTCAAGACCTAAGCTCAGATTAAGAGTCGGACACTTAATTGACTGAACCCCCCAGGGACCCCAAAACATTTTCCTATTTTAAAGATGGTCTTTATAACATCCCCCCAAACCTCACAAAATCATTGTATATTAATGTAAGAAATTGAGATTTTTAGCTACACTAAGACCTCCAGATGGTTTCATTCAGGTGTAGGGAAATGGCAGAGCTGCCTATAATTCACGACCTGCTTCACGGAGTCAGGGACATTATTTTACAAGGACACTGCTTCATTATCACTTTTCTGCTCCAAGTCACAAAACAGAACACATGGTTTCAGTGAGATCTTTTCAGTCAGGGGTAGCTTCTTTTCAAATGCTTCAAGACAAGACTTTTGTGTTGGGGCAAATCCAAGAATTAGTAAAATTCCGGCCTTTTCAAATCCAGTCTTTTCATGAAGATTCACATTGTCTAATATATCATGGATGGATGTAAGATATTTGAACTTTATTGGCTTCATGTTTTTATTGGAAAAGACCTTTTAATAAAGCACTGAGACTTTTGTTTTTAATTTATGTTCAATTATAGAAGTAAAATCTAAAAATATAGGAAATTTATCATACTTTATTTTCTTTGGTATTTTACATCTAAGTTCTATAAAACAATTTCTGAAAATCTTATGTCTACAAAAATAATGGCAATTTAAGATCTCTTTTATTCTTTCAAAAGGAAAATTGTTCTATATATCTTAGCAAGAAAACAATAATGAATATAAATTAAGTGATCCATGTACAGTACAGATAGTATACTGCTATGCTATATTATCTGGAGTCAACACTCCTTTAATAACTTAGTTTGCTATAAATAGAATATACATCACAAAGTCTTGTTTGACGTTTATCACAAATGTATCTAGAAAAAATTAAAGATAAAAAATTTGGCACCCGTTTCATGTGGTCCCTGAAGTCAATCCATGGACCTCATGTCTCAGTTTAAGAAATGATGTTTGGGGTGCCTGGGTGGCACAGTCGGTTAAGCATCTGCCTTCTGCTCAGGTCATGGTCTCAGGGTCCTGGGATCAAGCACCATATTGGGCTCCCTGCTCAGCTGGGAGGCTGCTTTTCCCTTTCCCTACCCCCACCCCGACCTGACCCCCTGATTTATGCATGCACTCTTTCTCTCTCTCTATCAAATAAATAAATAAAATCTTTAAGGGAGAAAAAAAAGAAATGCTATGTTAGGGAAAAACCAAACATTAGATATAGTATAAAAATAGCTAATTATTGGGGCACCTGGGGGACTCAGTTGTTAAGTGTCTGAGCCTTTGGCTCAGTTCATGATCTCAGGGTCCTGGGATCGAGCCCCACATCTGGCTTCCTGTTCAGTGGGAGGCCTGCTTCTCCCTCTCCCATTCCCACTGCTTGTGTTTTTTTCCTTTGCTATCTCTCTGTCAAATAAATAAATGAACTCTTAAAAAAATAATAGCTAATTACTGTAATCTGTGAGATATACCCTTTCTATTGTAAGAAATCTTAATTGTGTGATTCAGTTGTATAAGTCAATTGCCTTATCTGGTTGAAATCAAGGACAGAAGATTCCCTACTGTGTGGCAGAATTAAAAATCTCTTTATTTAGCAAATAGTTTATAGTTTGCAGTGTGTTTTCAGGTAAATTACCTTGTATGTGCTAAGATTGTGTTTCAGTTATCTGTTAGGTAAAAAAAATACCTCCAAATTTGGTGGCTTGAAACAACATTGGTTCTCTCTTGTGGTTCTGTGTTGCTGCTTTTGCTGCACATAGTGTTGGCTGGGATCACTCGTGCAGCTGCAGTCAACTAGAAGCTTGGCTGGGACACTGGTTCTTCACATGGCTCT
This sequence comes from Procyon lotor, assembly GCA_028646535.1. Taxonomy (NCBI): domain Eukaryota; kingdom Metazoa; phylum Chordata; class Mammalia; order Carnivora; family Procyonidae; genus Procyon; species Procyon lotor. The sequence goes on along the minus strand of CM053608.1, from coordinate 81,848,907 downwards.
CTCTCCAGCAGAATCACTGGGACTTCCTTATAGAATAGCAGCTAGGCTCTTAAAAGGAAGTGAGCCAAGCGGATGAGACTCAGTGTGTAAGCCTCTGCTTGCATCATGCTTGCTAATATGCCATTGGCCAATGTGAGTCATGTGGCCAGGTCCACACGTGAGGAAACTTTACCTGGGTGTGAGTTCTGGGAGGTTTGGTTTATTGGAGGCTGCCAATGTCAGCGTTGCCTACAGGTTGCTATTTATCTCCTATTATCTGTGCACCTCTGCCTTTTTCTAATTTTTTTTTTAAAGATTTTATTTATTTGACAGAGAGAAACACAGCGAGAGAGGGAACACAAGCAGTGGGAATGGTAGCGGGAGAAGCAGGCCTCCTGCTGAGCAGGGAGCCCGATGCTGGGCTTGATCCCAAGACCCCAGGATCGTGATCTGAGCCAAAGGCAGACGCTTAACGACTGAGCCACCTTGGTGCCCCTTTTCCCTAACTTTTAACAGGATCCATGGCTATCTAGAAGAGAGACTGTTTCCTACACTAACACTTATCAAATTGTGGCTGGGAAGCTACATTTTTGGGCAATGGGATTCGAGAAGTGTTGTGTGTGGACTTTTAGATGGTGTCTTTGTCATGCACACATCTCCAGGTGACAAATTACCCTCAATGCTTAGCAAGTGAAAGCAACAAACATTTCTTTTCTTTCTTTCTTTTTTTTTTTTTAAAGATTTTATTTATTTGACAGAGAGAAACACAGCGAGAGAGGGAACACAAGCAGAGGGAACAGTAGTGGGAGAAGCAGGCTTCCCGCTGAGCAGGGAGCCCGATGTGGGGCTCGATCCCAGAACCCTGGGATCATGACCTGAGCCGAAGGCAGACGCCTAACGACTGAGCCACCCAGGCGCCCCTCTTTCTTTCTTTTTTAAAAAAATATTTTATTTATTTCTTTGACAGAGAGAGAGAGAGATCACAAATAGGCAGAGAGGCGAGCAGAGTTGGGGGGTGGGAAGCAGGCTCCCACTGAGCAGAGAGCCCGATGCGGGGCTCAATCCCAGGACCCTGAGATCATGACCTGAGCCGAAGGCAGAAGCTTTAACCCACGAGCCCCCCAGGCGCCCCAACATTTATTTTCTTGTGCAGATTTTGAGAGTCAGGATTTGGGAGCAGCTAATCTGGATGACTTTGATTCAGAGTCTCTCATGTGGTTGAGAAGGGCTACCATCAGCTGGAATTTGACAGGCTGGAAGGTCACTTCCATGATGGCTCACTCATACAGCATTGGCCAGAAGCCTCAGTTCCTTACTGGCTCTTGGTGGGATGCCTCAGTTTCTCACAATGTGGACCTTTCCGTAGGGTTGCTTGAGAGGCGGGTGGGCTAGGCTCATGTCATGGAAGTTAGCTTCCCCCAGAGTGAGAGAGCATGGGAGAGAGGGGAGAAGAGGATAGAGGAACCAAAATATCTTTTACGACCTAGCTTTTTAAGTTGCATATTATAACTTCTGTGTTCAGTTGGTCACACAGATCCACCGTGAGGGTGGAGGAAACTACACAAGAGTATGAACACCAGGAGGCAGGAATCTGGATCACCCTGGAGACTGCCTACCACAGTGTCTTTAAAAGTAAGGTGTATGTGTTTTTTCTTATCTTGAGCTTTGAGTATTTGTTAATACTCTAAGCAGTTATGTGAAACAAAGCTGAGCAAACCACATTCTATACAAAATGTTCTCAATAGTGTAGCTAAGCTCCAGTTTATTCATATTCTTCATTTTCATTAGGGAAAAAAAAACAAAAAAAAAATAATTTCTTAAAACTAGAAACACTTATGACAATATTTACTGAGAATTCTGTTCTCTAACCTGCTAGGAGTGTTTTTGGATTGTTTGAAAACAATTTAGAGAACATAGCCTGAAACGGAAACATTGCTGTCTTATTCATATTCATTGCAAAAATAATTACAGATTATTGTTGGCAAACTCATCTTTTTTTTTTTTAAACAAACTATAAATGGGGCAGTGTAAACTGTGTGGTATAAAATGAATTTTTGTATTGACCAGTTCTGCTATTGCTTTCCAGCTGTACTCATGGTGGAGCTGTTGGTTTAATCCTATCTTCTACATGTACAAGAAAATACTGATACTGTTTACATAATTGCAAAAGAGAAGTCATATCCCTTATGCCACTTTTTCCCAATGTAAATTTTGATGATTTGATTCTAGTAGTGGATGAAAGCATTGACTTTCAGTTAGGATTTCATGGTTTTGTGTCCCAGTCTGGTCTTTTTCTAACCATATGTCTTCACATGCTCTAATAGGCAGTTCCCTCATCTATAAAGTGGGAATAACAATACATCATAGAAAGAGAAGATAAATAAGGCTTCTAGAGAACATACAATAAATAGAACTGTACTTGGCTAAATGTTCTTTAAATAATTGTTACATTTAGTGAATATATTTGGCTTTGATGAATGTTTAGCATATTTCCTACAACAAGACCTTCCGTTAAGCAATTTCTTGTGTGCATGTGTGTGTATGCATGTGCATGTGTTTAAAAAGAAGAAATTAAGGCCCTAGATGAGCTGAGATTAAGATAGCATGTCTCTTCTATTGGAAAAATTCTTTTAACAGCTTGAGTTGTGTTAATATAGACAAATAACAACAAACCATCCATCTATCCCTTTATCCAAACAGCCAATCATCTAACCTTATTTGTAAGGTACCCATCATGTGGTGAGCACTAAAAATGCAAAGAGTAAGGTATTTTCCCTGCCTTCCAGGATTTCCAGAAACTAGTAAATATTTATATCAAAGTGAGATATAAATAACTAAGCTAAGCAATATGTCGGTTGCTGTATTTGTACCATGTGGGCTGCAAGCTCCATGTAACACTAGTTACCTACACAGGAAGAAGGACTTAACTGCGCTGGAGAAGCTTCATCTGGATTTTGAAGGATAACACATAGTTCTCCAGAGGGCTCAGGTAAGGAGTAGGGGTGCTGGGAGGAGAGACAGAACTTTCTGGGCAGAGGCTATCGCCAGTAGGAAGATTCGAAGGAATGGAAGGACATGGTACTTTCCGGGGAACCTCCGTAGTTTACAATGTCAGAACTGCAGAGTGCCTCTGGGGCGGCGGGCAGGGCAAAGCTGGAGAAGTAGAACAGGCCAGCTCATGAATGAGTTCACATCCCACGAGAAGGAACGTGAACTCTACCTTCTAGGTACTGGTGAACATGAGAGCATTGGCACTTGCACCCCAGTGGCTGTGTAGGACATACATTATAGGGACCTGGCAGGAGGCTGCTACAGGCCTCCAGAGAGTCATGGCAAGGGGCTGAACTAAGAGGTTGTGGATGCAGCAGAAAGAAAATATGTCTGACGGGGCTGTGGCGGGGGAGGGGAGAAGGCGGGGAGGGGAATGGTGGTAAAGAGAATGGAGGGAAAACTGGGTTTTGGTATGGGGTACAGGGGGGAATGGCAGTGTCAGTCCCTGAGAAGGAAACATAGAAAAAGCAGTAGCTATATGAGGAAGAAAGGATGATGTATACATTTTGGATGTGACAGATCTGAGGTGCCCAAGGTAATCCAGGTGAAGATATCCTGCACTGGTTTAATATATGAATGTAGCCCAGGGATGGAGAGAACTGGAGAGACTCTAAGTTCAAATCCCCTTTCAGCAAGCAGCAGAAATGCACAGCATTGAACCTAGCTTTTTGAAAGAGTCCTGCTCTACTAGGCAGAACTCTGAAATAGGTAAGGTCTGTCTTTGATCTCCTGACCTTTTAGTGTACATTATTGGCCGCTATTTTAATCTGGTCCATAGCTACCTTTTTAGACCTACTTTCTACTATTTTTTCACATTCATCTTTTACACCAGCTACATCAAACAACAGGCAGTGTTATAGTTTCATGGATACATCATGCTATTCTGACTTTAGTAGGTTCACATCTGTCTTTACTGAATTTTCTTCTTTTTATATCTAATTAAAATTCTACTCAATCATTACTTCCTCTAGGAAGCCTACCTCGATTCCCTGTCCTTTTTAGATAACTTCTGATGCCCAGCTCTTAAGTTGGAAGGCCAACCTTATATCATTCCAGGACAATATAAGTTTTCCCTGCTATCCAAAAGTAGAGCATCCTTATGAAACCTTTCAAAAGCCTAAATGGTGTAAAGAGAAGAAGCAGTTACCATTAATTTATGTAGAAAAATTCTTGAGTGTTCCCAGACCCCAAGTATAACTTCTCTTAGGCTTTTCTGATACCTTAGGACACACCTTGCTAGGGTGCCCAACAAGGATCAAGGTAAAGCACAGAAGCTCTCTTGACACAGTTCACAGCTACGGGGCTTGATGCTGAGACTCGGCGTGTAGTTCCTGGGGGAGGAGGATGGCGGCACCACTCTCCCGGTCGGGGTGCGGGTGAATGCTGCCTCTAGTGGTCTCTGCAAAGCAAACACTGAATGCTGTTGTTGCTTTTTGCATTTTTTTGTAGAAGCGAAAATCTTCTTGAGATTTCTTTCAGCTGGTGAAAACAGGTACTAATGTAGGGCTTTGCTAAGTGCTGTAATGAAAACTTTTGGAAAGTGGGCGATACCTGTATTTATAAATATCGTATGTTATGAGTTTAATGTTTTATATAAATAAATGTACTTGTTGACCACTGACACTATACCATGTAAATGATTTTACCTGAAAATATTAATGAGAAGAGACTGTATACTTATCTTTCAGACTCACTTTCTTTAATAAACAATGTATCAGAAACATTTTTCAGGTTAGTAAATACATGGGTTCACACTTCTGTAAAGCTAACGGGTATTTTGTTTATGGTATGCATTTACTGTATCCAGTGGTTTTCTGAATGGTACCTACTTCCTTTTCCTTCAGTATTTAAATGTACTTCTCTGTCTTTTCCTACAGATTGTAAGATTCTTGCTGGTAGGGGGTAACTTTCTTTGGGAGACAGTTCTGCATGGATTGCTTGTTTCCTGTACACATTGAGAGTGACGGCACTGACAGCCTTGGTCTTGGTTTATTTTTTTAGGCATGTTTGTACAGCAAACTGCCTTGGAAGATAGTGTCTCTCTCCAGAGCAGAGGGCAGGCCTGAAGACTGATTATAGAAAGGATGATATTCCCCCTCCAGAGCAAAGGTCAGGCAAGTTTGCTGGCAGCCCATTTTAAGAGATTTGGGTTTCCTAGCCTGAGTTTCTGGATGATGACCCAAAACTCCTGGAACTTGAGGAGTGAGTAGAAGTGATGTGAACAGAATGCTTAGGCTTCTTTCTGCTCTGTGAGTAGCAAAGGCCATTGTCTCTGAATTAGCAGTGTAGTGACCTTTGGTAGCATGGAACTGGCAGGTCAGTTGTCAAAGTGCAATTAGGGTTAAATCTCAGACCATCCACAGTTTATCTCTCAGTGCTTACTGTTACTAATATTGCTAACAAAGCTAATGCTTAGTAAGCGTGTACTATGGGCTAAATATTACATGTATCTTTTCTTTCAGTTGTCATACAATCATGAGTAAAATGTTATTTCTGCATTTTTTAGATGAACAAACCATTGGAGATATAGATAACTTGCCAAGATTGCATCATCGGGAGGTAGACTGAGTTAGGAGTCAAACCCAGGTCTTAGAGGAGTCCCAAGGATTACCTTCGCATGTCATTATGGAATAGCGTGACAAATCATCCTAGGAACCTCAGGATGAGGAATGAATATTTTGGCTTAAAAAAAATAAACACAGGAGAAGAGAGATATTTTTGAGTAAGGAGGCCTTCCTCATTCTCATACTCATCTATCAAATTAGATGATAGAAGACAAACCCTCAGTATGGATGTCTGGCTTGGCTGAGGGAATAGAATATATGTGTTGGACATAACCCTGCTTTCAAAGATCTTGTAGTTTTGTTGGGGAGGTGAAATTTACTCAGAGGAAGCAATTAGAAGGTAAGACAGTATTTAATTAAGCTCTGCATTGAATGGTTCAAGCAATAAGCAAATTACAAGTTGAGGGAGAAGAGAGATCAATGCAAGATTCATTTGGAATCTTGAGATTTACATACAAAGGAGGCAGGGCTTGAGCAGAGCCTGGAGGAAGGGAAAGTCAGTTCCAGGTAGGGTCAAAAAGCTGAAGAAAAAATTTGGGAGAAAGTAATGCACCTGATATGGGCTTCAGGAAAGAGTACTTTCTGTGTCTGCTTTTCTCCATACGTGAAAAGAACCATTTGCAGTTTTGAATCTTTTAAAAAATCACAACATACAACCACTGGAAAAAAAAATTCCAAAATATACTCACACAAAGAAACAAAACCCACCATGATATTTTCTCATTTGCACTTAACTCAGAGTTTGGGGGCCTTTTTTCCTGGTGTGGATGTTGCTACAGGCTCCTGACATTCTTAACTTGATTGGATCCCTGCAGTGTCGTCTACTTCAGACTACCTTTTTTAGACCACTTGAAAGTTTTTCGATTTATTCAGCAGAATATATCAGCCTGTCAGCTTTGGAGAGCTGGTGCCTGCAGAAGATATATCTTTCCTCTGCAGGTGGCACTGGCTGCCAATTTTTCTTTGGGGTGAGCTCTTGTTCCGAAGGAGCCCTCTGTGGTTTGAGCACCAGTTACATTTGAGTGGAGCTCCTTTCCTGTCTACTGCTTTATCTGGATAATGGCTCTACCTGCTGCGTGTGAGTGGAGAGAGGAGCCTATTGTGTTATTTCTTTACCTTGTGATTAGCAAATTACTTTTTGCTTAAACTGGGTCATCCTATCTCCTTTTTTCTGGCTGGAGCAATTTATCTGCCTCTATCATTTCCTAGATGTTGATATCAATGTCACTTTGCTTCAGATGGTGTCCCTTGAGTCCTTGAAGTTCCTGCTATCTGTCTTCTCTTTGATTATTCACCATCCACTGTGCAGAATCGCTTCGCTCTCTTCCTGCTGTCCATCCTCATCACATAAGCAATCTGGTTCAGCTGAACTGCCATGAGCCTTCCCCTCTGGGCTTTGGTAAGGAAGCACGAAGATTTCCTCTGGGATTTTCAGAGACCTCTAGAAGGTGCCTCCATTTACTCTTGATAGCACACGACTGAGCCTGAAAGTAAAACATACCCACTGTTGTCAGTTTTACTAACTGGACTTTGTAAGGTGACACTGACATCAAAAGTAATAATGCATGAAGGAAAGGGCCTCTCTTTTGTTTTTGGGTTTTCCTCCTCTAATCTTTCTTTATCCTTTCTGAATGTCAATTTCCTTTTTTTCCCCCTCTCTTCTGCACAGCAAGCTACCAGTAGATTAGTTCAATAAAAAAATATATTTTTTTTTTTTTTTGCCAAATGAATTATAACTCCAAGTCGAGTTTTGAGGCTTACTAAGTTCTCGTAATGGAAAAGTCCCAAAGAGACTATTGAGCCTCTTTCCTTTCTTCCTAGAAGGGAGAGCCCTCAAGGATTCCAGAACAGATGGGTCTTTTTTTTTTTTTTTTTTTTTTAAGATTTTATTTTTACTTGACAGCGAGAAACACAGCAAGAGAGGGAACACAAGCAGAGGGAATGGTAGCGGGAGAAGCAGGCTTCCCGCAGAGCAAGGAGCCCGATGCGGGGCTCGATCCCAGGACCCTGGGATCTGACCTGGGCTGAAGGCAGACGCTTAACGACTGAGCCACCCAGGCGCCCCCAGAACAGATGGGTCTTGAAGCTATTTATTATACATATTTTGTAAAACAGGGAGCATGAGGAGAATCTGGCTTATAGTGGATGGCTCTGTGTTTAACAAGCAACAGTTAGTAGTAATGAGGATTGTACACTATTAATAAAACAGCTAGAAAAGGACTAGAGAATTGTGGTAGCTAATGGTCTGAAGAACATTTACTATAAACCTGATTTTATGATACATTTTAGAAGAGCAGTTTGATCATAAATATTCACTCTCTTGTGACATGTTGCACATAAAGTCTGATCTCAGGAACATTTTTAAAATACCTTTTAAAATTATAGGAGACAAGAAAAGGCAGCTTTCATATGCAAGGGAAAGCTAGGTTTTTGCCACCCTTGGAGTAGGAACCCTCAATCAAATCATTTCTACTAAAGATTCACCCTTAGGGAAACTCATAGTAAAGTGAAAAGGTCAACTCAATGAGAATATTTTAACTTCTATAAAAGAACAAGACATTTGATTGGGTGGTAAATGGCTCATAGGTGTCTTGTTTTGGATTTTATTATAATTACAAGGAGTTTTGGCTATTTCTAGAGTTAAAGTCCTTGATCTTTTAGTTCTACCATCTTTTTTTCTTCTGCTGCTCTCAGGTGGTGGCAACCATTATCTCAACCTTCCTTGGAAGCACTAATGTTAGTGACAACTCCTTCACTCTACCCCAGGCATTGTGGACTGGGCCCTATTTCAAGCATAGCCGGTAAAATTAATGCAGAGATAGTTTCCTGCTAATACTTCTATAGTTCCTCAGGGCATATTTTAATCTAGGATTAAGTAAGTGTGGCTTTCCTTAAACCAGAAATAGAGAGGAGAACCTAATTGTATTGCTGCTCAAGTTGCTGGGTTTTTTGCATTTATTTTTTAACATCTCAGGAGTAATTCCTTATTTACTTTGAATTGAGCAATGAAGAAATGTGCTGAAGAAAGGAAGATAAAAGGGATATTTAGAAATTTTAAGCTCTCTCTAAGTCAAATCTTCAGTGTGGGACTTATTATTTTTAGCTTGTCGTGTATTCCCAAAACATAAAGCACACTTGTATTCAGAATAATTATGAAAACGGTAAAATATATCCCAACCATATGGTTCGGATAATATATATATATATATACTTTATTTATGAGTTAATTGATATTTTCTACTGTATCTTTTCTTTCTGTCATTTTGTAGGTCAATGATCTGTAAACTATTTTAGTAATACATTTGTTGGTAAAACATTTTTAGAATACCTTCCCCAAATATCTTTATATATATTTACCTGCTTATATATTAAATATATTCACCATCTTACCACTATATTATGTGCATTAAAAAACATACACAGAAATACAAAGTAAGCTAAGCATAAATAAATAATTTTAAATATCTTGTCAATCAATGATGCTATCATTTGTTGATAGTTTATGGCACTACAAAGAGTTAAAATGGGGCAATTGCTAATCATAGTAAATGTAAATCTATATTTCAAATACCATTTTTTATAAATTCAATTTCTTTTTGGTAGCCAGATTATTATTTTTTTGCATTCTGTAATGAAAATCTCATGTAAGGAACAGTATCCACTCTCCCATTTCTTGTTCACCCATGTTTACATTGTTAGTATTGTATTCAACCTGTGGTCTTTGTAGAAGCATTTTCACTTTTATTTTATTTTTAAAATTATTTTGAAAATTTATTTATTTGAGAGAGAGAGAGTGTGAGAGCACAAGCAGGGGGAGCAGCAGAGCGAAAGGGAGAATCAGGCTCCCGCCAAGCAGGGAGCGCATTGTGGGCTCCATCCCAGGACTCTGGGATCATGACTCGAGCCAAAGGCAGCCACTCAACCAGCTGAGCCACCCAGGCACCCCTGCAGGAATATTTTAAAACTACTGTCTAGTTTATAAGAGAGTTCTTTTGATAAAACTAGAAAAATATCCATAAATCTGCATAATCACACTTCAAGTCCACTCTGTCCACTACACTATAGGCAAGCATACAGGTGTGACACTATTTTTAACCCCTCCACATTGGGGGACAACACTTTTCCCTCAAGGTACCTCATCTCCTATTTGTGACAGACTATCTGATACATGGATGGATGAGAATGTGAATATTTTTCTGAATATTAAGAGCTAGAATATTGATAAAGCTTAATTTTTTATGAAAAAAAATGAACAGAAATGTTAATATTTTCTTCTCAACTCATATGGATTGCCTATGTACCCCCTGGTAGGAGTAGGGAACACCATCTTGGAGACCACTTTTGATAATGTGATGGAATTGATAACCTAAAAGAGCTATCTGTCTATTTACTTTCATTTATGGTAATGGATGTAAGTATATAGTCAAAAAATCCCAGTAGGTCCTCAATAAAGTAGCTATGATTCCTGACAACTATTTAGAATCATCTCATTTAACTCCACTACTATATGAATTCCATTAAGGACGACTTTTTAGGGAAAAGAAGTCCAGCAGTTGAGTTACAATTAAGCTGTTTAAAGTACAGGTCAACTCAAATATGCATTTGCTGAGGCATAGTGTTAAAACCATTAAGTAACATCTATGAGAAATGCTATCAGTCTCTTAGGGATCTAATGTGTCCAGATAAAATAAAATACTCCAGATCTGAGCTTGTGAGCTACAAGATGGTTCTAATGAAGATACAGCTACAAATGTTCTGAGACTGTTGGAGAGCTGAAACATTTACTAATGTAATTGATCTCAAAAGACTTGCAAGACAAACGGGCATAAAAGAGATTAAAAGCGTTATTTTGAAGAGAACACCTAAAACAACATTTTTGATTACTTCCCCTTGATTTTAGATTGCTAAAGGGACTTGTTTCTCACATAAATTTGGAAATCACTATTCTACATAACTATAGAATTAGAATTAATTTCTTTGTAAGCAGTTTCTTAAAACCTCAGGGTATATAACTCTGGGAAAGATAACAGTAGTTTCCCTTAATCCAGGAGTAAACATGATACAGTCTTTTCTCTATTTTTTCCTCTAAATATTTTATACTTGCCTTCTAAATTTTGAAGCATAAGCCATAGCAGAAACAGTGACTATATATAGAGACAACAAAAGGTCCCCCTAATGTTATTTGCAGGAACAATTGATGTTAAAACCATCTTCAGATTATGACTTAGGAATTTTTGAGATGTATCTGAACTATTCAAATTTATTTGTTCAAAAGAGGCTAGCACAAGGAGGTGTAACTTCTTAAGATAGAAGTTTTTAAAATTTTTATCCTAAGTCTCTTTTTGTGTCATTGTGTAAAATCAGCAAGTATATTCTGGAATAGGTACAATGAAGGCTCTCATCCTCAAAAGCTTCTTGATAATAACATCCTCTTCTTTCTAACTTACATTGTGAGGCTTAGGCATTAAAAACATTGGGTGTATTCCATTCACATATTATACATCCCTCGGACATCAAGAGGATTTTGAATTTTTTTACCATGCAAGAATCATATATATATATATATATATATATATATATATTTTGTCAAAGCACTATTCAGCTTTTGTTCCTTTAGCATTTTAGAAAATGTATATCAAAATCTACTAGTGCTTTCTATGACCTTCCTACAGATGAAGGTAAGGCAATAAAAAAATTTCACCCCCAAATCAATTCCAATTATTGTTACGAAAGTACTGTGTAAACTACTGTAGACTAGTATGTGTTAGACTTTCCAAAAGGCTTAATTAATAGGCTTATGTTGATTACTGATCAGTAGCAAAACTTTGGAAATGTCCATGAATCCTCATATTCCAGAAATTGCTGGAAATATGGAGGGGATTAAAATTGAAAGTCTTACGGAGGATTCTCATGTGTACACCTAATATTTCTTCTCTGTAGTTTATATCCTCTATAGAGACTTCAATTTTAATGATAGAAAATAGTTGCCAAGCATGGTTGACCCTCAGAATCACGGCGAGCGGAAAATAAGATCCCCAACCCCAGCCTCAGAAATTTTGTCTCAGTGATCTGTTGGCGAGAGTTTCTGGAGATGATCATCTGTTGGTGAATCAGTATTTTAAAACGCTCCCCATGTGATTCTGGTAATAAGCCACATTTGGATTTAACTATAGAGGTTGTCATATTTCCTACTTTAGCAATTAGAGAGGGAAGAAAAAAAAACCCAGCTTCATGATTTTATAAGGGCAAATTTCAGGCAATCTTAGTGTCAATACATGTAATAGAGAACATTTGCTTCAACAGGACTGCTGGTTTATTACAATATTCCTGGCAGAAATACTGTGGCTTTGTTCCCAGGTAAAAATGCCTGGCAGTCTTAATGAAAGGCACAGACCCCCAGAAAGAATGAGAGGAAAGCACACCTCCCCCCTTTCTGATCCTGGTGGATTATGGGCAGGGAGACAGAGGGAAATGGGAAAGTCAGTTAACAGGATGTCTGATTCCCTCCCTCCTCTCCTTTAACTTTGATGTGGAGGAGCTTAACTTCAGTTCAACCAAATAGTATGGGAAGCAGCCCAGGGATACAGAAGTGTATGGCCTGCTTCTCTGAACTTACTAGGAAGACTACAAGAACTCGAGAGAAAATCAGCCTTCATTCGATGCCATAACACATGGGGGATGGCATAAGTCAAAGACAAGAGTAGTTAGATGTGTAAAAGGAAGCACAATTCAGGTATTGGGACTCACACAAATAGAAATTATGTAAAATTATAAGATGAGATTCTAGATTACCATATACCGAATTTACAAAAGAAATGGAAAATACCAAATTTTACATCTCATGGCCTCTCATCTAGGGGCCCTCATTTACGTCAAGACTAGGAAAAGGTAGAGAAAGTGTACATAAAGAGATTGTTGAGGGGGAAAGGGAAGTGTATATGTGTGTATGCATGCATGGGTCTGTGAAGGGGGAGGTGTTTCTCTTTCACTTAAGGCTCAGTTTGAGAGGAGCTTAAATGGGACCACTCAGAGTTTAAAATACATTCCCAGCACCTGGGTTTTGTAAAGAATTGTGCCTGTCTATGACAGCAGGGTAGAGGTGGCAGTGTGAGAAGTGGCTAGCTCTCCTAAAGCTTGATGGGACAAAGCATGTATGTTTCCCCTGGTAGCCCATGTGGAACAAGATCTTGCCCAGAGTTGGGAGGATTAAGGGTCTTTTAGTAGTGAGAGTCCACATCAAATGAGACACTGTGAATGTTAAGGGCCCAGGAAGGGCATTGGTCAAAGGGATAGAAGTGGAAGTTCTCAGTGAAGGCAATCTCTAAGGAGCACATGAGCTCCCCTGTAAAGAAGAGTCAGTGTTAAATATCTTTCCCAGAAGATATTCTCTCCAGAAAACAAGGGGACCTGCCATTCCCCTTAATCATTTCTTCCTCTGGTCCCAAACTTGGAGAGTTCTAAATTTTCCTTCTAAGCTCATGGAAGAAAAGGAGTAGGATTAAGCACAGAAAGAAGAGGACTGCAACCTTCCTTTCCCACTGCAAGTGGGCAGCCCAGGCCCCAGCAATGGGGACAGAGGAGGTGCTCATTAAAGTCATGTTTTGAGTTTTGATTATCATATAGAATAGCTTAAATTAGAAAGTTTGTGAGTTGTAATGACTGAAGAATTGCTTCTAAGTGTCAGAGTCTTAAGGGCAGAGGGAAGAAGATTTTCTTAATCTAAAAAAAATGTTTAAAGAAATTTTTAAAAAGTTGTGTTTTGATCACATTGGGCTTGTTCAATATCCCAGTTTTAGATAGCTGGTTACTAAAGGGATCTGGAAACATCTGTGTGCTCTGGGGAGAGCTGTAGAGATACAGAGAGGTGGAGTCTAGAGGCATCGCACTCTATACTATATGACTGGAGCCAAATGGGTAAGTTCAGGGATTTCAGTGATTAGACCAGCAAAAAAGAAAAAGTCATCCCTCACACCAAAAAATAAAAATAGGCATGATTAAATATTTACCTGAGTAGTGAAATTCTGGCTCTCTTTCCCAACCTCTAATCCCTTGTATGTCACACTCCTCCTCATTCACCTGATGCCATCCTGAAGAGGAGGAAGGGAGGGATGAATGGGACATGGAAGATTTGTTGGAGTCATAAAAACAGAGACTGAGTTACATAAAGAGAGGGCTTAGATTATTAGGAGAAACTAAGGTTAATGCATTGACTAAATTTTAGTTTTTCCATGCTAAATAATTACCAGTAGTTGTGGTGTTGGTAACAATGGTAGTGAAGAGTGGGTGTTCAGAACAAGATAGATGGGAAACAATTAGCATAGCGTGAGTGAATTTTTTACTTTTTTCTGATTCTGGTTTATTTTATTTTTTCTGATTCTGTTTTATTTGAGGAAGAAAGTAAATCAGGCAGCTGGTGTGGTAGAAACTCAATGTTTATTACTTTCACTGATTTTAGGACAGTGCTAGGAATCCTATTTAACTGTATTTCCTGGAACAGAGGAGAAGGAATCTATCTATGTGGAAGAGAGAAAAAACTGTACTAGACAAGAATGGAGGACAGTCATAGAGTGGTTGTTTTTTTTATACTAAGCAGTCAAAAGTAATCAATGGTTCCTTTGAATTAGTTCTGTTTTGCCTGGGTCAAGGGCCAAGTGTATTCAATTTTCATTACCACATTTTTTTTCAGAGAGAGAAATAGGAATAGAAATAGAAATAGATTGATTATAATAATGAAAATAATTTTCCTTGATTTTACCTTAAGGATGGAGGCAAAATTATTGATTTGCAAAAATACTTAGTTTTGTTAAATCATTCTTATTTAATACTTTCATTTACATAGCTTTTCTTTTTTCTTTTTTCCTGAGTGGAAATAAAGGACTGAAAACCTCACTCCACAAAAAATGTGAGACTACTGAACATCTTGGATTTCCTAAGAGAACCACAGGGATTCAAGCAGTCTGAATGACCTTAGAAGTGCAAGCTACCTTGTAGATGGCTGTAGAATAGCAGGATGTCTATAATAGTCACAGATATGGATTCTTTTAAGAAATCAATCACTTTGGGTGATCAGACTGTTTACAACAGACAAGGCATGACCTTTCTCCTGGTTAACCTATTTATTTTTCCCTCCTGTGTTTATTAAAGAGTCTATTTTCAAGGTGGGGAGGGTGCTAGTGGCATATAATTTAGACTGACAAATGGGTAATAATGGGGCTCTTTTTCTAGAACACTTTGATGGAATTTTTTTGGCTTTAATTTTGAGATTTTTTTAAAGATTTTATTTATTTATTTGACAGGGAGAGAGAGTTCACAAGTAGACAGAGTCAGGCAGAGAGAGGGGGGAAGTAGGCTTCCTGCTGAGCAGAATCCGATGCAGGGCTCCATCCCAGGACCCTGGGATCATGACCTGAGCCGAAGGCAGAGACTTTAACCCACTGAGCCACCCAGGCACCCCTGTTTCATACATTTTGGGGGCAGAGGGAAGCTAGAATTAGTGCCTTGAGTTCTACATAGCTGAATTAAGGACCGTGTGTTAGGAGATCCTTAAATTTAAAATGGGGATCTTCTTAAAGTTTTGTCTGAGCAAAGGGCAGGTAGGCATCGATCTTTCCCGACGTTAATAACATACAGTGGCACATATTGTTTTTTAATATATTTAAGCACAGATATTTTAGTAATATTTAAAAAATAACATATGACATTATTTATAAAAATATGTATGACATACTTATAAAGATGATTAGAAGATTCTAATTTCTCACCTCAACTTATAACTTAAAAGAAGCATACCAAGTATATTAGGAT
The DNA here is from genome assembly GCA_028646535.1 of Procyon lotor. Classification (NCBI taxonomy): domain Eukaryota; kingdom Metazoa; phylum Chordata; class Mammalia; order Carnivora; family Procyonidae; genus Procyon; species Procyon lotor. Next base: position 81,833,509 of record CM053608.1, on the reverse strand, counting down.
GAGCACACACGGTGATCTTAATGTTTGAATTGTGGTGTGATTCCAGAAGAATGGCCTAACCCTGCAAGGATGTCTTTGTGGAATTTCAGTTGTTTTGTTGGGAAATATAAGCCTGGAAGTGGAGTGAGATGTTCTCTGGGCAGGGAGATTAGGGAGCATAAATGTAGCCAATGGTATCACAGGAAAAATTTGCCCATTTAATCAATATTTGTTTCATGTTTCAAAGAAAGTATGGCTTCCTTAAAATAGTTTTTTTAACTGACTCAAAAAAAATTTTTTTTAACTCTGTAAAGTTACATATTTCTTCCACCTTCCTCTTATTCCATCTCATGCACTGTGTTCACCCACTCGCTCTGGTAAGCATTGTATATGTTTATGATGTATTTTTCCTGTGGCAGATTGTGTTTCAAAAGATGATCACAACACCTCCCACCTCACCTGCTCTTTTGCAATGTGACGTTGCCACTCCTCCATTGAGAGAGAATCTGTCTCCTCTCCTTGAATTTGGGATGTCCACTGTTCTAAGCTTTTTATAGGAATTAACTCATTTGAGTTTTACAAGAGCCATATGAGGACGTACAATTATCAACCCTACTTTAGAAATGAGACAATTATGGTTAAAAGCCAAAAGGTTACTTAGGATCAGCATTCATAAGGTTGAAATTATAGTATATACAGAAAGAAATAGAAATTTTAATTTATGCCATAGCCCATGATCAAGAGGAACACTAATAAATTGAAAGCCCTTGAGAAATGTTGGTTGTTATTATTAGACTTCAAATGCTTTATTTCTGCTTTTAATTTTGTATTTTAATTTTTTGTTTTATATTTTTTCTAATTCTCATAGTATTTTCATTGTTTCAAAATATATTTTCCATTCTACTTTTTATAGTTTTACTATTATTTACTTTTCTCTTTTAGTGCTTAATTCTGTTTCTAAACCTGAATCCTACATATTTTTACATTTTCTCTTTTTACATTAACATTTTAAAAAATCCATTATCTCTTTTGTACTCCTTTTTTATTCTATTAGCATAGACTTTACGTCTCAATCTCATGTCTATAACTCTTAATATTTAATTCTAATTGAGAATTCAGTTCATTTCTCACTTTTTAAAAAAGTTCTTTTACCTATTTTCTTATTGCATCTTATTATTAAATAATACATTTTTAATCAATTACCCTTTATTTCTAGTCTTCAAGGTGAGAGTTCTTGATAAAGTTCCTAATTTGTCTCTTTCATTAACATCACCTAGTACACAAGAATTATTCCCAGAAACCTATAAACTTCTACCTTGAACTGGATGAGCTTAGCTTTTAGATCTGGGACAAAATTCTGTATCTGGGCAATGAATTTGACAGATTTTAAAATACCTGGTTATACCTTATGAGATCAATTATCTGTCCTATATTATGGAAAGTGGCCAGTCGGGGTCATGAAAGAAATGACACTATGCAGTAATATTACTTGAGTTTTTATATCATACAACTGTAAGAGAAATTTGAACATTCAGTTCTCCATATTCACTGTTTTGGGTTTTTCATTGTTTGTGCTGACAGGTAGAAAGGCTGGCTGAGATCGGGATTGGGTTTGCTGTTGAGATCCTTGGTTCATATGACAGAGATTTTTCTTAACATTTACTATTACAATCAAAGTGCATTTTGTATTTTTGGCACATGCTGATTGTCTTCTTGATGATAATTTATTTATTTTACACACCTTTCTGAATTCATCGTCACTGGTCACTGATTACCAAGACTGATGTGAAACTAAAGGAGGCGTTTCCTAGAGTGATTGCAGTGAGTCCTATATGGGCCTTCCCCTTTACAGGAAGATGCTGGAACATTAATGGAGACTTTAGCCACATTTCTTCCCCGAAAACCAGCAATATAGATAATTTAATGTCAAACCATCTCTGCTTATATCCTTTTAGGATGGATGCTTTGGACTAAATATTAAAAGACAATATCCTTTATTTTCATCATAGGAAAAAAACCAAAAACCAGAACCAATATTACCCATGGTTAGATTAATGAGATTAGAGGGCAGGGAAAACTAAGAGGAACAAAGAGGCTTTAACATATATTGGTTATCAGCTGTTACCACGGTTCATGATTGTAGCTTAAGGAGAAATTTTGCATATCCTGTCAACAGTTTGATAAGTTAAAAATGTTTTGATACACGTGGTATCCTAGAAATATGGAAATCACCTTTTTGCTTTGACAAAGACTTTTAGGTAGCAAATAAAATAAAAGCAATACAAAACAAAATAAAACCACAAAAAAGAAACGAGTTGATGATTCACATGTGAAACAAAAGTCAGAAGCATCCACTGCGATTTTATCAAATTCAAATCCTAAAACCCTGTAAAAAATCTGGCAAAATAAACTGTGTAGAAAGCTCCATCAAGCTGAATAATAAAAATGGATTTTGAAATATAGTTACCCGAGGTAGAATTTTGGGAAGTGAGGCAGAGGATTGGTGGATCTGTGACATGTTTATATTTGTCAGGTTTATAAAGGAAGATCATCTGCCTTGTATTTTGTATTGAACTGTTTCCCTATGCCTCCTCATATTCTATAACTGAGTTAGTATTTAAGTTATTTATGGAAGGTTTTATGTCTTTTGAATTATTCAAAGACTTCAGGTGGTGTGTTCCAATCCTTGTCAATTGTTTATTAATGACCGATTTTTATCTAAATATAATCCATCCTTTTGTTTTTTAGAGGAAAAATTATAGACCTGTTTGTGTGTAATAAATTCCTTTGACAGTATAGACCATGTCCTTCTTGGTGAATTGCAAGTTTGATTTCTTATGTTAATGTCTTTCCTAAGAAAACAGGCAAGATTTAAGCATAGCTGTTCTGTTATTGATTTACACTCTCTACCTTGTAGAAACATGTCTTTATGATAATATAAGATTGCTCACAGTTTCGACATTGTAGACAAGAATTAATTGACTTTCAATTTGTGGGTAAGACTTGATTATGGACAAAACAAAATTGATATCTCTTCCAGTTATTCATGCTTATGTGTAATTGTGCTTTAAATATTATCAGGGTGAATGGACTGCTCCAGCTCCTGAGTTCACTGCTACTCACCCTGAGGTTGCAACTGGTATGAAGGAGTGCGGGTGTCCTCTCTGACTATTCAGCAGTTCCCACTGAAGACTGGAGTGCTCAGCTTGCCACTGAAGACTGGTCTGCAGCCCCTAATGCTCAGGCCACTGAATAAGGAGGAACAACCACCTTGTGGTCTTAAGTTGTTCTTCTAGAAAGGCAAAGAAAATGGAAATAAGGTTGATGGAAAAGAAACAGTTTCTAATTAAGATAAAAATAAAAAATATAATGTAAGAGCTGGGGTTATTACTAATGATCTGTTGATTAATCAGGTAACAATTGCTTTTGTGCAGAGAAGAGGGATAGAGTTCTGATTCTCAGGAATTTGTAACACAATATATTGATAGCTCTTTTGGATTAGAGAAAACCATACCCTCACATAAAATAAGAAACATGTGATGATGATAGTAATGGTGACAATTTTTGTGAGAAGTACTTAGAATATTTATTAAGAAAATGAATGAAATCATAATTTTGTACTTGCTGACCAAATTATTACCTGATCTAAAGTAGTAACAATTAAAAGAAAAAAAGCTGAAAACACTGTAACACTCACATGATAAATGCCAGTCAAATTTATTGAACACTTCATATTATAGGAGCCACTATTCCTAGGGCATATATTATCTCATTTAATTCTCACAACTCTTTTATAGAGATATTATTATTATTAAAGATTCTATTTATTTATTTTTCAGAGAGAAAGAGAGAGGGAGCAAGAGAGCAGCACAAGCAGGGGGAGGGGCAGGCAGAGGGAGAAGTAGGTTTCCCACTAAGCAGGGAGCCAGATGTGGGGCTTGATCCCAGAACCCTGGGATCATGACTTGAGCTGAAGGCAATGCCACCCAGGCATTCCTATAGAGATATTATTATTCCCACTTAAAAAATGAGGAAACACAGGGAGAGACAGATTAACTATAGTCAATGTCACATAATAAGTGACAGTGTTAGAATTCAAAACCGGAACAGTTTGACACCAGAAAGTAAATACATAGAATATGATGGAAAAAACTGCTAAGTTTAGTAGAAAATTAACTTACTTCAAAAATAATCTGTGATGGGGCGCCGGGGTGGCTCAGTCGTTAAGCGTCTGCCTTCTGCTCAGGTCGTGATCCCAGGGTCCTGGGATCGAGCCCCACATCGGGCTCCCTGCTCGGCAGGAAGCCTGCTTCTCCCGCTACCATTCCCTCTGCTTGTGTTCCCTCTCTCGCTGTGTTTCTCTCTGTCAAATAAATAAAATCTTAAAAAAAAAATAATCTGTGACAATTTCATTAAGAGAATCTTACACATACAAAAAATTTTTTTTTTAATGATAAGGTAGTTCAGGTCCTCATTAGTAAGAGCATCCCTTAGTTGGAGGTACTTAATGTACAGCTTTTTTTTTTTTTTTTGGTTCAGTGGAACTGATGTAGCTCTAATTTCTTCCCCATCAAAACACAACTCTGGTTTATTTCAGAGTTGTATTTTAGATTGAAAGAACACATTTAAATTTTGTTTTCTTTTTATATACACCTTCTTTTGATGTTGCCTTCATAGGCAATACATCTTCTCTTGGCTTCTTGAAACGAAATTTTCACAGAAAAATTAGAAACATTATTTGGTATATCAGTGTTAGTAATAATTTCAAATATCATATTTGTAGAGGATCAAGACAAGCTTAAAAGTTAAAATAATACATTGTTCTTCCAGAATTGTTAACTTATTCCTTTGCAATTATTCCAAACTCTATCCTTATTCTTTGCAGGCTTATTCTTAGCCTTTGATAAACTGCTGTACTATGTGTAGAAACACTATCCTAGTTTTCAGACATTACACCATTCACATTCAGTTAGGTCAGAAGTATTTTTTTTTAAAGATTTTATTTATTTGAGAGAAAGAAAGAGGGGGAGAGAGAGGAGAGAGAGAGAGAGAGAGAGAGCGTGCACTAGCAGGGAGGAGAGGCAGACGTAGGCTTCCTGTGAGCAGGGTGTCCCAGGAGGGGCTGGATCCTGGTGGACTGAGCCACCCAGGTACTTCCAGCCAGAGGTATTTAAAGTAACATCTAAGGGATCATTTTCCAGTTCTTCTAGTTGTATCTTGATAAGATCTCAACAAAAAATTACAGGCTCTATTTACAAACAGAAGAGTGTTACTATTGGTATACTTACACAATTTAAAAAGATACCTTCAAAAGAACTTCCAGCTTAAAGATATAAGGTCAACTAAAATTTGCTGAGCTATCACTTAAGACATTTTAAAGGTGTGTTGGCAATAGAATTATCAAACTGGTAATTTTATTCTTGATTTTCATCGTAATGTAACTGTGTTTAACTCTTGAATCTGCTGCAATGTTTCTTAATTCATGGTCTTCTCTGTAGGTATTTTTATTTAGTGCTGTTTCTACTTTGAGGATGGTGCTTGGGAAGAACATCATCTAGTTCATGAGATATGTTTTCTCTTATTTTAGTCCTGTTACTGTCATCATCATCTCTGGAAAAAATGGCTGAATCGTTTAAGTCCAACAGACTTTTGGATCAGGAGGCAGAGGATATTGATATGTACTACAATGACATTTCTATTCTACTTTCCTCTTACTTTTAATCTTCAGTCATGATTCAGACTCGTGTTTTGTTCATTATATGAACATGATATACAATGCCTTGAGGCCAACGTAGTCTTACAAGTTAATTTTGTTAAACACAGAGTGGGTATCCTTGAGCTGCTGATTTTAATACATGCATCTATCCATCAGCATGATGAGAACGTCTTCCATGAACTTTCCAGAACATGATGCATTTTGTATATTTTCATTTAATTTCTAATTATCGCTCTATTACATTAAGCAATTACATAGCCTTCCGAAATTTTAAAACTTTCCGTCTAGTGTTGTCTCACACGTGTCTTCAAGATGAAATCACCCGAAATAGTAAGACTTTTGGATCGACCAGGTGGCTTCCAGAGAAGTAACCTCCCTGGGCTGTCCTGGCTGTTGCGGGCTGCCATGTTCCTCCTCCCACTCCGCCTCCCTCTCATCCGGGGCCCACACAGCCGCCAAGCACGGCGGGACTAGGTAGCGCCCCATAGCCCCACCTCCCCACGCGGTGCTCACCCGCACGAGGGACCGTGCTGCAGGAAGGGAGCCACAGCAACGTTCCGGTCACCGGCTGGGCCTTCAAAACCCCAGGCTTCCGCCTCCAGACGGACCTGCAGGAAAGCAGGCCAGCTGATGCCGGCAGCGACCACCAGGGCCCACGGGACAACGCGGGGCGACAAGGGCGATGGCGCTTCCCAGGCCCGGTTCCCCGCGGCCTGCGCAGACTGCTTGGGAGGCTTTCCCCGGCCACGGGGCTCCGTGCTGGAAGGGAAGTTGAAGGTGAGTACACAAATTTGTCTTTCTTTGTGCGCATGGTACCGTGGCCACACTGGCCTCTGGTTCTTTTTGCAGCTGTCGCCGCCGAGGCGTGGCGCCCACCCCGCCCAGGCTTGACTGCAGTTTTGGGGACCTTTGTGACTGTCCACGTGGACGGGGGTGAATCGTCTCTGCTGTTCGCACCTTCTTTTGAGCGCCACACTAGTGTTCTTGGTATCAGACTGAATTTGCCGTGTAATTACTAAAGAGAGGGGCAACAGGTCTGTTCTGAAACTAAAACTTTCATTTGTGATGGTTGGTCTTCAACATTTAACCGGCTTGTATTTAACAGTCCTGTACTCACTAGCAACTTCGTCCAATCAGCTACTTAGGCGTACACTTGGTAATTGCCTTATCTTTGACAAAAGAAGAACAAATTGTGTTGCTCAGCAAGGCCACTCTTACGCCCAAGGCTGATAGGCCCCTGGTAGGAGGCCTGTGGAAGAGCCTACCAACATCACAAACTCGTGAAAAATAACTTAAAAAAAACCAAAAACAAAACACCACTTTCTCAACACTGGCACGGTGCATCCTGTCACTCAAGACATCCATTTTTGTGACTCATGCTTCAGGCCCCAGGGAAATGTTTCTCTGTGACTCTTGTCCACTTATCTCGGGTTGAAAGGCAATTGAATCCCAGTGCTGTAAAGGGTTGTAGACTGTGCCGTTGCCGGGATAGGAGATACACACTACTTTGGTGTGCAGGAGGATTTGTGTGGCAGAAACAGGAAAGAGAGAAATTAATTAGGTTTGTTGAAACCGCCATCATTTCTTGCCTGTAGGTCAATAATCACATCTATACACTTTTGCCTTTGATCCATCTTCCAAATCTTTATAAGTATGAAGCAGATCCTATCACTTACCTAATTAAAACTCTGTAATGGCTTCAGGTTCTTCCTAACACTCCTGACCCATATTACCTTGTCCCATGGTCTGCTGGCATCTTCATGAACATGATGTACCTGCAGATGGGCCTTCTCTCTGTTTTTGGAGAAACACAAACTCCTTCTTGACTTAGGGCTTTGTATATATTCATATACTGTTCCTTTTTTATTCATATCTTAGTATAAAGCTCAGCTGTATGAGGAAGCTATATATTACCACCATAGTGATATCCAGATCCAGATTAGGTTTCTGTAATACACTTTCACATTCTCTTAAAAACTCTTAAATCCGTTTCCTTTGCAGGACTTAATAGAATTTTAATTGTGTAACATTTTTCCATATAGTTGTCTATTATATTTCTTCCTTACAAATTAAGAGCTCCATGAGATAAAGGTTCTTTCAGGCATATCACCAGTCCTTAGATTGATGTCTGGCACAAAGAATGCACCTGGTTGTTCTTGGTTGGAACAATTAATAATATCGCTCAGCAATGCCACTCTTAGAACCAGGCCAGATGGCTTAGGGAAATGAATGAATGAAGAATACACTAACCAGTTGTGTGATCTCTGGCATGTCTGGATATCAGTTACTTTATATTTTAATTGAAGATGATAATTCCTATAAAATAGCTACTTTATAGAATTCCTAGAAAGAACATTTAAAATTACACACATACCTGGAAAAGATTATTTTGGTTACTGAAATGTTTATGTCTGTGCTGTCAAATATGTAGGTATAGCTATGGTTTGGAATAAGTATATATATCAGTTAGGGTGAAATATTATTGAGCTGAAGTGGGTTTAAAAAATACTGGGATCATTACTTCTTTTAACAAGAAGTCCATTGGTAGGGAAAGCTCCATGTACAGGTTGTTAGGACTCTGGCTCTGCCTCTTTGTCATTTATTCTGTTTCATTCTCCTTTGTGAGTAAGCCTTGTTTTCAGACCCACAGCATGATGTATATAGCAGCTCTGGGCACAGTATCTAGACACAACAATATCCAGAGAAAGAATATCTATTTCTGTGAGTCTTGAAAAGGAGAGAAGCCTTTCCCAGATATTCCTAGCCCAGGAGACTTCCCCTCATCAGAATTGCATCAAATTCCTGGCTTAAACCAACACCAGGCGGCGGAATAGGATTGTCAAGATTGGCTTCATTCAAACTGACTTCAACTCTTTGTGTGGCAGTGGCATCAGCATTCCTTTAATTATGGAGACTTGCGGAGAGGGGTGGCTAATAGAACAACATTATTGTTTCTGGAAGAAAGGATGAAAGAGATGGAGTTTTGGGTAGACAACCAACAATCCTATTGTCTGCTATACATATACATATACATATACATATACATATATATATACATATATATTTATTTAAACTTATTTTTTTATTAATGGAAGTCAGAAGATCTAAGACACATAGATAGTATGGAAAGATGAAATGTATCACACAGTATTTTTGAGTATAGAATATCAGGATTATTTGCAAATGATTTCGCTAGAAAGTCAGCCTGCACTCATATGTAACAATGAAGAAAGTTTCTCTACTGTGTAGTTAAAAATCATGTCTGATTATAAGGTAGAGGAAAATATCAAATAACAAGTGTTTCTATAAGCAGTGACAGCTGTCAGGGATAGCATGCCTATTCTCTACCCATTCCCATGCTCATTGCGAACTTAGCTAATTGATCACAACATACTTCTTACTGAGGGTGGATATGATTTGGAGTCCTTTTCAGACAGCTCCTGATTTTCCACTGGAGTTGATCCTCGAAAGAAAGCCCATCTACTATCTATGACATAAATAAGTTACAGAACTATTTTTTTATACTAGGGTGAGAAACCAATATATGTGAAGTAGAATGAAAAAATTTCAAAGTAATTTCAAGTGAAAATCAATAAAGATATGGACCAAAAGCAGAAGAAATAGAAAAATGAGTAGTAATTTTATGCAATCTTGGCTTCTGGTATAAGTGGCCTTTCAATCAGGCCCACCATGGTACAGAGGTTTTATGGATCGGTGGATGAAAAAAAGAAAGAAAAAGAGGAAACAGGTCAGGACATTAGCAAAGACAGATAGGCAATAGTATCAGTGGTACTAAAATATGGAGATGAAAATTTACATGTCCCTAACTCTCTTTTCTCTGTGCCCTCTTCCTTCATCCCTTAGCACTTCATCATTCTGTTTGCCATCAACCAAATCCCTCTTTCAGCAGATCTGACAAACTCAGTCACACTAAATAGCACATGATTGGTAAGGCTCAGTGAGAAATCTTTCCCTGATCTATTGTGAATATTCGTTAGAAGCAAAGATTTAAGCTGAAGGTGTGAAGTTAATGTATAATTTCACAAGGTATTGAAATAGGAGTAGGGCAAGGACAAGATATTTCAGGGACAGTGAGCCCTCCCTCAAGTCTGTGCAATCATACCACAGAGTGAAATACTGAGTAACAACAAAAAGAGTAGTATTTTGGGTAAAGGCAGTTTATTCTGCCTGCAATGTCCAGTGCTTTAAAAAATGGCTTTATTGAGATATAATTTATATGCCATATAGTTCAACAATTTGTGTACATTTCAGTGGTTTTTAGTGTATTCACGGAGTTCTGCAACCACACTCCTTTCTAATTTTAGGACATTTTCTTCACCTCAAAGAGAAATGCTGTACCCATTAGCAGTCATTCCCCATTCTTCCTCTTTCCAGCTCCTGACAACCAGTAATCTACTTTGTATGGATTTTCCTATTCTGACCATTTCATATAAATGAAGTCACACAATGTGTAATCTTATTGGACTGGCTTATTTCACTTAGCATAATGTTTTTAAAGTTCATCCGTCTTATGGCAGCTGTCCCTATTTCATTCCTTTCCACTGTTAAGTAATATTCCATTGTATGGATGTTCTACATTTTATTTACGCATTCATCAGTTGGTGGACATGTGGGTCATTTCCACTGTTTGGCTATTATGAATCTTGTTGCTATGAACATTCATGTACAAATTTTTGTGTAGACGTGTGGTTTCATTTCTCTTAGATTATACCTGGGAGTGAAATTACTAGGTCCTATGGTAACTCTAAGTTTATTAACCTTTTTGATGAACTGGCAGACCATTTTCCAAAGCAGCTGCACCATTTTAAATTTCCACCAGCAATGTGTGAGGCTTCCAGTTTATCTTGTCTTTTGAATAGCCATGCAGTATCTCATTGTGGTTTTGATTTGTATTTTCCTGATGGCCTGCCCAACACTTTTTGTACCCTCCTTTAGCCCCTGATGGACATGGTTCCATTGTTTTTGTCAAGTGAAATTTCTTATTTTTCTCTTTTCTAGCTACGAGTAGTAGAGATTAGCATAATGGATGGCAGCTTCCCTTTAAATGAAACTGATCTTCTTTATGATTTGGGTGGTTGATACTCCAGATATATTCAGGGGGAATCTGGCTGGCTGTCAGTAGAGCATGCGACTCTTGATGTCAGGGTTGTAAGTTTGAGCCCGACATTAGGTGTAGAGATTACTTTAAAACGTAAAATATAAAAAACCAAAACCATATTATTAAAAATATTTTTATATAAATATATGTGTGTGTATATATGTATGTATGTGTGTATATTTATATTTAGGTCAAGAGCAGTAGTGCTGTCCAAAAATGAAAATCTAACTTTGTGTGTGAGGGGGCAGATACCAGTGAATAGAAACCGAAATCACAGTTTTGCTCCACATGTCAGTGTAATCTTAGCATATTGCTAAATGGCCCTTCGCTGTAATTTGAAATTGTGGGAGAGCAGTGACTATCCTAAAAATCTTGTAGGAACTGAGAAAGATGAATAGTCTACCCTATTTCCTTAGATCTTCAGAACATTAGTAGCATTTCAGCATTGCAGAAAATCTTCATATTGCTTTCATTTTCATTTATCTCCAGTCAGAAGGAACTCAACTGTGAAATGATATCAAAACCCCTGGTGCAGGAGAGTCTCTGTTTCCTCAAGTTTGCTTGGCTGACTTCATTGGGTTATTATCCCTGAAGTGTTTGCAGAGGCCAGCAGCTCTTAAGGACTTTAGGCAAGTTTTTGTCATATCATTAACTTTGAGGAATTTCATTTTATTTTGATTATTATTGTTTTACAATTTTATTTTGATTATTTTTATATAATGTATGTATTAATTGTGTTATAATATTAATAGCTATTTAAGAAGTATTAAACTACAGGAAGGAATCTGTTTTTTGGTCATTGATATTCTAATGTTTAGAAGAGTGCCTGGTACATTGTAAGTACTCATAAATATTCATTAAATGGATAAATAGATGAATCAGATGGTTTTTATACCTGGCACATAATAAATGCTCAGTAAATGTTAGCTGTTATTTTATTTTAAAGATTTATTTTTATTTATTTGAGATAGACAGAGAGAGAGCATGGGAGGGGAGAGGTCAGAGGGAGAAGCAGGCTCCCCATGGAGCAAGGAGCCCGATGCGGGACTCGATCCCGGGACTCCAGGATCATGACCTGAGCCGAAGGCCTAACCAACTGAGCCACCCAGGTGCCCCATTAGCTGTTATTTTAAAGTGTAAGCTTCTGGTTAAGCACTTTACAGTGGATACTCACTTAATTCTCCTACCAACCAAGAAAGAGAAATATTGTTATTATAATATTAATTTTACAGATGAGAAAAGGAAGAGAGCTCAGAGTGTTAAGTAATTTGTTCAAGGTCACACACAGGACTGGTAGGTGGCAGAGCTGCGGTTGGAACCCAGCAATGCTTGTCTACTAAGCTTGTGCCCTTATTCACAGTGCTCCTCTGCTTTTGCTATTGAAGTATAAACAATCAAAGCCCTGTGCCCTTTTATCATTGCCTGGCAGCTCCAGAACTGCCGGATGTTATGATTTAAACAGAAGACGAGTGCGGTTGTGTATGAACCACCCCTCCTTGCTCTGCAGCAGACGGTCCTTTGAAGTGGAGAGAACAGATATTCAGGGAATAGAAAAAGGAAACTTCAGACTGCTTGAATTTCATATGAAAAGTTGTCAGTTAGTGTTATTGATCCACCCCACATGTAGCAGCTGGTAAAGAGTTTGTTTTAACTTACTTTTCTCCTGATGTTTAGAAGTTTCGTTGTGAGTCACAGAATTGAGAGACTCCTTAAACTTAACCTAATCTTTCTGATGTGTTACTTTAAGAATTTATACTAATGTTTCCTTCTAATAATAGCTATTCCCAAAGGGTGAAAAGAGGAAACTTAATGTGGTGGCTTATTCCAGGAGGAAAAAACAAACACCTTTTCTGAGAGTCAAGAAAAACATCAAAGCAAAAATCAGTGCTGACTTGTATTTTAGAGTTTCTTGGAGCTACTCCTATGCTAATAAGTCTTAGTGACTAATTATAGCCAAGAAAAATATGGGATATGTGCAGATTTGAAGAAATTAGGCCAGAGATTTAAAAAATATATGAAGCTACTGGCAAATGAGATTTTTAATAAAAACTGAGAATAGTTTCTGTCACAAATACTGATCTGTCTAGAAGAATGATTGGAAATTTGTGGATAAGTACAAGAATTTTTTTTTTTTTTAAAGATTTTATTTATTTGACAGCGAGAAACACAGCGAGAGAGGAGACACAAGCAGAGGGAATGGTAGCGGGAGAAGCAGGCTTCCTGCAGAGCAGAGAGCCCAATGCGGGGCTCGATCCCAGACCCCTGGGATCTGACCCGGGCCGAAGGCAGCCGCTTAACGACTGAGCCACCCAGGCGCCCCAAGTACAAGAATTTTTAAAAGTTGAAAAATTTAAGGATATTCAGCAAGGCCCGATCTGATCAGTATTCTTTGAGTAATAGTAGATTTTCTGGAACATGTGTTCCCCAACTTCATAGACAACTGGGATGAAGTTATAGTGTGTGCTGCATGGCTAAAGAGAAACAGTATTTAGCAGTTACCAAGATTAAAAAAAGAGTGAAGCTGGGTGATGTTTCCCTAAGTGCATTTCTTTATCTCTGTTCATTTCCCATATGGTTTTTCAAATGGGATATCTAACAGTAGTGAACATTATTGTGAGTCTGGCAAGCCTCCACTCCTTCAATTATTATTATTTTGTTGTTATTGTTATTTTAATTTTTAATGCTATCTAGATGTGGCTGAGTTTGGCATGCAGCTTGAGCCAATCAGTATAGCTTATATTCTTCAGGCCACAGGCATCAATTTAGGAATAGGTACATGACTCAGTTTGAGCCAGTGGAATCTGGGTCTGGGACTTTTGCCCAGTTTCTTGGGTGAGAGAAGCCCTTCTTTTCTGCTTTGCTTGAGAAGAAAAGAATGTGTAAATCTGAGGCTGCTGACAGCCATTTCGTCCTCTCTGTTGTCACAATGATAGGAGTGGATTCCTGGAGGTGGAAACAACACAGAGGAAAGCAGAACCAGAACTGGGAAGCGACTGGGTCCTGGTTCAAAATCATCCTTGTCCTTTGACTCTTAAGTTCCATGAGCCAATAAATGCCTCCATATGACTTTTTTTTTTTTTTAAAACCTATTTGACTTAGTCTCTTCCTTGCAAAGAAAGCATACCGACTGATTTGTTGAGATAACTTTTAATTTAATTGACCTTTACCAGCTCCCCAACTAAAGATGAATACACATACTTATATACTAAGGCTACTTACACTGGACTTTATAGCATAATCCTGATCATATGTAAATCTTTTACTGCTAGATTTCCAATTAGATATGTTATTTCATCTAAATATTTGGGGGTAGATTTTGTTTGTTTGTTTAGAGGGGGGATAGAGGCAGAGGAAGAGAGAGAGAGAATCTTAAGCAGGCTCCACACCCAGTGCAGAGCCTGACGGTGGGGCAGGGGCCTCAATCTCACGCCCTCAAGATCATGACCTGAGCTGAAATCAGGAGTCAGATGCTTACCTGACTGAGCCTCCCAGGCACTCTGGGGGTAGGTTTTGTTTGGAATAATGACATGTGCCTTGGAAATAGTGTCCTGATGTAACTTTATTCTATATAGGTTTTGATTTAGTAGCAAATTAAGTAAGAGTACAGTCCTTATTTTTGGGTCTCAGACAAAACTAGGATGTTCTTTGTTTAAATTTATTTTTTATTTTAAAAAAATTTACAAAAGATTTTTATTTATTTATTAGAGAGAGAGAGAGACAGAGAGAGAGAGAAATAATGAGTGGTGGGAAGGGCAGGGGGGGATAGAGAGAGAGAAGCAGACTCCCTGCAAAGCAGGAAACCCAGTGAGGGGCTCGATCCCAGGACCCAGAGATCATGACCTGAGCCAAAGACAGCTGCTTGACCAACTGAGCCAGCCAGGTGCCTCAAATGTAAGATGTTCTTATGCCTTATCCTTGGGCCTATCATACCTTTGTAGATGGTAAGTGTTATGGACTAAATGTCTATGGGCCCCCCAAATTCATATATTAGAATCCTAACCTGCAGTATGATGGTACTAGAAGGTATGGGCCAAATTTGGGAGGTAGAGTCCTCATGGATGGGATTAATGTACTTATAACAGAGATGGCAGAGATCTCTCTTATTCATTCTGCTATGTGAGGGAAAGATAAGAAAACAGTCTTCTGTTAACCAGGAAGTGGACAGACACTGAACCTGTGGGCACCTTGATCTCGGACTTCCCAGCCCCCAGAACTGTGCAAAATAAATGATTGTTGTTGAAGCCACATAAGCTATGGTATTTTTGTTATAGCAGCCCAAGTGGACTAAGACAGTAAGAAATCCATAAATATATGAATAATTTTTCATTTGTTCCTGTTAATTAAAATATGATTTATTTTCTTCTCTCTGGGAAAAAACATATTATTAGTGAAATAAAATTCAATGTCAACACTGTCAGAATATTTTTTCTGTTTGTGCTTTGATGTAAATAAAAGATAGGTTAACTTAACCTTTTTTTAAAATTAATTTTTTATTTATTTTTTAAAAGATTTTATTTATTTGACAGAGAGAGGAACAGCAAGAGAGCGAACACAGGCAGGGGGAGTGGGAGAGGGAGAAGCAGGCTCCCTGCAGAGCAGGGGGCCGAATGGAGGGCTTGATTCCAGGAGCCTGGGATCATGACCTGAGCCAAAGGCAGATGCTTAATGACAGAGCCACCCAGTCGCCCCTAACATAACCTTTCTTAGCATTTTCTTATTCCTTAGTCAGAGATTGTTTATTAGGATTTATACCCTCCATGCTTAATATTTTGTCTTTGAAAATATATTTAATTTAAAATATTTTAATAAGTTTATATTTAAAAGTTAAGCTTTTTTTTTTTTAAATTAGGCTTCAATGATAGAAGCAGAACCATTATGGGATATGAAAGAAGGGTTTTATTAGAGGAGTTAGAACTTACAGAATTGTGGGAGGAGCTGGAAAGGAGAGGGTCCAAAAAGGAAATTGAAGGATCAGAAAACAAAAATCATCAACCAGTTAACATGAAAATCCAAAGCTGTCTAGCTGCCAAAGTAAGAATGGGAAGGGAAGGTTCATGGAAGAACCTGTGGGGAGCGGAAACTCTGGTTAGCCAATGCCTCCGTGCATCTACTATCAAAGGCCTGTTGGTGGGTCTGGGGCTGCTGTTGAGAGGAAGTGTGTGGGATTGAGGACAGCCAGGGCAAACAGGAACCTCCTGCCAACTCTGCAGCAGTCTATCCTTGCATTTCACCCCATTGGCCTTCAGAGAATCATGGCTAAACCTCACTTCCACTTTCTGCTTGCAAACGTTCTTCTTTAAGCCAGCTCCAGTCTGGAAACATACAGGGAAGAGAATTTAGTGAAGTATAATTTCTAGCTTTATCACTGTATTTGCTCTTAACACTTTATGATTAATTTGGATTTGAGTTAATTGAAGTGTTGTGCAAAAGGTGGTTACAGTAAGAAAACACTGAACCAAAGAAATTGCATAATGGTTAAAGGAAGGGGCTTAGAGTTAGATGGATCTGAGTTTATAAGGTCCTGGGTTCACCATTTTCTAGTTGGACAACTAAAAAAATTTTCTCTAAGCTTTAGTTGCCTCATCTGTGAAAGGAAATGCTAATCAGATCTACTACCTAGAGTTAATGAAAGAATTAAACAAATGTGTTGGACTTAACAAAGTGAACGGCAAATTGCAAGCATGCATGAGTTTTTGTTATTTCAAAACAAAATTGTGAATTTCAAAGAGGAGCTGCTGAAGGCAAGAGTTTTAAATGACAGTAGTCAATTTGGATGTGAATTCTTCTCAGTACAATCCTACTCTCTCACACTTAATTTACTGATGATGATTCTTGTTCATTTTGGATTTCACAAGAACAGTATATATGTGCTTATCTCATGATAAGCCTCATAGATTTTGTGTTTTCCAAGTAAGCCTTTATTCATTTTTGTCTTGTACTAATAATTCTTCTCTGAGATTTGATAGTTTAGTACTTTAATCAGTTTCAACCAGTTTGGGTAGATTTTTTCCCCCTCATATATATATACAAGCATCATATAGTTCTTCCTTTTTAGTGTTTCTGATTGGCCTGTTGCATAAATTTTAATTGTCTTGACCACAATTGTTAACAGTACCTTGTATGATAGAAACCATTCTTTAACACCATGGTGGTATTTTGGTTTTATTAGATTTTCTGCTGAACTGCCATTTCTTTCTCTTCATAACTAGCTAATAGGTTTTCACAAGTCAACTCCTAGTTAGATATACTAAACTATATCATCAACATTGCTGCAGCGGGGGAGAATATCCATTTAGTTCATAGAGTTGCTATTTAATATAACTTATTAAAGTAAAATTTAAGATAAGGGGCTAGAAAATTGCTATACCTCATATTATGATGGTTGAGATCTTATTAATCTGAGACTTTCCCTATATGTTTTATTTTAAAACACATTTTCTTGATAATGAAATGGAAGTATGTTGTAGAAGGAAAAATTGGAAACTAAAGAAAAATACAAAGAACAAAGTAAAATCACTTGTAATCTTATGATTTAGAGAAAACTTAATATTTTGCTGCTTTTGTTTTGTTTTCAGACTTCTGTTTTCATATATAAAAGTTGATCATGGGCTCCTGGGTGGCTCAGTGGGTTAAAGCCTCTGCTTTCGGCTCAGGTCATGATCTCAAGATCCTGGGATCGAGGCTGCATCGGGCTCTCTGCTCACCAGGGAGCCTGCTACCCCCTTTTCTCTGCCTGCCTCTCTGCCTATTTGTGATCTCCTTACTGGTTATGGGTCTGTTCAAGTTTTCTATTTCTTCATGGTTCAGTTTTGGTAGTTTATAGTCTCTAGGAATACATCCATTTCTTCCAGACTGTCAAATTTGCTAGTGTATAGTTGCTCATAATATGTTCTTATAATTGTTTGTATTTCTTTGGTGTTGGTTTTGATCTCTCCTCTTTCATTCATGATTTTATTAATTTGGGTCCTTTCTTTTTTTCTTTTGGGTAAGTCTGGCTAGGGGTTTATCAATCTTATTAATTCTTTCAAAGAACCAGCTCCTAGTTTTGTTGATTTGTTCTACTGTTCTTTTGGTTTCTATTTCATTGATTTCTGCTCTGATCTTTATTATTTCTTTTCTCCTGCTGAGTTTAGGCATTCTTTGCTGTTCTTTCTCCAGCTCTCTCTGGAGAGAGAGAGAGCTCCAGCTCTTTCTCTTTTAGGTGTAGGGTTAAGTTCTGTACTTGAGACCTTTCTTGTTTCTTGGGAAAGGCTTGTATTGCTATATACTTTCTTCTCAGGACAGCCTTTGCTGTGTCCCAAAGATTTGGAACAGTTGTCCTTTCATTTTCATTTGTTTCCATGAATTTTTTTAATTCTTCTTTAATTTCATGGTTGAACCATTCATTTTTTCATAGGATTCTCTTCAGCCTCCTTGTGTTTGAGTTCTTGCCTACATTCCTCTTGTGATTGAATTCTAATTTCAGAGCATTGTGGTCTGAAAATATGTAGGGAATTATCCCGATCATGTGGTACCATTTGAGACCTGATTTGTGACCCAGGATGTGATCTATTCTGGAGAATGTTCCATGTGCACTGGAGAGGAATGTGTATTCTGTTCTTTTGGGATGGAATGTTCTAAATATATCTGTGATGTCCATCTGGTCCAGTGTGTCATTTAAAGCCTTTATTTCCTTGTCGATCTTTTGCTTAGATGATCTGTCCATTTCAGTGAGGGGGGTGTTAAAATCCCCTACTATTATTGTACGATTGTAGATGTGTTTCTTTGATTTTGTTATTAATTGGTTTATGAAATCAGCTGCTCCTATGTTAGGGGCATAGATATTTAAAATTGTTAGATATTCTTGTTGGACAGAATTGTTAGATCTTCTTGTTGGACATACTTAAAGAGACAGACCCCTTAAGTATGATATTGTGTCTTTCCTCATCTCTTATCATGGTCTTTAGCTTAAAATCTAATTTATTTGATATAAGGATTACCACCTCAGCTTTCTTTTGATGTCCCATTAGCATGGTAAATTGTTTTCCACCTGCTCACTTTAAATCTAGAGGTGTCTTTGGGTCTAAAATGAGTTTCTTGCAGACAAGATATTGATGGGTCTTATTTTTTTTATCCCTTCTGATACCCAGTGTCTTTTGATTGGGGCATTTAGCCCATTTACATTCAGGGTAACTATTGACAGATATGAATTTAGTGCCATTGTATTGCCTGTAAGGTGACTATTACTGTATATTGTTTCTGTTTCTTTCTGGTCTGTTACTTTTAGGCTCTCTCTTTACTTAGAGGACCCCTTTCAAGATTTCCTGTAGGGC
Source organism: Procyon lotor (assembly GCA_028646535.1). Classification (NCBI taxonomy): domain Eukaryota; kingdom Metazoa; phylum Chordata; class Mammalia; order Carnivora; family Procyonidae; genus Procyon; species Procyon lotor. The sequence goes on along the minus strand of CM053608.1, from coordinate 81,814,383 downwards.
TGGTTTGGTGTTTTCAAATTCTCCTAGTTTTGTTTGTCCTCGAAGCTTTTTATCTCTCCTTTTATTTTCAATGACAGCCTAGCTGTATATAGTATTCTTGGCTGCACATTTTTCTCATTTAGTGCTCTGAGTATATCATGCCAGTCCTTTCTGGCCTGCCAGGTCTCTGTGGATAGGTCTGCTACTTATCTAATATTTCTACCAATGTATGTTACAGATCTGTTGTCCCCAGCTGCTTTCAGGATTTTTCTCTTTTTCATTGAGACTTGTAAGTTTTACTATTAGATGACAGGGTGTGGACCTATTTTTATTGGTTTTGAGGGGAGTTCTCTGTGTCTCCTGGACTTGGATGTTTGTTCCCTTCACCACATTAGGGAAATTCTCTACTATAATTTTCTCCAATATACCTTCTGCCCCCCTCTCTCTTTCTTCTTCTGGGATCCCAATTATTCTAATATTGTTTCATCTTATGGTATCACTTATCTCTTGAATTCTTCCCTCGTGGTCCAGTAGTTGTCTCACCTTTGCTCAGTTTCTTTATTCTCTGTCATTTGGTCTTCTATATCACTAATTCTCTCTCCTGCCTCATTTATCCTAGCAGTAAGAGCCTCCATTTTTTATTGTACCTCATTAATAGCTTTTTTTATTTCAACTTGGTTAGATTTTAGTTCTTTTATGTCTCCTGAAAGGGATTCACTAATATCTCCTATGCTTTTCTTGAGCCCGGCTAGCACCTTGATAATCGTCATTCTAAACTCTAGTTCTGACATATTACTAATGTCTGTATTGGTTAGGTCCCTAGCCGTCAGTACTGCCTCTTGTTTTTTTTTTGTGGTGAGTTTTTCTGTCTTGTTGTTTTATCTAGATAAGAATAGATGAATGACAGAACAAAATACTAAAAGGGTAGCAACAACCCCAGAAAAATATATACTAACCAAATCAGAAGAGACCCAAAAGTGGAGGGAGAAGAAAGAGGGAAAAAAAGAAAAAAAAAAAATTAGACTGGTGAATATAACAGAGCCACACACCTGATTTTGGGTGTATTTTGGTCTGTTAGAAGAAACTACCTCCCAAAATTTTAAAGAAAGAAAAACTTATATATATATATATATATATACACACACAAAAATAACGGTAAACATGATGAAGGAATGGAATATGACTGTAACGATGAAAATTAAAAAACATTCTAAAGAAGGAATTGATAAGGTAAGATGTTGGCTGAAAAAAGAAAAGAAAAAAAGAGGAGAGAATGTGATTAGACTGGAGACTAGAACAAAGCCATGTGCTAGATTTAGGGTATATTTTGCTCTATTAGAAGAAATTGTATCCCAAAAGTCTAAAGAAAAAAACCCCTATATGTATACAAAAAAATAAGGTTAAATACAATGAAGGGATAAAATATGACATAACTATGAGAACTTAAAAAGATTTTTAAAAAGATACTGGTATGATAAAATAGTTAAAAAACAATAAAATAGGAAAGAGGAAAAAATTAAAAAAATAGAATAAGAAAAAAAGAAAATAAAAAAAAATTAACTTTGAAAGACTAGAGGATCATAGGAAAAAAGCCATGAATTCTATGTGTTCCTTTCCCCTAGCTCTGGAGTTCTGCAGTTCTCATTGATTGGTGAACTTGGTGTTGCCTGGATGTTCTTGCTGATCTTCTGGGGGAGGGGCCTGTTGCAGTGATTCTCAGATGTCTGCCTAAAGTGGGAGTGCACTACTCTAGCCAGGGGCCAGGCTATGTAATCTGCTCGGTCTTGGTCTTGGGAGCTTTTTGTTCCCTGAATGCTTTCCATACAGCTTTGGAGGAGGGGAATGAAAAGAGTGGCCTGCCAGTCTCCAGCCCCATGGGAGCTGAGGCCTCAGGGCCCCACTCCTCAATGCTTCCTCAGAGAAAAGGAGTTAGTCCTTCCTGTCTCCCTAGTCTCCAACCACACTCCGAGCTCACCCAGCCTGTGACTGAGGATTTGTTTGCTGGTGCATGGCCCCATTTGGGAGTCTCCAAACCCAGCTGATTCCTGGGATTTGGTGTTATTGGTGTTACACCAACCTTGGTGTTCTCTCAGCCACCTGTATCTGTGGCTTGGTGTCTGTCATTAAATTTTTGAAAGTTCTTAGCTATTATTACCTCAGCCTGGGATAATAATCCCAGGCTGAGGGCCCATTCCTCGGCTCTGTCTTTGCAGGCAATATCCTGCTCTGATACCTGGGAGCTCTACCACAATTAGACACCCCTGGTCTTTTTGTGACCCTGTGGGTCCTGAGAGATCACACTGTCCCCGCGAGGGCTCCACACCCCCAACCCCTGCTTAGCCTCTACAGCAACGTCCCTCAGTGGAACAGACTTCTAAAAGTTCTGATTTTGTGCTCCACTGCTCTATTACTTGCCAGGAGCTGGCCCCTCCCCCTAGGGTCTATCTTCCCAAATATTGCCTCGAATTCACTTCTCCACATGTCCTACCTTCTGGAAAGTGGTTGATATTCTGTTTCTAGAATTGCTGCTCCTCTTCTCTCTCTCCTGTTGAGTTTGTAGCTGTTCAGAATGGTTAGATAACTATCTAGCTGAACTCCTGGGACCTGATGATATTTAGGTCTTCTACTCCTCCACCATCTTGCTCCTCCCTCACTATTATTGCTTTAAAGAAAGAGATCTTTTAGCTCAATTAAGTATAAGGAAAAAGAGAAAATTTTATTTTACTTTCGTTTATTTCTTCTCTAAGATGCTTCTTTTCTTTATGTAGATCTTTTCTTCTTGTTGTGTTCTTTATGTAGATCTTGACATGTCATTTCTTTCTGCCTGAATAACTTCTTTTAGCATTTCTTTTAGGGCAGGTCTGCTTGTGATGAATTGCCTCACTTTTTGTTTGAGAAAGTCTTTATGTCTTTTTCACTTTTGAAGGATAATTTTGCTGGATAAAGAATTCTAGGTTGCTGGTTTTCTTTTAACACATTAATTCATTCTACTTTCCCTTACTTGCTGGTTTCTGACAGAAACCTATTGTATTTCTTATCCTTTATTACTGTGTAGGTTAAGACACTCTTTCCCCCATTCCTCCTAGTTTCCTTCAAGATTTTCTCTTTGGCTTTGGTTTTCTACAGTTGGAATGTGATATGCTGAGGTGTCCTTTTTTTGTGGCATTTATCCTGCTTGGTGTTCTCTCAGCCACCTGTATCTGTGGCTTGGTGTCTGTCATTAAATTTTTGAAAGTTCTTAGCTATTATTACCTCAAATATTTTTCTGCTTTGTTCTCTTTTTTATCCTTCTGGTATTTTAATTATGCATATGTTATACCTTTGATATTGTCCCCTAATTCTTTTGTGTCTTGTTATTTTCTTCTTTTCTCTTTGTATTTCAGTTTAGGAAGTTTCTATTAACCTGTCTTCAAGTTCTCTGATTCTTTTCTCAGTCATTTAAAGTACACATTGAAGGGGCACCTGGGTGGCTCAGTGAGTTAAAGCCTCTGCCCTCAGCTCAGGTCATGATCTCAGGGTCCTGGGATCAAGCCCTGCATTGGGCTCTCTGCTCAGCAGGGAGCCTGCTTCCCTCCTCTCTCTCTGCTTGCCTCTCTCCCTTTTTAAGATCTCTCTTCTTTCTGTCAAACAAACAAACAAACAAACAAATAAATAAATAAATAAAATCTTTAAAAAAAATACATTGAAGTCATTGAAAGTGTTTTTCATTTCTAGAATTTCATTTTTTCTTTTTAAATTTCAGTCTTTCTGCTTACGTTACTCATCTGTTCTTGCATGTTGTCTAATTTTTCTATTAGACCCCTTTCATATTAATCATGGTTATTTAAAATTTCCTATCTAAAAATTCCAACACATGCATCCTTTCTGAATTTTGTTCTGATGATTGCTTTGCTTTCTCAGTGTACATTCTTACCTTGTTTTTGTCTTATAATTTTTCTCTTGAAAACTGGAGATGTTGTATTAGGTAATAGAAATAGAGGCAAATAGATCTTTATCATGAGGATGTATGTTAATTTGGCTAGGAATTGGGCTATGTTTATTGTAGTTGTAGATACTAGAGGCCCCAATTCCTCTGATGTCTTTAATTTTTCTCTTCTGTTGCCTTTAGGTTTTCCTAATAATTCTTCAGATAAGGTCTGTGTTTCAGTTTTTTCAGCTATAATCCACTGCTATTACTGGAGCCCTTTTGTGATGGTAGTAAGGTCTGGGTAAAAGGAGCATTCTATAAACTCAGTCTTTTTGAAGATGTGTGTCTTGGGGCCTTCCACTGGTTTTCTAGTGTAAAACAGAACTTGTCCACTACCTCCTTCTCTGGATTAGATGTTTCCAATCTATATCCTTGAAGTCCTGACCTGTGTTACCTACGACTTGCCCCTCTGCCCCTTAAGTGAGAGAGGAAGGTTCAAACTGGCTGGAAGGCCTGGGCTGAAGAGGCCTTTGATTTGCCTCACTGGGATAAGGTTTTAGAAATGAGTTATGAAAAACCCTTTTCCTTGGAGAACAGGTCTATTTTATAAAGAAGGCATCGTAGTTATTCTTCCTTTCTAACTGCCCAAGCCAAGAGGGGATCTTTCTTGAATCCTTACTATAGGGGCATAGTGTTATTCCTAGAGAGAAAGCCTATGAAAGTGTAGGGACTTTCTTACTCTCCCACTAGTCCATATTCAGTCTCCAGCAATTCTTCAGAATTACCATGTAGGTTTTCCTAACCATTTGTAGCTTCAGTGGCTTCTGTTCTAGGAATAGATCTCAGTTGCTTTATATCTTTGGATGTGCCTATCACTCTGGGTTTTGGGGTAGTTTTCTCTGTAACTTTAGTTCCCTGAAGGGTCCAAGAAAAATTATTGGTTTTCAGTTTGTTCCATTTTTTACTGCTGTAAGGATGAGAGTGACCACTTTCAAGATTTTTGCATGTCAGAAGTGAAACCAGAAGTCCCCTGCTGAATTCCTCTGAAGTCTTATCTTGCTAACTTTCCTAGAATATTTTTAATTTTCTGGTTGTCTTTGTCAAGTCAATAGATAGGAAAACCAGTCTTTACCCAGTTATGGTGTGGTCATTATTTTTGTATCCTATATATAACATCTTTAGGTGTAATTAGAGGATGAAACCACTATGAGTATATGAATAGTGCTTCAAATTTTTTAACACTCATTAATTATGGATATTTGGAATCTCTTGTCTTAGATTAATTATTGATCCCTAGAAACATTCAGTCTTCTACTTTATAATTCTATTTATTTGTGTGTGTAGTGGACACATTATGTGATATTTCCTTAGTTCATCAGCTGCTCATCAAAGGAGGACTTTCTCTTCCCTACCCCTTACACATAGGGAAGGGTTCTATTGGTCAGGTGTGTATCTTGTGATCCTGTATTCTGGGTCATAGTTACTTTAGATGAACAAAGCTGAACCAATTGGGTTCTTTCTTCTACTAATTAGGAACTGGGATTGAGGGATACCTAAATGCCATAGGTTGGTCAGTTGACTTAAAGATAAGTAAACAGTTGTCAGGCAGACATCATCTGCAGTGTACATGCTGAATCAGAGAAATGTATTCAGGTAAAGAAGTGGACATTCTGAGAGAAGCAGATGTGTGAATTCATATAGCCTGAGATAGAGATATAGAGGATAAGAACCTTGGGTATCAATAACATTCTATGTCTGTCTTGAGCTCTATGTGGTACCCCTATTTTCTTATAATAAATTTGCCACTATTGTCTAAACTAGCTTGAAAGCATATTTTTTACTTATTGCCAGGGGTTATTGAAGAGATAGTAATAATGAGAATCAGAAATAACTTCAGAGAAGGAAGGAAACTTTCATATTTGTTTGAACATTACCCTTTAGAAGTGTAAAGGCACCCAGTTATGTTTGAATGTTTGTATTAATTATTAAATAACACTGGTCCTTTGGAATAAAGATATAAGTAAAAGTTTTATATTATTCCATGTGGCTTCCATTCAGTACTGTAAGATTAAGATGGTAAACTGATTTGATTCTTTTGGATTCAGTGGTTTACTCTACTTCCTATTTGTAAAGATTTGTTAGTTAATGGATTGCATATTTCTGACTTTTTGACTAAAATTGTTGAATTATGGGTTTCTCTACCCTGAGGAACTTCTTTGCAGTTTGAGTCAATGGACTTTCTAGTTATGCTGTCCTGAGGAAGGAAGTCATTAAATAGTAAAGTAGTTCTACACAATGATGATAGTCTTTGGAAAAGAAGAATAAATTTGGGTAGAAGATGGGCTGATGGAAGAGGCATTACTGAAGGAAAATTTTTATTGAGGATACTGATTTCCATTAACCCATTCTTAGGCTTTGTGTATGTAGGAAGTTGTCAGTCTCCTTCAGAGTACAGTCATTTAGGCCAACCATCAAGGATAGGGAGTTTAAAGATAGAGATTCTGTAGCACTAATTTGAGGTGGGGTTTGGATAGTTAAGGTCTTCTTTCTGTTTTGGTATATCTTATTTATATAATTATGCATAAGACAAAATGGAAAATATTAGCAACCATGGGTTTAGCAAAGATTTCTTAACTATAACACAAAGAGCACAAGCTACATAAGAAAAAAACCAATACATTGGACTTTATCAATGTTAAGATATTTGCTTTTTAAAAAACACTGTTAAAATGAAAAATTGAGCTGCAGACTGGTAGAAAATATTTGTAAAACTAGTCTGACAATATATGGCATATGTCCATTGTATGATATATGTCATACAGCCGCAAAAATCATGTGATATTCTTACAACTTAATGATAAGAAGACAAATAACCTATCCAAACAATGCACAAAAGATTTCAACAGGTACTTCCCTGAAGAAGATTTGCAGGTGGAAAATGAGTACATGAAAAGATAGTCAGCATCATTAGTCCCAGGGAAATGCAAATTAAACCACAATGAGATAGTATAATACTCACACTAGGGTGGCTAAAACATAAGACTGACCATACCAAGTGCTGAAAATAATGTAGAAGAACTGAGACTCTTGTACATTGCTGGTGTAATGTAAAGTGGTAGTAATGTATCCCACTTTGGGAAATAGTTTGACTGTTTTTTTTTTTTTTAATTTAACATACACTTACTATGACCCACCCTTCCATCTCAATATTTTTACCTAAGAAACATGAAAGCATATGTCTATTTAAAGAGTGGTATGTGGGGGCACCTGGGTGGCTCAGTTGGTTAAGTATATGCCTTCATCTTAGGTCATGATCTCAGGGTCTTGGGATCGATTAATTATAGGATGAATGGATAAACATAATGTGGCATACATACATATGATGGAATATTATTAGCCTTAATGGGAAATGAAATTCTTTTACATGCTGCAAAATGGATGAACTTTGAGGACATTAAGTGATACAAAAACAAATATTGTATGATTCCATTTATATGAGCTAGAATAGTCAACTTCATAGAGAAAGTAAGTAGAATAATGGTTACTAGGGACTGTTGAGAGGAGGGGGATGGGGAGTTATATGTTTGATGGGTACAGCATTTCATTTTGAGAAGATGAAAATTTCTGGAGTTGGATAGTGGTAACAGTTGCACAACAGTGTGAATGTACCTAATGCCACTCAACACTCAAAAATGAGACATGATAAATTTTATGTTATGTATATTTTATCCCCCCAAAATTAAACATTTCTGCTATAACAAATAGGATCCCTAAGGAGCAAGCACATTTTTGTGTCTAAACTTAATGAGTTTTTAAGAATTAGAAGATGTCCTGGGAAAAGAAGCTGCATTCTGTTGGGAAAATAATTTTCTGAAAGCAGGGTTATAAATTAACCATATTTGAAGAGGTAAGCACATATCACTTTAGATATCACCTCAGGCTAAAGGCATTATATGTAAAGGACAAAGGAGATTCGTGTTGAAATGAAGGCTCACCTGACAGTTTACTCTCTCAGCTTGGGGTGCATATTAAAGCAGTAGCTTCTTCTCTTCTGGCACATAACTGAGTTCCTCTGTTCTTTCGGAGCCTTGTTTTCCATATTTGTCATGATATGGTGAGAGTCTGTTCCCTTTCAACTTTATAGTGTCATTTCAAGATAGGTGAAAATTAAATAAGCCTATAAATTGCCTTTAGTTCCTCAGAGACTAAATGGTGGTACTTCTGTTAGCTGCTCAGCCCCTGTGAGTAGAACATCAGTCATTAGGGTCCTGCTGCTGTTTACTACACAATGTGTCAAGACAATAGTGACCTATGACCCAGATGATATTTATCAAGGGTTGGGGCTGAAAACTTTTTCATTTAGAGTAGCCCTCATCTCTACATTTTTTAAAGGAAGCTTCCTAAAAGCAACATATGAATGGTAGAAAGTACAGTAAAGATGTCATAGCAAAGGCAGTTTTAAAATTATTCATGTTTTCCTTCCATTTTCTTGTATCATTTCATCACTGTAAAAGAAACATACAAGTTTTCTGGAGCATTTTGCTAGTTTTCGATGAAGGATAGAAAAATATGTTTGTAATTATGGTTAATATAAGTGTAGGAAAGGGAAGAAACTTTTCTCATACCCTCCAAAGTTCAGTGAATGAGGCTTGTGAATTAAGCAACAAATGAAAATTTCATGGGAGAAAAAGGTGGTTATGCATGCATACATGCATAGAAAAGAGAATAAAACTTTATTTCTTTTCACAGAAAAGAAATAAAACTCTGAAAACATTAGGCCCAGGACTTATATGAGTTATATACCATTTTAATATACAAGGTGATGAATTGTGGAAAAGTGATAAGATAAAGGAAAAGCGATTTGAGATTCTAGGGATAGTAAATTGTGGGAAGGAATATATATATATATATATATATTCCATACATATATATGGAGGAAACTAATGAAAGGAAAGGGTTATTTCAGTAAGATTTTTTTATCCAGATTCAAGTCAGTGCTACCACCAGAATGAGTCATATCTTCCTTCTTGTAAGGGAAAGAAAGGTGGGGGGACGGCTTTTACAATGGGAAATTTATGCCCTGCTTTTAGGCAGAAAGGGAGAAGCAGAGAGTTCTTCTTGTATCTGCTCTTTTTAAATTGACTTCAGCTCAAAATAATCATGTCAAAGTGGCATATGTACGGGGCATATTCTGATCCCCTTCATAATAAAGAGAATGTGTTCTTTTTTTCTAGGTTATTTTTTCTCACATTTTTTTTTTTAAAGATTTTACTTATTTATTTGACAGAGAGAAATCACATGTAGGCAGAGAGGCAGGCAGAGAGAGAGGGGGAAGCAGGCTCCCCGCTGAGCAGAGAGCCCGATGTGGGGCTCGATCCCAGGACCCTGAGATCACGACCGGAGCCAAAGGCAGAGGCTTTAACCCACTGAGCCACCCAGGCACCCCTTTTCTTACATTTTTAACAGAAACTAATTTTGGATTATCCATAATTTAAGAACTATTTCAGATGGCTGTATGTAATTTGCTTGTATATTGGTCCCCTGATGTGTAACTTAAAATCTTTCTTTGTCATCATTTACTTGAGAGTTTTCAAATTTCTCCACTTGAGTGTGTTAGAGAATGTGCATTTGTTCTTTATCACCCCTTGGGTGGCAGGGAGCTTTGCTACTTCACGTTAGCTAGGTGGTTTCATAGTGGTGGCAGGGATAATTCTCAGGGAAGTAAACATGAAGCATGGTAAAGTAAGTTTAGAAAGGTTACTCCTGCAGGTGGTCTTCTGGGAAGGTTGCATTTTTCTTCTTTCCAAAAGCTAGGGTTTTTGGAGAGAGAATCTCTTCTATCCTACAGAAGATGAGAATGAGAGACGTGTTCAGTTAAATCAGTGGTTGGCTGGAGTGAATCCACACCTGAAATTCCTTACCAGGAAGATGGCCTTGTGAAGTTGATTCAGGAGGCATCCAACAGTCAGGGACACTGGAGTAACATGGCAACTGAGTTAAACAGTATGGAAATAGCTTAGAAGAAAAGAGCAGTGGTGGCAAGGAAAGCAGCAGCCAGATAGCAGATCCATGAGTGCATGAGCAAGCGATAAGAGAGAGGTGTTGCTGATTAGAACAGGAAATTTACAGGGAAAAAGGAAAGCAAGTCACAGGATTTATGATTGAGAAAGCAAAGACCCTGCGTTGTAAAAAAAAAAATGTTACATTTCTCTGGGCAATTGTAAACCTTCTTTAATAATAGAAAAGAAGGCATGGAAGAGGAAGAGTTATTTGATAAAGAGGGAGGATTGAACCTATGACTTTGTGCTATCCAATTTGTAACATTTTCTTTTCTTAGGGAGGGTTTGGGAGGTAAATTCAAAGGTAAATTCAAATTGTATAATACATTCGCTACTAGGTTAAAGTATCTTGAACCTTTTAATAATGTCATTCAGTCATTTTATTTTCACACAAGGGATTATTCATGTTGTAAATTGATATTCAAGGTCCTAACAAAGCAACAGTTATACAAACTCATCCTTTACCCTGTAGCCCTTGTTATCTGTTTAGCCCAAGTTCTCATGGTCGGTCTCTATTTGAATTACTGGATTTGTGGTCCATAGAAGTATAGAGGAATGTGCATTTATCTTGTTTTTATAAGGAAAATAGCCATGATAAGTAAACTTTTTTTGATACTTTTCACCAAAGTAGTGACTTTGAAAATTGTCTTAGCTGGATATTTGTTAGTGAAAGGGACACAGGTACTGGAATCGAGATTCATGATGAGTCTAAGTTTGCCTGTCCTTGAAGAGCTTGTTGATCTACTTTATACCATATGGTCTCTGAAAATACGATGATACCCAGTGTATGTGAAGGATATTTCCAAAATGATTTGGCTCATAAAACTGTCAGTTGATTTCATACATCTAATTGAAACGTTTTCCATCTAAAATAGGGCAATTTACAGAAGTGTCTCTCTGGTTTATTTACATTGCATATTCCCATAAAGCAGCAGGTTTGCAATAAAGCATTTGACACCCCCATGATATTTTAGAAAAACAATATACAATCTGGCACAAGTTAGCACCAGTGTGAAATGGCAGGCTTGGGGGATATCTTAAACAGCAGCAACTTTCAAGACTAAATGAAGTGTCATCTTAAGGAGTCCACTGTTAATGCAATTTAAATTACTCACCTGAAATTAATATTCTGCTGAGGGAAATAAAGCAATTTACGGGACCACATAATTTCTGATCACTTTAATGACATTATGTAGTCATGGACTGCTCCCTTATCTAATATAGTAACATTCTAGTTTCTTTTTAACACTAAACACATTTTTCCATTTTAATTGCTTGCCTTCTGGAAAAAAAAATCCACTCATTCCCTGCAATTGGTTAACAATTTGAAATTTATGCTTTGCTTCATTAGAATTAGGTAAACATGACCTTGACATACTTATTATCATACCTAATATTCATTCCTATAGAGGAAAGTGGAAATCAAAGAACTGTGGCCTATTGTGTGAATTTTCCAAGCCTTTTAAGCTCCTACAAGGCCAATTTCACTTTTTTTTCCCTTTGTAGCTAGAGGCAGTTTGAAACATGCACCATCTTACTTCTTCCCATTTTGGCATATGAAAATGCTAAAAGAAGAAAGCAGTTTTTATAATTAAGTGCATAGCTCTCTTGAGGAAAGAAGAAATGCTAGATCTTTCTAGGAGAGGGAGAGATGTGAAGTTTCTAGGTTTTTAGGATACTGGATTGATTGGATGAGGTAATGAAAGGACAAATGTGTTGACTGTTTATACATGCTGGAATTGGTATCTGAAGATTGAAACAAAAAGAGCAGCTCTTATTTTAGAGTTGATTTGGAAAATAAAGGGTGCAACATACTTAAATATGTTATACCTAGTGAATATTCTCATTTGTTAATTTTTCTTTAACATTCTTTGCATTTAACCCCATGATTATGAAAGTCTATGCCCTCAGGCAGGAAGAAAAGGCTATTAGGTTGTTGAAACCTGGTGGTGGTTTTCAGCCTTGGCATGTGGGAACTTCTTCCTTACCCTAGTGCCAGTGTTGCACCTAAGAACAATTAAATCAGAAACTCTGAGGGTGGGATCCAGGCATTTTATGTATGTTATTCAGTGCTCCACAAATGATTATAGGGTGCAGCCAATGTTGAGAACTACTGTAGTATAGACACTTTTTTGAGGGCAAAGATATTTGTGTTGATATCATTATTTTGTGAACAATTCAATTACCTATTTAATCTACCTATTGACTTCTAGTATGAAGAGAAAAAAGGAAATTCCATTAATTTAGATTTGGTAAAAATGACAGTGAAGTTCTCTAGGGAAAGGATTGGCTTCAGTTTTTTTAGTTGAGTTTCTTTTCTTTTTTTTTTTTTTAAGATTTTATTTATTTATTTGAGAGAGAGAGAGAAAGTGAGAGCATGAGAGAAGTGAAGGTCTGAGAGAGAAGCAGACTCCCCATGGAGCTGGGAGCCCGATGTGGGACTTAATCCCGGGACTCCAGGATCATGACCTGGGCTGAAGGCAGTTGCCTAACCAACTGAGCCACCAAGGTGCCCTAGTTGAGTTTCTAACAGTGACTAGCATATAGTGGTTGACTGATGAATAGTTCCCAAATAAAAGCTTAGTCTGTCCATTTAAGCTTATTTTGATGGAAATTATTATTGTTGTTCAGAGACCTTGTTAATGGAGCATATAAAAATGTTTAGGAAGAGTAGCCTTCTCATTTAATACACTACTACCTGAGGAGAGTAAACTTCTTCAGTAAAACAATATAGAAATATTTTTCCCAAAATAATATCACTATTGGTTAGAATAAATCTTCATTAAATCACTTGAATAAAATTAACTTTTGCATTTGCGAACTGTGTTCAAACTAATCAGTGACTAAGTTTTTAGTAGACAATGGTCATGTGACTAAATGAAAGAATGAATGAGTAACTTGTCAATACTACAGAGAATTAATATTTTTCTAGATACAATGGTTTTATGATATACAGGCTTTATACATTGAGCCATTTAATAAATGATGTCAGTCTCCAAATATTTCAGGTGAAAATAATTTCTAGGCATCTGAAATATACCTTTATAACAGAATGTGGCTTTTTCCTTAAATTTGTTCTGTCCATTCATCCATCTGTTCATCTCTCCATCTATCCATCCACCCACCCATCCATCCACCCACACCCTTACCCATCTACCTACCTATTTATTGTTACCAGAGATTTTCCCTTCACCTTTTTATCTACATTTTCTCTTGTTTTCTACTTTTATTTTATTCATTAGACTGAGATGTTGGAATCATGTATATCCATGATAACCAAAGATATCCCAGATTCCTATCACACACAGATTGCTGTGAAAACCAAACACATAAGAAATAAATACAGTGCATGTTTTGATAATTTTTATGATGCCATTGTTAGTATATATATTGGATAAAATTAGTGGAAACTATTAAATATTACCACTGTACATGAATAGATTGTCAGCAAAGATTTTTTTCTCGTGAAATTTAACTGAGGGATTAAAGTTATTTTTAACATTAAGCTTAAAACTTTAAAGAGCAATGTTCAAATCATAATAAAAATAGAGAAAATATTACAGAAAGTTATGTATATGCCACTGAAATTAAACATGCATTAACAATTTGCCCCTCTTTGCTTCCTCATTTTCTCTCCATTCTTCTTTCTTCCTCTCCTACCTCCATCTCTCCCCTCTGTTCTCCCTCTGCTCTTCCTCTTTTTTCCTCCCTTTCCTTCTCCTCCTCTTCTTCTTTATCATCACTCCACTCTTAATAAAAACACTGCAACCATAGCTAAAGCTTCATACATGCTCTCTTGCTCCTTCCTTTTTCTTTTGTTTTTTCTCTTTTTTAAAAGATTTTATTTATTTATTTGACACAGAGAGATCACAAGCCGGCAGAGAGGCAGGCAGAGAGAGAGGGAAGCAGGTTCCCTGCTGAGCAGAGAGCCCAGTGTGGGGCTCGATCCCAGGACCCTGAGATCATGACCTGAGGTGAAGGCAGAGGCTTTAACCCACTGAGCCACCCAGGTGCCCCGACTTATTTATTTTTTAACTAGAAGTAGGTACTTCTTAATCCTTTTCACCTATTTTGCCTGCCCACCTAAGCACCCCAACCCATTCCCCCTCTGATAACCAAATTTGTTTCCTATATCTATGAGTCTGTTTCTGTTTTGTTTGTTTTGTTTTTTAGATTCCACATGTAGGTGAAATCATACAGTATTTGACTTCTTTCACTCAGCATAATACCCTCTAGATCCATCCACGTTACTGCAGATGGCAAGATTTCATTCCTTTTTGTGGCTGAGTAATATTTGATTATACACACACACACACACACACACACACACACACACACGCGCACCATCTTCTTAATCTGTCGAGGGACACTTGGGTTACTTCCATAATTTGGCTATTGTAAATAATGCTGCAATAAGCATAAGGGTGCATCTACCTTTTATTTTTTTAATTTTTTTAATTTTTGTGTATTTTGTGTTTTTGTATTCTTTGGGTAAATACCTAGTAGTGGAATTGCTGGATCATATGGTTGTTCTATTTTTAATTTTTTAATGTATCTCCATATTGTTTTCCATAGTGGCTACACCAATTTTTATTCCCATCAACAATATATGAAGGTACCCTTTCCTTCATATCCTTGCCAACACTTGTTAGTTTTTGTCTTTTTAGTAACAGCCAATTATAACACCTGACAGGTGTGTGGTGGTAGTTCATTGTGGTTTTGTTTTGCATTTTCCTGATGATTAGTGATGAACATTTTTTCATGTGTCATTTGGTCATCTATATGTCTTCAGAAAAATGTCTATTCAAGTTGTCGGCCCATTTTTTTTAATCAGATTTTTTTTATATTAAGTTGTATAAGTTCTTTATGTATTTTTGATATTAACCCCTTATCAAATGTATGATTTGCAAATATTTTCTCCCATTGAATAGGTTGATCTTTTGTTTTGTTAATAGTTTCCCTTGCTGAACAAAAGTTTTTTAGTTTGGGGGCGCCTGGGTGGTTCAGTGGGTTAAGGCCTCTGCCTTCAGCTCCGGTCATGATCTCAGGGTCCTGGGATTGAGCCCCGCATCGGGCTCTCTGCTCAGCGGGGAGCCTGCTTCCCCCTCTCTCTCTGCCTGCCTCTCTGCTTGTGATCTCTCTCTCTCTGTCAAATAAATAAATAAAATCTTTAAAAAAAAAGTTTTTTTAGTTTGATGTAATCCCTTTTGTTCATCTTAGTTTTTGTTGCTCTTGCCTGAGGAGACTGGTTCCAAAAAATATTGCTAGGACTGTTGTCAAAGAGCTTACTGCTTTTGTTTTCTCTAGGAGTTTTATGGTTTCAGGTCTTCATGTCTTTAACCCATTTTGAATTTATTTTTGTATATGGTATGAGATAGTGGTACAGTTTAATTTTTGCATGTGGCTGTCCAGTTTTCCCAGCACCATTTGTTGAAGAGACTTCTACCAACTTTGGATTTTTGTTCTTCTTTTTCTTGTTCCTTTAGGTGTACAGTTAGATTCTTTATTTGGGATTTTTCTTGCTGCTTAAAGTAGACCTGTAATGCTATGAACTTCTTTCTTAGAATACTTCTGCTGTGTTCCACAGATTTTGGAAAGTTGTGTTTCCATTTTCATTTGTCTTAAGATATTTTTTATTTCCTCTTTGATTTCTTCATTGAGCCATTCACTGTTTGGTAAAATGTTGTTTAGTCCCCCTGTGTTTGTGTTTTTTCTGATTTTCCTCTTATAATTGATTTCTAGTTTCATATCTTTGTAGTTGCAAAAGATGCTTGATATGATTTCAGTCTTAAATTTATTGATACTTGTTTTGTGCCTTATATAAAATCTATCCTAGAGAATGTTCCATGTGTACTTGAAAGAATGTGTATTCTTCAGTTTTTGGATGGAATGTTTAGTATATATATATTAAGTCCATCTGGTCTGATTTGTCATTTAAGGCCAATGTTTCCTTATTGGTTTTCTGTTTAGATGAGCTAACCATTGTTGTTAGTGGGGTATAAAGTTCCCTACTCTTACAGTATTGTCAGTTTCTTTCTTTATATCTCTTAGTATTTGCTTTATTTAGGTGCTCCTGTTTTGGGTGCATACATATTTATGAATGCTATATCTTCTTGTTTGGTTGATCTTTTTATTGTTATGTAATGCCCTCCTTTTCTTTTGTTATAGTCTGTTTTGTCTAATAGGAGTATTGCTTTTCCAGTTCTCTTTTTGTTTCTATTTGCATGGAATGACTTTTTCATGACTTCACTTTCAGTCTGTGTATACCTTTAAATCTGAAGTGAATCTCTTGTAGGCAGAATACATAGACCTTGTTTTTTTGTTTTTGTTTTTGTTTTATTTTTCCCTTCAGCCACCTAGTGTCTCTTGATGGGAGCATTTAGTCCATTTACATTTAAAGTAGTTGTTGATAGGTACGCACTGCCATTTTGTTAATTGTTTTCTGGTTGTTTTTGTAGTTCTCTTTCCTTTCTTCTACTCTTGGTCTCTTCTCTTATGGTTTGATAGTTTTTTTTTTCTCAAATATTTTATTTATTTATTGACAGAGAGGAGAGAGATCACAAGCAGGCAGAGAGGCAGGCAGAGAGAAGGGGAAGAAAGCTCCCCGCTGAGCAGAGAGCCCGATGAAGGTCTCCATCCCAGGACCCTGAGATCATGACCTGAGGGAAGGCCTCTGCCTTTAACCCACTGAGCCACCCAGGCGCCCGGTTTGATAGTTTTCTTTAGTGTGATGTTTGGGTTCTTTTCCCTATTTTTTGTGTATCTATTGTAGGTTTTGTTTGTGGTTACCATTGGTTTCACATTTATCAACCTGTTTTAAGCTGATAGTCACTTAAGTTTGGCTCTATTCCAAAAGCACTGCATTTTTACTCTCCTCCTCCGCATTTTACATTTGTCATTTCATATTGTACATCTTTTTATTTTGGAAATCCCTAACTATTATTGTAGTTAGTGTTGATTTCAGCATTTTTTCTTTTAATTTTCATTCTAGCTTTTTAATTGGCTGATTCACTGCCTTTAGTATACATTTGCCATTACCAGTGAGATTTTCTTTTTCACTTATTTCCTTATTTTCAGTTATGGCCTTTTTTTAGTGCTTAAAGAAGACCCTTTAACATTTCTTGTAAGGCCAGTTTACTGGTGGTGAACTCCTTTAGTTTTTTGCATATTTGAGAAACTTTATTTCTCCTTCAGTTCCGAATGATAACCTTGCCAGATAGAGTATTCTTGGTTGTCAGTTTTTACCTTTAGCACTTTAAATATAACCTGTGACTCCTTTTTGGTCTGAAAAATTTTTTTAAAAAAAGATTTTGTTTATTATTTGACAGAGAGAGACTGTGAGAGAGGGAACACAAGCAGGGCGACTGGGAGAGGGAGAGGCAGGCTTCCTGCTGAACAGGGAGCCAGATGAAGGGCTTGATTCCAGGACACTGGGATCATGACCTGAGCTGAAGGCAGACACTTAACAACTTAGCCACCCAGGCGTCCCTTGGTCTAAAAAATTTTTGCTAAAAAATCAAGTTATAAGCTTATGGGATGTCCATTGGCATGAATGTTTTTCTCTTGCTACCTTTAAGATCCTTTTTATCTTTCATTTTCATTCCATATCTTTCATTATAATTGTAATATTTTTGTATTATCTCTTTAGGTTTATCTTGTTTAGGACTCTGTACTTCTTAGAACTGGATGTTTGTTTCCTTCCCTTCATTTGAAATGTTGGTATGCTTGATGTTGTTCCTGAGGTCCCTTAATCTGTCCTCATTTTTAAAAATTCTTTTTTTCTGTTCTTTTTTTTGTTAATATTTATTTATCTGTTTTAGAGAGAGAGAGTATGCACGCGTGCATGAATAGGGGGGAGGGGCAGGGGGAGAAGGAAAGAATCTCAAGCAGACTCCTCACTGAACATGGAGCCTTATACAGGGCTTGATCCCACAACCCTGAGACCATGACCCAAGCCAAAATCAAGAATTGGATGCCCAACTGACTGAGGCATCCAGGCTCTAACATTCGATCTGGTGTTGATTCCTTCTAGTATGTTTTTTGTTTCAGTTATTGTATTCTTTAGCTCAGATTGTTCTTTTGTTGTTGTTGTTAAACTCTTGCTGAATTTCTAACTGTGTTTACCCATTTTGTTCCCAAGTTCAGTGAGCATCTTTTATGGCTTACTTTGAACTCTTTATCAGGTAAATTACTTATCTTTTCTAATTAGGGTTTTTTTTTTTTTTTCTTTTCTAGGGTTATATATTTTTCTTTCATTTGGAACATATTCCTTTGTCTCCTAATTTTGTTTGATATTTTGTGTTTGTTTTTATAAGTTAAGTAGAATAGCTCCCTCTTCTAGTATTGAAGTGGTGACCCTGTATAGGAGCATCCCCTGTATAGACTGCATGTGCCTGGTGAGTTTGGCAGAATAGCTGGGGCCGGAGCAGGCAGTGGCCAGGAGGTCTTAGAGTAAATCATGCCATTGCTTCCTTGGCAGGATGGTCAGAGCTGGAGCAGATACAGGTTGAGCTAGGGTAGGGAGTTCCAGGTGTGCAACCCTGGTCTGTCTTGGTAGGATGATTAAATCATGTGCAGCCAGCTGGGTGCATTCTAAACCATAGTCACTTTGGTAGGACTTCTGGATCAGGTGCAGGTCACGGTTTTTCCAGGCACATGGCACCTGGGCTGACTTTGTAGGCTGGCTCATTGGCTAGATTGGGCATAGGCTGATAGTGGTGCTGGGAGGTAGTGTCTTAGAACACAATCAATTTTGCTGAAGTATATTATATACTATTTTTTTTGTAGTGTAATGAATTTTAACTTGTATGAACTAATTTACTGTAAAGAGTGAAATTGCTATTTGCAGCTTTTTATTTGAAAACAGTAGTTTCTTTCCTGCCATTCAGTAGACAGGAGAGCAAAAATAAGACTAAACTGATAACATTTGAACTCTGTCATTATACATATGATAAGCATATATAATTATACATTTAAAAAAGCCATTAAGGGGCACCTGGGTGGCTCAGTTGGTTAAAGCCGCTGACTTCGGCTCATGTCATGATCTCGGGGTCCTGGAATCAAGCTCCACATCGGGCTCTCTGCTCAGCGGCGAGCCTGCTTCCTCCTCTCTCTCTGCCTGCCTCTCTGCCTAGTTGCGATCTCTCTGTCAAATAAATAAATAAATAAATAAATTTTTAAAAAAAAATAAATGAAAAACCCATTAAGCTGATAATGGGCAGTCCATAATCTTGAAAGATTAGTCCAAAGAAATGAGTTCAATTTATTGAAATGTTATCATAGCATGGGTTAATGATGTGCATGTTTTTATATACTACTAAAAAGGAATGTTATTGTTTAATGTGTTTTAATAGTCATTTCCTATTTCTGAATTTTATTTTCTTCTTTTGAAAAAGTGATTGCTGAAATCTTTCACACTAGTAATTATCCCTTGCTCAACCTCATTACTGGATGGAATAAAATAAATCATAGACTTGATATCCAAAGGAAAAGCTTGGTTAACCTTCCTCAAGGTTCATGTGGTTACATATACATATATATTGTCTTATGAAGTTGTTTAAGATTGCATAAGAGCACAACTCATGCCTAATGCATTATTAGAAATTTTAAAGAGCATTAAGACAGACACATATCAGACAAAGGCTAATTGATAAATTTTTATTCTAGTATATTTAATTTAGGAGTTAGAAAATGCTAAAATATTATTCTAGACATTGACTTTTTAGGATGAGCATTGCAGGATGAATGCAAATAGATTCTAGGTTTTCACTCAGTGAAAGACTTGGATATTCATTCATTATTTCCAGTTAAATTTTTATCCTGCTTTAATTAAAAAAATATTACTTTGAATTTCCTACACTGTGATGTTATTACAAACTCTTCATCAGGTTCACTAAGAAATACCTACCGACATTTCTGTATTAATTTCCCAGGACTGATGCAACAAATACCACAATCTAGGAAGCTGAGAACAACAGAAGTTTATTGTCTTAGTTCTGGGGGCTGGAATTCCAAAGTCCTAAAGTATTGGTAGATTGTATTGTCTCTGCAGTCTCTAGGGGAATCCTTTCTTTCCTCTTCCTAGCTTCTGGTGGTTTTCTGACAATCTTCGGTGTTCCTTGACTTGTGTAGATGCATCATTCTAGTTCTCCCTCTTCCCATGCCATCCTTCTCACGCCTCTGTCTTTTCACTTGGTCTTCTTTCTTTTTTTTAAGATCTCCATGTGGAATTGAGCCCACACTACTCCAGTATGACCTTATCTTAACTCAACTTATTATATCTGTAATGATCCTATTTAAAAAAAGGTCATAACATTGTGAAGGGGTTAGGATTTCGGCATATGAATTTTGAGGGGGACACAGTTCAACCCATAACAATCTTTTTTTCAGGTAAAAATGTGGGTGTGTATCTTATTTCCAGATGAACTTATTCCAAAATGATAGTGGCAGCTGGCAGTGATTAGTGCAGAAACACCTCATCTCTGGTGAGAAATGGCAGTCACTATAAATATATCAAACTTTGAGCTGTTTCTTCCTATTCTCAGGAAGCAGACATCATTGTGTGTCTAATATTGTTATTCTGTATGTGGACAATTCATCATTCAGTTGTCCATCCAGAAGTGGTCAACATCAGAATCTGGACTGGCTGATAGGACACTTGCTTCTTGCTAAGACACTCGCTTCTTGCTTTTCTTATGTAGCCTACAATCACCAAAATAGGCTCAACCAGTGTCTGGAAGACCAAGTTCATTTGGTTCATGGTTTGAATTTCCTGTTCATTATTAGTAATGAGAAATTTGTAATTTTTCTGTTTTATCTCTGGATTGGTTGTAGTGCAGCAATATTGATCTAAGATAAAATCACAAAAATTTTGCACATGAGATAAAACATATTCTTTTCAAGTATACATTTAGCATGCATTGGCTCACAAGTAGTCTCAGTGGATTTCAAAAATATATATCACACAGATCATTTTCTCTTATCCTAAAAA
Organism: Procyon lotor; assembly: GCA_028646535.1. Classification (NCBI taxonomy): domain Eukaryota; kingdom Metazoa; phylum Chordata; class Mammalia; order Carnivora; family Procyonidae; genus Procyon; species Procyon lotor. The sequence continues at coordinate 81,793,448 of CM053608.1, read as the reverse complement.
ATCTGATTAGAAATTAGCAATAAAAGGAAATGGCATAAAACAATACATGTGGTTAAAAACTAAAAAACATATATCTATTCTCAAGTAACTCCTGGGTTACAAACTTTTTAGAATGGAATAGTAATAAAAATAGATATCAAAACGTGTAAGATACAGATAATGTATTCAGAAAGAATTTATGATATAGTAAGTAAGTTTATTAAATAATATTTTATGGGTTTCATATTGACTCTTTGCTACTTCTTAACCTTTTGAAAGGTGTTATTTATCTAGGCTATACTTTTAAATATACTTTTAAAAAGTTGGATTGTCTTTTTTTAGTCTTTGTTCATTTGAATCATGACTGAATCCACTTCTCAGATTTATACTTGGAGGTGAATTTGAAAAAAAAAATATTATTCTATTTGCTTCCAATCCAGCAAACTGATTAATCTCCTGTGCTTTGTGGAGATTCTTTCCAGATGTTTGCTTTGTCTGTCAAACCTAACTTTTAGATGGTGGTATGTTTTCATCTTTTCCTCTGTGTTTATAAATACTTTAGTGAAAAATTAGGAGAGGCAGCATTAGAGGATGTTAACAGATGCCATTTTAATTAGGAAATCCTGGTTGTTCCAGTGCTTTTGAAGAGATGAACTTATGAGCAAGGTGAGTTAGGAATTTACCTGTGCTATACTTTGATCAAATTCAGACAGAATTCAGGCAGATGTCAAGTTAGTTAATCACTGCTTTACTTGCCTCTGTGCTGGCTTTGTAATTTGCTCATAGAAGGAGCCCTCCTTATTTTTTGTGTGCCTGAGTGACATGTACTCCAACAATATAATTTGCTTCTTCGCTTTACTTGAAACAAATATCCTTTATTTGCTTCCATTCCTAGGTTTGCAGACTTCTTAACAGGTTTATTCACTAGAAGTTCCAGTAGGCTCCAAGACAATTTCAAATAACATACTAAATAAAAGCTGAGAGTTTAACCCAGGGGGTCCATTTTAAAAATGAATATAGATACAGATTAATAAACTGTCTTAGACTTCTGAATCAGAGTGCTGGGATTGGGATTTTGGCATCTAAAGTTTTAAAAAGTAGTGTTAATCCATGCCCAGGTTGAAAAAAAATCACTAATTTGTTATGTACAAATTAATTAATATGGTGGGTAGGTTCTAACATCTGGCTTGATTTCTCAAACATGTATCATTGCATTATAATTAAGAAAAATTAGGGGTTGGAGAGGACTTGGAACAAATCTCACTCTGCTTCTTTGCACCTTGGGCAAGTCATTTAGTCTCTCTGAGCCTCCGTTTTCTCACTTGGAAAATGGGGATGATATCATTTATGATAAAGGATTTGTTTAATGGGTTACAATCTTGTTGCTTAAGAGTCTTGGATGGATCCTCAGTGCTAAAGGTAATAGGTGACAAGATCCCAAATATTCTGAAGAGAATGACTTGCTAAGTAGTGGCCAAAGCCATCTTGAGACAAAAGGGCCACATGTAAAGAGAGAGTCTGCAGGCTAGACTGATCAGAATAAAAGATTTATTTGAAGGTGTTTGTTACCTTCAAAGGCATGATCCTGACTTTCTGTTTCAGTACGTCCCATATAGGTTCTCCCTGATGCGGTGGCCTTATCCTGATAGGCAGTTTTAAATGGTTCTGTCTTACCTCCTGCATGTCAGCCCTGGTTATTAGGAGGCTGTTTGTAAAATAGAAGCTGTTTCCACTGTAGCCCACCAGCAGGGATGGGAAATACAAAGAACAGATTGAAAGACAACAGTAAGGAGGGAAAAAGACTATTTTTAGGTTGCACCCTACTGAATAAGCTTATTTAACACTAGTTGTATATATATCTAACTCCTGTGACTCACTCTGACAGATCTGGCTACATCTGTTATAATATCTCATTTGAGCACTCTTCTGTCCTATCAGCCAAAATCTAGCATTTTCTTCTTGAGGCTGCTAAAGAACTTTGGGATCTTACTTAGTTCAGAGTGGGAAATGGGAGGCATCTCTTCTACATGTTGAACAGAGAGAGATTTGGAGTCTGGCATCCCCTGCTGTCTTTGTTTCTCAAGGTTGGTGTGCTGCTGCCTGGCACCAAGATTATAGATTTTTTTTTTTAAACTTTGGGCTCTGTGCTTAGCCATTATTCTCCAAAGCCCAATGACTTCTCCTAATGTATCAAATGACCTAGTATAATGTCATGATACATGATACATGATAGTAACTAGTAACTTCTTGAGCCACATTTATTGGGCTATGATGCACGTAGAGCTGTGATTATATTCGTTGGTAGTATGGGACATGTAACTGAAGGGTTTAGAGTTTGTCCTACAGTAAGGGCTCTCAGTCTTCTCATTTGGTTGATGCAGTTGGCATTGCTCACTGATAGAAGTTCTCTGGGACTAGTTCAATAGAAGTGGCTATTTGTTCACAGACTTCTGATGTTGGAGTTACCAAGGCTCTATCTCAGCCTTAATTATTTACTTAATGTATTTAGCTAGCTTGCTTGGTTTCTTTCTTTCTTTCTTTCTTTCTTTCTTTCTTTCTTTCTTTCTTTCTTTCTTTCTTTCTTTCACTTCTTTGGTCATCTCATGTGTTTTTATGGTTTTCAGTACCATTTCTAGGCAAATAACTCAAATTCTTATTTCCAGCTCAGTTCATAGTTCCACGTTCCTGATGCTTATATTACACTGCCTGCATTTTTCATATTTTATGCTAGTATCTCACAGATAATGCATTCAAGACTGAACCCCTGAGTGCCATCTCTCAAACATCTTGAGATGTTCTACTTCCATTTAGTAATTGGTACTGTCTCCCTTCCTAGGTTTCACAGAAGAAAATACCCTTATAAAAAGCAACAAACAAACCAACCATCATCTCTTGCCTATAATGATCATCTTATTTCCTTCCTTGGCTACCTCCAACCATTTTCCACATAGCAATTGGAGTGATCTCTAAAAAAGAAAAAAGATTAACCACTCTGGCTTAAAACCTGTTAATGACTTCTGGTGGTACATAAAATAAAACCAAGTCGCTTGACAGCGGTCTTAAGGCTGTGCATGATTTGATGTCTGAGTATTTATTCAATATTCTCTTTCTTCATTCTTCCCCTTATGCATTTTCTTCAACTACTTGTCCACCACGCAGACACTAAGATACTAAGCATATTTCCACCTCAAGGCCTTTGCACTTGCTTTACTTTCTGCCTGCATCAGTCTTCCCTAATACTTGGAGCACCTGCCTCCCATTCCCTACATAGTTCATCAACCTAACAACTATGTTTAAATGCCACATCTTCATGGAGGCCTTCTCTTGTATTGTCCCATTATTCCCTCTTATCATATCTCCTTTCCTTTTAGAAGTTATTGCCCTTTTTAAATTATGTGTGTTTGCTTCTTTAGTGCTGATGTCCCGTATTAGATAAGTGACTTCCATAATAATCATGACCTTGTCTGTTTTGTTCACTGTTGAAGAAGCAGAATGTGAAACAGCGCTTGGCATAACTTGCTAAGCAGATGAGTTAGTGAAAAGACTATGCATGGAGGTGGGAGCAGGAGATGCAGTTTTTTTTCTTTGCTCGCGAGAGTGAAGGGAATGATCCAGAAGAAGTTAGTGTGCCTTTACAGTTTCTAGATACATCTCTTCTTTCAACTTGTTGCTAACTTTCCTTTTTTGTATGAAAAGGAATCTCTGCAATTTGCTATTTCTCTTTCTGATAGTTATATCCATCACCACTGCTGTCATTTCTGTTTGCCTTTCTATTCCATCCTCTTCTTTCAAGTTGGATAAGATGTTCTTGCTGAAACCACAGAAATAGAAAGTATGATGAAAATTATGTAGTATTGTTTTATGCTGATGAAATGGGAAAGAGATAAAGGTAAAGTAATTAAAGCCGAGGGTGGTGATTCTCAAACTTTAATACCTAAATTTCACAGAGACTTTGTTAACAGATGTCTATTCCTGGACTCTGGCTTTAAGGTGTTTGTTTCATTAGATCGAGGTCAGGGTCCAGGAATTTGAAATTGTGACAAGGTCACCTCGAATGGTATAGTATGGTGGGATACAGTGAGAATTGAGAATGGAAATCTTCCCAGAGATGAAATTTGCATCAGTTTTATTTTCTTTAGTGAGAAAACTGCTTCTGTGTCACAGTGAAGTTGGGAACTTAAAATCCTGCTGGATTCATGGAGCACTGTCTTCTATAGGAGGAGGACACTGTCTTCTATAGGTGGAGGACATTTTGTAGTCACATAAAGGAAGATGCCCTGACTACTCTGGGAGAAAGGAGTTTCTAGACTTGAATGAAGTGCAGCTTATCTGGGAAATTAGGGAAAGTTGAGGCTTTGGAACTCTGAGGTGGAAGGTGCCAGAGTATGTCTGGATCCAGGGCTTTGGGAATGGGCTTGCACCCCCAAATACATATGGAAAGTAAACTGAAAGGCTAACACTGGTAGTATAGCACTTTGTGCTTCAGTCTGGTGGGGTGAGAGGGTTCAGTTTTTGAGATGACACTGGGTACGTGCCTTTGCCTCGAGTGCTGCCGGTGAGCTCTGTATCATCACCAGCACTGGGTCCAGAGCAGGGGACACAGCCTCTGCCATTTTGTGCTGGGCTCAATCTTCAGGAACAGCTTTATGGTATGGCAGGATCTCACGTCCATGGAGCTTTTGTCTTTCACTACAGTTGCTATTGCTGCTGGCTCATGCCAATTAGATGACAGAACTGAATGAACTGTAACAGAATAGGCTCGGACACTACCCTCAAAGATGCTCCACTGTGAGGATGGCCAGCATCTTAGTACCTGCAGCTGCCCCATGAACTGAAGACTTTGCTGATTCTGTGCTTCAGCTTCACCTCCTTCCTAACACAACATTCAGTCATCAAGGAACTGGATTAAACTTAGGAGGCTTGACCCCAACCCTCTTACCAATGTATTTATGAGCAATAAGGGACCTCTGGGCTATAATAGAGAAGTGATAGGAGCCACAAAAGGGATATACTAGGCTTCTGAACCTCCTGCTCTTACTAGGTGGGTACCCTCTGAAGATGTGTAGGTTATATTTGGTGCTATGTTGGGGTACCCGAGTTACAGAAGGCAGACTCAGCAGTTATGTACTTATTATGACCCAAGGTAAACTATGAAATTCTAACTACAAAATAATATGTATTTCAGAGATATCTGATGTATCTATCATTGTTTATGCATGGAGACAGAGAATATAACATTGAAGGAAACTGGAAATGATGTAGAACAGCCTATGGCTCAATAAGATTCTCTTTATTATACTGTTTCTATTACAACTTTTAGTTGAGTACTTCCAGTAGTAGGGAATTGAGAACCTCTTAGAATATTTTACCAATTTGCTTTTAATTTTATTAAAATTTGATAATAAGCTTTCATATCTAATAGTTTACACTTCCCTTGATTATTTCTGTGTTCAGATTAGTCTTGGCTGTTTTTTTCTGGATCATTTAATCTTTCAGTTAAGCTTCAAAATCATTTGGTGAAGTTTTAATGTTTGTACATTAATTTAGGGAGATTTGAAATCTTTGTAATTTTTTTTTCATTTAAGAACATCGTTATGTTTATCCATTTGTTTAAGTCTTATCTACCTCTCCCAATAAAGTTTTGTAGATTTCTTTATATAAGTTCTGGGAATTTCTTGTTAGTTTTATATATCATCCTGTTAGTGGGATCTTTTTCTATCTCGTGTTTTAATTATTTCATAAGAATATATGAAAGCTATTGGAATTCAAGTATTTGTATTAAATAATTTATTTTATGAGTTCCAATAATTTTCCAGCCATTTTCTTATGCTATCTGGATAGAACACCAAAATATTTAAAGTTAGTAATCACTTTGTCTTTTTTCAAAAGTGAAGAGTTTCCAGCTTTGTATTGGCTGGAACGTCTGAAACAATTAAAATAAGGAGTTATCTTTCTAATAAATATACCACTCACTCATTTCTACTTTCTATGTTGTTGCAGTGGTTAAAATATTCTCAGGCCTCACTGCATCAAATTTTATCTTCCTTGTTTTGATGTAAATGAATTTCGAGACTCTTTTTAACTGTTTTACTGAGGCCTCTACCTATTTTATCTCTCCTTATAAATTGGTCAGAATTACTTGAATTATTTTTATTGTCATTCTTGCTGCTACTCAGAAAACAGTAAGATGACAGTAAATTAACTTTGGAAAAGAAAATCAACTATAATTGCATTACTCACATATTAACAATTAGAGTTGCAGGGATATTTCTTTTCTGTTTTTTATTGAATGCATACTTATTTTATTTTTATATATTGTTGAAATTCAGGTTTTCTTTGACATTTAGTGATTGATTTAATTTTTATAATTGTAAAAAAATTCCTTACAAATGCAAAACCTTTTGTGTTATCCAAAGGTATCTAATTTGGAAAATTGTAGCTCATTTAGGTACACAGAAAAGGGATAATATATTATAGTGATAATTACATTTTAAAAAAGATCTTATTTATTTATTTATTTATTTAGAGCGAGAGAGAGCATGAGAGGGGAGAAGGTCAGAGAGAGATGCAGACTCCCCGTGGAGCTGGGAGCCCGATGCGGGACTCAGTCCCGGTACTCTGGGATCATGACCTGAGCTGAAGGCAGTTGCTTAACCAACTGAGCCACCCAGGCATCTGTGATATTACATTTTTATCTAAAAATTGAGGGATGATTATAGATAGTAACACCTACCTCAGGCTTAATAAAATCACATTGCTTGGGGTAAATATTATAAAAGTACTTTAAGGATTTTTGAATTTATTTTAAAATATGCTTTTCATAAACTTTATTTATAAAATGATCATAGATCATAATTTACAGTAGAAAAATGAATGCAAATAATTTCAAGTTTATGTGAAATGTCTATACAGATTGATATTTTGAATGTTACTTTAAAAATTTTGTGTTTAGGGGCGCCTGGGTGGCTCAGTGGGTTAAGCCTCTGCCTTTGGGTCAGGTCATGATCTCAGGGTCCTGGGATCCAGCCCTTCATTGGGCTCTGCATCGGGCTCTCTGCTCAGCAGGAAGCCTGCTTCCCCCTCTCTGTCTCTGCCTGCCTCTCTGCCTGCTTGTGATCTCTCTCTCTCTGTCAAATAAATAAATAAAATCTTTAAAAAAAAAACAAACATAAAAATTTTGTGTTTATGGGTGCCGGGATGGCCCAGATGGTTAAGCGTCTGCCTTTGGCTCAGATCATAATCTCCAGGTCCTAGGTTTAAACCCCATGTCAGGCTCCCAGCTGAGCGGGGAGTCTGCTTCTTCCTCTTCCCTCTGCCTCTCCCTCTGTTTGTGCTCTCTGTCTCTTTCTTTCTCTCAAATGAATAAATGAAATCTTAAAAAAAAACCCTTTGTCTTTGTATGTCATTGTCTTAGGTCATAGATTGTATGCTGGTTGAAGTGTTTATTTGTAAATATACACGTTATAGGATAATGCAGTATGTACAGTCATGATGTCTCAAGCACTGTTGAATGAAGAAATCCACTTTAAAGCTCAAGAGCCTGGGGAGAGACTGGGATTTTTCTTCCTTTCCTGACAGACGCATTCATCCTGCCATTTCCCCAGTTCCTGAAATGTCTCCAGGCTAGCAGTACAGTATATACAGACTTCAACCTTGGATGGGAGAACACAGATTATATCAGTTTTGATGTAATGGTATGAGTTCACGAGTAAGGAATATAAAGGATGTTTTTATGGTACTGAAAGATCATTATCTGTTTATTTTAACCACATGTACCTATTTCCAGATATTTTTCTGTGATGGATATTCAGTTCCCACTTATAATTTTTCCTTACTCTTCCTTTTCATTTGTCTTGTCTATGAAGTTTAGATAAATCTGTCAAGGTGGGGCTGACTTTATGTTTTATGTTGAGTCTGATGTATGCTTGTGTTTGTGATCACTGTGATTACTATTATTGCCACCATATAATTTTAGTACTAGATCTTCCTTGCTCTGTAAAACTAATTATTTTTATATGAGTTCTGCCTAGGAAGTTGGCTTATAACCCTCAGAGCACATTTGAATCATACAGTTGCAGGCCTACCCTGAAAAGAAATAGCGTCTGTACAGGGAGGAAATGGTCATGGTACACAGAAAACATGAATTTCTTTTTTAAATTCGTTAACATATAATGTGCTATTTGCCCCAGGGGCACAGGTCTATGAATCATTAGGCTTACACATTTCACAGCACTCACCATAGCATATATCCTCCCCAGTGTCCATCACCCAGCTACCCTATCCCTACCCCCAACCCTCCAGCAACCCTCTGTTTCATGAAATTGAGAGTCTCTTATGAGTTGTCTCCCTCCCCAGTCTCATCTTGTTTCATTTCCCCCTCCCCCCACAACCCCCCGCCCTGCCTCTCAAATTCTTCATATCAAAGAGATCATATGATAATTCTTTCTCTGATTGACTTATTTTGAGAAAGCATGAATTTTAAGGGTGTTCAGCTGTTCATGGGAAGCAAGGAAGTTCTCTTCACTTTCTCCTCATCTCTGGTTGATAGCTTAAAAAATTTTTATAATAAAGGCTTCATTTCTTTTGGTTTAAGGTAATAATTTGTATAAAAATCAATTCCTGTGCCATCATATTACTGTGATAATTTTATATTCTTTTAAAATAATATTTATTAATCACCCCTATGTATTATGAACCAAAGGTATTGTACTATGCCCTGCAAATATCCCCCAAAATTAACTGGCATCCAAGCTCTTGAGAAACTCTGTAATGGTGGTTTCAGACACTAGGCACTAACTCTTATATAATGTTTATACCAGAGGGAAAGGACTCTAAAACAGTATTATAAGGTTTAATATAAGTAGATTCTCAGTAAATATTTTTTATAATATTGTCTTTGTCTTTAGATTTGATTAGCTGCTTTTCTTTTTTTTTTTTTTTTAAGATTTTATTTATTCATTTGAGAGAGAGAGAGAACCTGAGCAGAGGGTGGGATAGAAGGAGAGGAAGAAGCAGATTCCCTCCTGAGCAGGGAGCCTGATGTGGGGTTTGATCCCAGGACCCTGCAATCATGACCTGAGCCGAAGGCAGACATTTAACTGACTTAAACACCCAGGGACCCCCAATGAGCTATTTTTCATTAAAGAGAGAAATCACTTTAATGCTTAAAAATACCTACAATTTATTGATTTCTTACTTTATGCTCAGTACTTTACATAAAATTTTTGTACTTTTTTATTATATCAGTTAATGCATACTTATTATAACAATCATAGAAATTTTCGTGGAAGTATAATGAAGATTACAAAATCACCAATAACTTCATCATTCAAAAACAGTCATCATAAATATTTTGGCATGGATATTTCAATTGCTTTTTCAATGTATATTCTATATGTATATTGATAATTTAAATGAAATTAGTAATGTGATGTACTGTATCCTGTTTTTCACTGAATCAGTCATTTGCTTTTTAATTTACTGAGTATTGAAAATCATCATGGGTTTAGGTATTCTTCTGCTACATCTTTAGTAGCTGCATGGTATTCCATTTTCTGAAAGCATGATGAAATAATCAAGTACTGTTGGTCATTTTTGGTGGTTACACTTTGAGCCATAATAAGTGTTGCTGGGTGATTTTCTGAAATTGGATTGCTTTGTTAAGGTGTGCACATATTTTAAAGGTAATAGCATATCTTGCCAAAGCGCTCTCTAAGAAAGTTGCGTTAAGCTGTATTACATGAAATAATGTATGAAAGTGTCCATTTCCTACCACTCTAGTCAACATTGTCAATAAAAAAAAAATTGCGTGTGTGTGTGTGTGTAAAAGCATGGTTGATGATTTCTATTTTTTCACGTTTAGTGCATTAATTTAAATTTTCTTTTAGTGATTTAATTGATCATATTTTGTACCTATTTTTTTTAATTGAGTTATTCTTCACACTACTGTGTGAAATTTCCTGTTATATTAAGAATGATAGCCCTCTAGCTATCTTTCACCTGGGCTTAATTTTTTTCAGTTTATATGCTTTTGGCTTTTTATATTTATGTGTACAAGTTAATTTTTTGCAAGCAAAATCTATTATCCTCTTTAATTATGTTTTCTGCCTTTGTATTTATGCTTAAAAAGTCTTTCTTACTATGAGATGAGAGTATTTTCTTCTAGTGCTTTTTTTTAAAGATTTTATTTATTTATTTGACAGAGAGAGATCACAAGTAGGCAGAGAGGCAGGCAGAGAGAGGGGGAAACAGGCTCTCTGCTTTTTTATTTCATTGTACATTTTATTTTTTTAATATACTGAAAATTGATTTTGGTGTATGTAGTAAAATATTTTTTGAGTCCATGGTATGACTGAAGAAGAATTCATTTTTGTTGACTTCATGAATGCTAGAAGAACTAAGTATAGACCTCTGGGTTCAACTTTTTTCACCCAAAATTCTGTAGACATTGCTCCATCATGTCTCACTCTTTAATGAAGATGGTTTGATTCTCCTTTTTTTGAAACTTTGTATATGAAATCTGTTTTTTTTTCCTCATTGGGTATATATGAATCATTATTCTTAAAAGTAAAAAATTTACTAAGGTATGTTCAGATGTTGGCCTGTATTCATTGTTTTTTCTTTAATTATGATGAATTCTTTTAAATATATAGATTTATAGATGTTTTCTGTAAGTTTAGGGAAGTTTTGTTGTATTACAACTTTTTGTACTATTTTGCTTCCATTTGTTCTTTTCCCATTTGTAGTAGTTCTGTTTATATGTACTGATGAGTCACTTTCCTACATATCTACTATTTTCTTATGATTTTTTTTTATCTCTTATTTCTGTACTGTAGGTAAAATTCTAAAGCTTTTTCCAGTTAGATTTTCTGCATTGTTGATTCTGATCTTTAGTGCTTTTAAGACATTTAGTTTAAATTCGATGACCGTGATTTTGTGTGTGTGTTTTTTAAAGAATTTATTTATTTTACAGAGAGAGAGAGAGAGAGAGATCACAAGTAGGCAGAGAGGCAGGCAGAGAGAGGGGGGGAAGCAGTTCCCTGCTGCGCAGAGAGCCTGATGTGGGGCTCGATCCCAGGACTCTGAGATCATGACCTGAGCCGAAGGCAGAGGCTTTAACCCACTGAGCCACTCAGGTACCCCTGATTTTGTATTCTTAAAATCTTTATCTCATCCAGCTCTTCTGCCTTTCAGCAAAATAGCCTTTTAGTTTTGCCACCTCCTGACAGCGCAAGGGAGAAGAATGAGGCACAAACAGGTCAGCTGCAAGAGAAAGGGAGCAGGGGACTACAGTGGAAAAGATTGTCGCCCTGAATGACTCCTCCATCTCATATTTATTAGAAGGTAGTTAACAACCAGAAGCCAGGTTAGGTCACACATTGACCATGAGTCTTGTAGATAAGTAAGAAGAAAGGCAAAATATGTCTGGTCACGTAGCGCATGACCTATAATGAGCAAACCCAAACAAGAGGGTCATCTAACTAACTGCAGGTGCTCTCTGGGGAAGGGGAGATAACGGAAAAATGAAGCAGGTGGCGTTCCGCCCTGAGTGGGCCGGGCATTCCCAGCTGCTCGGCTTCAAGGACGTATATTGTCCTCTCCCCCAGAGGCTCATTGCCAGTACATGTTTTTCTTAAGTCTGTATCCAAGCATGCTAGGTAACTAATATAATTTCTCATATTTTAAGCAGTACATTGTTCTGAGGGACAGTTACATAGTTTAGACTGTTTTTTCCCCCAATCAATTAATTTTTAGTCTCCTCTCTTTTTGCAGTCAGTTATATTTTTAAAAAATTGAGATCATACAAAAAAAATGTGTGACATACACGTACTTCTGTTTCCTGTGACCTGCTCATCTTTTTATTTTATATTACCAAATATTTTTATTTGTTCCACCATTTCCCCCTTGTCTTTTAAAAGGAGAGCTATATCCAGAGCCAACATACACTCCAAATGGTCAATAATAATTCAAGGTGTATAAGAGTGATATCTCACTTTCATACCAAGGAAGAGATGCACTTAATCTGAGTCTCAGAGAATATAGAGAAACTGAGGTTTTTCTTTTTTAAAGATTTTATTTATTCAAGAGAGAGAGAGAGTACGAGAGAGAGAGAGAGAGAGAGAGAGCAAGAGCAGAGGGGGGAGGGAGAAGCACCGGGCTCCATCCCAGGAGATGATAACCCAAGCCGAAGGCAGATACTTAACCAGCTGAGCCACCCACATGCCCTTGAGGTTTGTCTTTCTTTCATTGACTGTCTATTTTAGCATATCCTGGAATAAAATTAATACCTTCAGATTTTCTAAAGGCTAATTATTCAGAATGTACAGATCCCAACACTGGATGGATAACATTATACCAGTATTATAAAAAGTCCACGAATGTTGTGTAAACTCAGCACCACCATGGCACGTATTTTAGAAAGGGGTATACTTGCATATGTGAGACCTAACTCCTAAGTTTTAATGAGATTACCTAGTACTTTTAGTGGCTTCCTATTATTTGTCTTTCAATGTAATTATTATATTGAGATATATATATATAATTATATTGTTATATAACATATTTATATATGTTCTCCCACTCCCACTGTTGTTTCCTCTGCTTTATCTTATCTCGAAGTATATGTTCTGATTTGGGTGTTTTACTTTGTATTGTAGGTGTTAGGTACTCTGTGCCTAGGAGGTTTTAAGATTTTTTTTCCTTCATTTTGGAAAATTTGAATCATTCATAAAAAAATTGATAACTGTACTGGGATGTGGTTAAGTGTATGTCAAACATTTACAGTATTTGGTGAGCTCTTTTAATTAGGAGACTCAGGTTTTTCTTTAGCTCAGAGAAATTCCATTTTTCCTTCTTCTGAAACCCCCTATCCTTTGTGATCTGCACTTGAAGACCCTTAACTTTTCCCTTCAGATACTTGTTTTTAGATATTTGTCCTTCTGGAAGCTGAATTAGTGGCCCAAGAGATTTAAAAAAGGGGGGGTTTCATCTTTTTCTTAAATTCATGTACTGAATTTTTAATTTGAAAATCATGTTGTTTATGTCTTTTGTCATGTTGAATTTCAATCTTCTTATGTCCTCTTGTTCTTTTTTCCTCTGGCAGTGCTATTTCACAAAGTGGCACTTGTCTGGTCTCTCTCTGGCTGCTGATATGTGTTACGAGCAATGGGTGGGTAGTGGGGAGGAAGGCAGCAGTTGCTCTGCTAGTTATTAATTAGTAGTTGCTAGTTAGGAATTAGTAGTTGCACTGGCCTCAGGAATGGAGGGAAGCAGGAACTTCCAGCTTCCTAGAATTTTACACAGTCCTAGCATTGGACATTTCTGTTTGTTATTGGTAGTATAAGTATTGTAGATTTTATTGCAGGAATCACGCACCATTTCTTAATCAGAATAATTTTATATTTTTTACTTAATAAGAACAGACAAGTAGATCGGTTAATGTTTCTCTTCTCTTTACTAGGACTGTTTTGCAGTATTTTGTCACCTAAAATTTATTTGGAATAATGTTAGAACCTAATGACTTTATAAACATTGACAGGTACTATTTTTGGTAGTGAAAGTTTATAGCATGATTCCATATAACCTGCTATTGATCAAATATTAATAATTTGTTAAAACTAATGGAGCATGAAGAAAAATACATATTTTACTTAAGATTACTTTTTATCATCTTAATTTCTATATTTTGCTTTCTGTGCTCTGTGGCTGAGTGTCAGAAGAATAACTATTCCCTGAAAAAGGAAACAGTTTTCTTCCAGAGTAATTTTCATGGCACCTTAATAAACCAGCAAGGAAAGGCACCTAAGAGAGCAGTAAATCAGCACCCTGGGCTCTGTCTTCCTTTCATTACACTTTCCTTCCAGAGGATGATGAGGCTATATTTTTACTTATTTTAGGTAAAAATAAGTAAAGTATCTCCATATGAATGTTTGAAGAAGTGTGTATGTTTGGCTTGTTGGAAACTTTAGGACCAGTTTTCAACTTCTTAACACCTAAAAATATATTTCTGTGCATATTTTCACTACTTGGGCGATGAGTACATACAACTGGCCAACATAGGTCTCCTTTTCTCATCTCATTCTTCCTCTTCCTCCTACTAACTTATATATGTTTAATATCAATTCCATTTATATTCATTGAGTAACTTCATATTTCATAAACATTGTGGGTTTTGGGGATACAGAAATAAATATAGCATTTTCCTACTATGCATATATAATTTGTTTGTAAACACACAGCATATAATTCTGATTAAAATATTTGGTATACTTATCAGGGCACATTGTTTTTAGACTGAAAATACCAGACAAAACTCTAATTTTCATGGAGTCTTTATAGAGGTAACATAATTTTATAATTGGGTCATGTGTAGGTAAATTATATAGAACTCTATACAGGTGGGGAAATAGGAATTCTTTTGTCATTTTATCATTTTATCTTAACCCAGCCACAAAAGTCAGTTGTCTCTTTCCCTGGCAAGTTAGAAAATATCCTAAGGGTCAAAAGGATCATTCACCATGATGCTAGGATGGTTCAATATTTGCAAATCAATCATTGTGGTACACCTATTAACAAAGGAAAGATAAAATCATAGGATTATCTCAGTAGATGCAGAAAAAGCATTTGACAGAATTTAACTCCTGTTCATGACCAAAAAAATCTCAACAAAGTGGGTTTAGAGGGAACCTGTTTCAATGTTATAAAGGCCCCATAAGAAAAAACCCACAGCTAATATCATAATGGTGACAAATTGAGACTTTTCTCTAACATTAGGAACAAGACAAGGATGTTCACTCTTTCCACTTTTATTCATCATAGTACTAAAAGTCCTAGACAAGAAAAAGAAATAATAGGAATCTCTATTGGCAAGGCAGAAATTAAACTGTACTTGCAGATGGCATGATACTATACATAGAAACCCCTAAAGACTGCACCATAAAAACTATTAGAAGTAATTGATGAATGCAGTAAAGTTAGCAGGATACAAAATTAATACCCAGAAATTGGTAGTGTTTCTATACAGTAATAGCAAAGTAGCAGAAAACAATTCCATCTACATTCAGACCAAACAGAATAAAATAGCTAGGAATAAACTTAACCAAAGAAATGAAAGACCTATACTCTGAAAACTATAAAACATTGATGAAAGGAATTGAAGATGACTCAAACAAATGGAACGGTATGTTATGCTCATGGATTGGAAGAATTAATATTGTTAAGATGTCCATACTGCTACAAAGCAAACCCTTTCAAAATACTAGCAGCATTTTTCACAGATTTAGAACACATAATACTATAATGTATATGGAACCACAGAAGATCCCAAATTGCCAAAGCAGTCTTGAGAACAAAGCTGGAGGTATCGCAGTTTTGGATTTCAAGATATATTACGAAGCTTGTAGTAATCAAAATAGTATGGTCATGGTACAAAAATAGACACATAGGTCAATGGAACAGAATAGTGATCCCAGAAACAAACACACATTTATGTGGTCAACTAATATATGGATGACGAGGCAGAATATACAATTGGGAAAGGAGGGTCTCTTTAACAAATGGTGTTGGGAAAACTGGAGAGCTATATACAAAAGAATGAAACTGTACCACTTTCTTACACCATAGACAAAAATAAACTTAAAATGGATCAAAGACCTAAATGTGAGATCTGAAATTATAAAACTCCTAGTACATAGGCAGTAACTTCTTTAACATTGGTTGTAGCAGCAGTTTCTAGATATGTCTATTGAGGCAAGGGAAACAAAAGCAAAAGTAAACCATTGGGGCTATATAAAAATAAGAAACCTTTGCATGGTGAAGGAAAGCATCAACAAAACAAAAAGCTATGCTACTGAATGGGAGAAGATATTTTCAAATGATATATTTAGTAAGGAGTTTTACATATATGGAAAATGTATATTTCTATAAAATACATAATATATTATGCCTCCATCAAAAAGGATGAATACCTAACTTTTGTATCAACATGGATGGGACTGGAAGAGATTATGTGGGGTGAAATAAGTCACGTGGAGAGAGCCAATTATCTTATTGTCTCATGTGTGGAGCATAAGGAAAAACATGGAAGGCATTTTGAGAAGAAGGGAAGGGGGAATGGGGGGAAATCGGAGGGGGAGATGAACCATGAGAGACTGTGGACTCTAAGCAACAGACTGAGGGTTTTGGAGGGGCAGGGGTTGGAGGCTGGGTGAGCCTGGTGGTGGGTATTGAGGAGGGCATGTATTGCATGGAGCACTGGGTGTGGTGCGTGAACAATTAATCTGGTAACACTGAAAAAATAAAAGTATTTGGGGAAAAAAATAAAATACATAATATATGTGAAGTATAATATAAATATCTTAAAAAAAAAACAACCCTACAATTCAACCAGAAACCCAAATAATCTAACTAAACATGGGCAGAAGACATGAACAGACATTTCTCCAAAGAAGACATACAGATGAGCAACAGACACATGAAAAGATGTTCATCATCACTAATCACCAGGAAAATGCAAGTCAAAACAACAGTATGATATCATCTTGCACCTGTCAGAATGGCTAAATCAAAGAGACAAGAAATAGCAAATGTGTTGGTGAGGGTGTGGATTAAAAGGAACCACCATGCATGACAGGTAAGAAAGTAAATTGGTATTGCCACTTTGGAAAACAGTGTGGAGGGTCCTCAAAAAATTAAAAATAGAACTACCATATGATCCAATAATTCCATTACTAGGTGTTTACCTAGAGAAAATACTAATTCAAAAAAATATATGCACCTTTATGTTAATGTTGCAGCAGTATTTATAAGCCAAGCTATGGAAGCAACCTGCATGTCCATCAATAGATGAATGGATGAAGTAGATGTGACACACACACACACACACACACACACACACACACACACACACGCATGCAATGCATGGGGCCATAAAAAAGATGAAATCTTGCTGTTTGTGGTAACGTGGATGGACCTAGAGGGTATTTTTCTAGTGAACTAAGAGATGAAATACCATATGATTTCACTTTTATATGGAATCTTAAAAAACAAAATGAATAAACAAAAAGAATTAGATCTATAAATACAGAGAACAAACTGATGGTTCCCAGAGGAGAGGTGGTTGGGGGGATGGGCAAAATGAGTGAAGGGGAGTGATAAATACAGACTTCCAATTATGGAATGACTAAATCTCGAGAATAAAACGCACAGTATAGGGAATATAGTCTTTGGTATTTTAATAACATTGTATGGTGACAGTAGCCACACTTGTGTTGATCATAGTATAAAGCTGTGGAATCACTGTGTTTTCACTTGAAACTAATGTAACATTGTATGTCAACTATCCTTAAAGAAAAGAATTAAAAAGAATTATTAGAAGGGGGGTGGGGGAGAGAAATGAAACAGGAAGGGATGGAGAGGGAGACAAACCATAAGAGACTCCTAGACTCACAAAACGAACTAAGGGTGGCTGGATGGCAGGGGGTTAGGGATAGGGTGGCTGGGTTGTGGACATTGGGGAGGGTATGTGCTATGTTAAGTGCTGTGAAATGTGTAAGCCTGACGATTCACAGACATGTACCCTGGGGCAAATAATACATTATATGTTAATAAAAATTAAAAAAATAAAAGAAAAGCAAAAGGGCTGTAAAAAAAAAAAAGAATTATTAAACAGTAATCTCCAGCCATGACTGCAGGATCACTGATGATCTTTCCATGTTGAGAAAATCTTTAGTTGTAATACACTTTAGCATGTAACAACTGTTGTAAAGTATGCATTTGCAATTCCTAATTGGGAATAAGGTCCCAGATGTTCCAGGTAAAACAATCTTCTACAGCAAGTCCATGGCCAAATCCAGCTCAGCACCTAATTTTGTAAATAAAATTTTTTGGGAACACAAAAACAAGGCCAATAGCTTTAAATACTATATAAAAATTAGCCAAAACCAATAGTCATTAGCTCTTTCTGTGTTTCATAAAATTATATCTGACTTTAAAAAAAAAATTGCAGCCTAATGGACAGCATGTTATAGTGGGAAAAAATATATTCATTTAGGAACTTGGCCATTTGAATCCACTAAAAGCTCAAAATTTATTTATTTCAATTATTTTTTGTAGAATACATCCCAAACTTTAATTCAATAGAATGGAAAATCTGTTTTTATAAATTATTGAAATCATATGAAAACTTTCAAGAAATTTATCTTCTTTGTAAGCTAGTTTTTAAGAAATTAGTGCAGAGAAAGACAATTATATGGTTTCACTTATATGTGGAACATAAGGAATAGCATGGAGGACCACAGGGGAAGGGAGGGAAAACAGAATGGGAAGAAATTAGAGAGGGAGACAAACCATGAGAGACTCTGGACTCTGGGAACCAAACTGAGGGTTACAGAAGGGAGGGGGGTGGGGGAATGGGGTAACTGGGTGATGGGTATTATGGAGGGCATGTGTGGTGATGAGCACTGGGTGTTACATGCAACTAATCATTAAACACTACATCAAAAACTAATGATGTACTATATGCTAGCTAATCAACATAATAATAAATAAAGTAAAAAAAGTAAAAAATCAATACATACATAAACTATAATTCAGTTGCAGTTACCTAAAGTGATTCAATGGGACAGTATTTGAGTTTATTGTATATGTTTATAGCAAAAGCTAAATTTTAGAATGATTACTATGTGTAACAGATTTTCTAGGTGTATATTATTTTGAAGAATGCCCCCATAATCTAATAATTAAAGTTTTAGACCTCATTAAATAATTTGAGGAACAGAGTAATATGGGTAATCTTGTTAGATAGTGATATTATTCAGGCTTGGTGAATGAAAGTAGATAAATGACCCAGAGTAGAGCAATATTTAGGGATAAAATACCTTTCAAGAGAATAGTTTATAAGCTAAAGTAAATACTTGTAAAGATTCTTATGTTATAAAAATGATGAAAGCTAGAGAGACCTTTGTCTTCTAGTCCTCACAAGACAATAGGCTTGTCTATGAATCTTTCAACATGACAATCTCTGTTTAGACAAAAACCTGTCAGGGAGCTTATTTTGAGGTAGATCTGTGCTTATAAGAGATAGTGAGGCAGGGCTAGACTCCTTTTAGGGGCTTGTAGCTAATGTAAAGTATATGGTCATAACACCCAAAATTCTTCATTCTAATAGGAAAAGCTCATAACAGGAGAGGCAGGGAGTGGGCTTGAGCCATTTGCAGGGACAGAACAACATAGATCTGTGTGTGTGTGTGTGTGTGTGTGTGTGTGTGTGTGTGTGTGTGTGAAGAGGTCTTGGATTAAGGATTGTTATGAGGTATCTGGTATGGATGCTTCCTGTGGTCCCATGTGTAGCTGTAGCGTGCAGATGGGAAGTGGGAATATCATTTTCCATTACTGTCAGCCATCAGCCAAGCAAGAGCCCAGAATAGATGAAGCCTTGAATCCCCTGGGAGGTAACTGGTTTCTAATTGTGGTTGAGGCCAATGATTTAACAGTATGCTTGTTCAGCCCTTTGGAGGGAAAGACAACTGATTAGATTGCAAATAGATTTGCAAAATATTTTACTTTCAGTATTTATCTTAGAAATTTATTTTAAATTTAATTAGTATGATTTTGCCAGGCTTTGTATATAACTGCATAATCACAGCCAAAATCACTTTAGATTTGTAAAAAAGATTTTAAGTTGGTTAAGTGGGAAAAAATAATGTGCAATAGTATATTTTGTTACAGTTCTTTAAAAGAAACCTCACAAACTACCTGTCATAAAAATTTTTCAGAATTTGAGTGTTAAGTTATTCAGTTGAAATCTTCATAAATAAATTGTATTTTAGCCTAAAGAATAAGATGATTTTTCTCATTTTAAGGCCAAATAACTGGGCTGTGTGTGACTTAAGCTAAGTATATATTGTTAATGTTATCTAAAAATCAATAGTGATTAAAATATTTGAATCAGAAAAACAGAGTTTTTTGTGTATTAGTTTGCTGAGTGGCAGCCAAGTACTTATCTCTATTTACCTTTCCCCCCTTTTTACACTCCCTTGGTTCTTTGTGTAACAGACCAAATCATACTTCCCTATTATAGATCCAGAGAGTTGTTAGTCTCTGAACAAGAACATTCAGAAAAGATACCAGGCATTTCCGTTCTCAAATTTTAAAATAAAGAGCCCATATATTTCCAGAGTGAATTTTAAGGTTTATGACTCTGAAAATTGCAAGTTAAGAAGCACATTAGCAATTATTTCTGAATTGCACCAAAAATTATGGACCAGTTCAAAACAGATTGTTGATGTTCTAATGTCACCATTGGTGCAACAAAAGTCCTTTGCAATAGAGATTTTGGTTTATGACTATATCCATGCCCTGTATCCCTTTGCAACATCATTGGTTTTTTCCTTTTAACAATTTTATTAAAAATAATTCCCTAGGATACAATGTGGTCTGCTGCTTAGAACAGGTTAAGAAAAATGGAACATTTTATTTTCTATTTCTGATCTTTGCCCATAGCAATTTAGTAGCAAGTTCAGTATCTGGGTCTCCCCATTACCCCCCCACCCCCAAATAGGAGTTTCAATTATTATTTATCCTTGAAGATACTTAATTATCAGTAGAAAAGACTTGATGTTATTTAGCGATCTTCAGATCAAAGCATTATAAATGCATCATTTTAATAGCGTGCAAGTATAAAAGCTAAGAAATTATCTGTAGTGTGAGGTTAGTCTCCCCACGCTCCATAATTTTGCTCAGATTGCATGGGGAACCTAGATACTGAAGTTGAGATATACATCCCTTTGAGGAAAAGGAAATTATTTCCTTTGCCTTTTGTTTTGTTTTCTGCATAAAAGGAGTTGCAGATATTTTGTAGATGAAAGGTTTTATTTATCCAAGGATTCCTTTGAACTCAAACTATTTTTTTGCTGACAGTTACTCAGAATATTGTGTATGGGGAAAAAAAACCAAGTCACACTGTAACTGGAAAAGTAGTCACTGTCAGTAGCACTTAGAGGACAGTAAAATGGACAAGACATAGACCTTAAAATGGAAATAAAGTGCTTGCTTTGATGAACAGTTATCAGTGGCTTAATTGGGTATTTCATCATGCGCTGTGATGGGCTGTAGGTTATTTATCATGTTTGTGTGTTCTCTTGAGTCTTCACACAAATGAAAAACTTCTGAATAAGTGTCTTTTAAAGAGAAATTCAAGTTGGACTTTGAACACTGTAATCAATTGTTTAGCCCATAAATACGTGAAAATTCAAGTATTGTAAATAATAGTTTGCTCTTGTTTTTGATCTCCCATTTTCTTTCATCTGTTAGTCCTTTGGTGCTGGAACACCCCTGTGATTGCTTCTGCCCCAGCCTCTCACAATCATTCTGCTCTACCTACTTCTGTTACTGATTATATTAGCTCAACAGCATTTAACTACAGTTTTCATGGTCGATTATTAATGAAAGTTTCATTTTATCTGTAGTATTACTTTGCCAACAAAACTGCTGTGAAGTTAATTACCTGGCAGTTTTTTAAAGGATAAAATTGAAAGAAATGGCTTTTGCTGTTAAATTGTCACGCAGACCTACTTTTGTCATTACAGGATAACAACAGATCCCTTTGATAACTAAGCCAGGTAGGTCAGCTGCTCTCTCTTGTTCAAATGGTTGATGAAATATTCACAAAACTGAAATCTAGCAGGTCTGGAACCTATGGGTTTGCAATTTTGATGACATTTGATTATGTCCTTTGTAGATTGTTCATGTTCTTTGAACTTGTTTGAAAAAAAATGTTTATACTGCCGAGCTGCTCACATTTAAAAGAGAATAAGCAGCTTCTACAAATCAAGGCACCCCAGGCAGCAGACTTGCCTCACAATGGCTGAGAGAGACACCTGGCTGTAGGCACATCAAGGAGCTGCATTGTTAAGCCAGCTGAATTGTGGAGAATGCATGTTCAGCAAATCACAGTTCCTAAAAAGTTAGCGTACTTATAGGCTGCAGATTCCTATCTGCCTTGACTCATTTAAAAAATTACCCTCCATGAAAATATTGAGGCAGTAGTTTTAAGATTTTTTGAAGTTTTTATTTTAATCACCTGGTGCTCATCACAAGCGCCCTCCTTAATCCCCACCACCTCTTTCACCCTTTCCCTGAACCACCTGCCCGGATAACCATCTGTTTGTTCTCTATAGTTGAGTCTGTTTCTTGGTTTGTCTTTCTCTCTTTTTCCCTTTGCTCATGTGATTTGTTTCTTAAATACCACATATGAGTGAAATCATACAGTATTTGTCTTTCTCTGACTAACTTATTTTGCTTAGCATTATACTCTCTAGCTCATCCATGCTGTTGCAAATGACAGTATTTCATTTTTTAATGGCTGAATAGTGTTTCATGTATATGTATATGTATATATATAACATATATATCATATGTTCTGTACCAATGCATCAATCTATGGACACGGGCTGCTTCCATATGTTGGCTATTGTAAATAACGCTGCTATAAATGCTGCATATATCCCTTTGAATTAGTGTTATTGTATTCTTTGTGTAAATATCAGGTAGTGTGATTGCTGGATCATAGGGTAGTTCTATTTTTTTTAACTTTTTGAGGAATCTCCAAACTGTTTTCCAGAGTGGCTGCATCAGTTTTCATTAGTACCACCAGTGCACAGGGGTTCCTTTTTCTCCATATCCTTGCCAACACTTGTGTTTCTTATGTTGTTGATTTTAGTCATTTTGACAAATGTGAGGTAATATCTCATTGTAGTTTTCATTTACATTTTCCTGATGATAAGTGATGATGAACATCTTTTCATGTGCCTATTAGTCATCAGTATATCTTGTTTGGAGAAATGTCCGTTCATATCATCAGCTCATTTTTTAACTGGATTAATTGGGTTTTGGGTGTTGAGTTTTATAAGTTCTTTATGTATTTTGGATAGTAACCCTTTATCAGATATGCCATTTGCATATATTTTCTTCCATCCCATAGGTTGCCTTTTAGTTTTGCTGGCTGTTTCCTTCACTGTACAGACTCTTTTTATTTTCATGTAGTCCCAGTGGTTTATTTTTGCTTTTGTTGCTACAGCCACAAGTTGCTACAGCCAGTGTCAGAGAAATTACTGCCTGTGCTTTCTTGCAGGATTTTTTTTATGATTTCAGGTCTCATACTTAGGTTTTAAACCATTTTGCATTTATTTTTGTGTATAGTGTAAGAAAGTGGTCCAATTTCTTTCTTTTACATGTAGCTGTCTAGTTTTCCCAACATCATTTGTTGAAGAGACTTTTTCTCATTGAATATTCTTTCCTGCTTTGTCAGAGATTAACCATATAGTTGTGGGTTTATTTCTGCATATTCTATTTTGTTCTGTTGATCTATGTATCTTATTTTTGTGTCCTACTGTTTTGATTATTACAGCCTTATAATATAACTTAAAGTGTGGAATTGGGATGCCTCCTTTTCTTCTTCAAGATTGCTTTGGCTATTCTGGGTCTTTTGTGTTTCCATACAAATTTTAGAATTCTTTGTTTTAAATCTGTGTAAAATGCTGTTGGTATTTTGATATGGATTGCATTAAATGTGTAGATTGCTTTGAGTACTAAAGACATTTTTAAAAAAGATTTTATTTATTTGTTTGTCAGAGAGTGAGAGGGGGAGAGAGCACAAGTAGGGGAAGCAGCAGGCAGAAGGGAAGGGAGAATCAGGTTCCCAGCTAGCAAGGAGCCTGATGTGGGACTCAGCTCCAGGACCCTAGGATCATGACCTGAGTTGAAGGCAGACTCCTAACCTACTGAGCCAAACAGGTGTCCCTAGTATAGATGTTTTGACATTATTTGTTCTTCCAGTCTACGAGCATGAACTACGTTTCCATTTCTTTGTGTTGTCTTAAGTTTCTTATATCAGCATTTTATGGTTTTCAGAGTATAGGTATTTCACTTTTTTCGGTAAGTTATCTTATTATCTTTAGTGTAGTTTTAAATGGGGTTTTCTTAATTTCTCTTTCTGCTACATTATTGGTGTATAGAAATGCAATGAGTTTCTAAACATTGATTTTTGTATCCTGTGTCTTTACTGAATTTATTTATCAGTTCTAGCAGACTTTTTGGTGGAGTCTTTTGGGTTTTTATATACAGTATCATATCGTCTGTAAATAGTGAAAGTTTTACTTCTTTTCTACCAATTTGGATGGCTTTTATTTCTTTTGTTATCTGATTGCTGTGACTAGGGCTTCTAGGACTGTGTTGGATTAAAGCATCCTTGTCTTACTCCTGACCTTAGGGAAAATGCTCTTGGTTTTTCCCCATTGAGGATGATGTTAGCTGTGAGTTTTTCATATATGGCCTTACATTATGTTGAGGTATATTCCCTTCAAACCTACTTTGTAGAGAGTTTTTTTTTTTTTTTTAACATGAATAGATTTTGTACTTTGTCAGATGCTTTTTCTGCATCTATTGAAATGATCATGTGGTTCTTACCTTTCTCTTACTAGTTTTAAGACTTTTAATTAGGAACTTTCTGTGTGCTGTTAGGGCGAGTGAGGCATGATCTCCATCACAGGTTGTCCAGAGCGAATAAAATTACTTGACCCCCAGTTAAATTTGAATTTCAGAAAACAAGGATGTGCCATGTACTCTGTATTGTATCTGGAAACCATACATTTGGGTTCTATTTTTTTAATCTTATATAGAAATTACATTTATTTTGTCACAAATAGTAAGAATTCATGAACATTGCAAAAATGAAATTCAGATTGATATTATAATGTTATTTTGCCAAAATTTCATGTAATTTAGTTTGGGGAAGTTTTGAGATTTTTAAAAAATATTTTAAAGTATTGATTTCCAAATTTTAGTACCTATCTGGTTCTTACTTGGATAACTGATAAAATTCATTAAAATATGATCAAGATGGCCCTAACATTTCCCCCTCAACTTGACCAAACTTTAGAAGGGCTTCTTCTTGACTGTGGGTACCTGATCTCCCTTTTCTTAGAACATTTACTGGGGTAAACTTGCAAATTTTTCTTTGCCCCTTTGAGATGTAAAACTTCCCTAGCCTCTTTCATTTTTACAAACCATTGATATCTTTCTCAAGAACTGGGAGCCATTCCTTTGAAATGTAATAAAGGAAGATAGTGTCCCTGTCTCCCAGTTTCTGTGTTAGGGTAGGAGCCTACCTTCAATAATAAATAATTAGCAAATACAGATACTGTAATCGCATCGACCAGTTTCCTCAACATTTTTCAATACTTTTCCACTAACTCACACCACAGTGCTTAAAAATCCTCCCAGTTTTTGTGTCAGCAGAATTGAGCTTAGTTCTATATTAAAATCCCTCTCCCCTACTTGCAATAGACCTAATAAAATTATCTTGGTGTTTTGACAAGAGTCCAGTCCATTTTTTATTTCGACAGGTGGGACAAGAGCTAGGACTTCTTTGTTAAGTTCCCCGGGTGATTCTGATACTCTCCTAAGTTTGAGAACCATTTTATTTTTAGTGATAACATTACAAAACAAAACAAGTATTATTAGGTTCCTATACATTATGGTTTAGATAGGAAGACAAAAAATAAAACAAACCAATGCAATAGTATTTGAGAAATACTTTGACCAAGATGTGACCAAATGTTTCTGTCTACTCTACTTCTTTTTTTAAATTTTATTAACATATAATGTATTATTTGCTTCAGGGGTACAGGTCTGTGAATCATCAGTCTTACACAATTCACAGCACTCACCATAGTACATGCCCTCCCCAGTGTCCATAACCCAGCCACCCTATCACTCTCCCACCACCCCCCAACAACACTCGGTTTGTTTCCTGAGATTAAGAGTCTCTTATGGTTTTTTCCCCTCCCTGGTTCCATCTTGTTTCATTTTTTCCTTCCATTCCCCCCACAGCTCCCCGCCCTGCCTCTCAAATTCCTCATATCAGAGAGAGCGTATGCTGATTGTCTTTCTCTGATTGACTTATTTTGCTTAGCATAATACCCTCTAATTCCATGCACGTTGTTGCAAATGGCAAGATTTCTTTTTTTGATGGCTTCATAGTGTTCCATACACACACACGCGTGCACACACACACACGCGCACACACACACACACACACATACACACATACCACATCATCTGTTGATGGACATCTAGGTTCTTTCATAGTTTGGCTATTGTGGACATTGCTTCTATAAACATTTGGGTGCACGTGCCCCTTTGAATCACTGCATTTGTATTTTTAGGGTAAATACCCAGTAGTGCAATTGTTGGGTCATAGGGTAGCTTCTATTAAAAATTCTTAATAAAGACTTTTGCTTTTGGTTGACTACTCCAATTCAGTGTTCTGCAAAGAACTTCATTATTTCTTGAGTATGAACTTTCTGGCAAGTTGTGTCTGGCCTCTTGGCAGCTAATGGTTTCTGTAGATGCTTTTTGCATAGATTTGCCCAGACACTCATCTGGCCTGTAGTAGGTGACCAGGAATATGGAAACCAGCAATACTTCCTTTGTATGGTAGTATAGGACCACAGAAATGACCAGGCAACATTAAATAGTACAAAACATCCATGTTAAATCGTGTAGACTATAAGATTCTGAATGAGGACTTCTGAATGGATTTGCAGTAGGACATGGAGAAATGGGGAGGTAAAAAGGAAAGAATATTCACAAATTAGCATATGTTCTCCATTGTATTAGAGAAGGTTTCTTTAATTCAATACTATTGACATTTTGGGCCAGATAATTCTTTGTTGTAGAAGGCTTTCCTGTGCATTGCAGTATGTTTAGCAACATCCCTGGCCTCTGCATGCTAGTAGAATCCTCCAAGTTTGACAAAAATGTGCCCAGTTTTGGTCCTTTGTGTGTCAAAATAGCTCCATGTTGACAACCATTGTACTAGACAAAACGTTTACATGGACTTCACTGAGGTGGAGTCACATAGAATCATATTTAAAGCATCACTTAGGTTTTATTGGAATATTTTACATATGAAGGACTATACTTTTTACATGACCAATAAATGTTTTCATACAAGGAAAAGAAAAACAAGTGTACTGACAGTTTTGAAGACTATCATCTGCTCACTGAACAATTCAGATGGGTACATCTGTGTTCATTTAGTTACCACAAAATTTATGGTAGGATTATGTGACATCAATTTGTCTCACTCCTAATTTGTTATTTTACCTTCATCAGGTTCTATGCATAACCTCTACACTCATCCTTGGGTTTCAGTCTTACAGAGTTTAAGACTTGATTAAAAACAGTGTGGGGTCCCTGGGTGGCTCAGTTGGTTGAGCAACTGCCTTTGGCTCAGGTCATGATCTTGGAGTCCCGGGATCAAGTCCCGCATCGGGCTCCTTGCTCTGTGGGTAGCCTGCTTCTTCTCTG
Organism: Procyon lotor; assembly: GCA_028646535.1. NCBI lineage: Eukaryota > Metazoa > Chordata > Mammalia > Carnivora > Procyonidae > Procyon > Procyon lotor. The sequence goes on along the minus strand of CM053608.1, from coordinate 81,766,100 downwards.
ACCTCTCCCCTCTCATGTTCTCTCTCTCTCTCTGCTTCAAATAAATAAAATAAAAATAAATCTTTAAAAAAAAAAACAGTGTGTAGATGTGTTTGTGTGTGTATATGTTTGTATGTAAATATGGTGATATTTCCATAAATTCTTTTTTTTCCCACAAATTCTTTTTAAAACAAGCTTCTTTATAGCAAAGTCTGTTTAAAAATAGTAACAACAAATCCTCAAAAATCATTCAGATGGAGTTGTATATGCATTTCTAGCTAAATATAACAGGAAACATCTTGACACAGCCTCTTTTTCTCTAGAGACTTCTCAGGTAATATGCAGTTTCTCTCCTGCTCTCCAGTAGCCCATTTTCTGAATCCATTTCTATTTTAGTAGAAACTTTTTCCTTTAGGCTTTCCTGGGTCATAGAAGTAGATACCTGTCCTAGATGCTAGTTGCCCACCAGACTTTGAATCAACTTCCCAAGTACACCACTACTTTTAATTATCAAAAGAAAGACCCCCTCACCCATCCTCATTTCAGACATCATCAAGGATATATGTAAATGGAGGAAAGAATGGTTCCTTGCAACCAAATGTCAGTGCTTTCTTTTGAGCACTTCTTTTTTTTTTTTT
>CM053608.1:81714304-81764983 GCA_028646535.1 Procyon lotor | reverse complement strand
TTTTTTTTTTTTTAAATTTTATTTATTTATTTATTTGACAGAGAGAGAGAGAGATCACAAGCAGGCAGAGAGGAGAGAAGCAGGCTCCCTGCTTAGCAGAGAGCCTGATGTGGGGCTCGATCCCAGGACCCTGAGATCATGATCTGAGCCAAAGGCAGAGGCTTTAACCCACTGAGCCACCCAGGCGCCCCTATATCAGGACTTTAAAGAAGATTAAGCCTACTTGTCTTAAAAAATCAGTGAATGAGGGAATACCAATTTGCTGATTCACCTTCAGCCAGCTGTGGGTCTAGGGAAAATTCCTTTCACTGTAGATTTTATTTCCTCTGATGGATCTAGTTTTCAGTTAATATGATTTTCAAGACTCTGTGGATCATCATTTCCCTCCTGATGATAGGAAAAGGACTGAATTTCAAGTTATCATCAGTACAAGATACATGTAATGCAACACCAGCATCATTCTGTGAAGAGTGATCAAGCTCTTCATAATGTCTCCCCTCAGCTGCCATTTACCTCAGTAGGGCTAGTGTCTCACAGGTCTATTGTTTCCCAATTCACTTCCATTCAGATGTAGGTAGGGGGCTTATTTTTAATTGACTTATCTACTACCTGTTCATGAAATGTTTGTGGAAGACTTAAAGTCATTTCGTATTCTTTGTAATCATGTTTCTCTGGTGCTCTGATGAGCATGCTGTATTATAATTAACAATTTGACAATTTGAGTAATAGTTTGCTTTAAATCGTAGTGTATAAATACTTTCTTGAACTATAGTTTGAACTTTCAAATGATTTTGATGTATAATGAAACTTAATATGAAAGAAAGAACAAATGTACAAGTATTTCTTGGGTGTCCTGACTTAGGTTTCTGAGCAGGTTGACTCATTAACTAAGAGAAGACAGTTTCCTTTCTATAGAAGTTAGCAAAATGGTGGCCTAAGTGCAACTTCTTGAGTCTTACCTCATGGGAAATTATAACATAACTTCAATAAGTTGTAATAGCTTCCTGTGGCTGCTATAAAAAATACCACAAACTTGTGGTTTAAAACAACAGAAATTTATTCCATCATATTACTGGAGGCCAAAGTCTGATATCAGTTTCATATGGTCAAATCAAGGCTGCACTTCCTCACAAAGCTCCAGGGGAGCTATATCTTGTCTTTTCCAATTTCTGGTAGCTCCTGGCATTCCTTGGTTTGTGGCTGCATCAGTCCAGTCTCTGCTCTGTGGTCCTACTGCCTTCTCTTCTCCTTTACTTTTCCTTCATAAGAATTCATGTGATTGCATTTATGGCCCACCCTCATAATCCAAGATAATTTCCTCATCTCAAGCTCTTTAACTTGTTCATATCTGCAGACCCCTTTTTGGTCATTTAAGATAACACTCACAGGTTATAGGGATTAAAATGTAGATATCTTTTGGAATCCGTTATTTAGCCTGTCACTCAAGTGTTACCAGGATGTGTAATATTTAATAGATAAATAGCATGATCTAAATTACTAATAACAGTGCTTTTAAGGAATTAACAGTATTTTTCTCTAAGAATTTAGAAAATCTAAAGTGGCAAATTTGGGGACAGTTGGCTTTTGAACCAGAGCATTACAAAACACAATTTAAAATGAAATTTGCAGAGTTTGTATAGATTCACGGTTTTGTAGAATTGCCTATTAGAGTTTGTGTTAGTTTTAGATTGTTTGTTACCATTGCTTGTCCACACCTTTGAATGTTTTCTAAAACCTAAAAATCTGCTATGTCAATATTTTCTGGTCTCTAGGTATTATAGTGATGAGAATTTTAAAATGGAGTTTCTTTCTTATCCATACATAGAATTGATAAATATTTGTGTATTTTGGAAGCTGTGAAAGAACTGCACAAGGGTTTTTTTTTTTATTTTTGCCCACTCCATATTAAGGGTCTTATCTTTCATCATCATATAAGACTTCCAGATAACGTGGAACTGATCCATTACATCTTATATTGATCCCAGGCTCTCCTTTTCAGATCATCATAACCAGGATCTGATACACAGTAGTAATCACTGGGCTCTCATCTAAAATCAAAACTTCCTCCCTGGCCCAAGCTGTTCTTTATTAGACCTCTTCTCCATTACACATTCCCCAATTCTGACACTTTGTCTTATGATTCGATTATGAATTGCTCTCATCATTGCTTTGATGCTGACCAGAAGCCTAGAGACAGACTTCTTATGTCTTTCTACAGATATTCCTGGGCAGTGATTCTTTTCTACCCTCTAATCACCCTGCTTGCTCCAGGTGTCTTGTGATATAGTTATGCTTCCTCTTGACACCAAAGCACAATTATGGCATAGTAAAATATAATAATGTGAAGAAATCCAAATATTATGGTCAGTATCTTGAAAATGCTTATTTTCCTTAGCTGAATTATGAGAATGAATTGTTCAGGCTGCAATCTCCTAGGTTATTGGTACATTAAAGGTAGAATATAAGAAACTATGATCTTACTGACCTGTGTTTTGGAAAAGACTGGCCCATAAACATTGATTGATTCATTTAATCAACAAGAATATTTTTATTTGCCAAGACCTTTGCTAGGCTAGGTAACATGGATAAAATGATAAAAACAGACTTGCTTTGTGTCTTCTTGGGGCTTTCTTGATAGGGGAGTTACGAAATCAAATGCATTTGCATTCATAATTGCAAATTATAATTTGCAATAAAAGACTTCTTCTAGGAAAAGTCAGAGCATGTAACCTAGTTGAAGGGAGGCGTTCAAAGAAGATTTCCATAAACAAGCAATATCTTTATGGATATTTGAGGAATGAATGGGAAATGAGCAGGATGGGGTGGTGGGTGTGAGGAGAGAACATTCTATGCAAAAGCACATGTACAGACGTCCTGTGGTAAGAGGGATTGTGGCATCTTGAAGAGATTTAAATAAGACAAATAAGGTTGAAACAGGAAGTCATTTTCAGTACTGTAATACTGGTAGAGTGGGTAAGAATCAGATTATCTGCTTTTAGGCATTTTGGAGATTTAGCCTTGCCAGAAAAATTATAGGGAACTATTGGATACTCTAAGCAGAAGTATATGTGATCAGGTTTTGTTTTAAAAAAAAGATAATTTACTGTGTGGAGATGAGTTTATAGGAAAGGAAGAATGAATATAAGAAGTCTAGTTAGAAGACTACTATAAAAATAGAGATGAAAATGGGAATGACAGAATCCCATGAAAATGGGAAAAATAGAGTTGAAAAACAGAATGACCATTCTGTTTTTCCATATTCTTTGATTTTGTCCTTTTCTGGCTTTCGGCATTGTGCTTGGATCACTATAATTTGTTTAAGGAACAGTAAAAATTTATTAATGAATAAATCCAGCTATGGTTTGGTGTAGGAGAAGAACTTGAACCAACTACGCTGTGTTTGTTGTTAGATGTTTGTTGTTTGTCACCAATGTTCATGCTCAATTTGAAAAACTTGAAAGTTATATATCATGAAAATACAGAGACCAAAATGTTCTAAATAGGTAGTTTAGTTGGTTAAGTGTTCATGATCCTAGGGTCCTGGAATCAAGCCCCACTCGGGCTCTCTGCTGAGCAGGGAATCTGCTTCTCCCCCTCCTCTGCCTGCCATTTCCCCTGGTTGTGCTTTCTCTTTCTCTCTGTCAAACAAACAAACAAACAAACAAACAAACAAACAAACTCTTTAAAAATGAAAAAAAAAATGTTTTAAATATAGCAAATCACTCATTTGTGCATTAGGGAAAGAAGTTAGAGGAGTTCTAAGGATATAGGACAGACATCCCATATTTCAATCCTGTGGGCCAGAAAGTTATTAAGCAAAATTAAAGGTCTGATTAAGACTGCAAAGAGTATAGAGATTTCTGAGGTTCTTGGTAATTATGCGATAGAAATTTAATCCAAATTGGCAGGAAATTAGTCTTTGAAGGATAAGAAGATGATAACTAGGTCACTTGACAATATGGTGTGAATATTTTGTCTGAGCTTAAGAAGAGGTCATTCTAACTGCTTCATTAAGACTCAAATACTCTATAAAATGAAGATATTCTGAATATGTCAGGCTTTAGAAAAAGAAATCAAGGAATTACAAAGAGATATTCTAAATTGCAAGTGCTTGATGTACATCCAAAAGTTGAATTAATTGCCATAAAAATATGAAGTAAATATTTCTGTGGTAAATTCAAATGTACACCTAAAGTACTTAAAATATTGTGAGTTAAAATAAAGTTGAGACTTTGAAAATGTTCTCTGTTGGTTTTATGAGTTAGGCTCATTGAGATCTGGGTGCCTCATCAAGAGCCCTAGTGTGTTCTGTGCAGTGAAGGGGCAGAGTTGCTGCAGCAGCACAGCAAGGACCTGCATTAATTGGCTTCTACAGGGAGACTAGTATTTTCCTTTCTTAAATTTTTTTTTTTTAATTTTCGGAGATCAGGTTCAGAGCCTGACAAGTTTATTTACCTGGGGAAGTAGATTTTAGTTTCTAGAAGAAAAGATTAAAAACACAACCTAAAGTGATAGGATAATCCTTTGATGATGGATAATGATGACACAAATTGCCATTGATTAAAGAACCGCTTTACCTATTTATTTTATTTATTTACCTACAAATTTCTGTGCTTCACAGTAGGATTCTTCTAACCTTGTTGAGAAAGGAGGAGGCCTGGCAGATAATATCCAGGGCATTATTTCTAGGGTCCAGTTAACCAAGGATAGTTATTTATCTTACTAAAACCCATTTGTAGGACCCACAAAATTATAATGTAGTAGATCAATACAAGGCTTTAGAAGCCTACACATTTGGGTTAGATCTTTTTTTTTTTTTTAATTTTATTTATTTATTTTTTTTCAGTGTTACAAGGTTTATTGTTTTGCACCACACCCAGTACTCCATGCAATACGTGCCCTCCTCAATACCCACCACCAGGCTCGCCCAACCCCCACCCCCCTCCCCTCCAAAACCGTCAGTTTGTTGCTCATAGTCCACAGTCTCTCATGGTTCATCTCCCCCTCTGGTTTCCCCCCATTCACCCCTCTCTTCCTTCTCATAATGCCCTCCATGTTTTTCTTTATGCTCAGCACGTAAGCGAGACCATAAGGTAATTGGTTCTCTCTGCTTGACTTACTTCACTCCGTATAATCTCTTCCAGTCCCATCCATGTTGATACAAATTTGGATATTCGTCCTTTCTAATGGAGGCATAATATTCCATTGTGTATATGTAACATTTGGGTTAGATCTTGACTGTACCAGTTATTTGCCATGAGACCTTAGTCATAGTACTTAACTTTTCTAGGCCTTATTTTCTTATATCTACAAAGGAGGTAATAATACTATTTACTTCCTACAATTATTGGGAGGATGAAATTACTTCATAAATGTAAAGAACTTAGTACAGTGAGTAGCATATAATAAACTAAAAAATTATAGCAACTACTCTTAACTAGAAGGCTTTTCAAATCATTTATGATCTTTTTTTTTTTTAAAGATTTTATTTATTTGACAGAGAGAAACATAGTGAGGGAGGGAACACAAGCAGAGGGAATGGTAGTAGGAGAAGCAGGCTTCCTGCTGAGCAAGGAGCCTGATGTGAGGCTCAGTCCCAGGACTCTGGGATCATGACCTGAGCCGAAGGCAGACACTTAACGACTGAGCCACCCAGGCGCCCCAATCTTTTTTTTTTTTAAAGATTTTATTTATTTATTTGACAGAGAGAGAGAGAGATCACAAGTAGGCAGAGAGGCAGGCAGAGAGAGAGGAGGAAGCAGGCTCCCTGCTGAGCAGAGAGCCTGATGTGGGGCTTATTGCCAGGACCCTGAGATCATGACCTGAGGTCCATCCCAGGACCCTGAGATCATGACCTGAGCCGAAGGCAGAGGCTTTAACCCACTGAGCCACCCAGGCGCCCCTCATTTATGATCTTTATCTAGTTCTCATCACAGAAAGAATAAAAAACTTTTGAAGTGTATTATGCCAGTAATGCAAATATAATGAATATTCTACAAAACACAGATTCTCAGACAATTTTAGGGAAAACATTACTTTGAGATTTATGACTAAAACATTATTATAAACTTCAATAAAAAATTGTTTGCCCTATTGAAACATTTACAGTATTCTCCTACTATGAGAGCCATAGATGGAGAAGTGTTAACGGCATATTGTATGAGTTTTTCTTATATTCTTGGGAAAATATTAACTGTTTAGGCAAGTTCAGCAGAAGTTAGTGACTAGAGGGAATTAAACTAATGCATACATTGGATAGAATATCCTAGTATTTTCTTGATTTGTTCAAATAGGAGAAATCATATAATTTTTTTTGAAAAGTGCAATTTATATGAAAATGTAATTTCTAGACATTCAGTAGCCCATTTACAAGGTAAAAATCTGTTGTCATAAATCCAACATAATGCAGTTTTACATTTTCATGACTATTTATCAAAATGAAATATTTTTCTGCAGGCACGATAGCTTATTATTATACATTTAGAGTTGTTAAAGATTCATATTTTGTTTTAGAAACAGACTATTATTTCTGACTGACTGCTTTGGGTTTTAAAACCAATATTGTCATTAGCAAAGAAGCATGCTAAGTTACATAAGCAAAAACAAAATCAAGCTATATTTGAACAGTACCTCAGAGGAAGTTTTTCAAGAGGTTATTTAGGTAATTTAAAGTGTATGTTTTTTCTCCGATGTTCTGATATGCTACATATAGATAAAGTTTAATTGCCTTTGGGTGACTATTTTTAAAGGAATCTCAAAGCTAAATCTTAATCCCTTAATTTCTAAGTATCTCACAGTTTTACCCTTGTGATCATCTGGTTTACTGCTTCTTTGCTAATTAATCTTAGAAAAATTCCTCTAAGAATTCCTACTTAGTCTGTATATAAGTATACAAGTATCTGCTGTTGATAGTATTTTGAAAGAACCATATTATAGATTATGGGGAGCATCTGCCTCACTCACAGTCTTTTTTTCTTTTTTCTTTTTTTGAAAATCTTTCTCCTCTATGTGATTGAACTTTTACAGCCATTTTTTTTTTTTTTTAATCACACGATCCCCACCCTCTGAATCAAGGCTTAGCTATTAAGATTCTCTTTCCTATTATGTGAATTCTTGAGCCAGTAGTTAGTTGCAGTCTTCACTGGCTGAATTTTCATTTTGAGGAAGTGCTGATCTATAATATCCTCAAAAAGAGGGAAACCTAGTTTTCAGAGAGAGAGAGTGAACAGATGATGCAGAGAGAAGCATCTTCAAGTTCATGAAATTCCCTAGAAGTCAAAGAGAGTAATTTCTGTTTCTTAGCACTTACCATTTGCTGGTTCCAGACACTCATGAGAATCACTTATCCGTGATTTTTTATAAGCTATTCCTGTGTCCTTATAACAAATTTCAGTTTGTTGAAGTAGCTTGTGTGAGTTTCTGCTATTTGCAACCAAAGAACCTCTACTAAGGAGGTAATCAAATCTATGGCCTTGTGTAGGGAAAAAATGTGATGGTCATAGTGGTGGAATCTTTTCCTATGAAATTGTGCAAGTCTGTATTTATACACCCTGTAAAAGCATTGGTAGTCATTAGTAACAAAAGATAATGAAAAGCATGTATAATTTTAGGAATTCTTATCCATCGACAAAAAAGAAGAACATGATTACTTCATAGGCTAGGAAAGCTTTTTCAGCATCTTTGAGGAAGAACTTAAATAATTTATAAAGCACAAATAGAAAACTACAGAAGGATTTCCAAGAGTAATTTTTACGATCAGGAATTTTTGCCTCTGATTTAGACTCTTTTGACTCCTTCCACTGTATATATTATCAGAGAGAATTTAAGTAATTCTCCTGTAATCATGGTAGATATATGCCAAAGCTGAGATCAATTCTAAGACACATGTTTTCAGCTGCTCTGCTGTTCTGCCTCCTGAGGTGATCCTAAAATTTGGAGGTTGCCAAGCTTAACCCCTCTAGGAAATACGTTTTGCAAGTAGTGGTATGTACAAAAGAAGGATATGAGGAAAGGAAGCTTCTGATACTCCTTATCTACATCCCTTACTCCTAGGTATTCATCTCTACCTGACTCTGCCCATTCCCAGGCTCAGGCCCACTAGAGAGTATAAAATGCTTGAATATTAACATTATTTAGTAACATGCAGCTATAAATTACTCATGTTTTCTGCCCCTGCCTGGACTTTTCTTGTAATTTTGTGGGATTAGGAGTCATATTTGATATTTTAGAAAGCGGGATATTGGCACTGAGAATCTTCCAAAGAAAAGAGGCTTCTACTGTAAGATATTTGCTTCTTTATTATTTTTTTTTGTTTTTTTAAATTTTTTTTTATTTGCTTCTTTATATACTATTTAAGTAATGGCTCATTTTTATATACTATTTAAGTCTTTCTGTGGGTGAATGACCATCTTTGTCAGCTGTCACAATTTAAAATTGGACCCTAAAGACCTAATAGTTCTTATTACTTTAAATAAAGCTGATAGCATCAAATGACTCCAGTATAATTTTATTTTAAGTGTATTTAGGTGGCTATCTATAGTTGACAGTGACAAATGAGTATAGCTTAAGGCTCTTTTCATATGCATTGATCTATGCTAAAAAGACCAATAGAGCTCTTATTGCAGTATGTTCTGAGTCCGAGAAACAATGGACAAATTTATGATGAGGCAGTTACCTAACTATAGCAAAATATGCTAGCTTTTTTTTTTTTGATGAATGTGAAAATAAACACTATGGCTACTATAAAAATGACTAAAAACATCTCTGATAGAATTACTGTAATTTTCTTCACTTAGAGAAATTCCATGCCATGTGATTGGGGGTGGGCAGGTCATACTTATAGTGCCAGAGATTGGCTTAGATGGAGAGATAACAAGCAAGTTGCTTAAGTTATTATTGCTTCTACAAGTCTATCAGGAAAAAGGAACAACATTAGGAATAATTGATAGTGAAGGGATGAGGGAGATAAAAAGAGATGGACTGGGAAGAATTTAATGACTCTTTGTGGCTTTACATCTGTCACAGTTTCTGTGCTACATTAAAGTTTCATTATTTTCACATTTCATGTTTTCATATTTTCCCATCCTCTTCTTTCTGCTAAATTTACCAAGTAATACAATGTAGATAATGGAGAACTATTTCTATAAATGTCATCGAATGTGTTACTGAAAATGGATAGAGTGTTTCACTGATGCATTTCCTTCAAAATACATTTTCAATTAGCAGAGTATTTGTGTACAAAACATAGTCCTTTAAAAGTTACATAAAAAATAGACTATCGGGGCACTAAGCCTCTGCCTTCGGCTCAGGTCATGATCTCAGGGTCCTGGGACTGAGCCCCACATCGGGCTCTCTGCTCAGCAGGGAGCCTGCTTCCCTACCCCCTGACCCCCGCCTGCCTCTCTGCCTACTTGTGATCTCTCTCTCTCTCTCTCTGTCAAATAAATAAATAAATAAAATCTTTAAAAAAAAATAGACTATCATATGACAAAAATTAAAGCCTAAAATCATGAATATTTGTATCTATGTTCAATTTCAGTGGATCAAATGGTTGTGTCATTCTGCTTTTACAAACTTAATTTTCTTATGATACTTAGTGTTTATGTAGACATGTATACCTCTCATTTCCTTGACTTCTCATTTACTACAGGATACATTTTAATAGTAATTTCTGTTAATTTTACCAATGAGTTAAATATATTTTATGTGTAAATATCTGAGAGTATTGATTGGAATGATTTTCATAATCTTATATATTAGCATTAATAATTGTTTAAAGAAATTCTTCATTCAGAGTTAAGACAGAAACCATGATTGTATTCTGTCTCCATAACTGAATCATCCAACTTCTTGAAAGAACTTGTATTTTTGGTGCTTTGATTGAGTAGAAGCGAAAAGATTTTAATACTTGTCCTAAGCACATGCCTTCCATGGATGTGTGGAGGAGGGCTATAACTCCAGATGCCACTATTTCAATCAATTTTGGATCAGCGCTGCAAAGACACAGTGAGGGCAAGGATCACATCTTCATTTACCATGTATTTCTTTCACTCCCTATTTTGCCCTGTACACAACCGTGCTTAGCTTTGGAAAGCATATAGGACTGAGTGTCTTCAGGTGAATATAGTTTGTCTTCACGCATCTTCATTCTCCCCTCCTGTCAGTTGTAGGGAATATGCTTGTCAATGATTGTTAAATGTGTTTTTAAATACTACATTTTTGGGGGGATGCCTGAGTGACTCAGTCAGTTAAGTGGTTGCTTTTGGCTCAGGTCATGATCCCAGGGTCCTGGGATCAAGTCCCATATCAGGCTCCTCGTGCTGGGGGGAGCCTGCTTCTCCCTCTCCCTACCCCCTCCCCCTGACTCATGCTCTCTTTCTCGCTCTCGCTTTCTATCTCAAATAAATAAATAAAATCTTAAAATACCCTACATTTTTTTAAAAAAAGGTTTTGTTTATTTGAGAGAGAGTGTGCGTGTGCGCAAGCACGAGTTGAGGGAGGGGCGGAGGAGAGGGAGAAACAGACTTCCCACTGAGCAAGGAGCCTGACATGGGGCTCCACATGGGGAGGGGCGGGTGAGTGTCAATGTGGGGCTTGATCCCAAGACCCTCTGAGCCCAAGTCAGACGCTTAACCGACTGAGACACTCAGGCATCCCTGAATGTCACGTTTTAAATTCCACTCTATTTGCTTGTCTTCATGTAAGAAATAGCTAAAACAGCACCAGCCATACAGTGTGAGTATTGTTGGTGCTAGTAAGTCTAAGAATTACCTGATTCCACTGCCATTTGTTTTACTGAACTAAATCAACATCTCTTCCTTACTTATCCATGTGTTGTAGAATGACAGATGGAGATAGTCTTATGGAATTAAATGTTGGGTAAAGCTATGATTTTTTTTTTTTTTTTAAGATTTTATTTGTCAGAGAGAGCACACAAGCAGGGGAAGCAGGCTCCCTGCTGAACAATGAGCCCAATGTGGGACTTGATCCCAGGACCCCAGGATCATGATGTGAGCCCAAGGCAGACACTTAACTGACTGAGCCACCCAGGCATCCCAAAAGCTGTGATATTCTGATTGGGAATTAAATTTGTCTTCATCAGGAAATATTGCTGAATTAACATCATTACTTGTAGTATATTGTACTCTTTTGGGGTGGCTTTTCATTTGGACTTCCATAATGTTTTATAATAAAAAGTATTAATTGTTAGGACCCAGTCTGCCTCCTTTAGAAAATCTAAGTTGTATGTGATGCATTTATGGTTTATAGGTGGGCAAGTTAAAGAACAGTTAAGAATAGAAAATGCTTTCATCGACATCTATTTCATTGACATCTATTCATTGACATCTATATGATGTGAGAAAATATTATATAATATCAAGATAGTTTGCTGTATTCGTATACTTTATTCAGTTAAGCATTTCTTTGTGCTACTTAAGTTGTGTGTAAAATGATAAAACCATGGCTAGAGCTGACAAGGTTGAACTGTACCCTGTGGCTGCCATCTTCATGTACATCGGTCACAGTCATGTGTACCTGTGCTTGACCTTCTAGGCAGCTCTTGTGAATGAGAAAAAGATGGAGGCTTGGAGCTGGAAAACCTGAATTCAAATCCTGGCTTTAACTCTTCGTGGATTTCTGGTTTTGATTAATCCCATTTTCTTTTTTGAGCCTCAACTCTTCCTTATGTCAAAAACAGACAAATTGTGTGAGATAATGCATGAAAGCATTTGTAAACTCTAGAGAGTTTCCTAAATTTAAAATGTTGGAATTATTATAAAATGTGTAGGCAGGTATTATTATCGAGTAAATGAAAAGCACTTTCAATGAAAATGTCATGCCAGCAGGGACTTTGCCAGAATATCTTACCCAGGGCTCCTTTGAAAGCTGGACGCAGATCCTTGATTGGCAGTAGCATGCTTGGAGCACTACATGGCCCTGCTTCAGTGCTCCCACTGTGTTTCCACAAAGCTTGCTCATTGTTAATTAAATTGAGCCAAGAGTGTCAGCATTTATTAGGCTAGACTCTGGACAAGCATGGATCTGTGAGAGCAAAAAAGAATTTAAAATTTGAGAAAGGTTATTGAAAATATAGAGGTTTTGAGGTTTAATACCTTGTCTTCTTGTATAATTTAAAAATAGTCATCTGTATCCAAACAAGGAAAATGCAAAAGAAATGTCCAGCTTTGCTAATGCTGATGGACATGTGGGTCTTTCAGTGCCATTGAAGCATTTAGATTTTTATCCCCAAGAGGTCTGCAGTCTTCACTCAGCTGGAACAAGTGGAAAAGGATCTCAGAGATAACAATGTTATAGCTAGAATGTCTAGAGTCATTTTCATCTGGATTTTACTTTCTACATCTTTAAAGCAGAAAGGAAAAAAAGAGCCTCGTTCTTTTTTTTTTTTTCCTGAGTAGCATAGCTTACATCTTGAAAAGCTATTGACAGACTCCAATTTCTCTGATATATTTAACCAGAAGGAGCTCTTGATGATGAGTGATCATTTACAGATACTTTTAAAGGCAGGAGTTAATGGAAGTGAGAATAAAGGGAGAAATTATTCCTATTCTTTACTGTGTCTTCCAGTTAAAAGATTTTTAGCCTCGTCTGAAGGAAACCTGCCTCATTCACCTGGCTGGTGATTATCGATGAATACTGACTTACATCTTTACCATGCCAGCATTGAAGTGTCTCGTTTTTTCTTTATCTTTGAGAATACTTGTTCTTTGAGTCATTAAAGTCAGATCTAAAAGGGTTTTCTCTCACTTTATTTTTTTTTTCACTTTACTTTATTTTATTTTATTTTTTTTTTTAAAGATTTTTATTTATTTGACAGCGAGAAACACAGCGAGAGAGGGGACACAAGCAGAGGGAATGGTAGCGGGAGAAGCAGGCTTCCCGCGGAGCAGGGAGCCTGATGCGGGGCTTGATCCCAGGACGCTGGGATCTGACCTGGGCCGAAGGCAGACGCTTAACGACTGAGCCACCCAGGCACCCCTTCGCTTTACTTTAAATAAGAGCATAGTCAATTTAAGGAGTGTGTGTAGAAATAAATTGCACTTTGGTGCTTCTCTAATAACCAAAAGAAAAAAAATGGGACAATGTTCTTGGAACTAAAGAGGGTTGTGCTCATATTTACCAGTATTTATATGGAACCAAGTGATTCTTAAACAGATTAATATTAGTCAGTGACACATTAACATATCCCAGTATATCTGAAATCACGGCCAGGTATTCCTGTCTGTGTTACTGTGTGAAGGTATTACTATCAGCTACACATTTTTGCCTGTCAGCAGCTCCAATCTGTACAAATTTCCATGCTTATTTTTCAGAAGATTTGTTGAGTATATATAAAGGGTATTTTTAAAAAATATTGGATTACAGTTTACTGTAAGTTAAAATTATAATGAATGAATTGGTACACATTAAATGACATTAAAAATAATCTCCTTTAAAAATAGAAACAAATACTACATAGTTGTTTTATAATTTTTGATTAATTTTATCATAAATTAATTTGAGATAATCTCTTACATTTGATTTCCTGCCTTACAGGGATCAAACAAGATCAGTTCTTTTCAATGTTTCTAATTTTCAAAGTAGTTAAAATTTCATGTTTCATTGTAATAATTTTTAACTACTCAGTCTATTTATAACAATCAACGAGAGAAATAAAATGGATCTATGAAGAAACATCTATTAATGAGCAAGTATATGGGGATTAGAAAAGTCTGTCTGAATCACAAGGCAGAGATGGCATTTAGTATCCAAGTCCACTTTCAGACAAAATTAGCAAAGGCTGCAGTGAAGTTAAAGCCTGCTGGTTACAAAATTGGAAATTGGTTTCCTGGGGCTCTCTGTAAACTCTTCATTACTTTACTCAATCATGGTTCATTAGCAAGTTAACAGACAGAAGACCAGTGCACGTTGGGATGTATCTAGAGCCAATCCTTCCATCTCCTTAAGCATCACTTAAGACTTGAATGTCACAGCAGATTAGACATTGCATCAAACTGCATTTTCATACATTGCTGTGCATGGTCAGCCCACAGATCATATCCACTTAAACTCTAAATATTTTTAAGTGTTTTTGGTTTATCACGCATTTCACAAGGAAGCAAAGGTTTTAATTCAAAGTGACTCTGATCGAACAAAAAAAAAATTCAAAAGGCATCTGAAAAAGAAACAACTTGAAGAAACTCAGTTAAGAGATTGGACTAAAGTAGATTTAATGGTTCCCATTAACGTAGATCTGATTCACTGAAGGGGAAAAAAATCCATAGGGACATTAGGGCATTTAAATGTGCTTCTGAAAGTGGTTGGACAAACTGTCTCTTGGCTCATGAAATAGTTTTGTTCAACCTAAGCAAATGGCTTTGACTCATAGACCAAAACAATTCACTTATGCAGTTTATATTGGAAGAATGTATTTTTGTAGTGTTGTGACTCTTGAAAAACGCTAACTAAGGAATGAATGTACATAACTCACTAGGACCCACTAGAAGTTATGGTATATTTCTATTTTGGACTCATAGGTATTTGTGTTAGAGTGTCTGTTATTAGTTGCTGTCTAGAGTATCCAGTAGTCAAATATTATGTATATTTCATATTTGAGAGTATTTCATATTCAGGGAGCAGGCCTAATTATCAGATGAAATAAAGTGGGATGAATGTTCACTTTTAGAAGTATTGGGTTTACAAGACAAGAATGCCTACTCTCATCACTGTTATTCAGCATAGTACTGGAAGTTCTAGCCTGAGCAGTTAGGCAAGAAAAAGAAATAAAAGACATCCAAATTGGAAAGGAAGAAGTGAAAATTTCTCTATGATGATATATAGAAATGATATATGATTTATATATAAAAAACCCTAAAGACTCCACCAAAACACTGTTTGAACTAGTAAATTCCATAAGGTTGGAGGATACAAAATTAATATAGCAAAGCCAATTACATTTCTATTCACTAATAATGAAGCAGCAAAAGAGGAATTAAGAAAAAAAATCCCATTTATAAATATATCAAAAAGAATAAAATATTAAAGAATACATTTAACCAAGGAGATAAATGACCTAGACACTGAAAATTGTAAGACACTGCCAAAAGAAATTGGAGGAGACTCAAGTAAATGGAAACATATTTCATACTCATGGATTAGAAGAATTAATGTTAAAATATCCAAAGCAGTTTGCAGATTCAGTTCAGTTCCTTTCAAAATTCCAATGGCATTTTTCACTGAAATAGAACAAATAATTCTAAAATTTGTATGGAACCACTAAAGACCCCAAGTAACAAAGCAATATTGAGAAAAAACAAAGCTGGAAGCATAGTGCTTTCTGATTTCAAACTATACTGCAAAGCTATAGTAATCAAAACAATGTGGTATTGGCATAAAAACACATATAGATCACTAGAACAGAATAGAATGCCTATAAATAAACCTAAGCACATATGGTCAATTAATTTCAAAGAGCCATGCATATACAATGGGGAAGAGATAGTCTCTTTAATAAAGAATACTAGGAAAACTAGACAACC
Source organism: Procyon lotor (assembly GCA_028646535.1). NCBI lineage: Eukaryota > Metazoa > Chordata > Mammalia > Carnivora > Procyonidae > Procyon > Procyon lotor. The sequence continues at coordinate 81,749,447 of CM053608.1, read as the reverse complement.
ACATGCAAAAGAATGAAACTGCACCACTAACACAATATATAACACATAACTCTGAATGGATTAGACTTGAGCGTAACACCTAAAACCTTAAAACTTCTAGAAGACAACGTAAGTAGTAAGCTACTTGACATTGATTTTGGTGATGATTTTTTAGAATGAAATTAAAAGCAAAGACAACAAAAGCAAAAATAAAGAAATGGGATTATATCAAACTAAATTCCTTCTGTGCAGCAAGGGAAACCATTGACAAAATGAAAAGGCAACCTAAATGAATAGGAGAAGATATTTACAAATCATACATCTGATAAGGAGTGAATATCCAAAATATATAAGGAACTCCTGCAACTCAGTAGGGAAAAAAATATCCAATTAAAAAATGACAGAGGATCTGAATAGACATTTCTTTCTTTCTTTCTTTCTTTTTTTTTTTTTTTTTTAAAGATTTTATTTATTTGACAGAGAGAAACACAGTGAGAGAGGGAACACAAGCAGAGGAAGCAGAGGGAATAGTAGCGGGAGAAGCAGGCTTCCTGCAGAGCAGAGAGCCCGATGCGGGGCTCGATCCCAGGCCCCTGGGATCTGACCTGGGCCAAAGGCAGACGCTTAATGACTGAGCCACCCAGGCACCCCATGAATAGACATTTTTTTCAAAGAAGTAATACAAATGACCAACTTGTACATGAAGTGGTATGCAATCTTACTCATCTTACTCATCATCAGAGGGTAAAAGAGAGGTTGGTAAAGGGGTACAGCTATAAAATGAACAAGGCCTGAAGGTTTAATATAAAACATGGTTACTGTATTTGATAACGTTATATTGTATAATTGAAATTTGCTAAAAGCATACAACTTAAATTCTGTTTTTACACACAAAAAAGATAAGTATGTAAGGTGTAGGGTATTAGTCAACTAGATGGTGGGAATTCTTTTACATGTATCTATGTATCAGATCACCACAATGTACACTTTAAATACAATTATATTCATAAAAAGAAAAAAAGATTGATTTGCTAGAAAGGAAATAGAAAAACCTAAGGGTGACTTGTACACTTTTAAAAAAAAAGATCATTCTTCAACCATAAGTAACAAAGCAAAAATGGTATTTTATTTAACACTTACTTTATATAGGAGGAAAAAGAGGACACTGATTTATTCTGGCTTAAATTTTCTTTTTTGATAGAGGAGTTTCCATTTTTTCCACTTTTTTTCAGTTCTAGGTTTCTTGCACTTATTTAACAATTTCTAGGTCAGCCTTTCCTCCATTATTTTCTTATTTGTCTTCATAGAAAAGTAGCCTCTTTTGAAATGCAGCCTATATACCGACGGGTGAAGATGCAGTTATCTGAGTATCGTACTTTAGTGCTGTCTGATAAATCCGTATGTATTGATTGGAATGAGAGGTTCACCATGATTTTAAATATCTTAGTCAAGTTTGCTTTAATAATAGGCAATTGAACTATATGTTTATTTATATTCAGGCCATGGGATTTCATTGTTTTTTATTCCGTCTTGACACTAAACTGTCGTAAGGTAAAAATTGCTCTATCCTTGGCCTCCAGAAAGTTAGGCTGATTTGGTTTAAATTACAGAGGAGAGATCTGGCCCAGAAGGAGTCCATATTTGTGAGATAATTGGGAGTCTGAGAGTCTGTAAACCAGTTCAGACTATCAGGTCTCTTCTGGTGTATGCCTGGTGGGGTACATGGGTATTTTATACTTGCCTCATATTAGCCTCAGTTTTGAGATAATGATACAGGTTCAGCAGGGACAGAGATTTGAACTGGCCTCACAACTTGCGTTATTAAATGTATTTGCTTTATCTTGTTAGGCCTTAACTCTAAGAAAGGTGCAACATCATGCGTTGACTTTCTGTCCTTTTCTTTTTTTGCAATCTTACCAGTATATAACTTGTTATTCCCAACTGTCCTCTACTTTCCTTTACTCTTTTTCCCTAAGGGAATTTAACAGCACTGTGTTATGACTTGACAATATTTTCAAATAGTAAAATAAACAAAACTATTACAAAAAATCTCTCTTGTATAAATCAGACTCACTTTTTAAAGTTTATGCCTTTGGGCCTATTGTTTTAGATCATAAACTCTTAGCAAGCAAGGGTGATGTAAGGCTTGGTTAACTTTTGTCCAGTGCCATGTGATTAAACCTTAATATACATTGACTGTTTTGCCCTTTAACATACTTTTGTTTACTGAAATGCATTATTTTCTTTTTTATTTACTTAATATATCATATTATATATAATAGGAAACAAGGAGGAGTCAATAGGAAAACATTTTTTCTTGCAAAACATTTTTTGGAAAATTCTGATTATTCAGTATTTGCCCTCTTTCTTCATTCTTAGGCAGAGACAAATACTTTTCCAGTAGCAAAGGTACTATTTCATTATTTTCAGCAGAATTCTCTTTCTGGTTGCCGTTTAGTTATTAACTGCTTTATTTACAACCATCTCAAGAGATACCACTCCTTTTGTTCAGAAATGCACAGGCCTTACCTTACAATTCAGTGCCTGAGAGAAATGAAAAATGGGAATGCCATTGCCCTGAAGTTTCTTAACGTAATAATTTATCAGTGTATATATCCCTCGTTTGTGGGGCTGTGCCACACTTTGATGGAGTCTGACCTGATTTCTTCAGTGACAGCCAGTTTGCAGGGAAATATTTTTGTCTTTTTCTCTGAGAACAGTTGCCTTAATGAAACAATTAATCACCTTCTAAATCAAATGCAAAACTTTCAATTAACACGACTGAAGAAATGGAAATTATAGGTGCTATATCCGAAGTAGGAAAGTGAGTGAGATAATAGAACTAGTCAAACTCGTTGTGTAGGCACTGGTGATAATAATCTTTTTCAAGGAGGAGAATCAAAATGACATTCAGAGCAAAGGCTGGACTTTAATCATCAGGGTGGAATGCAGAATAGAGTGAGAAATTCATCATATATAGCTTTCTCAGGGTGGGATGCAGAATGGAATGAGGAATTCTATATATAGAGCATCCTTTCTTTGTTTTAAGAAGATGCATATGGTCTCAAGATGCATATGTTCTAAAACTGTAAATTTTATTATAATTCCTGAACTTTCTGGGTCCTCTAAGTGATTTTTTTCTCCTTATTAGTAGATGGGCATCTGTTCATTGTTTCAGCTCCGAGATGACAGAACACTCTGCAGTGTGTCTGTAGAGTTGTCTTAGAATTGGGGAGGGGGACCGAAGGCTAAGAGTCAGAACCAGAATAGAGGGAGAGCAAGATCTGGTAAAGAAAGTGGCTTGAGGATGTAGTGGATTGAAGGTGGGAGTGGGTCACAGACAAAAGGTCAGTTTCAGACACAAGAGTAGAACCAAGAATCATGGATATGGATTTGGACTAGGATGAGCACTGAGGACTGCAGAAAGTGCACTGGACTGGGAATTACGGACTTAGTTCTGGGCTTGGTCTTTTTTTTTTTCTTAAAGATTTCATTTATTTATTTGACAGAGAGAGATCACAAGTAGGCAGAGAGGCAGACAGAGGGGGAGGGGGGAAGCAGGCTCCCTGCTGAGCAGAGAGCCTGATGCGGGGCTCAATCCCAGGACCTGAGCCGAAGGCAGAGGCCTTAACCCACTGAGCCACCCAGGCGCCCCCTCGGCTTGGTCTTGTGACAGATTATTTATATGACTTTAGGTATATCCTTCAACATTACTGGTTCTCAGTTTCATCATCTGTAAGATGAATAGAAAGGCCATATAGTTTCTAAGTTCTATCACAATTTTAAAATCTGTGATTCCATGGTATGTGTTATTTGGAGCCATCAGATTGTCAGAAGGAATGAAGCTGCTTAGAGAACATTAGAATGAAGTTGAAAATTATCACTCTATATCAATTCTTTTGACACTGATGGTTAGTAAGCAGTTTAACAACCACAGTTAGCAAATGAATTCATGAAAAAGAGAACATTCACCAAATAGACTCTGTTAAGAAACACTTTCTGTTTTATGCAATGACAGTTACAGTGGATTAGAAAAGTTACTTAAAGAAGTAACTTCTGTATTTAAAAATTTATTTAACAGGAGGAATGCACTGATTTTAGAATTCATTTACTTGTTATTAATAAAAAACTGTACTTGCACATAAATGAAAAAATGCTTAGAATAAAAACACTAAAACTTAAAATTTTTATTTTTACCTACAAAAGAAATTATGTTGAAATCACATTGAAATTCTATTGAATGTGAATATGGTACATGCATACTGTCTCTGAAGGCATGCGTTGGGATGCAGACTTTATCTAGACACAAATCTCCTAGGTATTTTAACAAAATATGAATAGAGAGAAAACAGGAATTACTCAGAGGAAAAATTGAAAGCCAACTTGTACTATACAGCACTGAGATAGCAGAAGCAGCTGCATAGCAGCTTAATCCTTGCGACAAGCCCAGAACTCTACAATAACGGCTGGCACTGCCTGATGAAATTGCCAAGGAGCCAGATGCCACAGCTGGGAACATTATCCTTGTGTTTCTGATGAAACTGATACAGCAAATGGTACTCCATTATTAACTCCTTGCTATCCATATAAGCTTTCTCAAAGAATTGAGATTTCTTATAAAGAGTAAGTTCCAAAGCTTAATGGCAAGGACAATAATTCCATTAGAGGAAGACACTGAAGAAGATACTGTAAATATTGCTCAAAGAAGAATAAATAGAAAATAAAGAGTGATTTTTAAATGACAGGCTTTATAGGATTAGAGAGTTGTAACAGTATCATGTTGACAAATGTTCTAAAAATTACAGCACTATTCACATTTTCTTTAATGTAGGTAGAAGTAATTTTTTTGCCAAAGACAGTGAGAAAAACAATAGGGGGAATATTTGACCTGAAAAGGTGATGAAGAGTTTTTGCACGATAACATGCTAAATAATACATAAATGTTAGCATTTATAATGTGTTTGACCCTGTGTTAACAGCTGCATGGACCTCAAAGAGTCTATAGTTTAGAATAGTATAATTTATGGTATAGTTTGTATACAGTGTGTCATATTTTATAGTTTATGTACGAAGTACAAGACCCTGTAAATTACTGGTATTCTCATCTATAAATATAGTATGTTTTATGTGACAGACTAAATTCTCCATGTCCTCACCATATTCAAATTCTGATTTCTGGAACATATGATGAATATATTACCTTATATTGCAAAAGGGACTTTGCAGATATGTATGGAATTTGAGATGAGAAGTTATCCTGAATTGTTTGGGCAGGCCCAATCTAATTACATTGTACTCAAAAGCAGACAATTTCTGGTTAGATCAGAGAGATGATATAGAAGGAGGGTGTGAAGCATGAGAGAGATTCAACTCAGCATGGCTAGTTTGAAGTTGGAGTAAGGAGTCCATGAGTCAAAGAATATAGGTGACTTCTGGAAGCAGAGAGATGGGCTTCAACTGAAAGATTGCAAGGATCTCAGTGCCAAAATCATAAGGAAATGAATTCTGTCAACCAATTGAATGAACAAGGAAGTGAGTTTTTTATACCTTCCAGAAGGGAATGCAGCCCTGGGAACACTTTAATTTTTGCCTTATAAGACCTGTGTAATGAGGACTATAAAATAATAAATTTGTGTTGTTTTAAGCTGTAAAATTTATAATAATTTGTTATTGGAACAATAAAAAACCAAATGTAATTCATAAGTTACTGAATGTATAATAAGTTAAAATACAAGGGGAAAGTAGCTATATAATAGTGATACATTGAAATAGTAAAGTCTGATTCCAGTAGTGGAATTGCTGGATCATGTAGTAGTTCTAGTCCTAATTTTTTGAAGAACTTCCATACTGTTTTCCATAGTGGCTGTACCAATTCACATTCCCACCAACATTGCCAGAGTGTTCCTTTTTCTCCGCATCCTCACCAACACCTCTTATTTCTTGTGGTGTTGATTATAGCCATTCTGACAGATGTGAGGTGAGATCTCATTGTAGTTTTGATTTCCATTTCCTGATGATGGATGATGTTGAGTATCTTTTCATGTCTATTGGCCATCTGTATGTCTTCTTAGGAGAAATTTCTGTTCATGTCTTCTGCCCATTTTTTTTTTTTTTTTTTTAAAGATTTTATTTATTTGACAGAGAGAAACACAGCGAGAGAGGGAACACAAGCAGAGGGAATGGTAGCGGGAGAAGCAGGCTTCCCGCAGAGCAAGGAGCCCGATGCGGGGCTCGATCCCAGGACTCTGGGATTACGACCTGAGCCGAAGGCAGCCGCTTAACGACTGAGCCACCCAGGCGCCCCTTCTGCCCATTTTTAATTGGATTATTTGGTTTTTTTGGGTTTGAGTTGTGTAAGTTCTTTATGTATTTTGAATAGTAACCCCTTATTGGATGTTATTTCCAAATATTTTCTCTCATTCATTAGGTTGTCTTTTATTTTTTTGATTATTTTCTTTGTTGTGCAGAAGATTTTTATTTTGGTTTAGTCCCAATAGTTTATTTTTGCTTTTATTTCCCTTGCCTCTGGGGACCTGCCTAGAAAAAAGTTGCTACAGCCAATGTCAGAGAAATTACTGCCTGTGCTCTCTTCTAGGATTTTTATGGTTTCAGGTCTCACATTTAGGTGTTTAATCCATTTTGAATTTATTTTTGTATATGATGTAAGAAAGTGGTCTGGTTTCATTCTTTTGCATATAGCTCTCTAGTTTTCCCAACACCATTTGTTGAAGAGACTGTTTTTTTCTCATTTTATATTCTTGCTTAATTTTTGAATATCATTTGACCATATAATCATGGGTTTATTTCTGAGCTCTTTATTATGGTCTCTTGGTCTGTGTGTCTGTTTTTATGCCAGTACCATACTGTTTTGATTACTGTAGATTTGTTGTATATCTTGAAATCTGGGACAGTGTTAACTCCAGTTTTGTTCTTCTCTTTCAAGATTGCTTTGGCTGTTCAGGGCCTTATGTTGTTCCATATGAATTTTAGAATCATTTATTCTAGAGGAAGATAAAAACAAAGATTTTCTGTATGCAATCTGTACCCTTACAGGTATAATCTCCCCATTAATCAACATCCTCCACCACAGTGGTACATTTGTTACAACTGGTGAACCTATTTTGATACATCGTAATCTCTGAAAGTCCATAGTTTGGGAGGGTTCACTCTTAGTGTTGTCCTGCTATGGATTTGGACAAATGTATAAGGACATGTAACCCCATCATTATAGTAGGATACCGAGTTTTCCACAGGCTCTAAAAATTCACTGTGCTGTGAGTGGAATCATGTAGTATTTAGCCTTTTCAGCAATTGCACTCCCTAATATTTATCCAAAGGTGTTGAAAACTTATGTCCACATAAAAACCTGCACATGGGCAGACATTTAGAGCAGTTTTATTCATAATTATTAAAACTTGGAGGCAACCAGATATTATTCAGTAGGTGAATGGATAAATAAACTGTGGAACATCAAAGTAATGGAGTATGATTTAGTGCAAAAAAGAAATGAACTATCAAGCCATGAGAATACAAGGATGAATCTTAAATTCATTTTACTAAGTGAAAGAATCAAGTAGTTTTCAATTTTTCATTTTTTCTTGTATCAAATGAATATTATAAAAATAATTTTGAATCCAATGTAAGTTACACTGAAATGTGACAGTTCTTCAACCTGCGTACCCACCCTGCAATTCTATGCTCTGAAGACACCTTTAAAACTATTTTGCTTTTAGGTTCTTAGATCGTTGCCTCCATATTGCTTAATAATGTGCCTTTAAGTCCATGTATCAATGAGTCAATCTTAGACTATATTTACTGGTCATAGACTATGAAAGATGCAAATTGTTAACTTCCCAATATTAAATCATTTGCTTATACTTCTATTTTCTGTTCCAGTATATGTAGCCAAAAGTTCCATATCGTTTTAGAACTAGAGAAGAGAATTAGTGTCCTACCACCCTTCCCTCGACCTTCTCTCTTCACTTTCACCTTCCAGCTTGTTAGCTACACTTTTCCTTGTCAGTGAGCTCTCCTCTTTCTTTTAGAAATTGAAAAAATGTAATTGAGAGAAAACAATTCAGTTGAAGGGCTAGAAAATGAAGTTGAAAGAATTCTCCCAGGAGGTAGTGCAAAAAGAGAGACAGGTAAAAGTGAAACAAAACAGATCACACAGTGGCTAATCCAGGCAATCTTTTATCTATCCAATAGGATTATAGATAATGTTTGGGCACTTGGGTGGCTCAGTGGGTTAAAGCCTCTGCCTTTGCTCAGGTCATGATCTCAGGGTCCCGGGATCGAGACCCACATCGGGCTCTCTGCTCAGCAGGGAGCCTGCTTCCTCCTCTCTCTCTCTGCCTGCTTCTCTGCCTGCTTGTGATCTCTCTCTCTCTGTCAAATGAATAAATAAAATCTTAAAAAAAGTGACAATTTTGAAAATAAGTCTACTGTACTTTATTCATAGATTTATTTCTAAAAGCTGATAAGCAATAAATAGTAACTACTTTATGTAGACAGTAAATATTATTTACTGGGGAATGTTTTTCTCCCCCCTTAAAGTGACTCAGTGTCCTACCTCTTTAAAATTATTGCTAGCATGGAGGTGAGATGAATCTTCATCATAGTCTCAAGGGCTTTTATTTTATTTATTTAGATTTTACTGAGTAATAATTGATAAATATAATTTTATGTATTTAAAGTATACAGTGTGATGATTTGATACACATGTTTATTGTAGAATAATTACTAACATCAAGATAATATATCTATCACCTCAAATATTTAACATAGTTAACTCTGTGTGTGTGTGTGTGTGTGTGTGCATGTGTGGTGAGAATGCTTAATATCTACTCAGAAAACTTTCAAGTACATGGTAATATGTTATTAATCCTAGTTCTTTTATTTTTTAATCATTTCAGTCATACTGGTAATTTAGTGTTCTCCTTTTGATTTCTGCGGACACACAGCAGGGCCTTTTATTTTCTTGCTCCAGTCTGTGTAGTTAATCAGCTCCTCTTGGCTTCTGGTCATTCAGAACTTCCCCTTGTTGAGTTCACTCTTTGCTGAATTCTCTTCTTACTGTTTTGTTTTTTAATTTACTCCTTCCTTGGCTTCTAATGACTTCCAAGTAATTTCCTGAGAAAGAATGAAAATGGGAGATTAGAATAGAAAGTTAATACTGTGGAATTTATGCACACTTGAAATGTTTTTATTTTTCACCTAATTTCATGGATGTACCTCTATATTGAATTTTAGGCCTCATAAATTTTCTCTCAGAACTTGAAAACGATTTCTCCATTGTTTACTGAGATGCAGCTTTTTGAGATATATAATGTTAAAATGATGCCCATTTCTTTGTAATACCTTTTTCCCCCCCTTTCTGAAAGCATTTAGGACTTCATCTTTGAAGTTCTAAATTGTTATAAGGACTAGATGTGTGTCTTTGGTCACTCATTGCTCTGGAGATTTTTGAGTCTAAAACTTGTATATAGCATTTAACTCTTTTTATCATCTCTTCTTTAGTTGTTTCCTTTTTTCCTTTTATTCTGTTTACTATTTCTGGATACCTATTGGTGAAAAGTTGAGTGATCCCTAGAGAAAAACTCAAAACAGTAAAAAAAAATATTGTAAGATTAAAACTAGACAGGCAAAGACTTTTTAGGAAATCAAACAGAAATAAAGCAATTGTGACATTAACTTCAAATGAAATAGAGTTAAAATATAATATTTAGGAAGAGCATAGTGTATAATAAAGTTATGGATCATGTATTTATATGTAAAGAAAAAAGATGCATATGTCTAAAAATTCAAATTATTATATATTAAAAGAGAAATACACAGTCATTGTGGAAAGCAACACGTAGTTTTCTGAGCATATAACTATAGTCCAGGCTAGGAGTTTTATATGCATTAATATTTAATCCTGTAACAGTGCTGAGGTAAATACTATTTTTCTCATATTTTTCTGTATGGAAGGAAATACTATTTTTCTCATATTTTTCTATATGGAACGAAACAGTGTTAGATATTTTAAGTAATGTGCCAAGGGCTAAATAACTAGGAAGTATGTAGTAGAATTGGACTTCAAACATGGGTTTATCTGATTCTGGAGTCTGAGGTTCTAATAATCTGCATTTTGCCTTCTTTCATTCTCTTCCATAGAGGAAGCAAACAGACCTCAATAACATAGAGGCTGCGAATGATCTTTGTTTGATATGCAAGATAGATGTGTCAAACTTCGGGCTCAGAGAAGTGCTAATAGAGCTAGATTCTTTTGTCACCATTATTCTTTGTACTGTAAAGTTGTAGATTTGACATATGCACAATGTAATGTATTTGCCATTATAGTACCATACATACCTAAAAAGTCCCCTGTGCTTCACCGTTAACTCCCACCGACTCAAGCCCATGGCAATCACTGATCTATTTTTTGTCTTCATACTTTTGTCTTTGTCAGAATTTCATGGGAATTTTGATATCATATACTATAGTATATATCATTTTGAAACTTCCTGCTTTCTTTTAGGCAATATCCATTTAAGCAATTGCATATAACGTTTATCCATGTTGTTGCTTAGATTAACAACTTATTCTTTTTCTCACTGAATAATATTTGATAGTATAAATGTGCCATAGTATGTTTATTCATTTGCCCATTGAAGACCATCTTGGTTGATTCCAGTTTGGGTGAATCCTGATTTTTTAAAGGTTAATAGTGAATATTCACATTTATAGGTGCAAAGTGGAAGATATGGCAGGACTTGTCATAATATGCTATCTATCACTAGTGTATTTAATTTTTTAAATTATAAATGAAAAATGACTCAGATAATTCAGTATGCATTTTAAGGATGCAATAAATTATGCTTTGTTACTAAACAAGGAGGGATGAAAATAAATGAGCTGAGCATTCAGGTAGAGAAATTAGAAATAGAGAAACACATAAGCCAATGGAAAGATAAAAGAAACAGATGATAAAAATAAACAGACATTAATAAATTGGAATTGAGGAGGGCCCGTATTGCATGGAGCACTGGGTATGGTACATGAACAATGAATCTTGTAACACTGAAAAAATAAAATAAATGTATTTGGGAAAAAATAAATTGGGACATAAAAAATAGTAGAAATTATAAGTAACCTAAAGAGACTTTTTTTTACTTGGAGTAAACCCTATAACATACATACAACTTTAGTATATTTGATAAAGAAAAAGGACAAAATTTTCAATGACATAGGAAAATTTATGTAGTATTAGAATGAAAAAGATATATGCCATGTAAATGGTTTCAGAGTAAAAAAGTGTATAATTTAACACAGATTGATTTTATAAAGACAAAAGAATGCTAATACCAACATCTGTTTTAGACCTTTCCCCAACTATAGAATAATCTTTTGCAAAGAACACAAAGCTTACTTAGCAAGTTAACATTAACTAGTTATTAAAAGAAATGGATACAACTTTTTGTTCTGTCCCAGGAATGCAAGGGCAGTACTAAAAAAATACATTTCAATATGTTAAAGGAGAGAAAAATTATAATTTCAAAAGGTTTCCTGATGGTATTAATAATAATTACTAGCCTTATTAAGTTATAATAATTTCTAATTTTCATTAAAAGCTTAAATTGCCAGGCACTGTTCCAAGTTCTCCATACACATTAGCTTGTTGAATTCTAAAACCCACAAAAAAATAAGTACTGTTATTCTCATTTTACCAGTTTGACAGAAAAGGAAATTAAGGCACAAATAGTTTAAATAACTTACCTAGTGCTGCACAACAAAGAAAGAGCAAAGCAAGAGCATGAACCCAAGAGATATGACTCTAGAACTATGCTCTTATCCACTGGCATACAGATTCATAGAACTTATTTCTGATTAAAAACAACTATGAAAACCATAAAACAACCGCCATTACCAATGAATGTACCACCACTTACTACATACCACAACATAAAATTTGGAATAGAAATATAACATAATCAAGAGGACCTACTTCAACCTAAAAATGAACGTTATAGTAAAAAATTAAACACCAAAAGGAGGAGGGCAAGTATGCCCTCTACGCATATTATTTTGCACATTTCCAGAAATTCTAGACAATTGAATAAAAAATGAAGCAATTATAAAGAAGTGTATCTTTTGGAAAAGAAAACATTTAATTATCATAATTTGCATATGACTTAATAATCTAGGAAACCCAAGAGAATTACTGGGAAACCTATTTAAATTAATAAGAGAGATCAGTACATTATCCAGAGAGGGGGAAAAAAATGCAAAAAGCTCATTTTTTTTTTTTTTTGCTATTTGACAATTTCAATGGGAAAAAAAGCCATTCCAATAGCTAATAAATTTTAAACTAAGAATAATATATAAGGCCAAAATAAATCCAGCTACATAACCCTGCTGAAATCTCAAAAAAAGAAGATATGAAATACATAATATTGGATAGAATGACTAAATGTAAATTATTCCAGTGGTACACTGATAAATTGGCTTTTTGTGAGGTCAGAGTAGGGGAGTCATGATTTATACCCTTTGCTGAATTCTGTGGTGTAAAAACTCCCACCACGGCTGATTTCAAGATATTAAGAGTTTAAAATCATGTGGCAAAATTCCTAAATTATTTAATAATCACCTTTCCCCAAGTTGATAAGAGCTGGTTCTAGAACACAACTGAATTACTACTAATTTGTATGTTTTACGTAATTATATTCTAAGCCTCATTATTATGTTTTATGAAGCTAGACAAAAGTAATGAGCAGGTATGCAGTATTATATAGGCAAGTGTGTTATAAACCACAATAAGAAATAATGTAGACACAAAAATCAACAGATTCATGGCTCACAATTGGCAAGGAATAGATTCTAGCACAGACAAACAATCATGGTGTGATAACATGTAGCTACTTTTAGTTGTAGAACTGCAAACTCATACAATGAGGTAGCACTTTTGTAACTTAAAAGAGCAGTCTTAAGTGTTGATATTCAGTGTTAAGAGATGATGACGTGGTAAAATGAGCACTTGTACATTCTATATGATTATAAATTTTTTGCAGCTTTCCTGGAAATCAGTTTATTAATAGATGTCAGGGACTTTAAGGAATATATACCATTTTATATGAAGTCCATCATCTTTTAAATATATATTTTACATATATTTTTAGGTTAACAAAAAATTAGAAACAACTTAAATATCTCTTCTCATTTTGGGTCATTTTGCTCCATGCATCTGAAAGCCACTGTAGCTAGCTGAAGAAATGGGGGAAAGTGATAGTTACAGGCATTCACAGATATTTCATGGAACCTAAGAGTACAAGTACAACAGGCTCCTTGAGAGCCAAACAGAAAACTAAAAAAAAAGGCACCAGTATCCAGGACAGCTGTGTTCTTTATATTGTTGTTTGATGCATGATGATCTCTTGTCTATGCTTGGTTTTGGTAGGGCCATAGAGGAAATATTTTTTTGTGTTTTTGCAATTACAGATTTTTCTGAGCAAATTTTACTGAAACCTGGGATCTGGCTGAAAAGTGGAAGGCAATTTAAAACTGAGAGCTTCAGACAGATTTAGCTAATTCTGGAGATATGTATTTGGATTTTAGGATACAAGGTGAGATCTGGAATGTAGAGACATCCCTAGGTTGTAAAGCTGAAGACAGTGGTTTTATCTTCCCTCTGAATAAATTCATTTGTATTCCAGAATGTTTGAATGGGAACTCAGGATCCTTCCCAAGGAGAGGCTTTTTCCTATCTGGAGGGAAAGGGGACAATGTGTATTTTAGCACTTAGATTCACTGTTCTGGCTTTCTTCCCTATGAAATATACCTTATGTTTGTGTTGGATAATGTATAGCATCCATCACATTGCCCTAAGAAATGAGGCACAGAGGAATCATGAGGCTATTTGTCATAAAGTAAATAATAATTAAACTGCTCTGCTCTAGAAACCTGTATGTGCATTTAGGGTAATATTAATAAAAATAAATATTAAAAACTTAAAAAACATCTTTTTGATCCATTCTCCAGGTTCTCTCTGTACTTTTGCTCACCAGTACATAGAAGTCTAAAACAGCTGCTCCCAAGGTAAGTAATCTATTTTTCTTAGTGTCTCAATTACAAATTCCCTGCAGAAAGAACCACATCAGGCTCTGCCTTACTACACAGGAATTAGTGCATCGACTTTGGAGTGGAAAAGAAGAAATGAATACTTTAGGACAACCTCCAATAGTAGGAAAAAGGATTAAGGTAACCTAATATCATGGATTATTTTGCAGTTACTAAAACTGAATTTTTGAAGAATATTTAATGATTTTGGAATGTGTTCATGATATATGTTTATGCTCTTGAGGGATAGTTGTCTATTTTTTTCTTTTCTTATAATGTGTCTGGTTTTGGTATTATAGTAGTACTAGCCTCAGAAAATGAGTATTTCTTCCACTTCTAGTTTTCTGAAAGATAATGTGTAGAATTGAAACCATTTCTTCCTTAAAGATTTGATACAGTTCACCAGTGAAACCATCTGGGCCTAGAGTTTTATTTGATAGAAGTTGTTTTTGTTTTTGTTTTTTGAGAGTGTATGCAAGTGGTGGCAGGGAGAGAGATAGTCTTAAACAGGCTCTATGCTCAGTATGGAGCCAATGTGGGGCTCAGTCTCACGACCCTGAGATCATGACCTGAGCAAAAATCAAGAGTCAGATGCTTAATTGACTGAGCCACCTTGGCACCTGTTGATAGAAGATTTTTAAATATATTTAATTTTTTAATGCATATATAATTATTCATGTTATCTATTTATTTTTAAGTGAGTTTTAATAGTTTTTTCTTTCAAGGACTTGATACTTTATAGATGTTTTTAAAGGGAAGCAACTTTAGAATATAATTACGTGTCATTCTTACAAATTCTTAACTTTTTCTCTAAAAGTTTAATACTTTAAAAAAATGTTTAATACTTCAGTCAATAAAACATTTTTTTAAAAGATTTTATTTATTTATTTGACACAGAGAGAGAGAGAGAGATCATAGGTAGGCAGAAAGGCAGGCAGAGAGAGATGGGGAAGCAGGCTCCCCGCTGAGCAGAGAGCCCTGTGTGGGGCTTGATCCCAGGACCCGGAGACCGTGACCCGAGCTGAAGGCAGAGGCTTTAGCCCACTGAGCCACCCAGGCGCCCCAATAAAACATTTCAGTAGAATTTTCTTCTGTAAATTCCTTATAGACTTCCAAGATTCATTGTCAAAATTCTTATCTCTCAACTATGGCAGTAGGATTTTTAGCTAAGGAATTGTTCTTGTAGTCACCTCTTCCTTAGTTTGTGAAAGTATTGTTTATTTCAGTTCTGTTCAACCAGTTGGGCCACTGTCTTCTGCATGAGAAAGAAAGAAAAGTGAATGGGGGAGTGCACATTGGTTCTTTGAGAGTAAAAAAACTAACAAACACCACCACTACTACCAACGAAACTCTTTTTCTTGATTGTGACACAATTTTTTCACTTCATTCTTGGACGGAAAATCCCTTCTCTTGCCTTTCAGTTTAGGAGCTTGTTTAAATCAGTTATCATGCAATTAGCTAACTACTATTAGCTACAGACACCAAGTTTGCGTTAGTAACAATTGGCATTTATAACCTAGTTAAACTTTAGCTTTACAGGGATGATACCTCATAATCCAAAATAGAACATTTTGGTTAAAACTTTTGAATTTCAAAATCAAGTTTTAAAATCATTTCATCACACTTACTATGAATTGAACTTTAATCTTAGTCATTCCAACATTGGAATTTTAAGGAATTTGACGAATTCTTAATCAAATTTTTCTTGGGAGGATTTAATTCTTTTATTTTGTAAGCCAGGCTTATTGAAGTATAATTTATACAGTATAAAATTTATCCTTTTAGTGTACAGTTCTGTGGGTTTTGACAGTTGTCCTGTGGAGTTGTATTATTCCCATCCTTCCATCCTCCTATTACCTCTCCTTTTACCATTCTCCTATTACCCTTCCTTACCCCACCCAATATTCTTGAGAATATTTGAAATAAATAGGTAGATGCTTTCACAAATTTTGTAACATTATACTCAATATGGAAAGAAAATATTCTCTGGTAGTTGTACAAAATGCTAGTTGCTTCCTTAAAACTTGATTGTTAGTTATGACTATGTGAGAGCCTTTTCTTTTGGATTTGTTGCAAACAGTAGCATTTCTTCTTAATGTTTATACTGTAATCCCAGAAGCTACTGTATTTTATGTAATAAAATGAGCTTCAGTATGGACATAGCTACCTCATATGCATGTGATTCTTACATACTGTGAATCCTATAGTTTGTCCGTGGAGGATATGGAAGAGAATTTTTTTTTCTATTTTCTTATAATAGTGATATTTTCCTCTTTTCTTCTGTGACCTTTTCCTTTTTTTTACAACACTTTCAGAAGTTTTCCCCAGTAATTTTCTGAAGGCCTCTCTTAAATAGTCCTCTAAACTACTCTGTCTCTTAGTAGAATTGTTTTACAGCGATGTCATGTACATGACCCCAAAGTGAAGAGAGTAGCAAAAGGAAAAAAATATTTTGACATGTGCATTTAAAGGGGAAATTAAAAATGTGTCATATAGTGAATATTTTATACACGCATTCCCCTTCTTATTAAGATAAACTTAAGCTTTTCAGATAAACTCATGGAATTGCTGGATCAAAGAATATTAAGGTTTTAATACATAACCTCAAATTTATACTCCTGAGAGACTTTGCTGTAAAATTCCCATCAGTAGTGTATATGAGAAAAATATTTCTCAACTTTCTTGCATTTCTTTGCTTCATGTTTGAAACTTCCATGTTTATATAGCTCTGCTTTGCAGTAGTTAAGATAAATGTTTGCTAAAACAAATTGAACTAAAAATATCTTTGCCAAAGACAAAGGTATGTAATTTAAGGTAGGGATGCTTCTGTTATTAAGTTAAAAGAATAGACGACTTTCAAATGAAATGGAGATTATCTTCCAACTGGTTACTATACCATACTGTACAATAAAGAAATTTACTTAAAATGAAAATTTAGAATCTTATACTGTGCTGATAAAGAGGATATAATTTTGAATGAAATATCTGTAAAATACTGAAATGATGATTCCTACATAAGAGTAAGAGTCTGGCACCATAGTTAGTCAGACTCTGGCAGTATACCTTTCTATTTTTTATCTTAGGTGTCAATTCTCATTCATTTCTCTATTATATGTATTTTGGGAGATTTTTCTAACAACTGATATTATCATATCATTCATTGCATTAGTATTTCTCATATAGCCAGTGAAAAAACTCTATCCTAGAAAGAAAATAAAAATCATAAGGACTGCTGAACATAGTGAGAGTTTGCAGATTTTATGAGCAGTTGAGCAAGGACAAATATATTTGGTTATGTTTTGCTAAGTTACTCATCTTTGGTGTAGGAAGAAGGAAGTAACCTCTCCAGCTTAACCTTACTTGCTAATTATACCAACTGAATGGCTAGATCCTTATTAAATGAGATTTCTATTAAGAAAAGGTAGAAAGCAAATCCATAACCATAGAGATGGCTAAATTATCTCTGATAAAATGAGATAATTTTGTGCAATGAGGAAAATAGTTACAGATTTTAAAATTCAGCTATGATTCTGACTTTAGTTGCATAATTACATACACCATTAATCTGAAAAGTTGATTTAAATTATCTTGAAAATTGGGTCCCCCAAATTCTTTGTTTAAATTACTGAGGTAAATTCATGTGAATACTGGTGTTTAGTGTCAGTTTATTGGAAACTTGCTTCAGTGCTTATACTGTGTATGTATATACAGAAGACTAGAATATTATAAAGTATAATGACTTCATCTAAAGAATGGTTTACTATAAAAAGAAATGACAAGGGGCTTTTGTGGGAAGTCCAGTGTTTCAAAGAAAATCTGTGTGAAGAAACTAGGGTGAAACAGATTTTAAGCTTCTAAGTTCTATTTGCTTTGGTAGCTTTAGCCATAAAGAATAAAACCCGAGGTAAAAAGCAATGACTTCATCTTTAATGCTCAATCAATCTAAGTATGATTCTCTGTTCAGCTTGATAATGGAAATCATCTTTGTTTTTGCCTATGCCAGACACTTAGTAGGAATTTCCCTTTGGAATCCCCTAATCTCACAATTGTGCATTCTCTTCTGTACATTGCTTATTTGGAACAGTTATCTTTCTTCTTTGTAACCATGTAACTTTCCCTAGGTGCTTTTATATGCATAGCTATTCTGTGAGTCTATCAGAGTGACAGCCCATCAGAAAAAAGACTAATGTTAAGCCAACACTGAACAGTTAAAAAAAAAAAATCAAGAAACTATGGGCCCCTTGAGACATAACCTTTTTATCTCAACTATGACTACTAAATCCATTTTATATTTTATTCAGATTCAAACGTTTGGGGGAGAAACAGCCACACTTGAAGAATGCTTTAAAAAATAGAAATACACAAAAAATTGACTTGTGTGTTTGTTGCTATTTTTAACCAAATAAACGATTTTATGAATCAGTTCACTTTTATTACTAAGAAACATTAATTCCAAATAGCATATTTCACTATCTTCATTATTTATATTAATTCTTTTATCTACATTAAGAAGCACATGAATGGAAAATAAAATAGAACCAAAAGGTTGGTTATGAATATGGGTAATTCCTGAATGGACTCATTCGCACCCATTCCCATCTAGGTCTGCTCTCAGGGATCGAAGACTCTAGTTTCCTCCATTCCCCTTGTAGTTTATTTGTGCCACTCCTTCTTTTCTTATCAACTGTAGGCATTATTGTCAACTTCCTATAATAACACATCAGATTTAATAACACTCACTTTCCAATCCCTCCAACTTTATTTATCTACCTTGCTTAATATTATTATATCAGCTCCTATATCAGTTCCTCAGTTGTCTAACCCTTGCAAACAATAATACACATAATATATACTTAACTGTTGGGTCTTCAGTTTTTTGGATGAATAAATTAGGGCCCCTACCTGTGCTTCTGCTTCTTTCAGCCTCCTACATCCTATTCTTGTTAATCTATTTTTACTTTTATTTATTTATTTATTTATTTATTTATTTATTTATTTATTTATTTAAGATTTTATTTATTTGACAGAGAGAAACGCAGCAAGAGAGGGAACACAAGCAGAGGGAATGGAAGTGGGAGAAGCAGGCTTCCCGATGCGGGGCTTGATCCCAGGACCCTGGGATCATGACCTAAGCCGAAGACAGATGCTTAATGATTGAGCCACCCAGGCGCCCCCTATATTTACTTTTAAATTGGCAAGTTTGAGAACATTTATCATTTTGTAACCACAATTAATATTTCCATATTTTGCTATTGGTCGATCATCAAAGTTGAAAGCCATTAGTTGATATTTATATTATTACGACTATGGGAATATTCCTCATTGCAAAGCAAGTGGTATGCTAGGATTCTTTTTCTTTCTTTATGGTTCCAGTATTGTGTCTTCTGTTTCACTTACAGATGATTGTTAGATGGATTCTTTTCCACATTTCATCAATCATTCCACATTAGAGTTTGCCTCATATTTGGACGGTGCCTACTTTTACAGTCCCTTTTGCCCTGGAATCCCGTGCTGGCTTATCCTGCTGTTTTCTTTTTCTTTTTTTTAAGATTTTATTTACTTATTTGACAGAGAGAGAGATATCACAAGTAGGCAAAGAGGCAGACAGAGAGAGGAGGAAGCAGGCTCCCTGCCGAGCAGAGAGCCCGATTGAGGACCTTGAGATCATGACCTGAGATCATGACCTGAGCCGAAGGCAGAGGCTTTAACCCACTGAGCCACCTAGGCGCCCCCCTGTTATTTTCTTATTAGGAAAATAATCACAAGTCCTTTTCACCAATGCCTTTAGTTTCTTGCTCATTCTGGCTCTTGCTTAAAATCCATTGTATTTTTATTCTTGAAACTCATTGATCTTCTCTTAGAATTTGGATTAACTGCTGTTTCATATTTCAGATACAACTTTATTTTAGTGTTTGGTTTTCTCATAATTGAGTTTTTCTCCCTAGCATTTTGTGCTTTTAAAAATATTCTTTGGTTTCCAGGTTATCATTCATACCTTCTAATGTAGGTTGTCCCCTTTTTGCACATCTTCATCCAGAGTCTGTTGTTTTCATGCTCTTGTCCAGACCTGGTACTGCCAGCTATCATCTTGGTTCTGTCCTTAGCTATTCTAGTTTGCCTCATCTGTTTTCTGAATCCCATAAATTTTCCTCTTATGCTTCACTTTCTTGTTTTCCTGGAGGATATTTTCAAGTAACTTCTTCAAGAGGAATTCTGAAGTCTTGTGTATTTGAAAGTGTCATTAGTTTAAGCTTTGACTAAATTGATTCAGTGGCTAAAGGATTTGAAAGCCAGCGACATCTTTCCTCAAAATGTGGATAGCATTTCTCCATTGTTCACCAGGTCCCACTCCTACCCCACCACTTACCTTCCATCAATTCTTTTCTCTGAATTTAGATCCTATGTAAAGATCTGTAGGTTAAGCTGGCTCTACCAACCCCACAATCCACAACCTTATCCTTTTCTCTGTGTGTTATGAATAGCCCATGGTTTCCTTTCCTTTCTACTTACTTTCTATATTTAGAAACTTCAAATCTGCTGATGAATCCTTTCTCATTTTATTTGCTCTTGGGGGATTTAGCCTTAAAAAAAATCTTTTACCATTATTTTTGGGAGGAAAAAAGGAAATAAACATATATACCCAGTCATCCATCTGGAACCCAAAATCTGTATCAAGATTTTTAAACATTTAAATTTAGGATTTTAATATTAATATTTAATAATTGATATATTGGTTATGTTTTTGCCTTTAAACCTCACAACAGCTCTGAGATATTTTCCTCAGATATCAGATGTGGAAACTAGGGAATGGATAGGTTATTTAATTGCTCAGGCTTTTCTCTCTGGTCGCGGTGGGTGATATTTATAAATCTAGATGTATCTGATTCTAAATACCATGCTCATTCACTCTGCCCAGCAGGTTCTTATGCTGTTTTTCTATTGGTAACTAAATTTGCCTGTGGGAACCCTTTAAGAAATGTATGTTGTATCAGCATAGATTTCAAAAAGTAGAAAAGAAAAAAGCAAAGCAAAAAAAAAACCAACAAAACCCCAAAATATCCTCCATTCCTCAGGTAGATGTTAGTTAGAATCTAGTTGGATGTACTGTTACATCATATGGTTTAGGATTATTTTAGATTTGGTGATAACTGCCCAGATCCCCTCAAAATGTAAATATTGGTGGAGATATTCTAATTAATCAGTATGTATTGAATACCTTATATGGGTAGAACATTATACCAGGTGCTCTACTAAGTACAAAGATGAGCAAGATATAATCTTTGTCATCTTTTAAAAGAAAGATAAATACAAAAATAGTTATAATGGTAAACAAGATATAAGCACTATAGGAAAAGCATAATATGCTATGGAAATTAAGGAAGGAAAGGTAAGCAAGGATCACTAAAGTAAAGGATGGAGAATGTAAGAATATTTATATAGGCCTTCATGGATAAGATTAAAATGAGCTTTGTTAGATGGATAAGTTTTTAACAGAATGGAGTGTGTTATAGAGCACCTGGATGGCTCAGTGGGTTAAAGCCTCTGCCTTCAGCTCAGGTCGTGATCTCAGGGTCCTGGGATGGAGCCCCACATTGGGCTCTCTGCTCAGCGGGGAGCCTGCTTTCCCCCCTCTCTGCCTGCCTCTGCCTACCTGTGTTCTCTCTGTCAAATAAATAAATAAAATCTTTAAAAAAAAAATGGAGTGTGTTTCAATCTGAGGGAAAAATAAAAAAAGTAGTAAGCCGTGAACATATTCAGGAAAGAGAGGACTATCCAAGTTTCTTGGTCATTGGATAATGAGTAACAGAAAAACCAGTGCCTTGCACAGAGTACACAATCAATAAGTAAGAAATTGTTGGGCCCCTACTGTGTACAAGAATTGATGGGTGTAACATTGAACCAAGATGCCATGGTCACTGCTCTTATTGAATTCACCATCACATGAAGTAGACCAAATAAAGGAGTAAACACACCAAATGAGTGTACTTTGTACCAGGTGCCATGAAGGAACAGTGCTAATCCTGTAGAGCTGTTGTGTGGATTACATGTGTTAATATATGTAAAGTACCAGATGCCCTACCATTATTATTTTCATGATCATTTAAAAAATATTATTGAGAAGTAAGTAAACAAAGTTTATTATAAAAAAAATCACAAGGACTACCAACCTTAAATACAGGGGTTAAGAAAAGTTTTTCGGCTAAAATGGTATTTATGAACTTGATATAAGAATCCAAGCCATGCACATAGTGGGGGAAAAGTGATTTAATAGAAAGAATGGAGGAGTAAATGCCACAAGGCAGAACATTTTAAGAGAGGATATAGGAAATGAATATTGGCCTGTTTAGTTGAAGCAGTTAGATAGGGGAGAAACTTATGAGATACAGTTGGAGAGGCGGGCAGAAGTATACTCTGCATATCTATGTAGGGCATCATAATATTTTATAAAGATTTGTTGAATGAAAAAAAAAAAAAGATTTGTTGAATGGATGAGGAAATGAAATAGTAAAGATCTGTTGAACTGTACCATGGTTGCCATATCTGGAGAAGCTCGTGGGGACCAAGTTTTGAAAGACCTTGAATGCTAGTCAAGAATGAGTATCATTGGATTAATAGACAATGAAAATATACTGTTCATTTTCCAAACAAAGGAGCACATGATTAGGACTGTGTACATAATTTGTGGAGTCTGGTGAAAAATAAACATGTATAACTCTTTGTTTACAAATTAAGAATTTGAAGAGAGTGATAGCAGAACATTAAACAAAGCTTGGTCCTTCTTAGTATAGGGCCTTGTGTTTGGTCACATGCCCTTTAAGCCTTTGGTTGTGGCTAATAATGTTTTAGAAGTTTTGTCTTTCAGGATATAGTGTGGATACAGAGAGACTATCTAATGAACAGTTCAAATACTCTTTCGAGTATATGGAGAGAAGCTGAATGGTGACAGTGAGAATAAGGGGACCAATGGAAAACTGGCAGAAATAGACTATGTAAATGGTGGTATTGTTAAATAGAGGGGATGGAATTATAAATGGAAAATTCTAAGATGATTTGGGTGTTAAGCCGGAGTGACCATGGGGAATGAGAACTACTGTTTGTTTAACTGTTTATTATATACCAGAATCTCCTGGATACTTTACCAAAATTTGATGCTCAAAGCAACACATTTGTGAGAGTCATAATTATGATTTTAAAAATAAAACAGTTTAACGAGTCTCAATAAATTTTCTCGGGTATTTGTATGTCAAATTTAAGTCTGATTCTACAACCTGTGCTCTTTTCACTGTATTACATGGCCTCCTTTCAGTAAGAACACAAACTGTGGTGTTCCTAGTTTGAGATGTAGCAATTTAAGTGGGTATTCTCTGGATTTGAGTTCATTATATTTTATTTATTCAGCATATATTTAATGAGTACTAACTATATGCTCAAGCTCCATGCTCAGTGTTGGTGTTAAAAAAATGAAAGAGATTATTTTCACAGTTCTTATGTAATGAGGAACTCAATAGTGGTGTCCCTCAAAAATGTCATTCTTTCTAAAATGTCTTCTCTTTAGTATGATTCACTTCTGGACTATATATATATATATATATATATATATATGTATACACACACGCAAACTGTGCATATATATATACTAATCCTAATATATTTTATTATTTAAATACATATATATGTATATATACATATATATATGTATGGTGGCAGCATAATATAATAGTTACTATTATATAATCAAACTCTTTATCACTTACTAGCTACACAACTGTGGGAAAATTGGCTGGACTTTCCATACTTCAGTTTTCCCCCAAAATGGGGATAATAAAGATACCTACCTTGAAGGACTAAGGAGACTAGTGATTAAAAACATGCATTACCTTGAACAGTGCCTAACACAGAGTTAGTACTCAATAAAAGTTAACTCTTAACCATTACCTGTGGTGCACAGTCTTATTTTAGATACATCCTAGATTTTAAGTCAGTAAATTTTATGGCCAATATAAAGAAAAGTGTAGATGGAAAGTCACAAGAGAAAACAAGTTTGTGATTTTTTTAATCCATTACTAGAACTGATATAATGCGAGAAATTTTTAATGGAGGTATGGTAAGAAAAAGTAAATTGTTGTTTTTAGACCAGTAAATCCTAAATAACCAATGTCTAATTTGTTGGTAATTATTTCAGTAGGTATTAGCATGCTCTTAACAGTTATTCAAATAATATACATATATCTTATATGTACTCATGCTTGTACACATACATATAAAGTGTAGGCATATATTTATTCGTTACTAAGTCAGCAGTGTAGTAAGTGATGATAATGAATAGCCACATAATATTCTTAAAGAGTTTTTCACATAAAATAAAATTTGAGAAATAGTAGTAATTAAGCCATAAACCTGTGTTTGTAAACTTTATCAGAGTCTTATAATATGAACTTGGTAGTTTTATACTTCTGTGTTATATTTTTTCTTATCTGTTTAGTCAAAATGAGACTATCTTAGTAAGAGCAAGTTAGTGGTAGTATTACATGGCTCCTAAAAGTAGTACAATAGTGTTTTCCATTTTAAGTCCCTTGAGTTGAAAAGGAATAGTTCATTTGCATTATGAATTTGTTTCAATGATTTTATCACACAGAGTAAAAATAATTGATTACATCTTTTAAGAGTATTGCTAGTGAGTCATTTAAAAAAAGAATATTCAGGTTCTGTGGGCTATTTCTTGGCTAATTTTATTTTAGTTCTAATATTTTGTTTTTATCTCTAGTATTAATTAATTAATAAAGCTACCATACTGAGGTTCCTCCCCACTTTTCCTCCTACAGAGTTCCCTTTTCCTGGCATGTCATGTCCTTCCATCTCTGTAACCTTTAACATTTCCTTAATTACTTTATCCTGAAATGATTTCTTCCTCTTCTGTATGTCTCAAATACTTTCTTTGTATTTCTCTTGTAGCACTTATTACTTTATATCCTGTATACATTTTTGGTCATAAAGGCCAAATTCTGTATTTATGTACTAGATGCTATCAATTTTATCCAATTGAGGGTCTACTCTTATGCTTGTGGAAATTCTTTGCAGCCTATAAAGCAAATCTAAGGCATGAATTGTTAATATAAGTGAGTCAGGGGACTTTTTCTAACTTCTGTACCTTGGGGGATGAATAAAGGATAACAAAATGTCAAATTTATTTTCATATGACAAGTACTGAAACAAAGAAACCCTCCAGACAACCTAGTTTCAAAACAACTATGGATCCCCAAAGTACTGTCTTCCTATTATTAAAAAAATTATCTCCCTTGGCAAGATGCAGATTGATCTAGTAAAAATTAGTGACCCACTTGAAATGAGAAATTAAATAAGCTGGGGGAAGTAAGTATCCATTTCTGGTGTCATCATCTTGGTGAGCCTTAGGAGTAAGTGAAGTCTGCTTGAGATTGCAGTGGAGATTGCGTGCAGTGCATGCAAAAGGAATGGGCCCTGACTATGGGATTCTGAATGTGTCAATACCCAGTTCTACCTCCTTGCTTCTACCTTTTAAGCAAGCTCCTAGAAGTTAGGGCCCAAGAGGAGACAATTCTGTGTCAAGGGGAGTCAATATGAGTATATACATCATTAGCTTAAGTGAGAGAACACCCAGCAGTGGAGTTTAAGCCTGATGTTTAGGGGAGGAACAATTAGGATCATTATTTTCTCTTTTGTTTATTGCTCTCAGTTAAATAGAGGTTGCTTTATTCTCTGTTGAGAGCGTGATATACTAAGAGGGTTTATTAAGAGTAACTTTAATCTTCATGGATTAAATAACCTGTTTTACCCATTCTTTAAATCTTCTAACTCAGAGGACAAATTGAACAAGTAGGAAAATAAGGTATAGAGGGTTATCAGGTAGGAAACATCTCTAGAAACTGAGGCAGAAAAGATATGCTGAAGAAACTAGTGTTTAATCTGGATTTAGAGGGTGTTGTGATAACTTTTTAAATTATAAACCCTTCATATAAGACATCTATATATTTGTGTGTTTGTCAACTGAGGAAGCAGACCTAAGCCTAATGAAAATCCTAAAAGAGGAGGTAGATTTTAGCCCAGCAGAAGGGAATACCAGTCAATCAGCAGCCAACCAACATACAAACACGAAGTTTTATGACTAGAAAAAAATTGCTGTTTCATCAAGTAATGAGTTCTGGGTCATTGGAGGTGTTCAAGCAGAGATTGAACGACCACTTTTAGGGAGTAGTGCAGAAAAGAGCCCAACATCTGATAATGGTTGGGTTAAATGACCTGTAAGTTTTCTCTGAAATCTAACATTTTATGTTTCTAAGAATGTACCAGTTTTATGCCTTAGATGTAAGGTTCAGGAAGTCATATTATTTCTAGGCAATTTCTCATGTCCCATTTAGTAAAAAATAAAGGAATAAACTAGTTCCTGAATGAGAAAGGAATAGAACTGGGTCTTTATGGTTTCTGGTTAAAAGAGGACTCCAATATCTTTTGTTCTATGGAATCTAATAATGGCTGAAATTTTAACACTTTTCTCTTTTTAATATTTACTTTTGTGGGAGCTAGTTTCGTTTCTCACCTCACAAAGAAGGAGTCGGCTCTGAGGCTTATCATCTTTTATGATTCCCTTTACCTCAATGGAGTAAGGCACCACTTAATTCAGACTAACCTGTGGTACTTGTTTAAAATTTGGATTCCTAGTCCCACTATGGCATGATGAATCAGAATATTTAGGATGTATCCTGTGAATCCTTATATTCAACAAATACCTTTATGTGATTCCTATGCCCATTAAAGTTCAAAAATGTATGCAGTAGATCTTCATGATTGGTTTTAGTATTGTAAGTATGCTTTATTTTCATGCTATCAAATATCAAAAAGCCTCTCCATCTTGTTCAATACCTGGAGTAAAAACCTTGACAAGAATAAATAGTTGTCTTCAAAAAATCTTTTTTATTTTTGAAAAAAATTTTAGGTACAGTTGACACACAATGTTACATTAGTTTCAAGTCTACAACATAGTGATTCAGATTCTCTATTATGCTATGCTTAATAGTGTAAGCTACCATCTGTTACCATAGAATGATATTACAATAGCAATGTTTATATTCCCAATATAGGCTTTGCCTTTTATTCCTGTGACTTCTTCATTCCATAATTGAAAACCTATGTCTCCCCTGACCCTTTACCCATTTTTCCCATCTCCCCTTCCCCCTTCCCTCTGGCAACCATCAGTTTATTCTCTGTATTTATAGGTCTAATTCTGCTTATTATTTATTTATTCTGTTTTTTTAGATTCTATATATGACTGAAATCTTATGGTATTTGTCTTTCCCTGTCTGACATATTTCACTTAACATAATACCCTCTGCATCTATCCATGTTGTTGCAAATAGCACGATCTCATCTTTTTTAGTGGCTGCATAATATTCCATTGTAGAGAGAGATACATATCTCTCTCTATATATATGCCTGTGATATATGTGTGTGTGTGTGTGTGTGTACCACATCTTCATTATCCATCCATCCTTTGATGGACAGTTATGTTTTTTCCATATCTTGGCTATTGTAAATAATGCTGCAATAAACATGGGGTGCATATATCTTTTTAAATTAGTGTTTTTGTTTTCTTTGGGTAATAATCAATAATAAAATTATTGGATCATATGGTGATTCTATTTTTGAGTTACCTCCATACTATCTTCCACAGTGGCTATACCAATTGACATTCCTACCAACAACATATAAGGATTTCTTTTTCTCCACATCCTTATGGATAATTGCCAGTGACAGAAATGACACTCAAATTATCTTAAGAAAACAAAGCTTCATGTACCTGGAAAGCATAGGAATGAAATCTAGGCATGTCTGGAACTGAGGCTCAAATGATGTAAGCAGAAGTGTGTTTTGAGCTATCACTTAGCTCTGATTTTTTTTTAGATTAACTTCATTCTGGTAAGTATTTCCTATGTGGTGGCAAAGGTGGCCATCATCAACTCTAAGTTTATATCATTCTTATACCTGGGGGTCTAAGGCAAAAGAAAGTGTATTTCTCTAAATTCTCCATGCAAAATTCTGAGGGATGACCCTCCTTGGTCCAGGCTGAGTCACACATCTATTACTGACTTAATCACAGTGGCCAATGGGATAAAGTACTTGGAATTCTCCAATTGTCTGTTCCTGGGCCATACATCCATCTTTGGAACCAAGGATTATCTCACCCCTTGGGTGTCTTAAGATATGTGTGAATCTGGGCATGTTTCCTCCAAAGGAGGATATGCTGAGCAGAAGAAATTAGCTGGTGTCCTCCAGTGGAACTACTTATTAAGTCCTTCTTTCAGCATATATTTATTGATCATAAAATATTGGAGATAGAGAGTGGACCCCTATGCTGGCTTCTGCTTCTTAGGCTCAGTCCAGTGGATGGAATTAATCTTTAACATTTGCTATGTATGGTGGTAAGGACCATGGTGAGGTAACAATGAAGTTCTGAGGGAGCCAAGAGGAATGTGCAACTAACTGGGACTTAGTAATTTAGAGTGGCAGCTGGAACTGGAGAATGGGTGGGGGCCATGAGGTAGATGGAGTGGGAAGAGCAGTCCCAGAAGAGGGAACTGCAGGTGCAAAAGGCACATACTTTGAAATGGAAAGTAAGAGTATCATGTTACTTATATAATAGCTAGCATGTATATTATAATCAAAATAGACTTTCCAAACTAGAGGGTTGGAAAAAAAAATCCTGATTCAGGGTAAAATTTGAGTTGTTTGTCCATTTTGGCTGGGAGCCAGTGCAACTTACCCTGGATAACTCAATTTCTGTTAAACTGAGCTGTTTCCACTTGTGAGAAAGCCCTATAGTGGAAATAAAGATTTTTTTTTTAGGTCAAGTTGTTAAGATTAAATGTTAGAAAGCTCTTAAAGGCAATTGCAGTGAAGTTTAACAATTTTACTTCTTACTGAAGGAAAAAAATAATATGGTAGCAATTTAGAAAAGGCATGCTTAAAATTCAGTGAAATGTAGAAGCAGTAGAAGTTAAAATTGAAATTTTTTTTTAATAGATTTCGGTTGTTTTTAAAGATGAAAAGGATACCTATTGATTCTGTTTGCCATTGATGATGATTCAAGTGTGGAATATTCTATATACAATATTGGTCCAAAAAATAAGGATAAAAGTGATTTTAAATATTTTGAGATGGGATAGAGAAAAGAAGAGAATGTATGACAAGATGGCACAATAAAAAAAATAGTGTTTATATCCAGCTTTTCACATTGTCTCTGTAGGCATTAGGTTCAATTATATAGTCTGCTTTAGAGAAACCAATTATATAATGATAATGCAGGTGATAATAATAAAAGCATTGTTTTAAGCCCTGTATCTATATTCTTGAATTTAATCCTTAAATGATCCTTTAATGTAGGCTCAGTCTCAACTCCATTTTAGAGATGAGGGAACAAGGCACAGAGAAGTTCAGTAGCATGGCCAAGATTCGGGAGCTGGTTGTAGACCCAGGATCCTGACTTATATAGGGGTATACTGTAGTCCAGCTGTGGACAGTAAAAGCTAATGTTTACTTAGCATCTATAATGAGCCTAGAATTATACTTGCCTCATCTATTCTTCACAGATATCCTATGAATAGATATTACTTTAAACCCATTTTGCAGGTGAAGGAGAGCTTGAGACACTGAGAAAATTGGCCAAGTTAATAAATGTCCAAACCTGGACTTAAAAATAGGTCTTCTGGACTTCATAGACTGCATTCCATTTGCTGCTCTATATGTTCTCTTTCTCGGGCTGGATACAGTGATCGTGAAAAAGGGAAATCCAGTTTTTCATTTTTTTCATGAATCCATAGCAAGTGCCCATTTAATGACAAGGTGCTACTCTGTGGAGACCTTAATAATAAAGAATCACTGGGGCACCTGGGTGGCTTAGTGCGTTAAGCCTCTGCCTTCAGCTCAGGTCATGATCTCAGGGTCCTGGGATCAAGCCCCACATCAGGGTCTCTGCTCGGCAGGGAGCCTGCTTCCCCCCTCTCTCTCTCCTGCCTCTCTGCCTACTTGTGATCTCTGTCTCTGTCAAATAAATAAATAAAATCTTTAAAAAAAATAATAAAGAATCACTAAAGAAATTAAAAGTGGTGGTCACAAGAATAGATTATTTTAAACTAACTTGAATCTGTGCTATAAAAACTATGTATAGTAGTTTAGGATTTAAATCTACTTCTGAAAAATTACATTAAAATATGTTCAATAAACTGATTCTTAATACTTAGAATTTTTTTCTTTTAAAATACCTCTTTGAATTTTGATACTGATTTTAGTTATAAAACTGTTACATTTTTAGTTAAGTATACCTGGTATTATTAAGAGGTTAGAAATTTTAGCCCAGGATTATGTTTTAATATGATAGGTTGAGCATATGCTGATATCTACTACTTTGCTCCAAAATTCATTGTAATAAGAATAAAAATGTAGAAATAGGAAGTGGAAGGAGAGTCAGTGGTGTGTGAAAGTTTTATCAAATCTGCTGAGACATAAAGAATGGATAAAAGAGTAGATACTGGTTCAGAAGGGTGGAGGAAACCATAGCTTAGAAAATGCCCAAAGTGGGGTACCTTACAAACCCAGGGGGTTGTATGCAACTTGTAATCTACAGATAGAAAAGTCAGAAGTGAGTATAACCTTGAAAATAAGGGGGTAATGGTGAAAGTCACTTAAAAAAAAAAAGGTAAAAAACCTGTAGCTGAATAATAGTTCTCACACATCTTCCTTTCCTTTGGACACAAGCCTCAAAGCCAAAAATTACTCCAAACAAAAAGTAAAAATTAAATAAAAATGGACACAGAAAATAGAACAGTGGCTAACAGGGCCTTGAGAGATGGGCGGTAGGAACTTATTGTTAATGGGTACAGAGTTTTATTATGGGATGTTGAAAAAGATTTGTAGATGGATAGTGGTGATGGTTGCACAACAGGGTGAATGTACTTAATACTACTGAACTATACAGTTAGAAATGGTTAAAATGGTAAGTTTTATGGAGTATGTGTATTTACTACAATAAGAAAAAAGAAAGGCAACTTCTTATCTACAGGAATGAAAAAGACTAGTAAAATTAGGATAGTTTCTGTGGAAATTAGCCTGTTCAAGTGAAGTCTTCAACATTTCAACCATTCATAGTGGCTCACTTGCTACAGGTTCCACATAAGATGAAACCTGCAAGTTGGCAAACCTGCTCATCAATACAAAGGACTCAGCTAGATTTTCTATTGTCTTAACCTTATATTGAAACAGACAATTAAGGATGACCAGATAAATGAGGAATGTCAAAGAGAAAGAGCCAGGTTAATAATTTGCCACAATGACCGAGAGGGAATAGTTAATCCAGGGAATGGAAGAGGACTTTAAAATTGTCTTGGTCCCTAGTATCTTTAAAGATATTTTATTTTATTTTTTTAGAAATATTTTAGAGAGATACTACATTTGTTAAGTAATAATAGTATGCTGTAAAAGAAGGAACACATAATGTAACTGATGGAAAAATAAGACTAATGAAAAAAAAATCATGCAAATCTCCTGGAAACAGAATGAGAAGAACAGAAAACAGGAAAGGGATATAATGAGAATAAAAATGAAAGGTATAAGGATCAATGCAAGGTTTGCTACCTAAATAGTAGAAGTTCCTGGAAGAGAAAACAGAGGACAGTGTATGAACAAAGAAATAATAAAAGAGGCAATCCTATGCTAACATATAAGTCTTCATGTTGGAAGATTTTCCATGTACCCAGAAAAATGAAGAAAAGACATTTCTAGACATGTTCTTTTTTTTTTCTAGACATGTTCTTGTGAAAATTCAGAATACCAGAAATAAAGAGAAGATGCTAAATTTTCCAGAAAGAAGACAACAAAGTTAAAAAGCAGGTCACCTTACAATTCAACAAAAAAAGACAACTCAAAAAATAGACAAAGAATTTTAACAAACCTCTCAAAAAGATAAACAAATGACCAACAAGCACATTAAAAGATGTTCAGCACCATTAGACATCAGGGAAGTCTAAATCACAACCACAGTGGAATACCACTCAAGACCCATTAGTATGTCTGATTAAAAAGACAGATAATAACAAGTGTTGGTGAGAATATGGAAAACCACTTCATATATTCCTGATGGTAATGTAGAGTGGTATATCATTTTGGAAAAAAGTCTGATAGTTTCTCAAAAGGTTAAACAGAGTTACCAATATGTGACCTAACATTTCTACTCCTAGGTATATAGTAAAGAGAAATGAAAAGAAATATCCATATAAAAAGTTTTATTTGAATGTTCATAATGATATTGTTCATAATAAGCCCAAAATGGAAACAACCCAACTGATGAATGGATAAAATGTAGCATTCCCACACAATGGAATATTATCTGGCCATGAAAAGGAATGAAATACTGCTACATCTCACAATATGGATGAACCTTGGAAATAGTATGCTGAGTGGGAGAAGTCAGTCACAGAAGATCACATATTTAACACTCCTTTTAAATGGTAAAACCAGGTGTGACCAGAATAGGCAAATCTATAGAGATAGAAAGTAGATTAGTGATTGCCTTGGAATGTGGCTGTTTAATAGGTACAGGATATGAAAATACAATTTTGTGGGGATGGTTGCACAGTTCTCTGACTATGCTTAAAGTTTGAATTGTACACTTTAAGTGAGTGAATTATATGTTGTGTGTATATTATATCCCAAAAAAACTATTATTTTTTTTTTAAAAAGTCATACTGTCATCAGGCCTCTTACCAGCCTTGGATTCTAGAAGTCTATGCAGTGTAGAAGTAAACAAAAACCACTCAGATGAGAATAAGCAAAGGGTATTTATACAGAACTTTTTATAATAAGGGAGTTGGCCACTATCACCTGGTTTTGGCAGAAACTCAAAGGTGGGCAAAGGAGTGGGAAAGCTCTATTGTGGAAACAAGAAAAGGCTTCAGGTATGCCGTGATTGGAGACTGTTGGTGTGGGGAAGGTGTAGGTAGGCTAAGTAGAAGCCAGGCATCCTATGTGAATGGTTGGGGGTGCATATTTGTGTTTTTCTAGTTGGTACTAAACTGAAAGTGGGAATAAAAATTAGAGAAGCTGTCAGTTACTAATCAAGTTCTGGCCATTCTGGGCCCCCCCTTTTTTTTCTGGGTTTATTGTTTGTTGAAGATCATGATCTGACTTCCTACAAGTAGATTGGCTTCTGGGAGCAATTACTGTAGACAGTGGGTTGGTTTCCTAGGCTGGTTGCTACAGATTGTTGGTCAGAGTTCTTTTTTTATATATAATGTGGCCATTGTCCATTTGTATATTCAGTCTCTCAGTAAAAATGCTTTCAAAATTGTGGGGGCACCTGGGTGGCTCAGTTGGTTAAGCAACTGCCTTTGACTCAGGTCATGATCCCGGAGTCCTGGGATCAAGTCCCATAGTGGGCTTCCAGCTCTGTGGGGAGTCTGCTTCTCCCTCTGACCTTCTCCCCTCTCATGTTCTCTCTTTCTATCAAATAAATAAATAAAATCTTTAAAAAAATGCTTTCAAAATTATGAAGGAATGAAAAAATGCATACCCGAAGAATAAAATCTGAAAGCTGAATGACTATATATATGTATCATGCATTCAAGGATTCATTAACTTTACTTCCTAAGCACCTTTTCTTAGGAAGTTAATTGAAGTCATATTCCAAAAAATAATGAAAAAAGGGAAACCAGAAAAAGGGTATGTAATCCAGAAGAGCAGAGACCTGAAGTTCCAGGAAGAGCATGGTTTTGTACATCTAGAGAAGAGCCACTCAGGGTGGTGTGCAGGGATTGAAGATGCCAGCAGGGAATTGAATTCTGTGTGGAGAGGTGTGGGAGAGAGTTTCTAAAACAGTTGATGTAAAAGACTGGTTTCACAGGAAACTAAGGATATGATAAGGGTGTGGGGGAAAAAAGGCAATTTAAAAAGGCATTAATTACTCCAGGAAAAACAATAATATAGTGCTTGCAGTTTTATCATTTTGAATTATTGTTCACAGCACAGCCTGTAATTACAAAGCATATAATAATACAAGCAGTATTGTTTTTCAGTAAACACCAAAATGTGAAATCATTGATTGTAGTTATAAAACAGGACATAAATACTGTCATCCTTGATGAAGTAAAAGTATAGGTGACAGAAGTGATGAGGTGTAAAGTGGGGGAAAGTTGAAAGAAAGGCAGCACATACCATCATTGTAAGATAGAAAGCCAAGAGATACTATCTATAGTTGATGGAACAGGAAATAAATGTGTCAGTTTATTACTCAGAGAAATAATGGTATTCATGTGCATTCATACAATAGCATAGGAATACAGATTATAACCTGAATTCTTCCTTAATGATACAGATAATTCTCTATGGTGATAAGTGAATGACTTATGTTATCATTTTTAACTGTTCCCGTGGTATAAAATTTGTTATACCATACCTATATTGGTAGATTTTTGCATTGTTTCTAATTATTCACTATTGTGAAGAAATGTTTATTGATTTATACTCTCAACTCAATAATATATGATAGTTCCTGTGTTCATATATCCTTACCAACACCTACTACTATCAAATTTTTTGATATTTGTCATCTGACTTCATTGATACTTAAATTAAAACACTGTTGGATTACCAGTGGAGTTATACATATTTTTATGTTTGCTGCTATTTGTATTTCAGTCTTTTCTTGCCCTTGCACACGTGGTGATATTTCTCTTATTCATTATTAGGATTTATATATAAGAAATTTTGAAAAAATTTTAAAGAATTGGTTACCAATTTTCTTTATAACCATTTTGTTTGGATTTTAACCTCGTTCATGCTGCTAAAAATTTCGAAGTAGGCAACTCTTTTTTTTTTTTTCTAAGATTTTATTTATTTATTTGACAGAGAGAGAGAGATCCCAAGTAGGCAGAGAGGCAGGAAGAGAGAGAGGAGGAAGTAGGCTCTCTGCTCAGCAGAGAGAGCCTGATGTGGGGCTCGATCCCAGGACCCTGAGATCACGACCTGAGCTGAAGACAGAGGCTTT
>CM053608.1:81689937-81714204 GCA_028646535.1 Procyon lotor | reverse complement strand
ACTCTTATGCTTTCAAAATTAGGGTGTTTTAATTTAGGTTCATACATCACAAGTGCTTTCTCCTTCAGGATTATAAAAATATGCACTAAATATTATTATACTATTGCTTTTCTTTTTTTCACATTTAATTATTTTGTTCATTTCATATTTATTTTGATGTCAAATTGCTGCCTCCTGACGCACAGAAGAATGAGGCACAAACAAGTCAGCTGCAAGAGAAAGGGAGCAGGGAATGACAGTAGAAAAGACTGTCGCCCCGAACAACTCCTCAGTCTCATATTTATAGGAAGTGGGTGACAACCAGCAAAAAAGCCGGAGTAGGTTACACATTGACCATGAATCGTGTAGATACATAAGAAGAAAGGCAAAATGTGTCCAGTTACATAGTACATGATGTATAGTGGGCAAGGCCCAACAAAAGGTTTGTCTGAGTAACTGCTGATGCTCTCTGGGGAAGAGGAGATCTTGGAAAAATGAAGCAGGCAGTGTCTCACCTTAAGCAGGCCGGGTGTTCCCAGCTGCTTAGCTTCAAGGACTCATATCGTCCTCTCCCCCAGAGGCCTATCGCCAGTACATGTTTTTCTCAAGGCTATATCTAAGCATGCTTGGTAACTAGTGTAATTTCTCATAGGTTATATTTTAAGCAGTACGTTGTTCTGAGGGACGCTTACATTAAATGAGACAATGTTTTCCAACCAACTTTTCTCCTAAATGGGTAGTCAGTCCTTCCAGCACTGCTTCTATTTTTTTTACTGAACATTACTGAATTCTGCTACATAAATGTATTTTCCTAGTATTTGTTTTATCTTCTTTGCTCTATATGCAGCAGTGCAATGGTATTTTAATTCTACATATTTAGTTTTTCCATTCTCTATTGGGAAAATATCCTTTATTGGTTCTCTTTTTCATATTGTTTGTGCCTGTTATTTCATAATTATCCTTCTAGATAAAATTGAAAATTCTTCAGTCAAAATTTTAAAATGACTTTATTAGAGTTTTGATTAAAATTGCAAAAAAATTTAAGGACACATGGGATGAGTCTGCTGCCAGCAGGGGAACATTGCTTCAGAAAATTCATACACACAAACCTTAAATGGATACTCCACAATGTCCAATAACCTTACCAGGTTGTCTCTATGAATTTCTGAAGAGCTAGTAATTTTATTAAGATACATTGTGTGTTGATAAATTTTCAGAAATTCTGCTCATTATGAATTCCATTCTCTACGTGTAACTTCTATGTACTGCTTATAATGTTGTTAAAGATTGGAGCGCCTGGGTGGCTCAGTGGGTTAAAGCTTCTGCCTTCGTCTTGGATCATGATCTCAGGGTCCTGGGATTGAGCCCCGCATTGGGCTCTCTGTTCATGCCTGCCTCTCTGCCTGCTTGTGATCTCTCTCTTTCTCTGTCAAATAAATAAATAAAATCTTTAAAAAAAAAAGATTATTTCTGTTACACTGTACACTTCTCAGTGTGTTGTCTTTCCAGTGCATCTTAATTTCATTGAGAATGTGAAAGGATTATTGTCTAACATGTTCTTTTTTAATAGAGGTAAATTTTAAAATGTATATTCTTCATTTTTCTTTTGTGCTTTTTTTATGTTGGTGTTTTTGTATTGTTTTGTTTTCCTTTGATTTTTTTAAAAAAAATTTATCAGTCTCTCTGGAGTTGGTTTCCTTTAATTTTGGAGAGAA
Organism: Procyon lotor; assembly: GCA_028646535.1. Taxonomy (NCBI): domain Eukaryota; kingdom Metazoa; phylum Chordata; class Mammalia; order Carnivora; family Procyonidae; genus Procyon; species Procyon lotor. Next base: position 81,712,510 of record CM053608.1, on the reverse strand, counting down.
TTTGCTCCAAAATGAAACAGAAGGGTTTTCCCTGCATTGTTTATCTTAGCACTATTCAGAGTGTTTCTTGGAACCAAAGAATGGGGCTTTATATTTTCAGTTAGGCAGGACCACTGCATGTGGCTGAACAGCTTGTGCATTGCACGAGAATACCCACCTGAGGGTGTGAGTGGAGATGGACATTCTGCTCAATAGGCTCTGTGCCTGAGTTCCAAGTTGTGTCTTGCTAGAGGACAAGGCTCCCTCTTGTTTTCACAAAGACATAGTTCACCCACCCAGCCGTGTGTCCACAGAGCAGTCTGCCTCCCGGGAGATACAAATAACCAGGAGAGACTTTCTTCATCTCACAAACACCAACCCCTACGTTGTTTACTTCTCTGTGTGTATATCTACCTTTCCTCTGAGCCACCAATGTGCTGAGCATCTCAGGCCAGTTCTTCCAGTGGGTGCTGGAGCATACTGCCAGATGGGGATGAAATGAAAAAAAAAAAAAGGACTATGAGGACATTATTCTTTTGTACTGCCCTCCAGGAAATCCTTCTCTGCACTTAAAAAGTTCTCGTTCTTTTTTTAGGATTCCAGGGTGCTGATTGTTGCTGACAGGGTACAATTAAGGGGCTGGAGTTGTTATGAAGGATTTACTTAAATCGCACTTGATCCTGCTGAAATAAATCTGCAGCTGACAATGAGGGAAGACAGAAACTGTCATGTGATGTTTCTCCTCAAGCTCATTATGGGTTTTGAATTTAAGTATTGTTCTTTTCCCCTTTTTCCCCTTTATGCTCTTTGGAACTTTGAGAATGTCCAGTGAACTTGATGGGGTTCTGGAATATTGGTGAGGTTTGATAGGGTGAGGTCTGGAGCCAACAACCAAGAAAGAATTCTTGAGACATTTTTGGTGCAAAATGGTGGTTTTATTAAGCACAAGGACAGGACCTGTGAGCCAAAAGAGCTGCTATACTGCAGTCCCAAGGAGTGGCTGATTATATACTCAGTAATTGCGGAGGTGAGGACAAAGGGGGTGCCCAGAAAGACTGTGAAGACTCTCAGAATTCTGGAGGCCTACCTATTGTCAAGCCAAGGCTGTTTTTCCCTCTAATAAGAAACTAACATGAAGACAGTTGGGAGTTTCCTGGAGGAATGTTACATTCCTCCTATCACAGTCCTTGTCAATGGGCTTTAGGTTCAAAAGAAATTCATTTTTGTCTACATTTCCTTCTGCCGCAGCCTCCCTCAATTTCAGGGAAGGGAGGGTGATGTTAGGGCTCTAGGAAACTGAGTTATGGGTCTCTGGAAGTTAGGCTATTGATAAGAAAGGTTCTTCCTTATACATCATTAAGACGTTTGCAAACTGAGGGAGATTCTGTCCTGCAGGACTGTGATCTCTATCGCTTAATCATTTGTTCTTCCTTTAGGGCAGCCAGAAGTGCCTGAGAAATGTCACACATATCACATGTCAGGAGGGGGAGGGTGCCAGCTTTTGCTTTATCCTCACCTAACCTTCTGCTCTCTCATCACACTCTCTACCATCAATATGGACTCTACGGACTTTGCTGGTGGTGGTATGGTTGTTTAATTTTTGTGATAGGGAAATAAATTCTTTCAAATAAAACTAAGTACCAAAAAAATAATACATTTTATTGAGTCAAAAAATTATGATGATTTTTGGACCTTCAAACATCTTTGAAGCAGTGACAGTGAGATCCAGCAATTTCCCCCCTATCGTCTGTATCATAAATGTTCCCTCAACTTTAAGAACAATCCCATGAGAGTAATTTTCTACATCTAAATAAAGGCTCTCTTGTCCCTACAGGCTGCTCAATCTGTTGTCCCATTCAGAGCAGAAGTCCTCACTTGGCAGGGCAAAATATTGGTCTTTCCTAACTCAGCTTGGAGGGCTCCCTTATGTTCTCAGATTTCTGTTCCAGTTCACTTTCTCAGTTAGGCATTCCCTGACCACCACCTTTTAAATTTCTGGTCTCCTTATTGGCACTTTCCTTTCCCTAAATTAATTTTCTTTATAGCACTACAGTCATCTATTGTAAATATTGCTTAGTTCCAACTCTTTTAAGGTGTAAACCTAGATCAAACTCTGTATATTGGCATTTTCTAGATCATGCCCCCCAAACCACTATTTTAACCAAATTTAAAAGGGTTATTGTGATATTATGATTTATAATAAATATTTATTTGGTCTTCCACCTGTTCCTGGAAGAGAGCTCCTAAAACCCTTAGAATTTCCTGTGATAGGAGCAACAAAGTTGTCTTTTGTTTTGCTAGTGAGGTGACCTTTGAAAAGCCCTTAGGTAAGGGGTTAGTTGCCAGGGGAACCAGCCTTGTGATTAGAGAGTTGGAACTTTATTCTTATTTATTTGTTTGTTTGTTTATTTATTTATTTTTTCAGTGTTCCAAGATTCATTGTTTATGCACCACATCCAGTGCTACATGCAATACGTGCCCTTCTTAATGCCCACTACCAGGCTCACTCATCCCCCCTCCTCTCCAAAACCCTCGGTTTGTTTCTCAGAGTCCACAGTCTCTCATGCGCTGTCTCCCCCTCTGATTTCCCCCAATTCACTTTTCTTTTCCTTCTCCTAATGTCTTCCATGTTATTCCTTATGCTCCGCGAGTAAGTGAAACCATATGATAATTGACTTTCTCTGCTTGACTTATTTCACTCAGCATAATCTCTTCCAGTCCCATCCATGTTGATACAAATTCATCCTTTCTGATGGCTGTGTACTATTCCATTGTATATGTGGAACTTTTTTAAGTTTTTTAAGTAGGCTCGATGCCCAGTGTAGAGCCCAGTGTGAAGCTTGAACTCAGACTCTGAGATCAAGACCTGAGCTGGGATCACGAGTCAGCACTCAACCAACTGAGCCACCCAGGTGCCCAGAGGGTTGGAACTTTAAGTAACCTGCCCGCCACCCCCTCAAGGAAGAGGGGCTGGAATTTCAATCAATGCCAGTGGCCAGTGATTTAATCAATCATTACTCTGTAATGAAGCCTCCTTAAAACCCCAAAAGGACAGGGTTCAGAGAGCTCCAGGTTGGTGAACACAGGGAAGTTCTGGGAGAGGGGCACAACTAGAGAGAGCATGGATGCTCTGGGCCTTTTCCTCATGTCTTTCCCTATGCATCTCTTTCTGAGTTGTGTCCTTTATAATAATCAAGAAATCTGGTAAGTTGACAGATTTCCTGAGTTCTGTGAGCCGCTCTAGCGAATGAGTGGAACCCAGGGAAGGACTGTGGTAACCTCCATTTATAACCAGTTGAAGGACTTATGACTGGCTTCCTGATTTGGAGGAGGTCTTTGGAACCTCCAGTCTGTATCCAGTTGGTAAAAAGCAACAGCCTGGGCTTATAACTGGCGTTTGAAGTTGGGGTTGGAAGAAGGAAGTCTTGTAGTACTGAGCTCTCAATTTGTGGAATCTGATGCTATCTCTTGATGGATAGTGTCAGAATGGAGTTGATTCCTCAGACATTCTGCTGGTATCTGAGAAATGCTTGGTGTTACATAGGAAGCACCTGACTACCATTTCCCTCCCAACACACACATTGGAGTTAGGTCCGGGAACCTAATTTTGTTACCTTGCCACAGAGTTAAATTTGCTAGTAAGGTAATGAAGCTTACCTTAAGCCTGAGCTTAAGCTTCAGGCCTCTTACTTGTACAGACCAATGAGAATACAGGAAGTTGCTAAGAGTTCTAAGTGTTCTAGTTGGGAGGAGAAAAAAGGTTACCACCAGGAACCAAGCATTTCTGGTATATTGCCCACAGAGAGATCAGAAGAAAAGAGATATAAATCTCCAAGAACTCTAAAGAGATTTCTGACTATATATGTATACTATGTCATTAACTTTATATTTTATTTTATATATTTTCATAAAGATGGCTCCTAAATTATAAAAATTTCAGGCTCTACAGAACCTGTTATCAGCATTGCTTAATTAAATTAAGTTTGCTAAACATAGAACTAAAGAAAATGAAGCAGGTTTCCTTGATGCAGAATTTTGGAGGTACTTGCCATGCAGATCTGCAATGTAAATCTCTTAGAGAAAGTTGAGATATGCGGTATTTCTAAAATGTGCACATCCACTTTTTCATAAAGCATCTTAAGCAATCAGTATCCTGTGGAAAATACTTTGGAAAGCTCTGCTCTGGAAACTTGCCCACTCTGCTTCCTATTTCATTTCCATTAGAAAGGGTGAGCACTTCTTTAACAACTTCACTAACTTTAAGTGGCTGGAATGTCACTTAATGAATTTTATATTTGAAGGAAATATAAAGTAGATTCTTTCTGAGATTGATTGAGCCCTCTATATTTAGCATGACTCTGGATAAAATAAGAAAAAAAATAAAAATGTTGAATACAATCTAACCTGCCCATGATAGTCACCCTTTTAACCCTTATCAATCTCCTGTTGATGAAGGAGATTGTAATTCCTTTCCTGAAAAGAAGATTACCTGTGCCACGATCATATTTTTCAGATTTAATCTGCATTTTCACATATCACTGCCCCTCTGGAGGCTGGCAGTAACCTAAAATAGTAATCTGAATGATACCAAAAAGGCATTTCAATGCACTTGCCAATTGAAAGCTATTGCAACCCTCCAAGAATAGTTTTTAATAGTTTTTAAATAGTTTAAAAATGTTTTAAGTTGCTAAATATAAAATAGAACCATGACTTCTCCTAATTGAATTAAACTAGGTGAAACTGACTCTGAACTTTAGATGATAGATTAAACAGTTCAAAACTCTGTATTAGAAGAGAAAGTGTCTCAGGCAGTGGAAGTGAAAGTATACCGTATCCAAACCAGGTGGCATTTTAAATAGTATTTTTCCATGGAAAACAGTGATAAATGTGTGTGTGTTTTGTGTGTGTGTATGTGTGTGTCAATTTATTAGAATCGTATCTGTGTTTGTATTTGGCTTTCTTATGATGTACCACCCATTCTTCTAACTTTTAAGTTCGATTACATTTACGGCATCTGCATTCACAAGATTACTCACTTCCCTGGCTCAAATTTCATGGCATTTAACAACTATAATTATACTTTTCAAGTGCTGTACCAATCTTCAGTATTACGTTCACTGGCAGAGATATTAGCTTTCAAAAATGCTGAAAAGATCGTAGACATTTCATTTGTAAAGCTGGGCTGTACTTAATTTTGATGACAGTTACCTTGTTCATAACCACACTAAAAAGATCAATCTCATTAAAAGTATATTAGAGTTGGCAAATCTAAATGTGATGGGCTAAATTCTATCATCAAATTTGTAGAAATGGTCTTAGATGTGAGTTACCTGGAGTTTTAAGATGAGAGGTGATAAAAATAAAATTTTCTTACTTTCTGGGTAAATATTGTTCCAGTTTCAAAGATAGGGTGAAAATATATCCTGGCATAACCCCAGTTTATGCTCGTTGTTCTAGCTTAATTATTACTGTCATCCTCTTTCATTCTCAAAAATGTCTTGGTATAGATGATAAATTATATAGCCACCCTATTTATAGATTGTTTACTAAATCTGGGACAATTTGATCTAATTCATTTAGTTCTTTTCCCCACCTTTCTCTGGTGCCTACCGTGTTGTAAAGCTTGGATGGATTTATAATGATAGTTTTATTTTTTTATATGTATACAGTAAGATATAAAAAGTCATTTTTCAGTTTTACTGAAGTGTATATGTCCTTAAAATAGAATAAAGTATACCGAGTCAAAGGCAGATAATTGCATGTTATTTTTACACACTGCCTTACCTTCATACATCAGATAGAATGTACATAATATCTTGCTTATTATACCACCGTGGATTTTAGGGCATCAGTAAAGACAAAATTGCCTGCTGTCTGAATTAAGAAGAACTTGTATAAAAAAACTGTAATAAAACTTGCTATAACTTTGGTTGCCGAGAATAGTAAGATTGTTTGGTAAGGACAATTGAAATTTAAATCATACAGCTCTATTTCTTTTTTTTGTTTGTTTAGTTTTGTTGCAAATTTGATGTGATGATAAGGTATCAGCACTAATAGAAATAGTATGAGTAAAGACTAGTGAGTGGTTTATAATTTTCTTCTTACAAAATAACTTCCTTGATTATTGGTGATAGAATTCTTGAGACTATGTGTCATAGTTTATTTTTTCATTTTTTAACATATAGAAATGTAAAACATAATATTTAAATGGTTCATATTCCCACCAACCAGATAACTAATACTAATACATGTTAATATTTAAATACCCTCCCCCCACATTAAAATTACAGTTTTATACATGGTGTATTTATTATTATTGTAATATAACAAATTATTACATAACATGTAGCAGCTTAAAAACATATGACTTTTATGATTTCCCAGTTCTGGGGGTCAGGAATTCAGCAGTGGCTTAGCTGGGTGGTTCTGGGCTCAGAGTCTTTCATAAGGTTGCAGATAAGTTGTAGGACAGAGCTATAGTCACCTAAAGGCTTGACTAGGGCTGTAAGATCATTTCCAATATGGCTTACTTACATGGCTGTTGTAAGTTGGCAAGAGGTCTGAATTCCTTGCTGTTTGCTGGCAATAGGCCTTTGTTCCTTGCCACGTGACCTCTTCATAGGACTGCTAGGATGTCTTTAAGATATATAAGGGGACTTTCCCAGAGCAAGTGATCCAAGAGATCCAAGAAGAAAACTGCAAAATGCCTTGTGTTACCTAGCCTTAGAAGTTATATACCATCACTTCTGTCATATTCTGTTTATTAGAAAGAACTCTCCAAATCCAACCCACACTCAGTGGAAGAGGACTTACTCTCAACCTCTTGAAGTGAGGAGTATCAGAGGATTTGTGGACATATTCTAAAACTATCACATATGGTAAAATGTAGCAAGCTACAAAGTGGAAACACTGGAAACCATGAAGCATTGCTAAGAGAAATTAAAGAAGATCTAAACAAATGGAAAAAATATACTATATTTAGAGATTGGAGACTCAATACTATTATGATACTAATTTATTTCAAATTGATTTATATATTCAATGTTATCACAATAAAAACCCAATAGTCTTTCTTGTAGGAACTGAGAAGATGACTCCTAAATTATGATGGAAATGCAAAGGGTCTGACACATCAAAGAATCCTGAAGAAAAGTGGAAGACCTAGACAAATAATATATTTCAAAATTTAATATGAAGTTTTAGTAACTAGGACAAGAGTGTTTTCAACATAAAGAGACAGAAATAATTCAATGAAACAATAAAAAGTCTAAAAAGAGCAAACCATAAGAGACTCCTAAACTCACAAAACAGACTGAGGGTGGCTGGGGGGTACAGGGGTAGGGATAGGGTGGCTGGGTTATGGACATTGGGGAGGGTAGGTGCTATGCTAAGTGATGTGAAATGCGTAAGCTTGATGATTCACAGACATGTACCCTGGGGCAAATAATACATTATATGTTAAAAAAAATAAAAAAAAAATTAACCCTTGGAATTTCCTGGGGGGGGGGGAGTCTAAAAAGAGACACATAATATCACTTGATTTTTAGCAAAAGTGCCAGGTAATTTAAATTTTGTTTCCTGGATCCTTAATATTATACATATTTTCCATACTATTACTAATTATTTGAACATTTTTATATGGTATAATATAATTCATGTGGATGTTCTAAAATTTGTCAGATTCTTTTCTACTTGAAAATGTAGGTGGTTTCATCATCTGTTATTATGGGTAATACTGTGCAAGCCATTTAGTTTATTAAGGTATGTATATATACATGTGCCTATGTGTGTATTCTTTCCCCTATTATTTTGCCTTTGATAATTTCCATAAGTAACCGTTATGTTAAAGGGATTTAGTTATGTGATACTTAAAACATGGTGACAAATTGTTTTATAGATTTTTCTGATTTTCACTTCCATGGACAGTGTAAGAGAATGAGTTTATTTGTAACTCCTCTTAGTTTTCATCATTCATATTTGCATGGCTTAATAATGCTTAATAATTTCTCCATATGTTGGTTATCAGGTTAATTTTAGGATTATGTATTCATGACTTTAATAGTCACCGTGTTGAACATTGCATTATCCATGACCCATTCATTTTACAGTTGGAAGTTTAGACCTCTTGATCCCCTTCCTCCAACCCATTTGCCTACCCCTCATCACCTTCCCCTTTGGCAATCACCAGTCTGCTCTTTGTATCAACAGATTTAGTTTTGTTTGCTTATTTTCTTTTTTAGATTCCACATATAAGTGAAATCATACAATATTTATCTTTGATTTATTACACTTAACATAATACCTTTAAGATCCATTTGTGTTGTCTCAAATGGCAAGATTTCATTCTTTTTTGGCTGAATGTAGACCACCTCTTTATCCATTCATCCATTTATGGATTTAGATTGCTTCCATATCTTGATTATTATAAATAGTGCTCCAGTGAACATAAGGGCACATAATTCTTTTTAAATTAGTGTTTTTGTTTTCCTTGGATAGATAATTGAAAGTGGATTTGCTGGATTACATGTTATTTCTACCTTTAATTTTTAAAAATATTTTTACTTATTTGCTAGAAAACGAGTACATGCAGGACTGGGGGTGAGGGGCAGAGGGAGAAGGAGAAGCAAAGTCCGAGCTGAGCATGGAGCCCCATGCAAGGCTTGATTCCAGGGCCCTGGGATCATGACCTGAGCTGAAGACGGACACTTAACCAACTGAACCACACAAGGGGCCCCTACCTTTAATTTTTTAGGAACCTCCATACTGTTATCCAGAGTGGCTGTAACAGTTTGCATTTTGGCCAACAATGCATGAGGGTTCATTTTTCTCCACATGCTTGTCACTACTTGTTATTGCTTGTCTTATTGATAATAGCCATTCTGGTAGTTGTGGGGGTGATATCTCATTATGGTTTTGATTTGCATTTCCTTGATTATTAGTGATGTTGAGCATCTTTTCATGTGCTTTTGGCCATCTGTATGTTTTCTTTGGGAAAATGTTCCAATCTTTTGTCGTTTTTCTATTGGATTGTTTGTTTTTTTGATCTAGAGTTGTAGGAGTTCTTTATATATTTTGACTATTAACCCCATATTGGATATATGATTGGTAAATATCTTCTGTTATTTAGTAGATTGCCTTTTTATTTTGTCTGTTGTTTCCTTTGATATGTGGAAGCTTTTTAGTTTGATGTACTCCCATTTGTTTACTTTTGTTTTTATTGCTCTTGACTTTGGATTCATATCCATAAAATCACTGCAAAAATCAATGTTAAGGAGCTTACCACCAATGTTTTCTTCTAAGAGTTTTATGGTACATTGAATTATTTGATCCCTTTTAAGTCAGTTTTGTATATAGTGTCAGATAGTGTTCCAGTTTCATTCTTTTTTGTGTGGCTGTTCGCTTTTTCCATTAGTATTTATTGAAGAGACTGTCCTTATGCCATTTTGTAGTCTCGATTCCTTTGTCATAAATTAATACCATACATGTGTGGGTGTATTTCTGGGCTTTCTATTCTGTTCCATTGATCTATGTGTTTGTTTTTATGAAATATGATAGTTTTGATTACTATAGCTTTGTAATATAGTTTAAAATCAGGAAGCATGGTGCCTCCAGCTTTGTTCTTTTTCAAGATTGCTTTGGTTATTCAGGATCTCATGTGGTTTTCTGCAAGTTTTAGGATTGTTTATTCTCTTTCTGTGAAAAATGCCATTAGGATTTTGTTTGGTGTTGTATTGAATCTGTAGGTTGGTTTGCATAATATCGATATTTTAACAATATGAGTTTTTCCAATCAATTAACATGGAATATCTTTCCATTTATTTTTTCCTTGTTCAGTTGCTTTCATCAGTGTCCTGTAGTTTTTCATGTATAGATCTTTCAACTCCTTTGTTAAATTTATTCCTAAGTATTTTATTCTTTTTGATGCAATTGTAAATGGAATTATTTTATTAATTTCTCTTTCTGATATTTAGCTGTTGGTGTATAGAAAGGTAGCGGATTTTAGTATATTGATTGTGTACACTGCAACATTACTGAATTTGTTTATTTGTTCTAACAGATTTTTGGTAGAGTCCAGGATTTTCTCTTTCTTTCTTTCTTTCTCTTTCTTTCTTTCTTTCTTTCTTTCTTTCTTTCTTTCTTTCTTTCTTTCTTTCTTTCTTTCTCTCTCTCTCTCTCTCTCTCTCTCTCTTTCTCTCTCTTTCTCTCTCTCTCTCCCTCCCTCTTTTCTTTTCTTTCTTTTCTTTTCTTTTCTTTTTTTTCTTTTCTAATGTCCACACAAGGTTGACAATTTTACATCTTCTTTTCAAATTTGGATATATTTTACCTCTTTTTTTTTTTGCATAACTGCTGTGGCTAGGACTTCCAATATTGTATTTAATAAAAATTATGGTAGTGGGCATCCTTATTTTGTTTCTGATCTTTTTTTTTAATTTAATTTTATTTATTTAAGAGAGAGAGAAAGAACATGAGCAGGGGGAAGGGGCAGAGGGAGAGGGAGAGGGAGAAGCAGACTTCCCACTAAGCAGGATGCCCAACTCATGGCTTGATCCCAGAAATCTGGGATCATGACCTGAGCAGAAGGCAGATGCTTAACCGACTGAGCCACCCAGGGGCTCTCTTGTTTCTGATCTTAGAGGACAATCTTATAGCTTTTTCACTGTTGAGTATGATATTAGCTGTGATGGCCCTTAATATGCTGAGGTATGTTTCGTCCATATCCACTTTTTTGAGAGTTTTATCATTAATGGAGGCTGACTTTGTCAAATGCTTTTTCTGCATCTTTTGAGATGATCATATGATATTTAACCTTCATTTTGTTAATGTGGAGTATGATGTTAATTGATTTGTGGATATTGAACCATCTTTGCATCCATAGACTAAATCCTACTTGATCATGGTGACTGATCCTTTTAAAGTATGGTTGAAATATTTTGTTGAGGATTCTTGCATTTATATTCATCAGGGATATTGGCCTGCAATTTAATTTTTCTTTTCTTTTCTCTCTCTTTTCTTTTTCTTTCTCTCTCTCTCTCTCTTTCTTTCCCTCCCTCACTCCCTCCCTTCTTCCTTTCTTCTTTCCTTCCCTCCTTCCTTCCTTCCATAGTATCCTTGTCTGGTTTTGGTATCAGGGTAATGATGGCCTTATAAAACGAGTTTGGAAGTGTTCCCTCCTTTTCCAATTTGGCCTGTAGAGTCTCTGCCTTCAAATTACAATTTTATACCTTAACCTCACTTAACAGAGAAGGGAAAACCGAGACTCAGAGATTAAATGACTTGGCTGAGGTTAAAAAATGTGTCATCTTGCATGTGAGATAGAAACCAATACTTTTGATCATATTTCATGGGTTTCTCTCCATGGGTTTCTCTCCATGCTGTCTGTTCTCAGCTAATTCAACCCTACTTTCCTTTTACATATTGTCTAGCGGAATTATTCAGTTTTCAGTGACAAGAATGCCATTTGTTTTTACCTGGAATGCTGTATTTTACTTCAATAAATCTTTAGATGTTTGCTATTTTTTTTTTTAAAGATTTTTTATTTATTTGACAGAGAGAAACACAGCGAGAGAGGGAACACAAGCAGAGGGAATGGTAACAGGAGAAGCAGGCTTCCTGCTGAGCAGGGAGCCCAATGCGGGGCTCGATCCCAGGACCCTGGGATCATGACCTGAGCCGAAAGGCAGAGAGGCTTAACGACTGAGCCACCCAGGCGCCCCTTGCTATTTTTTTGACCATTGACTCCCATTTTGTTTTTTTTACACTGTGTTCTTAATTTTATATAAGTAATTTACTCCTAGTAGTATTTCTATTTTTAAAAATTAATTGGCTGTATAATTGACTTGTCTTTGCTTTTATTTACTGTTGTTATAAAATTTGAGTTTTCTTTCAAAATGTCTTGTCTTGCCCCTTCTGTTAATCTCCATTAGAGCCTGTGTCACCATAGACATCACCAAGTTCAGTCCATTCTGCACAGCACCAGGTTAGTCTTTTGACACAAAAATTTTATTATTTCACTCTTTTGTTTAAAGGCCTACAATTCAGCAAGACATATGCTAAAGGATGAAATGTAAAATATTTTCAAACTTAGTTCTGCCAGTATTTATGGAAGAAACAGTGGATAATAAAAGAGTTAAGGAGCTTGCCACAGAGAATTTAAAACCTCTTGCATGGAATATGGTCCAGGTAGATTAGAGAGGTGAGGACAGGACTAGGATACAGATGTTTCCTATATTAACTATATATCTGAAAAAGCAAATAAGAAAAAATATGGTGTTTCAGGAGAGATCAATTAAAGGAGAAATATAATCGGGAAGATCTTTACAAATTTTCTGAGATGCCAGAAATGTTCTTACTAATAACATCCAGCAAATTATCTGAAAAGGCATAAATATCAGATTTCTTCTTGGTGATACTGTCAAAAGATAATGAAATAACTCCTTCAGAATTTACCAAAGATATTATTGAGTACTTATAAGTGATAAACACTCTTCAGCATTTGCAAACGTTATTTTACTTCCTCCTTATGATTATGATGAGTATCTTCTAAGAGAGGATAATACCTTACCAAGGCGCATAGTTCAAGGTGGCACAGTTGTTCATATGTGAAGTTATATGTTGAATGTTCTTGGTATTGTCCTTGACTCCCTCCTTCTCTGGAGCCCCACATCCAATCTCTCAGGAAATCCTTTTGTTCTGCCTTCAAAATGTGTCTAGAATCCAACTCCTTCTCACCACCTCCACTGATAATAGTCTGGTCCAAACTATCATTACTTTTGCCTAGTTTACATCGACTAAGATGACCTTAATGTTCCTCTCAGTTTGACTAAACTTTAGATTAGATCCTTTTTTATTTTGGGATTAATGAAATTCCCAACCTTTTATTTCTTAGAGCACTTACATTAGAAAACTTGTAGTTATTCCCACTAACAGTGTAGGAGGATTCCCCTTTCTCTGCATCCTGGCCAATGTCTGTCATTTCCTGACTTGTTAATTTTAGCCATTCTGACTGGCGAGAGGTGGTATCTCATTGTGGTTTTGATTTGTATTTCCCTGATGCCGAGTGATATTGAGCACTTTTTCATGTGTTTGCTGGCCATTTGGATGTCTTCTTTGCAGAAAAGTCTGTTTGTTTTTTCTGCCCATTTCTTGATTGGATTATTTGTTCTTTGGGTGTTGAGTTTGGTAAGTTCTTTATAGATTTTGGATACTAGCCCTTTATCTGATATGTCATTTTCAAATATCTTCTCCCATTCTGTCGGTTGTCTTTTGGTTTTGTTGACTGTTTCCTTCACTGTGCAAAGGCTTTTTATCTTGATGAAGTCCCAATAGTTCATTTTTGCCTTTGTTTCCCTTGCCTTTGGCTATGTGTCCAGCAAGAAGTTTCTGCAACCAGGGTTGAAGAAGTTGCTGCTTTTTTTTTTTTCTCAAGGATTTTGATGGATTCCTGTCTCATATTTAGGTCTTTCATTCATTTTGAGTCAATTTTTGTGTGTAGTGTAAGGAAATGGTCCAGTTTCATTCTTCCACTCGTGGCTGTCCAATTTTCCCTACACCATTTGTTGAAGAGACTGTCTTTTTTCCATTGGACATTCTTTCCTTCTTTGTTGAAGATTAGTTGACCAACCAGTTGAGGGGTTCCTTTTCTGGGTTCTTTATTCTGTTCTATTGATCTATGTGTCTGTTTTTATACCAGTACCATATTCTCTTGATGATGCAGCTTATAATAGAGCTTGAAGTCCAGAATTGTGATGCCACAAGCTTTGGTTTTCTTTTTTGACATTCCTCTGGCTATTCGGGGTCTTTTCTGATGCCATACAAATTTTAGGATTATTTGTTCCAGTTCTGTGAAAAATGTCAACAGTATCTTGATAGGGATTACATTGAATGTGTAGATTGCTCTAGGTAGCTTAGACAGTTGGTGGGAATGTAAGCTGGTGCAGCCACTCTGGAAAACAGTATGAAGGTTCCTCAAAAAGTTGAAAATAGGGCTACCCTATGACCCAGCAATTGTGCTACTGAGTATTTACCCTAAAGATAAAAATACAGTGATTCGAAGGAGTACCAGTACCCCGATGTCTATAGCAGCACAATAACCAAACAGTGGAAAGAGCCCAGATGTCCGTTAACAGATGAATGGATAAAGAAGGTGTGGTATATATATACAATGGAATATTATGCGGGCACCAAAAATTAAAATCTTGTCATTTGCAATGATGTGGATGGAACCAGAGAGTATTATGCTAACTGAAGTAAGTCAATCAGAGAAAGACAATTATTATTATATGATCTCAATGATATGTGGAATTTAAGAAACAAGGCAGAGGATCATAGGGGAAGAGAGGAAAAATTGAAACAAGACAAAACCAGAGAGTGAGACAAACCATAAGGGATTTTTAATCTCAGGAAACAAACTGAGGGTTGCTGGAGGGGAGGGAGGTGAGGTATGGCATGGCTGGGTGATGGACATTGGGAGGGTATGTGTTGTGGTGAGTGCTGTGAGTTGCATAAGACTGTTGAATCACACACCTGTACCCCTGAAATGAATAATACATTTTATGTTAAAATAAAAAGAAAACTTGTAGTTACAAATCCTCTCTGGCCCTTTGAAATGTAAATCTTTTAAAAAGCCTGTTGCTAATTTTGGCATCCAGGAATGTCTTCTCAAGGACTTGGGAGCTGTCTCTGAGATGTAACCATCAAACAGATAGCACCTCTAACTTCTACTCTTTGTGATAAGGTAGAAACCTACCTTCTTAGTAGGCATCTTGTTCAAGTTATACAGCTACCTCTTATCATGAAGATAAGGGAAAGTTTACTGTTCCTTTGGATGAAGTTAGTTAGCAAACACAGATGTCCTTAGAGAGCTCTTAAAAAACTTTACTATCTTTTGTTTCAGTAGCATTGAGCTGAGACTGATTTCTGATTTCTCTCATGTATTGCAGTAGTCTTTTTTTTTCTTCTTTTTCTTTTTCTTCTTTTTTTTCTTCTTTTTTTTTTCTTTTTCTTTTTTTCGCAGTAGTCTTGCACTTAGGAGTCTTAAATCTCTGTGTGTTGAACTTTGGTACTGTTTTTGTACTGTTTTTGACATTTCCTAACAGGTCTTCCTGCTTCTATCCCCTTTGCCTCATTGCATTCTATTCTCAATTCAGCAGCCAGAATGATAAGATCTACCACTCCTCTAATCAGAACTTTCCAGTGGCTTCATTTTAAAGAGAGAAAAACTAAAGTCCTTATAAAAGTTACAAGACATGGCTCAAAATAATCCTTTATTACTTTTCTAATGTCATGTCCTACATCTCTCAAATTCACTTCACTTCAACCACATGGGCCTCTGTGCATTTCTTGAATATGTAGATGTGCTTCTACTACAGGACTTTACTATAGCTGCCCCTCTGCCTAAAGATCCACTTGACCAACCCTGTCTCCTCCTTTAAATTGTGGTATGATTATTACTTTATCAATGGTGCTTACTGTGACCTCTTTACTTAATGGATGTGGTAGGCTGAATAATGCCCCCCCAAAAATATCCATATTGTGATTCTTGGAACCTGTGAGTATGTTACCTTACATGATGAAAGAGACTTTGCAGGTATGATTAAATTATAGATTTTGAGATGGAATGATAATCCTAAATTAACTGGGGGTCCAATATCATTTTGAAGGTCCTTATAAGAGGGGAATACGAAGGTCAGAGTGAGAGGTGTGACAGCAGAGATAGAGGTAGTATGAGTGAGTCAGCCATGAGTCAAAGAATGTGGGCAGCTTCTGAAAGCTAGCAGAGGAGACAGATTTTCCCCCTAGAGCCTCCAGAAGTAACATAGCCCTGCTCACACCTAGATTTTAGACCAGTGAGAATCATTTGAATTTCTGATCTCTGAACTGTAGGATAATAAATTTGTATTGTTTTAAGATACTGAGTTTGTGGTAATTTATCATAACAACAGTAGGAAGCTAAACAGCCTGTAACCTGCAGTCCTTACACTCTCTGACTTTATTCTGTATGTTTTTCCCCATGCAATAATTGTCACCTTTAACTTTTTGAATTATTGAATCATTAATTCTATCAGATATCTATTTATCATCTATTTATTTTGCTTCTTTCTCAAGCATATCTGTTGAGTTTAGAGATCTTTTTGTTTTACTCACTTAGCACTTAGAACATTGCATGACCTAATGTAAGCAGTTAAAAGTATTTGTTGAATTAATTAAGAGAAAAATCAGTCTCATATATTTGAGGACCCATACAGTGAATTACCTTTGACCCATATTGCATAGTTTTATTTAGGCACATTGAAGCTGACAAAAGAGTACTGTCAAAGACCTTTTGACTAATCCCTTACTTGGTTTAGTTCTGTGGTAGAGACAGTAAGTGTGCCGTGAGTCATCCATGAGCTTCTCTGCTTCATTTCCCATCTTCTCTTGTAGTTAGTTTTCATCAGTGGGTTGTGAGTTGCACTGACATGTGACACTTGAGCCAGTGTGCTCCCTCTTTTTCTTCTTCTCTGTTATAATCATGAGGCCACATGTTCCAGATGGCAGAGCTAAAGATGGAGGAGGACTGCCTGAACTGCAACAAGCTTTACAGTAATGAGATGTAAACCTTAATTGTGTTAAGCAACTAAAATTCTGACGACTTTCTAAAGTTACAGCAGTTAGCCTTAATTGGGGAAGCAAATTCTGGAATGCAATTGGATTATAAGGTTTTTAGCTTCTGCAAAATGGAAATGAAAATTATGCTTCGCATACCTTTTAGCTATTATGCATTTGTTTTTGTTTCTTTCTCAGCACCAGAAAAGGTGTTTCTTGAGACATGTCTTTCAGTTCATAGTTCAGATAAATCTTTTTTTTTTAAAGATTTTTATTTATTTATTTGACAGAGCGAGAGATCACGAGTAGGCAGAGAGGCAGGCAGAGGGGGTGGGCGGGAAGCAGGCTTCCTGTTGAGCAGAGTCTCCAAGGCGGGGCTCCATCCCAGGACGCTGAGATCATGACCTGAGCTGAAGGCAGAGGCTTTAACCCACTGAGCCAGACAGGCGCCTCAGTTCAGATAAATCTTGTATCTCCATTGTTGACCATTTAAAACAATAGGACTATTGTTCTTTTACTGCTTCACTTAACTATGGCTAATTAACTATGGCTAAGCAGTTGACGCACCTGGGAAATTTCTAGTAGTCTTTTTATTCTGCTTTTTTCTTTCTGCAAATTTGAACTGTATACAGCAACATAATGGCCATTTCCATTGCTAAAGAACTTGTAATGGTTTTCTGTATCTTTGAAAATAATAAAAATAACACTGAATCAACTATTTTTATAGTTGAAAGATTAATAAAGCATCTGATGACAAATATATTTATTATCAAGTTCAGTACACACCCACGTTTGTTAGCCTTTTTATGTGCTCTAATATCATAGTGCAGAGGTCAGCGTATTTTTTTGTTGTTTCTATAAAGGGTGATATAAATATTTTCAGATTTTGGTGTCACATAGTCACTTTTACAGCTGCTCAATTCTGCCATTGTAGCATGAAAGCAACCTTAGATAATGCATAAAAGAATGGGTATGTCTGTGTTCTAGTAAAACTTTATTTATAAAAACAAATAGTGGCTACAGTTTGTCAATCCCTGGTCTAGAGGAATACAGGATACTCTTTATTGTTATAGTGCTTTATTCTTGCCAGTAATTTTCAACCAAGTGCCCCAGAATCTCCCAGGAGAAGGATAGTGAGTGTGTTGAGTGTGTTAGGGTTCTCTGAGAGTAATAGAACTAGTATTATTTTATACACACACACACACACACACACACACACACAGTTGATTCTTGTTATACACTATAGTAATGTTCAGTAGAGTTTCTACAGACAGTGAATCAGTGAATAATGAACCGTTACTCCATTACTCCTAGGGGGAAATACAGGGTAATTCTGCAAGCTTCTGGTCACAACATTTTTGTCAACCAATCAATCCTTGTTTTATGCATGTTTCTGTTAAAGACATCTTTTTAAATATTATTTATTTATCAGCATGGGCTCACAGTCAGCAGCCTCATGCCTGATACTTCATGCCTGAACAAAGCTTATCTAAAATATATTTTCTCTGTAAGGCACACCAGAGCCTGCTCGTGCTTAGGAATACTAGAAAGCACTTCGGCACTATATTTGAAGGCCATTTTATTTTATTTTATTTTATTTATTTAATTTTTAAAATTTTTAAAATTTTTAAATTTTTTTAAAGATTTTATTTATTTATTTGACAGAGAGGAGAGAGATCACAAATAGGCAGAGAGGCAGGCAGAGAGAGGGAGAAGCAGGCTCCCTGCCGAGCAGAAGAGCCTGATGTGGGGCTTGATCCCAGGACCCTGAGATCATGACCTGAGCCGAAGGTAGAGGCTTTACCCCACTGAGCCATCCAGGTGCCCCTTGGAGGCCAAAAGAGAAAATCACCAACTGCTTGCATCAATATGGAAAACAAAACAAAACAAAACAAACCTAAAATAGAAACATGGCCCTAAATAGATTTTGAAAAGGATGTTTGTTTATGGTATGAGAGCTAAAACAAGAAGGTTGAATGTTGCCTTGTTTGACCTCAACTGAGAACCTCTGTGTCTGGTGACTCAAATTTTTTGCCATTCTCTGCATATCCAGAAATGACATGAAAGTACCATGAGTGTTAATTTTGAGATTATAAATGAATTTTAGCAGGTAAGCAAATTCACAAATACAGATTTGTGAACAGTGAGGACCTACTCTACACACATACACACAGTTTATTTCAGGGATCTGGCTTACATGATTGTGGGGTCTGGCAAGTCTCAAATTTGTAGGGCAGACTGGAAACTAAGGTGGAAGCTGCTGTTGCAATCTTGAGGCAGAATTTCCTCTTCCTAAAAGAAACCTCAGTTTTGCTCTTAAGGCCTTTCAACTGATTGGATGAAATCCACCCATTTTATCAAAGTTGATCTCCTTTATTTGAATTTAATTGGTTGTAGATATCAACCACATATATTAAATACTTTCACAGTAACACCTAAATCAAAGTTTGAATAACTGGGAAATATAGCCTAGCCAAGGTAATGGTATAAAAGTAATCATCACAGTGAATATAGTTTGGAAAAGCACAGAGACTATGGTGGATAATGGTATTATAGTTATTATTTTTTTAAAGATGATGCCTTTTGAAGATACACAGTTAAGTATTTATCAATGAAAAGATAAAGACTAACGAACTAAACAAAATATCAGGTGTGATTATCTGGGTCCAATTGCCTTCTCAGTGTTTCCTACACTTTCCTATATTTGCAAATTTCCTACATTTCTTTTGTGTTTATTACACAATTGATTATAGTACTTTTTTATAGTACTAAATTTTCTCTTACTACGTAACAAATTACCACAAATTTAACAACTTAAAACAACAAATTTATTATCTCATAGCTTCCATAGGAGTCCAGGCACAGATTATTAGTCCTCTACTCATGGTCTCACCAGACTAAAATCAAGTTGTTGGGTAGGATTTGGGGTGTCTTCCAAGCTCACTTGTTGGTGGCTGAATTCAATTTCTTGTGGTTCTACTTTATATACCTATTTGTTGTAAGCTTTTGACTGTGAGTTGCTCTAAACTCCAAGGGGGAACCCTCAAATCCTAGCCTCTTATAACATGGGGCTTGCTTTTTCAAAGCTGAAAGGAGAATTTCTCTCCGGTTGGCTAAGATGGAGTCTTCTATAGCATTACCTAGTCAGTGGAGCAGCTATCCAGCCATATTCATAGTTCTGCCCAAACTCAAGAGTAGGAAGTTATAAAGTATGTGAATATTGGAGGAGCAAGAATTTTCGAAAGCATCCCAGGATTTTTCTGCTTCCTATACCATGTGATCATAACTAATAAAAACATGCATGGCCAAAACGTGGAATGAAGCAAAAAATGTTAACTGCTGTTATTCTTTTGAGTTGGTATTATGAAGAAAGTTGTTATTACCGCTACAACTGTGTAGTTCAAAAATTGTTTTGTAATAAGCATGTGTTAATTTTATGTATATATTAAATTTTAATAAGTTTCTTTTATAGAAATAATACTGGTTTGTTGTTGAGGGGATGAAGCAGTAGTGAAGAGCTTAACAATAAAAATGTAATTAAGCTCTATTCCTCCCTCTGAACTTCTCCCTGCATCCCTTCTATAGGGAAGCAATTCTTAAAACTTTTGAGGTATCCTTTTTTTTTATTAACATATAGTGTATTATTTGTTTCAGGGTTACAGGTCAGTGAATCATCAGTCTTAACACAATTCACAGCACTCACCATAGCACATACCCTCCCCAGTGTCCATCACCTAGTCACCCTATCCCTCCCCTCCAGCAACCCTCAATTTGTTTTCTGAGATTAAGAGTGTTCTTCAACTTTCCCTTTCTACTAAACACTGTATTGGACATCTTGTATGTCTTAATTTTGATAATTATATTTTCAGTTCAAGGAATTCTAGGATTTGTCTTCTCATGATTTCAATTCCTTGGAAAATATTTTCATCTCATTGTACATTTAAAGAAGTCATATTGTATGAGTTGATCCCATTTAACAGCAAAGTCCGTGTTTGATAACTTCAGTATGTCAATTAGCTATACATTTTTTACCTTTTTTCTCTTGGGTTTGACTATTTGATCTTGTTTCCTGGCATGCCTCATAATTTTTAATTAAATGCTATACATTTTGTGTGAAAAATGGCAGAGGCTCTGGATGAACTCATTATACCCCGGGGGAAACTGACTTTTTTAGCAATCAGCATACAGGCAAAGCAATTGACTTCAAATAGAGATTAGAGGATTTGAGTTTACGATAAGTTTTAATCTTTGAAAGACTTTGAATTCTGGCTTCTAGAGTGTAGTCTATCAGGGATTAGAGTTGAAGGCTCCACGTAAAACCAGGGCTTTTTCTCTTTGGTGAGCCCTATAGTCTAATTTTTGTCTCTGCAGCATGATGAGTCTGACAAACTCTCTGCTTGATTATTAGCTGCTTGGCTGTCACTTTCTGCTTGGCTCCGCCATCCTCTTGTCCTATGTAGATAGGAATCAAAAAAATGTCTCTAGGAAAAGTTAGTTGGAAAGTTAGGCTTATTATTCTTATTTGGCTTTTCTCTGGGACCATTACCCCTCATGTTCTAGATGCCTTGGTATCATTGATTTTCAGTTTTTGTCTCTCCAACCTACTGAGATTGCTGACACTTGAGTCACTACTTTTGCTTGGTCTGCTAGCTCCAAGTCACTTAGTAAATGGCAAATGTCTCCAGGGGAAAAGTAGTAGGGATATCAAGTTTACCTCAAGGTAGCTAGCCCCTCAACTCATTACTCCAAGCAGCTGCTTTGTGTTTTTCCTTCCAGATTTTCTTGTTATTCTTTCTTTTTTTTTTTTTTTTAAATTGAAATATATTTAATGAGAGGCTTTTGGTTGGTTGGTAAACATCCAACTCTTTAATTTTCAGAAGCAGAAATCCTCTGCCTCTATTTTTATCTCCTAATTTAAGCAATATTTCAGTAGTTCTCACTTATCTCTGGTCAGCTTTCCACGGTTTTAGTTACCTGCGGTTGAATGCTGTCTGGAAACAGATAATCTCTGATAGGGCAGAAGGTCAGTAGTAGCCTAACACAGTGTCACAGTGCCTATACCATTCGCCTCACTTTTTCTCATCATGCAGGCATTTTATTCTCATCATCACAAAGAAAAATGAGCACGCACCATAAGGTATTTTGAGAAAGAGAACATTTATATGACTTGTATTACAGTATATTGTTCTATTTTATTATTAATCTCTTACTGTGTCTAATTTATAAATTAAACTTTATCATAGGTATGTATGCATAGGAAACATAGTGTAAAAAGGGTTTGGTACTATTCAGTTTCAGGCATTTCCTGGGAGTCTCGGAACAAATCATCTTGCAGGTAAGGGAGAGCTACTGTACTTTTTTTTTTTTTTTTAAATAGTCACTGCTTTATTTTTATTCACACGCTTTCTTTGCTCACCTTTCTTCTGAGATTGTTTTATTTTACTGAAGTACATTGTTTAACATTGTTTAAATTTTGTTAGTGAGAGTCTGTTGGTTTTACATTTTCCATTTTGTCATGTCTGAAAATATCGTTATATAAAACAGCACTGTAATAAAAATTTAGTTAGTTGCAAAGTTCTTGGCTGACCATTATTTTATCCCAACAATTTGAAGATATTGTTAGACCACATTTGGCTGTGGAGAAATTAGCCCAGCCCAATGATTGTTCATTGTAAGTATTAGTCCTTTTTCTCTTAGGGCTTTTAGGAGACATTTTGTGACTTAAACAATATGTTTTCTAATGTTTACTTTTTATTTCATTAATGAGATAATTCAAATGCAAAATACAATAAAAGAGAAGCCGATAATAAGCCTATCCTTTTTCCCAGTCCTGTCTCTAGCTTAACATTAGCCTTTCGTCATTCTCATTGTTTCTTTATTTGTATATATGCAATATGAGATTTTTGGTTCTTTCTGAGTCTGTAGATTTATTTGTTTTTATTTGTTCTACACAATTCTCTGTTGTTATCTCTTTAAATACTGTTTTTCTTCCACTTTCTTTATTCTCTCC
>CM053608.1:81673822-81689437 GCA_028646535.1 Procyon lotor | reverse complement strand
TTCCAAGTCTCTGTGGCAGATCTCCTGCCTGTCTAATGCTTCTACCCTTGTAGACTAAGGACCTCTTGTCTCAAGGTGCTTTTAGAATTTTCTCTTTATCTCTGAAATTCACAAGTTTCACTATTATATATCAGGGTGTTGATCTATTTTTATTGATTTTATGGGGGTTTTCTGTGCCTCTTTGGCTTGAATACTGTTTCCTTTCCCAGATTACAGAAGTTCTCAGCTATAATTTGCTCAAATATACGTTCTGCCCTTCCCTCTCTTTCCTCTCCCTTTGGGACCCCAATAATTCTAATACTGTTTTGCTCTTGGTATCACTGATCTCTTGAATCCTCCCCTCATGGTCCAGTTATTGTTTATTTCTCTTTTTCAGTTTCTTTATTTTCCATAATTTTATCTTCTATATCACTTATTCTCCCTTCTGCCTCATTTATCATAGCAGTAAGAGCTTCCACTGCATCTTAGAAATACCTTTTTTTATTTCAACCTGTTTAGATTATAGTTCTTTTATTTCTCCAGAAATGGATTCTGTAGTGTTTTCTATGCTTTTTTCAGGCCCAGCTAGTATCTTTATAATCATTGTTCTAAATTCCAGCTCCGGCATTTTACAAATAACCACATTTATATATTTTTTATAAAATATTTTATTTTTTTATTTGACAGAAAGAGAGAGAGAGAGAGAGAGAGAGAGATCACAAGTAGGCCAAGAGGCAGGGAGAGAGAAAGGGGGAAGCAGACTTCCTGCTGAGCAGAGAGCCCAATGTGGGGCTTGATCCCAGGACCCTGAGATCATGACCTGAGCCGAAGGCAGAGGCTTTAACCCACTGAGCCACCCAGGCACCCCAATTAGAGAGAAAGAGAGAGTGAGAGAGAGAGAATCAGCAAATGAGTAGGGGGAGAATTAGAGGGAGGTGGAGAGAGAATCCTTAGGCAGACTTCTCACTGAGTAAGGATCCTAATGCAGTGCCCAATCCCAGGCCCTGAGATCATGATCTGAGCAGAAATCAAGAGTTGGCTGCCACTGAACTGAATGAGCCACCAAGGTGCCCATTGGTTCTCAAAACCACATATTATGGAGGCTTATCTCTCCAGTTCTGTTCTCAAGGGTTGAAGTGCCTAATGTGGTGCACAGACCCTTTGCTCCTCTGGGAAAAGTTTTGTATTAATGAGATTTTTTCCTGATTCCTGACTATGAGTCACCATTCCCAGGGTTAGATTGTTGATGAGAGTGCTTCTGTGCTTCTGCTGCTCACCTCAATGTGGCCGTTTAATTTGTGTGTGTGTGTGTGTGTGTGTGTGTGTGTGTGTGTGTAGGTTTCAGCTGGTTTTCACAGGGTTTTTTTTCGGAGGGAATTGTATATATAGCTGTAGATTTGTTGTATCTGTGGGAGGAGGTGAGTTCAGGATATTCCTATACTGCCATCTTGAACTGCCTCCCCTTCATAATTTTAAGTGAAATTTAGAATTTCTTTCTACTTAGCATATGTGGTTTTTTTTTAGAAATTTTTTTCTTTTAAAATATTTAAAATTTTGATTCCATTTGCTGAGATTTCTTCTTTGAAAACATCAATTATGGCTCTTTTTATATTGCCCTTATTTGCCATGTTCTTTCTATTTTCTTTTATATTTGTGTTCTTTTCTATTTCATTTTGTATGCTTGTCTCTAACTTTATGGCTTATCCTATTTTTAGCAGCATTCAATCTATTTCAATTTCTAATAAGCCCTTCATTTCTGTATGGTTTTATTGTCATCATCTATTTCTTTCCTGAGTTTTGCCCAGTAACTTTGTATCTCATTTGGTTGTTTTCCTTATATATTCTTTAATCACTTGTCTCCCTTAATTTGTTATATTTTTAAGCATTCTAAATTATTTTTCTGAAGATTTATTGTTCTCTCATTGTTTATGCTTCATACATTTTTATATATTATACTTTTCTCAACCCATCATGCTAGTGTAGGACTTGACCAGAGGTGCAATGATGGATCTTTTGGAATTTGCATGGGATTAGATGGTCACCTAGTAGAATAGAAAGAGGATTTGAATATTGACTTGTTTCCTGATTGCCCTTCAACCCATTTCCACTTTAGCATTCTGACACTCCATTAAAGGTTTTTTAATAAGGCCTTTCTGGACACCTAACTTAACTTTTAAAGGAACCTGTAGCTTCTCCAAGATTTAGCAGTTCTCATGGTCTTTCCTAAATTTGGTTCAAATTTTACTGTTATGTATTCTTTATAATTTGTGATTTGGAGTTGAAAATGTTTCTTGGTTTTATTAAATACAGAGGTTATTTTTCTATTTCTTTTTATTTAACATACTGTGACTCAGGGATATGAGTAAAGTCACTTTTCCATCTTTAGATTTATAATAAAATTTTTGTTTTATTTTTTGAACTCTCTACCTATGAAATCATATTCATTAGCTTTCTGTTGGTGCTGTTAAAAAATTACTGCAGGGGCGCCTGGGTGGCTCAGTCGTTAAGCGTCTGCCTTCAGCCCAGGTCATGATCCCAGGGTCCTGGGATCGAGCCCCACATCGGGATCTCTGCTCAGCAGGGAGCCTGCTTCTCCCACTACTGCTGCCGCTCCCTCTGCTTGTGTTCCCTCTCTTGCTGTGTTTCTCTCTGTCAAATAAATAAAATCTTAAAAAAAAAAAATTAAAAAAAATTACTGCAAACATAACAACTTAAAAACAACACAAATTTATAATCTTACAGTTCTTTAGGCCAGATGCATGGGTAGGTTTGATTGGGTTCTCTGGGTTTTATAGGATCAACCTCAATATGTCAGCTAGTTTGGTTCTTAACTGGAGCTCTGGGGGAGAATCTGTTTCTTGCTCATTCAAGCTATTGCAGAAGTCAGTTCCTTGTGGTTATAGGACTGAGGCCCCTGTATCTTTGTGGGCTTTTGGTTGGGCGCCTTTCTCAGCTCCTTAGGCTTAAGGTTGCCTGCATTTCTCATCGCACTACCCCTTTATCTTCAAACCAGCAGTGGTGTATTGAGTCTTTCTCATGCTTTAAATGTCTCTGACTTCCTTTTCTGCTGCATTTTTTCTGCTTCGAGCCAAGAAAGTTCCCTGCTTTACTGGGTCATGTGACTACATTGGGTCCACATAGATAATCCAGGATAATCTGTATTAAGGTTATTAGCCTGAATTAAATCTGTGATGTCTCTTCTTCCATGTAACAAAACATATTTACAGGTTCCAGAAATCAGAATACAGACATCTTTTGAGGGTGTTACTCAGCCTATGATATATATTAAAATTGTCTAATATATCCCAATGCTAAGACTTTATTACTTACCAGATCCAGATTTTAGTTTTTTGGACACATTACATTTAGAGTGGTCTTTTTGCCTTTTAGATTCTATTTAAAATAGATTGTTTCATTTTCTTGCTTAAAATACTGTAATAGGTTACTGTTGCACTTAGAATAATATTTAAATTCTTCCCCAGGGCTCATGAACTGGGTCTTAATTACCATTTCTAATCTCAACCCATTATGCTCTCCCCATCATCATCTGTATTCAACAACATTGCTTACCCTTTGCTTTTTTCAAAGAGTCTAAACTTAGTCCTGCTTCAGATCCTTTGGACTTGCTCTTACATCAGCATCAGACCTTCTTGCCATGATTTTGCTATGCCTCTGTCTTGTCCTATAGGCTCAAATCAAATATTATCTCCTCAAAGATTCCTTCTCTGGCCATTGTATGAGTTGTTGTCCATCATTCTCTTTGGTAATTATGAATTTAAGTGTTTTATGGTGCTTATCTTTGTATCTCTTCATATGTAGATGATAGAAAATGATTGAAAGATTGTACTTCATTGCCATGACTGACCTCACCAGTAAATGGAAATACAAAAATGAATCTGGTAGGTTTGTTGTCACGTGCCACCAAATGGCTTTAGAAAGGATTAAGTTCCTGAATAATTTCCTTTGTGATGTTGGAGAGGTGTCTTCACTGAACTACAAGAGTAAAAACATCACTCAATATAGTCAGTGATGCATTTCAGGTTCTAGTACTAGTTGGTGATAAGAAAGTTGTTTCCAACTCTCTTGACATTCCATTTCTTCTCATGTAAAAGAATCTGGATGACTTAATCTCTGTTCATTTTCTACTTGAAAAGTTAAGGATTTTGAATTCTGATGTCAGTTTGATATTAAGAAGTCTTAAAACTTCCTGTATAGTCTAAACCATAGGTTTTCAGAGTGCAGTGAGCAGGTCTCTAGAGGTCTCCAAATCCTTTCAGAGGGTTTGCAAAGTCAAAAGTACTTTTAAAAATAGTAATATTTATTTGCCTTTTTCTTTATGTTGACATTTATACTGATGGTACAAAAGTAAAAACTGTAAGTATGTAGCATAAAACAAGACAGTGTCAACAAGTGTGCAAATAGTTATTGCATTCTTCAAGACATTAAGAAAAATGTATACACATTTAAAAAGTCTTGTCATCTAAGAATGTTCTTTCGTGAAGCAGTAAAAATTGTTAAATTTGTAAAATCTCGACCCTTGAGTGTCCCTCTCTTTAATATTTTATGTGACAAAAATGGGAAACTGGTATAAAACACTTCTGTAACATGCCAGAGTACCAAAGTGTGGTGATTGTTTAGAGGAAAAGAACTTGTGTGATTAAGTTGCAAGCTGAACCAGCCACTGTTTCATAGAATACCATTTTCTACATGAAAGAATGACAGACAAACTAGGGTTATTCAGACTTGATTATTTGGCAGACATTGTCTCCAATTTGAGCAAAGTGAACCTGTCATTTCAGGGAACACCCCTGACAGTATTTTTTGCTAATCACAAAATGAGCTTTCAAATGAAAATTAGAATTTTGTAAAATTTTTCAACTTTCTAAACACTTTAAGGGTTTTTCTTAATGAGGTTACTGGTGATATTAACAAATGTGGTTTTTAAATTTTGAAAAGTGAAATGTGTCAACATTTGAAAGAGCTGAGTGATAAACTTAGTGAGCCAATATTTTCTAAATGAAAAATGCATATTATAATGCAGGAATGGAAGATCTACTCGAAGCACAAACTAGACTAGTGGACTTAATGTAACAGCATAAAAAGTTTATTGGTATGGTTTCAGATTCTGCATTGCAACTAACATTTAGGTACTACTTCTTAGTGAATTTGAGTATAATATTAAACAATATCCATACTTATCCTACGTACTTTTAAATTCTCCTTTCCATGTATATATTTGTAGGAGGCTGGATTTTCTTAATTCTTAAAGCAGAGTAAAATATTCCAACTTGAATGTAGAAGATAGGAAGGTTCAACTGTTTCATATTTAGCTAGATATTTAAAAAGATGTATAAAAATGTAAAATAAAGGTACTTTTCTTAGTAAAGCACATATATATTGGGAAATATACTTAATTTTCATAAAATGTATTATGTTTAGATATAATGGGCTCATTATTTTAAATAAATTAATAAGTATTTTAAATTTTCTCTGTTTTAATCTCTAAGATGGTGAACATCAGTAGATATAATCCATGTCAACAAAAGTCCTGTGGGGTCCTTATTAATTTTTAGGAGTTTAAAAGGGTCCTCAGACCAAAAAGTTTAAAACTGTGGGCTTAAGCAGAACCAAAAGTTGTTTCATTCAGAAGGATGGACTATTTAAAAGTTTATATAATTGTGGTAAAATACACATAATGTGAAATCTATTATTTTAATCATTCTCAAGTGTACAGTTAAGTGATATCAAGTGCTTTCATATTCTTACACAACTGTCACCATCATCTATTTCCAAAACTTTTCATCTTATAAATGGAAATTCTGTGCCCATTCAACAGTAACTCCCCACTACTTTCTATCTTCAGCCTATGGCAATCACCATATATATTAGTCAGGGTTCTCCAAAGAAATAGGACCAATAGAAAAAGAGATTTATTATAAGGAGTTGATTCACATGATTATGGAGGCTGAAAAGTCACAAGATCTGCAGTCAGCAAGCTGACACGAAGAAACAATGGCACAATCCCAATGTGAATCCAAAGGACTGAGAAAAAGGAGAGCCATGGTGTAAATTCCAGTCTGAGTTTGAGTCCAAAGGCAGGAAAAATCTGATATCCCAGCTTGAAGACAGTCTAGCACAGAGAAAATGGATTCTTGACTCAGCCTTTTTATTCTATTCAGGCTTTCAATGGATTGGATTAAGCCCATCCACATTGAAGAGGGGAATCTGCTTTACTTAGTCTATAAATTCAGAAATTAATTTCATTCATAATCACTCTCATAGACAAACCCTGAAAAATGTTTAACCAAATATCTGGGCACCTTGTGACCAGGTAAGTTTACACATAAAATTAACCATTATACCGTTGTGTTTTCTGTGTCTGTAAATCTGACTACTCTAAATTCCTCATTTAAGTGGAATAGTACAGTATTTATTTTTTTGTGACTGGCTTATTTCACTTAGCATGTCCTCAAGATTCATCCATGTTGTAGCATGTTCAATTTTTTTTTTCTTTTTAAAAGCTGAATCATATTGCATTGTATATACAGCACATTCAGTTTATCCACTTATCCATTGCTTGAGTCCTCTGAGTTGCTTCCACATTTTGGTTATTGTGAATAATGCTGCTGTGAATATGGGTGTATAAATACTTGTTTTAGATCTTGCTTTTGTTTTTTTTCTGTATATACTTAGATGTGAAATTGCCAGATCATATAACAATTCTATTTTTAATTTTTTGAGGAGCTACCATGGTGTTTTCCATAATGGCTGATCCATTTTACATTCCTACCAGCATTACACAAGGATTCCAGTTTCTTCACATCCTCGTCAATATTTGTTATTTTTGTTTTTTGTTTTGTTTTGGTTTTTTGATAGTAGCCATCCTAATAATGTAATAATCTCACTACTATTTTGATTTGCATTTCTTTTTTTTTTTTTAAAGATTATATTTATTTATTTGACAGAGAGAGAGATCACAAGCAGGCAGAGAGACAGACAGAGATAGAGGGGGAAGCAGGCTCCCCACTGAGCAGAGAGCCCGATGTGGGGCTCAATCCCAGGTCCCTGAGATCATGACCTGAGCCAAAGGCAGAAGCTTTAATCCACTGAGCCACCCAGGTGCCCCTTTATTTGCATTTCTTAATTATGAGTGATGTTGAGCACCTTTTTATGTTTCTTGCTTTCTATGTATCTTCTTTGGAGAGGTCTATGCAAGCCCTTTTCTCAGTTTTAAATTGAGTTGTTTGCTATTTTGGTTTTTGAGTTGTAGAATTTCTTTCTATGTCATGGATATTAATCCCTAAATTAGATATATTATTTTCATATATTTTCTCCCATTCCATGGGTTGCATTTTCACTCTGTTGATTTGTTCTTTGGTGCACAGAAGTTTTAAATTTTGATGTAGCCCAATTTGTCTGTTTTTTCTTTGGTTGCCTATACTTTTGGTTTCATATCAAAGAGATCACTGACAAACTCAATGTCATCAAGATATTACCTTATGTCTCCTACTAAGAGTGGTATAGATTTAACTCTTATGCTTAGATCTTTCATCCATTTGGAGTTAGTTTTTGTCTTTGGGTAAGATAAGGCTCCAGTTTTATACTTTTGCGTGTAGATACCCAACTTTCCTAACACCATTTGTTCTTTCCTGCATTGAATGGTCTTGGCACCCTTGTAAAAAATCCTTTGACCGTACATGAGAGAGTTTATTTCTGGGATCACTATTCTTTTCTTTTGGTGTGTATGTCATTATTTATGCCAGTACCATATTGTTCTGAGTAATGTGCTTTTAAAATAAGTCTTGTAATAAAGAAGTGTGAGATGTCCAACTTTGCCCCTCTTTTTCAAGATTGTTTTGGCTATTCAGGGCCCCTTGAGATTTCATATTAATTTTATGGTAGATTTTTCTATTTATGTAAAAAACATCATTGGGATTTTGATAGACATTGCATTAGCTCAGTTGCTTTGAGTAGTATTGAATTAATAATAGTAATAATAGTAAGTCTTCTAATCCATGAACATGAGATCTCTTTCTATTTATTTGTGTCCTTAATTTATTTCAGCCATGTTTTATAGTTTTTACTGTTAAAAGTGTTTGGTCTACATGGGTGAGTTTATTCCTAACCATTTTTTTTTTTCCTTTTTGGTGTTTTACTGGATCTAACTATTCAGCAGTAAAAAACACATTTATTGAATGTAGGTAGTGCTTGAAATAGAATATCACATGGATCATATCCTCTATTAATTTATGTTACAGATGGGTCCAATATATTGTCATATGTACTGTAAAGGTGATTTTCACAGAGTGTTATTGGAGAATACGAGACTGTTATTTTTATCCCAACTTGAGACATCAGGCAGTATTATCTTGGCAGTTATATCTCAGTGAAATTTTGAAGGAAAAGTAAGCACGAGGGAGAATAAAGGAGGGAGGACTGGGAGGAAAGTTAAAAAGTAGAGATAAGAGCTCTTGAATGAGGGGCGCCTGGGTGGCTCAGTGGGTTAAAGCCTCTGCCTTCAGCTCAGGTCATGATCTCAAGGTCCTGGGATCCAGCCATGTATCAGGCTCTCTGCTCAGTAGGGAGCCTGCTTCCTCCTCTCTCTCTACCTGCCTCTCTGCCTACTTGTGATCTCTCCCTGTCAAATAAATAAATAAAATCTTAACAAAAAAAACAAAAAACAAAAAACAAAAAACGAGCTCCTGAATGAGGAACTGGAAATGCAAAACAGCAAGGTGTTTACAAAGAACTGATCTAATGGTTCGTTATTGTCTGAGCATATAGTTCACTGCGAGGTGGTATAGGAGACTAGAATGAAAAAACAGACAGGACCAAATCATGACAGTTTTGGCCCAAACTGTTACTACTCTTAGTATTCAAGTGTTACCAAGTCTAGGAACCCTTTTCTTATCTCTCTTCCTTTCTCCAAGTTGGGTTAGGTCCCCACTGATGTTATGTTACTATTTGGAAGAAACAGCTCTTATTTAATGCACTTAAAAGTGGTATTATGGTCTATTTATATGCTTGATATAGTGCTTGGAACATACCATTGTTTATTGAACATTTCTGAATTGGGTGTATATTTCTGAATAGATAAATTATAAAGTAACACTGATGGCTAAAGGAATTATTTTTTTGTTGCTGTTTATCTGATGGTAGGGACTAATTTATATTGAAGGTAGGGAGAACAACTGGAAAACTTTCAGAGAGAAACAGTGTTACTAGGGCTTGTGTTAGCTTAGCCACTCTGGAAATGGATGAAAGCAGTCTAGAACGTGCTTCATTTTACTATTGTGAAAATGTGTGCAATGGCCAGTGAAGCATGGCAGTAGGGAGGGATACTGAATGGTGGCATATGCAAGCTGGATTCTGAAGAATGATACACACAAAGATTTTAGGTTGAACATGAAACAAGTTTATTATCCCTTAGGTAAAATGCCATCATATTTGAGGTAGGGAAGATAAAGTAAAAATAACTGTGTAAATTGTTGAGAGGTTTTAGAAGAATTGGAAGTGCTTAAAACCAAAAGTGGCCTCTCATGGAAAGATCCCTGCTTACCTCAAGGCAGCACATGTTTCTTAGACATGAAGCCGAATTAACCATCTGTCTTTTCACCTCCCCTTGGAAATGCCCATGCTCTGCTGCTGAGGTCGAGCGCTCCTTTCTTATGTTTATCCATCTGCACCTACCATGCAATGTGAAGATTTTAGCTTTTTCTTTGTCGCAAAAGGCAAGATCATTTTAGAAAATAGGTTTTCTCAAGAATTTCAGAGTATAGTATTAATCTTCAGTAGCATAGTGCAAAATAAAGTCACTGCCACTTTACATTTTTTTTGAAGAAAGAGAAATGTGCAGAATTATTCAAGGTGACAGCAACTACCTTCAACTTTTTGTATGCCAGCAATGCAAATTTTTTATGGAGTGACCTTGAATCACAACAGTAAAAAGAATCAGGCATAATATATTAGGACTACTGTAAGACTGCCAGGAAAAAGGAAAGTTTTAGAACCTTTATAATGTAAAATTCTTGTAATCTACCATTTTTAAAATCAGATAGTACATGGGAGCATATTGTTCTCTCTTCTAGGGAGCTTCCAACAATGAGATAGCAAATGTTCCTGTTTCAGCAAGGAATTCTAATCTTAGTTTCTGTGTGGAATATAGCGACAGTAATCTATACATTCAGTACATGGGTATATTTATTTTTGTGTTTTGTAATCATTAATTTTTTGCTACTTTGTCTTTTGAAAACCACACCATTTATTACCCAGAGACCTAAGTTGAATAAAGAAGTAATATGTTAAGATTAAATTGGTGATTTAGTTGGATTTAAGTTTGTTATTTTAACTTGAAATATTCCTTTATTCAAGTTTTTTAAATAAAACACAATCTTTTGGATATATACTTAAAATAATTAACGTTAATTTAATTTTGCTCTAAGTAATATAGCGTGTCAAAAACTCCAGTATTCAGCATATGGCCTGAGAACCAGAAAGGAAACAATTCAAAACTAGCCAAATTTTTTTTTAAACATTTTATTTATTTATTTGACAGAGAGAGAGAGATCACAAGTAAGCAGAGAGGCAGGCAGAGAGAGAGGGGGAAGCAGGTTCCCTGCTGAGCAGAGAGCCTGATGAGGGACTTGATCCCAGGACCCTGAGATCATGACCTGTGTCGAAGGCAGAGGATTTAACCCACTGAGCCACCCAGGTGCCCTGAAAAATAGCCAAAATTAATTATAAATTACATTAAAGGCAGATGCCTCTCCTCCAACACACACACACACACACACACACAGAAACAGAGAGTGAAAGAGGGAGAGAGAGAACACCGACTGTTTGGACCCTTTCATATAAGACAAAAGAAGCTCATGATCTTATATTTCCCAAGAGTGCTTACAGCACAGTATGATCACTAATGCTTGCCATCATACCTTGAATCATGTGGAAGAGGTTAGGTAATGTACAGTAATAAATGCATTTTTAGAAGATACAAAAATATTTTAACTCTGGCTTAAAGGAGGCCAGACTCTGTTCTTTAAAATGCTTTCCTATGCAGACTTGATTCTTAATGATTCTAAGTAATTGTGATTTTATAGTAATTTGAGTTAAGTAGGAATTAATGTGGTCAACCAAGTTTTGCTGACAACACATTCTTTTTTGTGCACCTGTAGTAGAAAATAAAAATATGCTTTTTCATTAATCATCATGTATTTTTATTGAGGAAGATGGCTAAGTAGGATCTCCTAGTTTGTGGACAAAAGTCAGTTCACAAAATTCTATGTCCATGTCATATTATTCATAATAATGTTATAAGAACTAGATTTCCAGGTGCCACACAGTCAGTGGCAAAATAAATCTCTGCCCTTAGCTCTTTGTTAGCAGTTTAACATTATTTTATTATGTCTCATTTCTTTTCACTGTGTTTAGTAAAGATGTAAAATGATTCTGTTTACATTTGTTTATACTTTATCATTGTAAAAATAAATTTGTAAAAAAAAATGTCTTGAAAAACACAGTTGAATGGAATAAGGACACTTACACAGGGCAAATTATTGCTCGATTGAAGAGTTTAAAATAAAGTTAGACTTAAAGTAAAAAAGAAGAAAGGAACTAGTTTATTGAATACCTCCTATGTGTTAGGTTTTGTGCTCAATATAAATAATTTGATTCTCATGTATTAAAGAGGAAGAACATGAAATTTAATCTATTGTTAAACAACTCGTAATCAGCAAAACCAGAATTCTCCCTGAGACCTGTCTGGCTTTAGAATCAACGCACATATCTAGGAGCAGTCATGGTTAGACTTAATACTTGTAGAAAACACATGACCAAAACTAAGACCTTGGAAAAAAGGAGATCAGTTGGGCCACAGGAATGAGAATAGGTGTAGTTTAGAAAAGAGAAGTCTTTATGGACTTCACAAAAAGAGAATCTTGGTAAGAGTAGGAAGAGGGGAAGTTTATCTAAATTTCAGTCACTGATTCCCATAAAAAAGTTTATGATTGTTTTATGAAATATTGATTTCCTCAGTGTTAAGAAGATGGTTATATTGACAGAAAACTTTTACATTTTTATGGCATGTATATTCACTAGTCATACATTCATGGATTCTTCAAAATTATGTAAATACAAAAATTTTCACCCAAAACTACTGAACACATTTGTTTTTTTCTAAAATGATGGAAATTGCGTAACTTAATCCAATGCAACTACATATCAATATATTTTTCTGCATATTGATCTTAAGTTAGTGTTAATGTCAATAGTAATAGATGATTTTTACTGACTATTTTTTCTTTGCCAGCCACTGGCCTCAGCAAATTGCATGGACCATCTCATTTAATCCTCAGAATAACAATGTGGAGTACTGTTATAATCACTGCATAGACAGGTAAACTGGTTTAGAATATTTAAATAGCCTAACCAAAGTAACAGTGTGTCTTGGATAACTTCATTTGCACTTCAGATTCCTCTGTATTTTCATGCATTCTTCTGAGTGTCCTGGGAACAGACTGACTTCATGAGCACATGAGTTAGGCAGTTGCACAGGGTCCCACACTCAGAAGGGCCCTTGATTTAATGCTCTGTTGTCAGTGTCTTGAAATTCTTCTTTCTTTTTTTTTTTATTTTTTTAAGCAGGTTCCTTGCTGAGCAAGGAACCTGATGTGGGACTCGATCCCAGGACCCTGGGATCATGACCTGAGCCGAAGGCAGCTGCTCAACCAACTGAGCCACCCAGGCATCGCATCCCAGTGTCTTGAAATTCTTAATAATATTTTCAAAAAAGGTGCCCTGCATCTTCTTTTGTTTTAGATCCACAGATTATGCAGCCATACTTGTCTGGGCAGTTAACCCATTTGCTGTGTATCCATGGTCTCCCTTCTCCATGGTTTCAGAGGTAAAGGGTGGGGAGAAAGTGAGGCTGGTGTATTAATTAGTCCAAAAACCTACAGCCCATGTGGTTTCTAAATAGATGCTTTATTAAACTCTCCTCAAATTATCCAGTTTGAATGTGCGATCTGTTTCCTGCAGGGACCTTGACTGGTATATACCGTTACTTAAAAAAAAAAAAAACCTGCACAATAATTAGAAAAAATATATGGCCTGGAGTTAGAAAAATCATGGCTTGATAGAAAGACAAACTGTACTCTATTGACTTTCACTCCACTCATTATCTAATCCAGAGTCACCATAGAAATAAGCTTAGGACAGTTGGACAGGAGCTACCTGAGGGAAAACAGAGCACAGAAGGGACCAGAGGCAAGTAGCTCTGGGACCTCTCTGCCAGATTTCTCTCCACAAAGCTTGAATCAGCTTATATGCCTACTAGCTATATACTTGCACGCTTATGTTATCACATCTTTACTTTTACTGAGTTTTATAATTTTCCCCAGTCCTGTCTCTGAACCTTAAGGGAAAAAGGGCCCAGAATTGGTTTGGAGTGATTACTGACCATGAGAGGGTGGGAAGTGGGAGCAGGGTGATGGTAAAATCTATACAACTGTTCTCTATAGATGAATTTAAATTCCTAAGGCTATTAGTTCAGTTTCTGACAAATACCTACATAATTACTTTCTCAGGCAAGCTCTAGAGGTTTAGAATAGAGATCTTAATTCTGCAAATTTTATGATATAAAAATGAATATGGGAGAAAATGCTTGTCAGGGAAAATAGTGAGGTATTAGCATTTAGTCTGTATTTTATCTTCAATTTGCATGTTTAAAGGTTCTGTGTTTTTTATATGAAGATGTTTAAATCACTATTATTTTTTCTCCTTTACTGGAAAATAAAAGGATATTCTTTAAAGTTCAATTTTATTATGTTTCAATTTCTTATTATGAGATTTTTCTTTTTGGCAGAGAGGCTCAACATTTAGAAATACTTCCATTGGGCATTAACAGCATCTGTGAAATAAAAATCCTACTTTTGGGGGCACCTGGGTGACTCAGTGGGTTAAAGCCTCTGCCTTTAGCTCAGGTCTTGATCTCAGGGTCTTGGGATAGAGCCCCACATCAGGCTCTCTGCTTGGCGGGGAGCCTGCTTCCCCCTCTCTCTCTGCCTGCCTCTCTGCCTACTTGTGATCTCTCTCTCTCTGTCAAATAAATAAATAAAATCTTTAAAAAAAAAAAAAAAAGAACTCCTACTTTTGGAAACAGGCTTTTTGTATTTTTACTATTAGCACTATCAGAGTAGTACTAATAGATTAGCTTATTGATGTAGACTTGAAGTTTATATGAGAGCTTGAGTTTTCAGTCAGGAGGTTATATGTGATTGAATTGTGAAGATTTTTATTCCAAAGGAAAATTAGAAATAATTACATTTTAATTAAACTAAAACTCCTGTCTCATTCCATAAAACAAACCAAATGAAACACTATCTTGCTTTAAATCTCTACCAGAAGAAAGTAAGATTCTTACTGTAAATATAACGACAAAGAAGTTCCTTTCTTTTCTTTCTGTTCTTACTCCCTTCATGACTTCACTTAGACTAATGGTTTTAAACGCCATCTATATAACTCACAGATTTCTATCTTTAGCCCAGATCTTTCTTCAGAACTCCTGAATTTGTATACATAGCCCAATTGAATATCTCCTCTTGGATGTTAAATTTCACTCCTGAAATTGGGCTCCTGATCTACCCTTCAGAGCTGGTCTGCATGCATCCTTACCCATCTTAATTATTGGCACTCCATTATTCTCACTGATCAAACCAAACCCTGGAGCCATCTTCCCTTTTGTGTTTTTCTCACATTCCGTATCCAATCCATCAGGAAATTCTATTGACATTACATCAAAATCCAAGTACCTATTTCCACCTGTACCATTACCCTCTGATATAAGCCACCATCACCTGTCTCCTGGATAATAGCCTATTATCATTTTTATCTTTTCTGCCTGCATTGCCTTTGCTTCCCCTCCATTGATTAGGCAACAAGAGTGATTATTAGAAATGTAAATAAGATTATCTCACTTTTCTAGTCAGAGCCCTGAATTGACTTCTTACTTCATTAAGAGTAAAAGCCAAAGACTATGGTGTTCTTTTTTTTTTCTTTTTTTTTTTAATTAATTTTTATTAACATATAATGTATTATTTGCCCCAGGGTACATGTCTGTGAATCATCAGGCTTACACATTTCACAGCACTTAACAGCACATACCCTCCCCAATGTCCACAACCCAGCCACCCTATCCCTAACCCCCAGTCCCAGCCACCCTCAGTTCGTTTCGTGAGTCTAGGAGTCTCTTATGGTTTGTCTCCCTCCCCATCCCTTCCTGTATCATTTCTCTCCCCCCCGCCCAAACTCCCTCCTTGCCTCTCAAATTCTTCATATCAGAGAGATCATGTGATAATTGTTTTTCTCTGACTCACTTATTTCGCTTAGCATAATTCCCTCCAGTTCCATCAACGTCATTGCAAATGGCCAGATTTCGTTTCTCTTGATGGCTGCATAGTATTCCATTGTATATATATCATGTGTCTGTTGGCCATTTGGATGTCCTCTTTGCAGAAATGTCTGTTCATATCTTCTGCCCATTTCTTGATTGGATTATTTGTTCTTTGGGTGTTGAGTTTGAGAAGTTCTTTACAGATTTTGGATTGCCAACACCATTTGTTGAAGAGACTGTCTTTTTTC
>CM053608.1:81657000-81673322 GCA_028646535.1 Procyon lotor | reverse complement strand
GTCTCTTCTTTTTTTTGTGGTGAGTTTTTCCTCCTCGTCATTTTGTCAAGGTAAGAGTAGATGGGTGAGAGAGAAAGAGTCTCTGGAGTTCCGCAGTTTTCAGTGATTAACTAGGTCTTGGCTGGATATTCTCGCTGATCTTCTGGGGGAGGGGCCTGTTGCCGTGGTTCTCAAATGTCTTTGTCAGAGGCGGAATAGGACCCAAGGCAAGATGGTGGAGGTGTAGGAGGCACAGAGAGCACTGGGATCCAGAAGTCCAGCTAAAGCGTCTGAAAACCACTCTAAAAGCCGGCAAACACAACAGGAGAGAGAAGAGAATAAGAACAGCAATTCTAAGAGCAGAAAATCGACCACTTTTAGAAAGGTAGGACGTGTGGAAAAAGTGAATTTAAAGCCATGGGAAGAGAGACCCCGGGGGGAGGGGCTGGCTCCCAGTAGCCGCAGAGCCGTGGAGCACAAAATCTGGAACTTCTAGTCCGCTCCGCTGAGGGACATCGCTCCGGAG
The DNA here is from genome assembly GCA_028646535.1 of Procyon lotor. Taxonomy (NCBI): domain Eukaryota; kingdom Metazoa; phylum Chordata; class Mammalia; order Carnivora; family Procyonidae; genus Procyon; species Procyon lotor. Next base: position 81,672,817 of record CM053608.1, on the reverse strand, counting down.
GCTAACCAGGGGTTCAGTCCTCGTGGGAACAGTGTGGTTTCAGGACCCGTGGGTTCACTGAGGGACCAGCGGAGCCCGAGTGCAGCCAAGCTCCCAGGTATTGGGGTGGAGAAGCTGGCAGCAGAGGAGCCTCACAATGCTGCAAAGGCCTACCTTGGACTATAGGAACTGAGATATATAGTCCATATAGGGCTGCCGTACTTCAAGCGGGGACCCCACGGGAGGCAGCTCTGGAGACACCCCCTCCTTCCAGGAATCTGCTGGTTTGGGGACTCCAGATGGGGCCGCACTCGCCACAGATAGAAGCGCTCTGCCTCGGGCTAGCTGAGCACAGAGCGCCGGCTGCAGACAAGGGAGATGGGAGTGATAACAGCTTTCCTCTAAGGGCCTGTGGAGGATCGTGGTGCCCAGCACTCGGCTCCTCTGGGCCGGAGACTGGGAGGCCGCCATTTTCATTCCCGGCCTCCAGGGTGGGCGGTAAGGAAAGCGCTCAGAGAACAAAGACTCCAAGAGCGAACCTGACCAAAGTGGCCCATCCCCTGGCAAGGGCGGTGCAATTCCACCTCGGGCAAAGACTATGGTGTTCTTATGCTATCTGACTCTCTCTGCTTCTTCTCTGACCTTTTATACTGTCCCTCCTCCCTCCACACCTTTACTGTCTTGACCCAAGCACAGTGAATCATGTTCTTTCTTTGCTACTTCTCTCCTTCAATTCCCAGCCCTCCTTATTTTGCTCTATTTTTATTTTCAGAGCACCTACCATCTTTTAACATGTTATGCAATTTACTTATTACATTGATTATGTACTGGCTTTCACTGTTAGAATGTAAACCTCATGAAGACAGAGATCTTTTTATTTACTGATCGATCTTCTGTGCCTAAATTAGTACTTGACATTTAATAGCCAATCAGTATCTGTTAAATGACTGAAAGGTTTCTTTATATTATCTGTACCTCCTTTTTGTAAACTGCCTATTTGAAGGGCTATGTAGGGAGGTAATTTTATGTCCAGGCTATTTGCAGAGTGATAGAACAAGTTTAAGATTGGTACTAAGCCTTTTCTAATTACAGAAAGGTCTTGAGAATTATTATAAACCTTATCTAGAGTTAATATTTCTAGTAGAAACTTAAAAGCGATTACTTCTCATTTTCATGATGACCTATATTCATGTAAGAAGAAAAAAACCTTTGCTTAGGGTTAGACTTAAGGTCCACATACACCTCTGACGTGAAGTGAGTGGTCTTACACAAGACTTTGACCTCTGTGTTGTCCTCTGTGATATGGTTATGATAATTTTAGCTACCTCTTAGGGTTAAAGTCAGTGAGTTAATATGTGTAAAATAGCTTGTTCATGCATGCCATGGAACCCAATGGAATTCCAGTGCATTTAATTTAGAGTGTAGTTGAATGAGCTTCTTTTCTACAAGGACAAAGATAAGCTTGAGTTTTACTTCTGCTGCTACTTGAGACATTTTCAAACACATTCTCTCTTCATGAGTAGCTAAAACAGAGATGAAACTGTCACAAAATGGGGGAGATTCATCACTCAGACAATGAAACTATTGTTGTACTGGGTGAATAGAGCTTAGGGAATGTGGAGAGCTGCAGGTACTGTATAGATCATTGAGTCAGTGATGTAGTGGTAAACTGAGAATACCAAGGTCATTGCTAAGTTCTCAGTAAACCAAATCTAAGAATATTTTTGTCTTTAAAAGCAATTTTATCCATGGAATGAGTTAACCAAACTACAAAATGAATTAAAATGATGCCAACAATGAGCACAAGGGTTTTTGATTTTCAGAACAGTTTTTGAGTTACATGTAACTACTAGCTACTGATAATTTGGAAATTAGTATTATTCTGTTACTAATATATTCAAGTAAATTTATATGTACTGTATATTTGAATAATACGGCATTTTTCAATTACTATCTTAGGATCATTTTCAGAATCAAGTATCTATTCAACCTCTTTGCTTAATACATAGAAATTATCTTTATTTTTCCACTTTAGAGGTTAAAAAATTTACAAGAAAAAAAGTTAAATGACTAATCCATGATCAGTCACTAAAGCAGTATTAAGACTGAAATTAAAACACAGCTATTTTGATTTTCTTAGCAGATTTTTGATAAACTCACCAAATGCTGTTGAAATGTTACATCTTTTAGGAAAATGCTTACATACAGTAGATTAAGTGGAAGAAAAGTAGTAACATCTTTCAGCTGTGATAAACTGAATATGAATGTTGCTAATCTTTAAACAACTAGAGGTAGCAGAAACAAGTGCCTTGCCTCTTTGCTGAACTCACTGGGGAAAATTTTACCTTATTTCAGAATTTTAGAAGAAATGTTCATGTTGGTTGACTGTAGGAGAACTGCAAATAACAATATAAGTCATCTGGGAAAAGGTACAGATATGTCAAATTCTACATTTCTCTGGACTTACTCACTTGGGAGATTTCATCTGAAGGTCAGCAAAGAGAAACAGTTGGCAGCATAATGTGATGCGGTTGTCCTTTAGTTCTGTAACTCTGTGCAAACTTATTTTGTCTTGGTGCTGGATGCCAACATCAAAGCACACTGCATGGAATTTTCTTCACAAAGATGTGATTGCAGCAAAAGAACTGTAATCAATATGTACTTACCACTACGTTCTACAATTTAAGTCATTGATTAGTAAAACTGGGTCAAATCACTGTCAACTTTATTGCCATAGGAGGCTTTTTTCCTTAACATATCAATTATTGCTGTATATCCTTTCATTAAATCTACTTTTGTATTTCAGCATTATGGAAAAGTCTATGCTTAAATTCCCTATAAAGTCATATTAGGCTGTCTATTAACCACAGGGGCTTTGAGCTTGATGTTTGAGTACTTTAATTGTCACTGTAATTGATTTTACCTTTGACTTGGCATGGTGATTTCTTTCTAATTTGTTGATGATTAATGACCATCCTCTGGTTATTGCTGCTCAGCTGGCCAGAAACAAAGCAATTGGTTTGTCTTGGCTCTTAACTTTTTTTAAAGGACTTTAAAAATCAAGAGTGGCCTTGTGAAAAAGGTTTTATATTCTCTGTGGTTTAACTATCTTACAAAAAAAGGCTGGAGGTCAAAATTAAGTAAATATGGGTTAATTTTATCTTTATATTCTTAAGATACATTAATATTCAGAACTTTCTCCTTTATAGCATTTTGGTCAGTATATCAGTTTTAGAAAAGTAGATGCTTTTGAAGATCAACAAAAAGGGTGTTTGAAATACTAATTTTACAAATATAAGTTCTGGAAATGATACCATTATTACTTATGATATTATTATGATCTAAGAAATAAAAAGTGTTCATTAGAACTCTGGTCAGGGGGGTTGTGGGGGGAGGAAAATGGCAATAGGTGATTACAGGGATCTCACCAAAGAAAGATTCTTCTGAAATGATCTGTAACTCAGAATTTTAAACACAAATATACAAGATGAAAATAGATTTGGTGATTATTAATTCATTAATTTAGTTAATAAATGTGAGTGATACCATGACAAAGTGTTTTGTCAAGTACTGAAGAGAGAAAGTTCATAGATAATGACTTTTTGTTCATCCTTCTCCAACATATAATCACATAGACAATATAATCTAGGAAGAATAATTAAGAAGTGTTAGAAAAGAAATAGGGAAAATGTATAGCTCATACAAGATGCTAACATAAAAATTTGAATTATATGAGGTTCCTGGGTGGCTCAGTGGGTTAAAACCTCTGCCTTCGGCTCAGGTCATGATCTCAGGGTCCTGGGATCAAGCCCCGCATCAGGCTCTCTGCTCAGTGGGGAGCTTGCTTCCCCCTCTTTCTCGGCCTGCCTTTCTGCCTACTTGTAATCTCTCTTTCTGTGTCAAATAAATAAATAAAATCTAAAAAAAAAAAAATTGAATTATACAACTTTAAAAAAAGCACACACAAACTAAGATACATAAATATTTTAAATCTCTCAGGAAATGTTTTAGAAACTTCATTGACAAGATTGCAGGAATAGAATCTTTAGGTATGAAATATAATTAATGATAGGGAGAGAAAATAATCATTGAGAAATAATGTCTAATCTAATTAAAAATTTGGTCCAATATATTTTTATTTTGAACATAGTCACAAACTATTGAAATTTTGAAATGCATCAAGCTAATACACATATTCTAATATAATTGGTTTTAGAACAAAAATTCTTCAGAAAACAATTCTTTTTCATGAGTATTTACATTTATTTTATTGTGAATGTTATTACAACTTTGTAAATTTTTAAAAAATTAAATTGATAGAGTGAATCATATGTTCATGCATATAGATAAATTTTTTGAATTCACAAAATAAGCTAACAATTTTTTTTTTAAGATTTTATTTATTTGAGAGAGAGAGAGAGTGAGAGAGGGAACACAAGCAGAGGGAGTGGGAGAGGGAGAAACAGGCTTCCTGCTGAGCAGGGAGCCTGATGTGGGGCTCGATCCCAGGACCCCAGGATCATGACCTGAGCTGAAGGAAGATGCTTAATGACTAAGCCACCCAGGCACCCTTAAGCTAATAGTTTCTGAGTCTTTTTCTAATAAGAGGAAGAAATTTTTTTATGTTGTTAGCTACTGTATATACATGATTAGTTTTTGATGTAGTGTTCAGTGATTCGTTAGTTATGTATAACACCCAGTGCTCATGCCAACACATGTCCTCCTTAATACCTATCACCCTATTACCCTCTCCTCCCACCTTCCTCCCTTCTGAGCCCCTCAGTTTGTTTCCCAGGGTCCATAGTCTCTCATGGTTTATCTCCCTCTTCAGATTTCCCTCCTTCCCCATGTAGTCCTCCATGCTGTTGCTTATGTTTCACATGAGTGAAACCATATAATTGTCTTTCTCTACTTGACTTAATCCCTTCCAGTTCTATCCATGCCGATGCAAATGGTGGGTATTCATCCTTTCTGATGGCAGAATAATATTCCATTATATAAATGTACCACATCTTCTTTATCCATTGTAGGTCCTTTCACAGTTTGGCTATTGTGGACATTGCTGCTGTGAACATAGGAAAATGTTTTTTAAGTAAATAGGAGAGCTGCTGCCTTAACCAGGGATTCTGACGCTGATATTTAGATATTTTCAGAGCTTCAGGCCATGTTGAAGTTTGTTAATGGATTGTATTGGAAAATATTATTAAATTAATTGATAAATAAATTTAATTTATTAAATTAAATAAATTGTTAAAAATGTTAGCTGTTAGCTCTTTTCCAACTGATAAAATATTTTATATAATAGTTACATTTTTTAGGGCAGTACAATAAAATCTTTTAAACTCAATATTCCATACCTGATGATCTTCCCAATATTATAAGACCTTAATCACTGTGAATAATGATATTTCAAAAAAAACACATTTAGAGATCTTCCTTTAGATAACAGGTACTTACCTTCTCTAATCTATACCTGCTTGAATCCAAGCTACTAAGGGTGACTTATGTGATTTGAGTCTCTGAGAAGGAGGGTATAGGGAAAGAAACGGAACTGGGTTCTGTGCAGCCTCTATTTATATAAATCTTCCCAAATTTCTTTGCCGTTACCTATTTCTCCATTGGAGAATTTTATTTATTCTTTTCCTCAACTGTTGTACAGAACAGTTTTTGTAGCCTTTCCTCAACCATTGCATCTGCTAGGCAAGCAGAGAGTTCTACAGTTTTGGGGAGACTCAAAGGTTGTTAACAGTTCAGAGTAGACTTTGGACTTAAGAGAGTAATCTCTCAGCTGAATGGCTTTATGTGGTTTATTTAAAGCATCTGGAATTTGTTTCCTAATTAAAATAGCAACGTTAATATGCAGCTTTGAGAAGAAAATAGTGTAAGATAAAATAAATAAAACTTATGTTTTATTCTCTTAAAGCATGTAGAAAGACTAAATGGTGTAGGTGATTGTTCTTTGTGTAGATGAAGAACTCAAGCATTATTCACATACATTTTAAAGGACTTTAAATTTATCAAGGGCTTAAAAGCATAATTAGGTGTTGAATTACCAAGGGCTTTTATTTTATTTTATTTTATTTTATTTTATTTTATTTTATTTTATTTTATTTATTTATTTTTTTTTTACCAAGGGCTTTTAAATAAGAAGTGTAACTGGGTATTGGATCAGAAGCTAAGAAAATTGAATCTCTTTGATGATGATAGGTGGTAGAATGAAAAGAAGGTTTGGAATTCTGAGACCCAAGCTGAACTCTGATCAAGATGGTCTTCTTTTTTCTTTTTATACTTGCAGTCTCTTGTCACCATAGACTACATCTGGGATTATGAATAATTCCTGCATAATTTCAGAATTAAGAATTAAGATTCACTCTTTAATTCAACCACTATTTATTGCCCAGTCCTCAAAGACTAGACACCAGTCACAAAAATAAGAGCTCTCCTATGCCTGCCAAAAAAATGAGAGTCTGTTTCTTCATAAAGCTAACAGTGCAGCAGGTTTACAAATAAAGGTTAAGTAATCTCCAAGCGTATGTAAATTAACAACTGTGACCAGTGCAGTGAGGTAAAGGCCTATATTGTGCATTGACTCACCATGGGTGAGTTTGAAGTAGTCATGAGGGTCAGGAAAGGTTTCTTTGAGAAAGTGATGATTAAGTTAATGTCTGAAAGACTTAACTCCTGGGTGAAAGGGGAAGAGAAGCCATTCTAGGCAGGAGGAAAGAACTGTTAAAAAACAACAACAACAACAAACAAACCCACTTGTCCTTGCAAAGTTTGATGAACCATTTGAAGAATTTTTGTCTTTATCTAAAGGGCAGTAAGAAGCTTAGCAAGGGTTAAGATGTCATTTGGGAAAGTCAGGGTAATATGATCTGATAATCAGATATCCAGTTTCAAAAGACCATTTTGTCTGAAACATGAGATAATGGATTAGAACGGAATTTAGTGGCTCTAAATGGACCCATTAGGGGCCATCAAGGCAGTCCAGGTGAGAAATGGTACCTTGAACAAGGCTGTAGTTGACGTACCTGACAGAAATGGACAGATTGAGAATTACTTAGAAGGTAAGTAGATAAGAAATGCTATAATTTAGAGAACGGTGATAGGAAATCTGTGATACCTGAGAATGGAAAAACTCTTAGTTCAATATAGCAGAAAGGGAAAAAAAGAGTTCTCATGACTAATGGAGTGGTGGTAGGGGATAAGAATGTGATGAGATGTAGAAATCTTCCAGACACCTGTTCTTTGATAGTATAAAATTGTTGTATTTGACATTGGCTGCAAACTTATTTTATAAAATGCTGATTCTTCATTTCTTCTTCTCAACCTTCACTTGAAAAAAATTAAGAGGACTACCTTTTTTTTCCCATTTGGAGGTAATTACTGTAAAGAATCAAATATTTTTCTAATGTCTTTATTAACAATCTGAGTCAAGCCTGAATGATTCATATTCACTAGTATTTCTCAAACTCATTTATACTGAATGCTTTCTGAAAGTATGAATTATTTCATACCTTCTATTAATATTCTAAAAATTTTAAATTTTCTCCTATGATTTTTAAAATAAAATTTATTTTTTTATATTTTATTTTCAGTATAGTTATCATATGTTATAACATTGTATGTTATATTAGTTCCAGGTGTACAATGTAGTGATACAAATTCTGTATATTATTCAGTACTCATCATATGTGTACTCTTTTATCCCCATCACCTATTTCCCATATCCCTCTACTTGGTAACTATCAGTTTGTTTCCTATAATTAAAAATCTGTTTCTTGGATTGTCTGTTTTTTGTCCCCTGTGTTAATTTGTTTTCTTTCTTAAATTCCACATATAAGTAAAATCATATGGTATTTGTCATTCTCTATTTCACATAGCATTATATTCTCTAGTTCCATTCATGTTGTTGCAAATGGCAAGATTTCATTCTTCTTTATGGCTGAATAATCTTCCATTGCAAACATATGCTACATCTTCTTTATCCACTCATCTATCAGTGGACATTTGGGCTGCTTCCGTAATTTGCTTCAGTAAACATATGGGTGCATATATCCTTTTGGACTATTGTTTTTGTATTCTTTGGGTAAATACCCAGTGGTGCGATTCCTGGATCATAGGTTCGTTCTATATTTAACTTTTTGAGGAAGCTGTATCCTGTTTTCCAGAATGGCTACAGTAGTTTGCTTTCCCACCAATGGTGCAAGAGGGTTCCCCTTTCTCCGCATCCTCGCCAACACCTGTTGTTTCTTGTGTTTTTGATTTTAGCCATTCTGACAGGTGTGAGGTGATATCTTATTGTAGTTTTGATTTGTATTTCCCCAATAATGATGTTAAGTATCATTTCATGTGTCCATTGGCCATCTGTATGTCTCCTTTGGAAAATGTCTGTACATGGCTTCTACCTATTTTTAATTGGGTTTTTAGGGTGATAAGTTATATAAATTCATTATATGTTATAGGTACTAACCCTTTGTCAGATATGTAATTTGTAAATATCTTCTGTCATTCAGTGGGTTGCCTTTTAGTTTTTTGATTGTTTCCTTAGCTGTGCAGAAGCTTTTTTACTTTGTTGTAATCCCAATAGTTTATTTTGGCTTTTGTTTCCCTTGCCTCAGGGGACATATCTAGAAATATGTTGCTATGGCTAATGTCAGAGAAATTATTGCCTGTGCTCTTTTCTAGTTTTATGCTTTCTGGTCTCACATTTGGGTCTTTAATCCATTTTGAGTTTATTTTTCTGTATGGTAAAAGAAAGCGGTCTAGTTTTATTCTTTTGAATGTAGCTTTCTGGTTTTCCAAACATTGTAAAAGAGACTGTCTCTTTCTGATTGCATATTCTTGCCTCTTTTGTTGAAGATAAACTGACCATATCATGGGTTTGCCTCTGGAATTTCTTTCCTGTTCCATTTCTCTGTTTTTGTGCCACAGTACCATACTATTTTGATTACTATAGCTTTGTAATATAAATTGAAATCTGAAACTGTGTATCTCCAGCTTTGTTTTTCAAGATTATTTTGGCTATTTGGGGGTCTTTTGTGGTCCCATACAAATTTTAGGATTATTTATTCTAAGTCTGTGAAAAATGCTATTGGTATTTTGATAGGGACTGCATTATATCTATAGATGCTGTGGGTAATATGGACATTTTAACAATATTTGTTCTTCCAATCCATGAGCATGGAATATCTTTCTATTTGTTTCATCTTCAATTTCTTTCATCACTGTCTTACAGTTTACAGAGTTTGGGTCTTTCAGCTCCTTGGTTGTTTATTCCTAGTTTTTTTATTGTTGTTGGTTTTTTTTTTTTTTTTTTTTTTTGGTAAAATTGTATATAGGATTGTTTTCTTTCTCTTTCCATTGCATCATTATTAATGAATAGAAATGCAATAGATTTCTGTATGTTGATTTTATATCCTGCAATCTTACTGAATTCATTCATCAGTTCTGGTGTTTTTTTGGTGGAATCTTTCAGGTTTCCTGTATATAGTATCATGTCATCTGCAAATAGTGGAAGTTTTAGTTATTCTTTACCAATTTGGATGCCTTTTATCCCATTTTCTTGTCTGACTGCTGTGGCCAGGATTTCCAGTACTGTGTTGAATAAAAGTGGTGGGAGTGGACATCCTTGTTGTATTCCTGATCTTAGGGCAAAGCTCTTGGTTTTTCACCACTGAGTATTAACAGTGAGTTTTTCATATATATATATTTTTATTATATTGAGGTATGTTCCCTGTAAACCTTTTTTGTTGGGTGTTTTTATTGTGAATGGATGTTGTACTCTGTCAGGTGCTTTTTCTGCACCTACTGAAATGACCATATGGTTTTATCCTTTCTCTTATTAATGTGATGTATCACAGTGATTGATTTCCAAATCTTTTTTTTTTTTTTTTAAAGATTTTATTTATTCGACAGAGAGAAACACAGCGAGAGAGGGAACACAAGCAGAGGGAATGGTAGCGGGAGAAGCAGGCTTCCTGCAGAGCAGAGAGCCCGATGTGGGGCTCGATCCCAGGCCCCTGGGATCTGACCTGGGCCGAAGGCAGACGCTTAAGGACTGAGCCACCCAGGCGCCCCTGATTTCCAAATCTTAAACTATGCTTGCATCCTGGGAGCAAATCCTGTTTGATTTTGATGAATGATTTTTAAAATTTGTTGTTGGATTTTGTTAGCTAATACTCTGTTGAGAATTTTTGCATCTATGTTCATCAGAAATATTGGTCTATAGTTCTCTTTTTGGTGGTATCTTTTTCTAGTTTTGCTCTCAGGATAATGCTGGTCTCATAGAATTAGCTCAGAAGCATTCCTTCCTCTTCTATTTTTTGGAATAGTTTGAGCAGAATAGATATTAACGCTTTGTTAGATGTTTGATAGAATTTACCTGTAAATCCATCTGTTCCTGTACTTTTGCTTTGGGGATTTTTTGATTACTGCTTTAATTTCATTACTGATAATTGGTCTGTAAAAATGATCTATTTCTTCCTGATTCAATTTTGGGAGTTTGTATGTTTTTAGGAATTTATCCATTTCGTCTACATCATCTAGTCTGTTGGCATAGAATTTTTCTCTTGTGATCCTTTGTATTTCTGTGGTGTCAGTTGTTATTTCTACTGTTTCATTTCTGATTTTGTTTATTTGAATCCCCTCTTGCTCTTTTTTGATGAGTCTGCCTAAGAGTTTATCAATTTGGTTGATCTTTTCAAAGAACCAGCTCTTGGTTTCATTGATCTGTTCTATTGTTTGTTTTAGTTTCTATTTCATTTATTCCTACCTTGATCTTTATTCTACTGGCTTTGGTTTTGTTTGTTTTTTTTCTTCTATTTCCTTTAGGCGTATGATTGATTAAGTGGTATACTTGAGATTTTTCTTGCTTCTTGAGTTAGGCCTGTATTGCAATAAACTTTCCCCTTAGAATAGTTTTTCTGCATGCCATAGATTTCAGACCATTGTGCTTTCATTTTCATTTGTCTCCATACATTTTAAAATTTTTTCTTTATGTTTTAATTTATCCATTTCTTGGTTAACCTATTCATTGTTTAGTAGCATGTTATTTAACCTCCATTATTTGTGTTCTTTCTTGTGGTTGATATTTAGTTTCATAGTGTTGTGGTCAGAGAAGATGCATGGAATGACTTAGATCTTTTTGAATATGTAGAAACTTATCTTGTGGTCTAACCTGTGGTCTATTCTGGAGAATGTTCCATGTGTACTTGAAAACTCTGCTGTTTTAGGGTGGAATATTTAATATAAATCCATTGTTTCCTTGTTGATTTTCTGTTTGGGTGATGTGTCCAGTGATGTTAAGTGGGGTGCTAAAGTCCCATACTGTGGGGATTCACAGTGCCTGGATAGATAAAATTTGACTTCCATACGCTTCCCTGGATGAGACTTATTGAAAAGCAGAGGAGGAGTGCCTGGAACTCTGGGCCTCATTTTAAGTCTCTAGGCTTAAAGGACCCAGATTCTTATTGCAGCTCAAGATTCTCATCTAGGGAATAAATGTTTAAACTTTGAAGAAAAACAAGCACCTGTGGAGGTCACGTACTTCACAAACTCTTTGCCTTGCATGCATGTTATGAGCACTTACCACACACTGCCCCATATACTATTGTCCTGATCATTAAATCTACACATTACTTCTTGTTTTGCTCTTGTGCTTGGTGTATTGATAAAACACAATAAAAGCGGAGATAGAGCTTAGCTCAGGGCCTTTTCCCAGTAGAGCATCTGGTCCCTAAGCCCTCTCCTTTCTCCTACTAAAGTGTGTGGAGTAATCTTTTCATTAGTCATCTCAGAGTTGGCTGGCCAAACCCAACACCCTACTACTAGAATGGCAGAAAACCTTGCATAGCCGAAGCAATCTTGAGAATCAACAAAGCTGGAGGTATCACAATTCTTGATTTTAAGACCTACAAAGTTATAGTAATCAAAATAGTATGGTACTGGTACGAAAATAGACACATAGATCAGTAGAAAGCTCAGAAATAAATTCACACATAGAATGTAAAGTAATTTGTGACACAGGATTCACCAATATACAACAGAGAAAAGATAGTCTCTTCAACAAATGGCACTGGGAAAACTGGATAGCTATATGCAAAAGAATGAAACTAGGCTACTTTCTTATACCATACATAAAAATAAACTGAAAATGGATTGAAAACCTAAATGTAGGACTTGAAATCATAAAATGCCTATAAGAAAATATAGGCAGTAATTTCTTTGACATCAGCCATAGAAACATTTTTCTAGATCTGTCCCTTTAGGTAAAGGAAATAAAAGCAAAATTAAAATATAATGTGGCCCACATTATATCCTGTTGGGTGGCAGTGTTATAAACCAATCTCACTTATGGAAGAAGATGTGCAACACAATGTTATGGATTCAGCATGGTATAATAAAGACAATATATTATTATTAATCATAGGAACTCTAAGGACGATTTGATTATGCACAATTTGACAGTGCAGTCTACTATACTAAACTATAGATTAAGGTTTGTCTTAAGTACAGTCTTTATTTTTATTTTTCTGACTTTCCTTTTCCTCACATCACTCTTCTTTCTTAGGCATGTTAAAAATCAGTTGAATAGTGTTCAGTAACTTTTTCTATAGTATTATGTACTCTTGATTGACACTGTTATATTTTTGTTGTTGCTTTACAAAATTGAGATTATATTGTATTCCTTTCTCTGCTTCTCACTTTTTTTTTTTTTAAGATTTTATTTATTTATTTGATAGAGGGAGAGAGAGAGAGAGGTCACAAGTAGGCAGAGAGGCAGGCAGAGAGAGAGGGGGAAGCAGGTTCCCCACTGAGCAGAGAGCCTGATGCGGGGCTCGATCCCAGGACCCTGAGATCATGACCTGAGCCGAAGGCAGAGGCTTTAACCCACTGAGCCACCCAGGTGCCCCCTCACTTTTTTCATTCATCATATCCTCGTGGAAATCCCTCCAGGAAACTATGGCAACTACTATTCTAATCATTGCATAATATTTCATGGTGGGAGTATATAAAATTATATGAAAATTTATTCAAATCTTATTCTATTGGAAGTTTAACTTCTTTCTACTTTTTGCCACTAGAACGATGTTTAACACACTTGACCATAGACAGTATATATGAGGTTGGGGAGATTTACAAATCAAAATGGTATTATGCATCAGTGTTTAAAATTCTAATAGAGGCTGCTAATTGGTTTCCAAAAAGGCAGACAAATTTGCATTCTCACCATCGATAATCATGTACTATTCCATATACCATCATTAATAGCAGTAGATAATATAATTATATGTGGAATTCACTGGGGTGAAAAATGAAGGAGTAGCTGATTTTGCACAGTGTAAGGAGAATATCAGAATTTTGTAAAGGAGGAAAGCATAAGCCTTTTTAGGCTGTGGAACTTTCTTTATAGTTCATGTCACACAGAGATAAGCTCATAAAATGATACAGTTTCTCTGTATGATAAGACCAGAGGGAGCACTTACCATCTGAAAACATCTCTAAGTCAAGAAACACATTTGTTAAATTTAGTCACTGATGCTTTTAGGTTGACTTTTCCTAGGTTATAAAATATTTTTCCAACTATCCAAATTTCCTTGGATAAGTTTGAGAAAATGTTGGAAAAATGCATAAGTTACTTGACTGCTTGTGCTTTTAGTAAAAGATAACATGAGTATTAGTTAGGCTCCTCAATAATTTTTAAGGTATCAATTCAACATTTATTTTGTTTATTGTTATCATTTTGTTTATCTAAGAGTATCCTGGATGCCTTTTTATTAAAATTTTATTAAACAAGTAATGTCAGAAATTAAATACTTGTTAATATTCTTCCTCATGAAATTCCTTACAGAGGTTTTCCTCTATTTCAGACTATTTAACAATGACTTACTTTATGTCCAACTTGAGAGTTTTGCTTTTATTTTTGTTTTGCTTTATTTAGAAATTTATAGAATTTTATATTGCCTAGGTGTCCAGAGAATTATGTGGTTCAAATTTAGGCCTGAAGGTTATTTGGTTCTTATTGCTTCCTCAAATTTGTTGCTTTATTTTTCCTATTTTAAAAGTTCTCTCTGAATTGAGGTTGGATTACATCTTTGAGAGCTATCTAAATGTTGAATTATTTTTTCACTCAGGCAATATATTAATTTTTAAATGAATTTTCTTTCGTTGCCCATACATTTGTGATTCTTTAAAAATCAGTTGGTTGAAAGGCCCAGCTAAAGTCGTAAACTTTATTCTCACATGGGCCAATTTACTTTTCCCTACTCAGTGCCCTGAAACTATTTTTCATATTGGAAATATCACAAAGTGTGTGACCTGCATAAATTTGAATAAATGTAAGATAAAATTAGTTTTGGTTTAAGGGAAGATTTTTGACTCTTTTTCTTAATTTTATTTTTTTTTTTCAGGATCAATTTCCTTTAGCTCCTTTTATTTTAATCATATGCTTGATTCTTTAAAAAAATTTTAATCATTTTTGCTACTTTTCACCCTTTATGCTTTTTCACTTTGGCAAAAACTGCTTATGGTGCCCTGTGCATGTAATTCTTCTAGAATATTGGGGAAGATTGGTTTGTAAGGTTACATTTTAGTATCCTTTCTCTATCTGATATCCAGCATCCCATTAGGAAACAATAATGTCTATACAGCAAAGGATTAACTTTACCTAAACAGGCTACTGGGAGGTGATCTCCAGGTCTTTGGTATGACCTGTCTGATAAGTATCTTTGTTTTTTTGGGGACTTTTGCCATGGACAGTGTAACAGTGTGATTTATAATGGGGTTTTTGGAACATTCCATACAGTTCTGACTTCCTAAGGACCTGGCCACTAAAGATATTAGCCTGATTGTCCAGGTGGGGTTAGTGATGAAAGGTCAGCCATTTTGGCCGTATGTGATCAATCCCCAGTAAAAGTCTGGACTCCAAAGGCTAAGGTGAGCTTCTCTGGTTGGCATTACTGTGCATTTTAGACACTAATAGCCAGAGGAGTTAACATTATCCAGGACTCCATAGGAAATGCTGACCAGATGCTTTAAGTATGGATCCCTCCCAGATTCTGCCTGCATTTCTTTCCTTTCACTGATTCTAATTTGTATTCTTTCAGTATAATAAAATTGTAATTGTGAGTTTAGTCCTTTCTTGAATTCTGTGAGTTGTTCTAGTGAATTATCAAGCCTGAGATCATGAGAATTTCCAAATTTGTAGCTTGCTAGTGTGAAATGAGGATGGCCTTGGGGCCCCCCAAACTTGTGACTAGTGTTTGAAGTGAAGATACTCTTGTGGAAACTGTTACCTCAAGTATATAGTTTGTCTAACTCTTAATAATACCCTAAAATTAATTAATGCTATATGTAACTACAGGGTAACATTTCATATATTATTACTTAGATCCATCCATATTAAAAAGATCTACTTTAAGAAATCTCATTAAGTGGCTACTATGTGTCAGACACTGGAAAAGGGAAATATTTCAGCAATTCCTTTTTCTGCAAGCAATATTATTTTTTTAAAATTTTAATTAACATATAATTATTATTTGCCCCAGGGTACATGTCTGTGAGTCATCAGGCTTACACATTTCACAGTACTTAACATAGCACATACCCTCCCCAATGTCCACAATCCAGCCACCCTATCCCTACCCCCTCAGCCTCCCAGTCACCCTTAGTTCATTTCGTGAGTCTAGGAGTCTCTTATGGTTTGTCTCCCTCCCCATCCCTTCCTGTTTCATTTCTCTACCCCACCCCCCAACAAACACCCACCTTGCCTCTCAAATTCTTCATATCAGAGAGATCATGTGATACTTGTCTTTCTCTGACTGACTTATTTTGCTTA
>CM053608.1:81631130-81656500 GCA_028646535.1 Procyon lotor | reverse complement strand
CTGTTAATCTAACATTTTTGCCTTTGTATGTTACAGACTTCTTGTCCCGAGCTGCTTTCAGGATTTTCTCTTTATCACTGAGACTTGTAAGTTTTACTATTAGATGCCAGGTGTAGACCTATTTTTATTGATTTTGTGGGGGGTTCTCTGCGCCTCCTGGATTTTGATGCTTGTTCCCTTTGCCAGATTAGGGAAATTCTCTACAATAATTTTCTCCAATGTACCTTCTGCCCCTGTCTCTTTCTATTTCTTCTTCTGGGATCCCAGTTATTCTAATATTGTTGTGTTTTATGGTATCACTTATCACTTGAATTCTCCCCTCATGGTCCAGTAGTTGTTTGTCTCTCTTTTTCTCAGCTTCTTTATTCTCTGTCATTTGGTCTTCTATATCGCTGATTCTTTCTTCAGCCTCATTTACTCTAGCAGTGAGAGCTTCCATTTTTAATTGTACCTCATTAATAACTTTTTTAATTTCAACTTGGTTATATTTTATTTCTTTTATTTCTCCAGAAAGGGATTTATTTCTCCTGAAAGAGATTCTCTTATATCTTCTATGCTTTTTTTGAGCCCTGCTAGCATTTTTTAACTGTCATCTTGAACTCTATTTTGACATATTACTAATGTCCACATTGACTAGGTCTCTAGCCATCGGTACTCTTTTTTTTTGTGGTGAGTTTTTCCTCCTTGTCATTTTGTCAAGGTAAGAGTAGATGGGTGAGAGAGAAAGAGTCTCTGGAGTTCTGCAGTTTTCACTGATTGATTAACTAGGTCTTGGCTGGATATACTCACTGATCTTCTGGGGGAGGGGCCTGTTGCCGTGGTTCTCAAATGTCTTTGCCGGAGGCGGAATTGCACCGCCCTTGCCAGGGGATGGGCCAAGCACTTTGCTCAGGTTTGCTCTCGGGAATCTTTGTTCCCTGAGTGCTTTCCGTACCACCCTGGAGGCCAGGAATGAAAGTGGAGGCCTCCCATTCTCTGGCCCAGAGGAGCTGAGTGCTGGGTGCCGCGTTCCTCTGCACACCCTCAGAGGAAAGCGGTCAGTCATTCCCGTCTCCCTTATCTGTGGCCCGTGCTCTGTGCTCAGCTAGCCCATGGTGGAGTGTCTCTATCTGTAGCGCACGGCCCTGTCTGGAGTCCCCAAACCCAGCAGATTCCTGCTGTGCACTCCCACACCGCTCCTCCCAGAGGAGGAAGGAGGGGGTGTCTTCGGAGCTACCTCCCGTGCGGTCCCCGCTTGAAGTGCAGCAGCCCTATATGAACTATATGTCTCAGTTCATATAGTCCAAGGTAAGCTAAGCGGGCAGGGTATTGTGCGGCTCCTTCTCTGCTGCTGGCTTCTCCACCCCAATATGTGGGAGCTCTGCCACACTCTGGCTCCCCTGGCCCCTCAGTGACCCCACGGGTCCTGAAACCACACTGTTCCTGTGTGGGCTGAACCACCTCTTTGCCTCCGGAGCGATGTCCCTCAGCGGAGCAGACTAGAAGTTCTGGATTTTGTGCTCCGATGCTCTGTGGCTGCTGGGAGCCGGCCCCTCCCCCCAGGGTCTCTCTTCCCATTGCTTTCGATTCACTTTTTCCACTCGTCCTACCTTTTGGAAAGTGGTCGATTTTCTGTTCCTAGAATTGCTGTTCTTATTCTCTTTCCTCTCCTGTTGTGTTTGCGGGCTTTTAGAATGATTTGGTACATTTCTAGATGGACTTCTGGGATCCAGTGCTCTCTGCGCCTCCTACACCTCCGCCATCTTGCCCCAGTATTACTATTTAACTTCTGTATTGTTTCATCTTAAAACATACACCTACTATAGAGATAATTAGAATATGATAATATTTTAGGACAAAGAAAGTCTGAAAAGAAACTGCTGTATTTGTGAGCAATTTGAATGACTTGACCTTGAGATATCAATTAAATATAAACCTTATTTAGATTAACTGTCATCTAAAATCTCTTCTGTCGTTATCAGATGCTTTTTAGTTTGATAGTAATAGAACACTCATTCTTATTTTATAATGATATCTAAGGAAAGATGGGAAAGATCAATGAAACCACAAAATTTGGCAATTTAAATCTATTTTATTTTTTGGGGGGTTAAATTCTGTAAATTTAATTTTGATTAAAAATGTTCTCATTGCTTTTTGTCACGTTGAAATAGGGCATTTATTTATTTTTTATTGTTATGTGGTTACCATACAGTACTTCATTAGTTTTTGATGTAGTGTTCCAGGATTCATTATTTGCATGTAACACCCAGTGCTCATTGCAATACATTCCCTTCTTAATACCCATCATTGAACTAATCCCTCTCTCTACCCCTCTTCCCTCTGAAACCCTAAGTTTGTTTCCTAGAGTCCATAGTCTTTCGTGGTTCATCTCTCTTTCTGATATCCCCCCTTCATTTTTCCCTTCCTTCACCTGATGTTCTCTATGCTATTCCTTTATGTTCCGCATGTAAGTGAAACCATATAATTGTCTTTCTCTGGGTGCGCCTGGGTGGCTCAGTCATTAAATGTCTGCCTTCAGCTCAGGACATGATCCCTGCATCCTGGGATCGAGCCCTGCATCGGGCTCCCTTCTTCGAGGGAAGCCTGCTTTTCCCTCTCCCACTTCTCCTGCTTGTGTTCCCTCTCTCACTGTGTCTCTTTCTGTCAAATAAATAAATAAAATCTTTTAAAAAAATTGTCTTTCTCTGCTTGACTTATTTCACTTAGCATAATTCTCTCCAGTTCCATCCATGTTGAGGCAAATGGTTGGTATTGATCCTTTCTGATGGCTGAGTAATATTCCATTGTATATATAAACCACGTTTTCTTTATCCATTCATCTGTTGAAGGGCATCTTGGCTCCTTCCATAGTTTGGCTATTGTGGACATTGCTGCTATGAACATTGGGGTACATGTGCCCCATCTTTTAACAACATTTGTATCTTTGGGGTAAATGCCCAGTAGTAAAATTACTGGGTCATAGGATAGTTCTATTTTCAACTTTTTGAGGAACCTCCATGCTGTTTTCCAAAGTGGCTGCACCAGCTTGCATTCCCACCAACAACAGTGTAAGAGGTTTCCCCTTTTTCCACAGCCTCTCCAACGTTTGTTGTTTCCTGCCTTGTTAATTTTTGCCATTCTAACTGGTGTAAAGTTTTGATTTGGATTTTCTGGTGGCTAATGATGTTGAATATTTTTTCATGTATCTGTTGGCCATAAAACTCTATTTGAAGTTTTTCTGTTTCATTGTGTTCAGATGTTACTAGGGATTAAGATCTCCTAGGGAAAAAAAGGATTGGATTACCCGAGAGATTGCTAGTAAATAACCGCCTATTGAGTATGGAGGAAGTGGTTATTGAGAGTCAGATGACTGGCCTCCTAGTATGCCTTTCTTAATGATCTGGGAGAAACTGTAAAAGCATATAATGAAATTTCAGAGTTGCTAAATGAAGGTCTTTCCAATACCACAAAATTGGTCAAATTATGGAGCTGGGAATTGGGAAACTGGGATGTAATTATTTCCAAGAATTTGAGAGTAAAATTCATGAAGAGGCAGTAACAATCATAAGAACATTTTCTGATTTCCCATAAGAATGTTTGTCTCCTCTTACCTTACTAATTTATTATGTAGCTTATATATACTTGTTGAGTGTTTGACTATATTCTGACAATTTCCACAACTGCCAGTGAGCCATCTCTGTGACTTAGAATCGAATGCTGTAGTTAATTCTTTATTCATATTTAAAAGTAATAGAATAAAAATTGACAGTTTTGGTTTGGAACAAAACATCATTTGAAGGAATTAATTATCCAACTGGAGCTGTGTAACTATTCCACCCATAAAATCTTTCATGTAGTTATTTTTACAATAGGAGACATACATGTTTTGTTACACGGCTTACATAAAGTCAGTATCTGCTTTTACAGTTAACAGAAATCCTAAGTGACATAAATTTTTCATACTTTTTCTTTTTGATTTTACAACCTTTGAAGTCCTCTAAGGCTCACCATCATTTCCCACGAATAGTGTTGAGAATAATTCAAATCCATTTAGTAAATTGCTGCTTTTATACCTTCTGTTCAGTAGATTTGGAGGTATAGCTGAAAGAGTTAGTATAGTTTGACTGGTGTCTGTTTACAACCATGGAATGGTAAGCCCAGAGAGATTATGGCTAAGTGCATGTTTGTGGAGTCAGCTACTAGCAGCAGGATTTCAGAAAATGACTTAATGCTTTGGTCATGTGCTTTAGTTCCAGGGGTTGGGGCTATTAGAGTGAAGACAATATTCACAATGTCTTACACCTTCTGAGTGTTTGACATTATGTTATCCTTCCAACTGTGAAATGAATTCTGGGCTGTCCTTAAATCCCAGTAAGTAACTAAAACTGCTCTAATGTAAAGTAGGTAGCAGAGCAGTAATTACTGCATGCACTTAAAAATGCACCAAGCTCATTTACCCTGTGTTTTTAAAGTGATACATAGGATGGCTAAACTGACACTAATTAGACTCATGGGTGATGCTATAGGACAGGATGGACAAGGACATGATTATTGCAATCACTTCTTGCTCCAGGGCTCCATGGTAGCTTAAAGAGTGAGGGTAATGGGTGTGGCACTCCAGCCCCAATCTTTAGACAGGGATTCCAGGGATTTGTGTCTAGATAATCTAGAGTGCTTTGGAGCAGCTCTGTAGGTATACCCTGCTGAGGAGATGTTGGCTGAGAGGTGAACCGGGGATTCTCAGCATCTTCCCCTGAATGGGCTCAGGCATTTATTCCAAGTATGCTTAGGAAATCTCCAGACTTTGTTTTGACAAGCATACTTAAGACAGAAAAATAACTTTGTGCTGGCATTTTAAGAGGAAAGATATCTTGTGTTGATGACTTCAAGATACCCAGAAATGGCATCAGATTAAATAATGTATTTTCTGGGGTCATAGCTGTTAGAGATGGAGGGGTCTTTGTAGACATCTGATGCAGATGCCCTGGTTCCCTGAAAGGATAGCTTTAAAAAGGTGCTGGAAGCTGAAATAATTTGCAGGATATTTTTGTAGGTACATGTTTCTGGTTTGCATATTTATTATTTTCATCAGATTCTCAAAGGGTTCTGTGACTTACAAATATTTAAAATCTAATCTAAATATCTGCACATAACCCTTCTTTCCTTCCTTCTCCTCAGTACCACAGTTTTCCACTTCTTATGGTCAACCATTTTCATCTTTATCCCCTTCTTCCTAATTCTACCGTTACCACTCCCGGCTCTCTCTTCTTTGCCCACAGCCGGGAGAGCTGATAGTAAAGGCTATTCAGTCATCTTTGCCATGAACTCATCATTCTCTTAGTTTATTAAAAAAAAAAAAACCCAGACTTCAACCACAGTAATGGCTTGAAGGAGATTGGTTGTGTCAAGCCCACTTTCTCCCCAATTATTCTTCACTCTGCTAATTCTCTTTGGCATATCATGGTTGCTCTGTATTCCAGAGCCTGAAACTCAGAACCCTTTTCAGAGGTTACACAGCCAAACCTGGTTATAAAGTTTCATGAATTTAATTTATATGCAGCTCATCCTTTCTGCCATCTATACCGCCCTTTCAGGAGTATTCTCCTCTCCTTCCCTTTCAAGACAGATACAAAAGACCAAAAGTGTACTAGGTAAGGAAACCCCAAACTAGAGAACATGTATTCCTAGTTTCCCAGATTCTTACTTAAAACTCTAACTGAATGTGTTTATCAAGTTTCTATAGGTCAGAAACCTTCATTTTTTATTAATTAATTAATTATAAAATTTCATTTAACAATTTTACATTATGCTAGGTCCTATTGACACAGAAGTAAATAAGGCAGACCATGCTTTTGTCTCATACAGCTTTAGTTCAAAATCAAACTTCTGTTTAGCCTCTTTGAACCCCCATTTCAAAAAAATCAGGTGATTAATGTATTCCATGTTTCTAAAATGAGCAAAATAGTTTAGCTCTCCTCTGAACAGGGCCTTCATATCTGTGTACTATCTTGTTAAGTTGCCTCCAGCAAATTATTTCATATTCCAGGTTTTTATTAACTGATGAGCATATGTAATAGAGATAATAGTAATGCTATGTGATTTTAATGACTAGAAAGTGTCCTAAAAGTATACAGTACCAAGCGAGTTCCAGGTAGTAAGGGGACCATTTCAAATCTCATTTCCATCTGGCTATTTATGCAAACATTTAACTTGTGTTTTGTCCTCTTTATGTATATTTCCTTTGTGGTTGCAGGCATCCCTGATGCCATTATTTCCTGTTTTACTTGAAAATTGAACTTGTCTCTTTGAAATATGTTACATAGTTTAAAAAGTGTAAGCAAACTCTGACATTAAAATCAACTTAAGTTGAGACAAACAAATGAATATAGATGGGGTACTTTGCTGTTTTTCCCCTGGCTCCCTCCCCCAGCTGCCCTTTGCCTGGGATGTGCATCTCTGACAGAGTCATAATTCAGTACGTGTTCAAAGGCTACAGATTCAGCAGTAAGCACTTAAATGGTACTGTAAGTGATATCTTAACAACTTCTGTTAGGCTTAAAAATGAATCCTTGTAGAGACTAATATATTGTACAATTTTTTAAAAAGATGAATGGAGAAAATAGCCTGACTTTAATAGAGTACTCTTCCCATAATAGCTAGAATTTGTGATTCACCAGCATACCCACATAATAGTTTTTGCAGTAGTAGTACTGCAGTACTACTGCAACCTCTTGCATCTAGGCCTCAATTAATTAAAATATATATTTAATTAACATAAAAATAGAATTCCAGTAGGAAAAATACTTCTCTAGTATTTCTTGAAGAGTTTTAAGATCTGTGGCACATAGTTTCTTGGCATTGTTGATCTTATGATTTTTTTCCAGTATGTCGAATACAGCTCTAGGTACTGATTGCCATAGAGATAGTGCCTGGGACAAATGCTTGTGACAAATGCTCATGAAGGTTGGCAAAGGAAGGCAAGGGTCCCAGGATTAATGGCTGGTTTTCCTTATCAAGTTAGGAAACCACCTGACAGACTACAGTGGTTCTTGTTTACTCTAATAACCTTAATTGCATTTGGGAAACTTGAAATGAGGCCCTGAAGAATACACAAGAATTTTGGGGCTGTGGGCTCCTGAGAATAAGGTGTACCATTTCTCAGAGTTCTCAAGGATAATCTATAAAACCTGATCACATAGGCCTTTGTTCTTTAATGGGGGATTGGAATCAGCTTTAGCTAAGTATACATACATGGGGAACAGCTAATAAAGGATCACTTTTGATTGCTTTCATCTATCTCTTCAAGTTTTTTTTTTGTTTCCAAGAAACTAAAGCAATAGCTATATTCTGTAGTCATGTTAGTGTCCACTTGCAGCCTTGAGATTCCAAACAGGCCTGTGGAATTTTGTTCTAAGCATATCAGACCTATAAGCTTGGATAAAGGAAAAAAATCAGTTCTGAGACTTGTGTGCATTCCTGAGACTTAAAAGAGAAGATGCAGAAGTAGTGACACAGAGTAGATATGTGCAGAGGAGACCACACCTGATTAATAGTGCCTAATTTCCCTCCTTCAGGTGTGGAAAGGGACACAAAGTAAGTAACTAGAGTGAGGGGTGGGTAAATAGATGAGGAATTTTCTGAGTTCCCTGCTTCTTGAATGATATGAAAACTAGAAAGACTAAAACTAGGATTAGAAAATCCAGAGCACACAAAGAAAAGAAGGGCTCAGAAATACTACAAAAACAATTGATTTCTGTAAGCACTGTAATTCAGTGACTTCAATTGATGTCCTGCTAATTGGTGCTAATTAGAGTTTAAATTCTGGGAATTTCTACAATAGGAAAATATATTTTACCTTCATATTTTTAGACTTATGTTGGACTCACAGGGAATCATTTTTTTGTTCAATTGATAAGTCAATAGCATTTATTGAGCATTCATTGTACACAGAACAACATATCCTTCACATCATTTTGTCTGGGAAACTGAATGTGAAGGTTTCTGAGAAGAGACACAGATTCAAGTTTAATAACATCAGGGACCTCATTAGGAAGCAATTTCACTTATTCTGTGGTTCAGCTTCAATGTTCCAAAGATTGTCTCAGAATGAGGCTTCCTTACTTTGGTTTGTTACTTGGGCTTCCTCTTCTTGAAGCTAAGTGATATATCATATTATACTGAAGCATTCATTTTAGCATTGGTTTCTTTTCAACAAAAGCTCAATTTCCATAGGAAATTTTCTTTAATATGGAGAAACTATATCAAATTCGGATCATACTTATCAGATTTTGAGATTCAGAGCAGAACTGTTTCTGCAAATAATCTTTATCTGTCCCGATATGTATGTGACCTTTTTCTCAAAAGATTTAGTTGGCCAATTCAAATTTTCCCTCTTTCCCTGTCCTGTCAGTGCTCCTTCTACCTCTCCCCTCCCATCTTTACTTCCCAACTACTCCTCTGCTACGGATTAGAACACATACTCTCTGGGGATAGTGTTTATCACTCCTGATGGGTGTCTGGCATCACCAGGAGAGTGGAGGAGAGCAGTCACAAGAATGATAATGTAGGATTTTGTAGCAGGGAGGAGAAAAAAAAAGATCCATGCAATTTACTTGACTCATGTACAACTCTGGCCATTTGATGTTCAAAAGCCCACAGTAGACCTGCCTTTAATCTCTACACATGTAGGTTTAGCTGCAGTTCTTAGCAGAGCACAAGTTCAAAGGGGAGAAATACAATACCCAACAACAATAACAACAAAATCCAATATATGCTTAGCAGGTCTTAGCAGCCCAGAAATGCTAAACAGATTGTTTTACATGGAGATACAGGCTGGGAGCAGCCCATTAGAGAGAGATCCAAAATAAGAACCATAACATAGGCAGAAACATGCTGCTTCTGTGCAGCAGGTTTGTGATTTGAAACATCATGGAATGAAACATTACCAAACATTTTGGTCACCTTCACTGATTAACATGGCAAACCCATTGTGATTTGGCAAGAATAGACCCCATGTGTGACTTCAGGTCTCAGCTGTTCTGAATTCCAGATATAAATATTGTTGGTCATCATGAAAGTGTGTGTGGTTTGTGTTTGCTTATATAGTGGTGTTAGGTGCTTTCCCCCCTACTATCCTGGATTTTTAAATTGAGCTTTATCTCTATAATATTTTCCACAAGTATTCTCACCTTCCCTATATCTCTCCTCTATTACAAATTGACAAATCAGCAAGTTAGAAGTATTGGTTAATTGCAACAGCTGGTGCATTAATGGCCTTTGGGTTAATTTGTTTGGAAACAGTTTATGGGGGGATGAGTTATTGTTCTCCATAATACATTTTCAAATATTCAAATAGCATTGTCAGAACAGCTGCATTAGTTAACTTCAGGAATTAAATAATTTCTTTTCAGGTACCAGATTTCAGAATGGTTTTGTTCTAGAATAGCTTTAGACCATGAGGTTTACCACTCAATAAAAACTGTCTTTGAAGACTGACTTATTCTCAGTATATGTTTAATTATAATGCTGTTTTAGAAGTAATGCGAATGCAAAATTAGAACCAGAGGTGTTTTTTTTAAGTTTTTAGTTTTTTTCAGCTAATTTTTTTTAAAGATTTCATTTATTTGTTTGACAGAGAAAGAGAGATCACAAGTAGGCAGAGAGGCAGGCAGAGAGAGAGGGAGAAGCAGGCTCTCTGCTCAGCATCGATCGATGCAGGGCTCCATCCCAGGACCCTGAGATCATGACCTGAGCCAGAGGCAGAGGCTTTAACTCACTGAGCCACCCAGGCACCCCTCAGATAATTTTTAAACAATTGGAGACCAGTTTTCAATGATTTTTTCCATTATTAAGTAACCACCATATAGGTTGGAGAATAAGTAGTCATGTGTAGCTGCTGACTTGCCCCTGGACACAGTAAGTTATACCTAGGCACAGCCCATGTGGCCAAGGAGCCTCTGTGTATCATTTTTCTTTCAGAGTCAGCCAAGTAAAGCACAGGGCATCCATTTCCCAGACCCATAGAAGGATGGAAGAAAAAAGCTGCTTTACTGCCATTCACACAATTTTAAATCTGAGTGTCTTATCTGGACAACTTAAATGAATAAACGAAAATGAAAACAAAACCTCCTTTCTTTTTCCCATTTTCCCCAGTTATTTAGCTTTTCAGCTTAACAAGTTTATTTTGGTGGCCATTTTCAGAAATTTTCTTAGTAATCCATCAAGATAGCTCTAGTTTATGCAGAAATCCAGACTTCATATCTAGAATTGGACCTGAGGACAAATTGCATTACTTGCCAGCCCTGGGACCTTCAGTAAATCGCTTCATCTCTCTCTAAGCCTTAGTTTACTCACAGGCCAAAGGGAAACAAGAGCTTGTTTCCCACAGCATCACTGTGAAAATTAAAAGCATGATATAAACAAAAGGTATTTTTGTTGTATCCTCCCGAGTTTGCTATTTTACATCTAGTGATCTAAAATAAAAGTTGATACAATTATATAAATAATATTTTATACTTACTGATCTCTTTCTAGTTTGTATTTTAACCCATGGGTTAGGGATTTTAGATTAGAGCTTTTATAACTTATTGCTATTGAATAAATGCAAGAGAAAAGACAGAATTAGGAAATCCAAATAACATTCATTCACTTATCAACTCATTCATTCATTGATATGTATTATGTTCTTAATAATACAATGTGGGAGGTACCTCAGTGTAAAGATGAATATGATGAATTTCTTCCCTTTGCATAAAGACTGGCATCAATGTGAGTAGCTGTGATGTGAAAGGCATTATAGTACACATATGTTTAAAGCAAAGTAGAGTCTTAAAGGAGAAAGACAACTCTATCTGGATAGAGGAATGAGACAGTGTCTGAGAATCAGAATGAGAAGTGAATGAGAAGGTGTAACAGGCTTGAATAAAGTTTCTTATTCTCTATTAGCCCATGGTCAGAAGGGCTGGCATGGTCTGAAGCAAGTATACCCTTAATTTTAACAAGAAAGGTGATTCAGTAAAGATCTAAACGGAAAGATAAAGATATGTGCATGTGTACCAATATTCACTTTGAGAACATAGAACAGTGAATGACTGAGGAAGGTGGAAAAGGCTTCACTGTGAGTAAAAGAGCTCCAAGAATGCTTTATGGAAGTTCCAGTCTTTCCCAACTTTGTACCACACACTTTACATATACGAGCTCGTTCCATTATCATAGGTAGTCTTGTCTGCTGGTTGAGAGTACACTTTTTGAAAACGCTACAAATCCTGGTTTTTTATCCTAGCTTTTCAGAACTTACTAGTTGTGTTACTTAAGATGCTTAGCCTCTAAACCTTTTCATCTGTACAAGTAGGATAAACATATACTACCTCTTTGAAAAATTGGCATTTGGATTAGTCGGAGTGTAGACATGTAGATAAAGCAATTGGGGCAGTGCCCAGCACATAGTAAACCCTTGATATATAGTGCATTATATGGCTGTTCTTGTTGGAGCAATAGTGTCAGTAATAGGACTAGTAGCAGTAGAAGGAATGGTAGTAGTACAGATATATGAGGTCAGTATTATTAGTCCCTTTCTAAACACAGGGAAATCAAGTCTTGGCTCAGTTATGAAGCTTGCTCAATGCTAGTGGTGACCAAGCCATGATTAGTATCTTGGTTGTCCTACTCCAAAGTTTAAGCTCTTAAATATTGAAGGAAGTTAATATCTGACTGGCTCCGAAAATAATAGGAATATGTCAAAAGAAATGAAGTTTCTGTTTGAAGGCCTGGGGTGCCATATTGTGTAAATTGGAGAAGAAACATCTGTATTTTAAGGATATTTGTCCACATTACTGCAAACCAGATCCAAAATAGGAACTTAAAAATTAGCAGTTTTATGTACACAAGGAACCTTTGTGTTAACTGAGCAAGCTCTTTAATTTCTTCCTTGTTGGATATGAAGCATACATGAGTCAGCTCTGGCTGCTCTAAAAAAATACCATAGACTGGGTAGCTTAAGCAACAGAAATCTATTTCTCATAATTCTGGAGGCTGCTAAGTTTAAGATCAAGGAGCTGGCAAGATAAGTTTCATTCTGAGGTCGCTTCTCTTGGTGTATAGGTGGCTGTTGTCTTGCTTTGTGCTCTTGTAACCTCTTCTTTGTTTCCACAAAGGAAGAGTGAACTCTCTGGTGTCTCTTCTCTAAGTGCATTGATCCTATCAAATCAGAGCCCCATCCTTATGACTTTTTTTTAAGTTTGATAGTTTCCTTAGGGACCCTGTTTTCAAATACAGCCACAATTGGGAGTTAGGGCTTCAAAGTAGGAATTTTGGGGAGACACAATCATTGAATCTATACAGAAAATTATGTCACACATTACTAGTTATATACTCAGAAGTTATCTTAAGCAGATGTAAAAAGTGGTTTCTTTGTATGTATGTAAGCACGTATATATTTTTTGGCAGCCATGTTTCTCTTGATGAAACTGTTTTTCAGCTTCACAGTGTTATAGTTTTATCTCTTTTTCTCTTAAATTTGGAGCCCATCATCTTAGGCATGGCATGTGTCAGCCTGTTACAGTGTAAGTATTTGATATTAATGTAGGTGTCAGTCCCTACCTCCATTTAACAAAACTCTGTTAGAAATAGTCGTCCTCCTCTTGCAGGCTTCCTCGCTCCACTACCTTACCTTGGAGCCTGGTCTTGGAGAACAACAGAAGTTCTCAGGAGGATGGAATTGTTGTGGGATGAGCTCAAGCTTGGTGTCAATAGACCTGTATTTAAATCCTGGACAACTAAGTGTCTTTTTCATGACCTCAGTTTTCTCATCTACAGAAAGAGGTATTATTTCCCTATTGGGTTGATTTAGTAAGCCACGATAAATGGTAATTATTACTGTCACCAATTGTGATAATCAAAAATAGTTTTCTCTTCGTTCATGCTGGAAGGGCTAAGGGATCTGGAGTTTACAAAAACTTGTTATTTTGGAAGTTTAAAAAAAATGCTAGCTTGCTGAAATTTTGACCTCCTATCCCCTTCCCAAAAAAGACAGCAACCTGTTAAGTATACCCTCACCCGGAGGCCTTGTCGTCTGTGGAAGATGCAGGTCTGTGATCCAGGTGGCCAGTTTTAAACTGCCTTCACTTAGGAGGGTCCTACAGCTCTTTGCCAGGGTTCAGCTTCTGCTTTTCACATCTTTCCCTTACTTGTAACTGATATACCCAATTAATGACGTACTGTACCTGGCACTGAATATCTTCTCTGACCGCATTCCCTTAGCTATGCCCTAGCTATGCCTTAACTATGCCCCTGCTCTTTTTCTCTGACTCATCATTACTGACAGATGCTCATAGTCAGCCTGGAGTTGGGCTATCATCCCTGAAACTTTGCCCTGTATTTTTCCTTCTTGCCCATGTTTGCTCCATATTTTATTCACTTCCTTCCACTGTATAGTCTCCATTTTTTTCCCTTCATGACACAAGACCAATTCCATGCTATGAAGTATACTAAACCTCTCTCGGGAGCCCGCATGAGCTGCTGCCATCATTGTTGTGAATGCATATGTTGGGAGAAAAAAAATATCTATTTCACTGTGAAATACTTGAAAATCCATAGGAAAATGATAATGCATGTGTAAAAAAGTGGAAAATGGACTTCAGGACAGAGATTTTACTTTAAAATGTATCTACAGGAAGGTAAACCAAAAACAAATGTATTCTAATGGTTGATTTTATCTCAGTAACTCAAGGTGTTGTGCAGCAAATTTCGATACTGTTAAGAATACCTCAACGTCACCTTGGGCTGAGCTGGTTGATACAGCAGTACTTCCAGGTGCCAAAAAGGACATTGATTGCTTTGGGTGAGGAGGGGACTCTTTTCCCTATCTAACTGTATAGAGTTCGTGTGTGTGATAGGCATATATGAGCACACATCCAGTTACTCATTCACAGATGTGTTTGTTGAGTCCTATACAAGAAAATATTGTCCTGACTGGGAAATGCAAAGATAAATAAGACACTGTTAATCCCTCTCAAGGATGTTACACAGAGTTTAGTCTGAGAGATACTGTGTTCTACAGAACAAAAGTGATGCTACAGGATTTTGCAGAGGAGTAGTTTAGAACATTTCCATTTGAGAGTATTATTTCTAAGCCTTGAGCGGTTAGCAACAACAAACATTTAATCTGTAACTTGGGCAGGAGTCAGGAGGAGTGAATTGTTTCTGCTTCATGCAGCGCTGGCCCAGATTGCTTGACTGGGACTAGAGGATCCTAGACATCTTCATGTATGTGGCTGGTACCTTGGCTGGAGTAGTCAGGAGTGACTTGCCTTTTTCCCTTATCCATCCTAGTCACTCTTCCTCCACAGCCTCTCCTTAGTTCATAGCCTCTCTCTGTAGCAGGGCAATCAGACTTTTTAATGTTTGCCAGATTCAAAGGAGATGAATGTGGAAGCTGTCAGGCCTTGTAAGGCCTAGGCCCAGACCTGGCAAAGTTACACTTCTGCCACATTTTATTGGTCAAAACAAGTCACAAGAGTAGGACTTATTCAACAGGAAGGGAACTAGTATGTGTATACAGGTATGGGAAAAATCATTGGTGGCCCTCTTTGTAAATAATCTATTATACAGGCCTTGATAATATTTGTACAATTGGGGCATTTGGAAATGTGAAGAAAGAATATTCATGGTAGAAAAAAATAGGCTAAGCGAAAACTTAGAAGTGGGAAAGAATGTGAAAGACAGTCTTGAATTTCTTTGGAACTGAGAATAATTGAGCTTAGTCTCTGGACACTGGTGTATAGCTGAGGAATCTCTCATTATGCATCTTCATGCATAACCTCCTTATGCTCACTCCTTGTGTCCATTTGCTTTAGGTTTACTCAAAGTTCCAACCAAAGTAATGTGATACGTAATTTTGTTCTTAACCAAGCTTTTGTTAATCGAAGAATAATGCATATACATTATCAGACACTCATCAGAATAAAGTGCAAATGGTGATGGTAAAAATAAGTTTCATTCCTAGATATTTAAATTTTACTGAGGGGAAATCACAAAATAATTTTTCCTGAGCCCTTTGAAAGATAATCTATACATAGTCAAGAAGGTAAGTAGATATCTATGTAATACACCGTACACACACACACACACACACACACAATATACATACATCCCTTTTGTATACGTATGAGAGCATACACTATAGGTTGTTGGTCTGCTGCTTTTTTTCACTTAATAATATATTGTGGAGATTGCATAATATCATTATATACAGACATAATTCCTTTCTTAAATGGAAAGAAATAACTCTCCATGATAATTTTTAGTGACCATACAAACTCTTTGTTATGAATTTAACTCTGGTTAAATACGCACTTGTGGAGAAGAAAGAAATATCAGACTAATTCCTTGATGTTCCTTCTGTAGACAAAAGGAATGTAAAGAGATGACAGTGGTGGAGTAAAGGTGATAAGTAAATGGTATTTTAGGTGTCAAGGCCAAATATACCCGAGAGTCCGTAGATGTTTATCATAGATAAAAGATATTTATGCTACTACCTTAGAGAGATTGTTTAAAAATGCACAGAGCTCACTATAATCATAAAGAGGGCCAGTCACATTCCAGCCATCTCCTTGGTTCAACTTTTCATGGAGCCCTGGCCTCTGGGCCAGCTATTCTGGTTTTTTTCCTCTCCTTTAATTTGGATACATGAGAGCCAGTTACATGAGGAGAGTGTGGAGAAGAGATAGAGGCCTTTACAGGCGTACGTGAAACTTTCAGGTGTTTAATTTTGCTGGAAACACTGGCTTCCCATAATTATCAGATAAAGTTTGCCTTTTTTTTTTTTTAAGATTTATTTATTTATTTTAGAGCAAGAGTGTGTGTGCATGTGTGCTAGTGCATGAGCAGGGGGAGAGGCAAAGGGGTGTAGAGAGAACCCTCAAGCAGACTCCCTGCAGAGCATGGAGCCCAGTGTGAGGCTCCATCCCAGAGTCCTGAGATCATGACCTGAGCTAAAATCAGTTAGCTGCTTAACTCACTAAGCCACCCAGATGCCCCCAGATAAAGTTAGCTTTTAAGCTCAAAATTTATTAATAGTCCTTGGTTATGTAATATTACTATATTGGCTAAATGTTTACAGATTTTTCCAAACTTGAGACATTACCAAATAATGAATCCTGTGAGGATGGATTTAATTTATTTATTTTACACAACTGGTTTTGCCCACTGGAAACTTAAAACTAGTAAGAGAAATAAAGTTTGTTCATGAATAACAGCTGTGGGGATCATAGGTAAAATAACTAATTAAAGACTCGCAGAAAGGGTCATTGTCTTTCAGAAGCATGTGAGAAGGCTTCATGGAAGAGACTATATTGGAAATGGGCCTTAAGAATATGGTAGGATTTTCACAGGTGAAGGAAATTAGAGAGAGAAACACTACTTTTACTACACAGATGTAAAGACATAAGCAGAAGTATGAAAGCAGGAATCAGATGAAGCAATAATAATATTAATGCTAATATTTATTATTTGTTGTGTATTTGTGATGTGTGCTAAATTAAGTCAAGATGTTCTAACACTCTTTAATACTAACTACATCATACAGGAGAGGTATTGTTAGCCCTATTTTACAGAAATACAAATACTGAGGCTCAGAGAGCTTTTTTTTAAAAAAATTTTTAAAAATATTTTATTTATTTATTTGACAGAGGGAGAGAGATCACAAATAGGCAGAGAGGCAGGCAGAGAGAGAGGGAGAAGCAGGCTCCCTGCTGAGCAGAGAGCCTGATGCGGGGCTCGATCCCAGGACCCTGAGATCATGACGTGAGCCGAAGGCAGAGGCTTTAACCCGCCAAGCCACCCAGGTGCCCCTCAGAGAGCTTTAACAATTTGGTTGAACTCCCAACAGGTACAGTGGAGAAATCCAGAAATTGTGTTTATATTTGCCTGACTCTAAAGCTTGTGATATTTATAGGATGTTTATGCACAGGCCAAGTATAGAAAGTTCCAAGGGCAGGCAGTGGTCAGCTATGTTCACTGCTACTGAGAGGTTACATAAGAAAACTGAGAAGTGACCTTTGGAGATGATAGCAGGGAGGTCAGTGTTTGCTTTAAGAGGGTCAGTTTCAAAGCTTTGTTGAGGCTGAATTCTTGATAGAATGGATTCCAGAGAAAATGGGCAGTGAGAAAGTAGAAACATGGATTACAGACAATTCCTTAGAGGAATTTGATTGCCAAGGGAAACAGAGAAATAAGACAGTACCCCTGGGCAGTGATTTGGGATGAAGGGAAGGATATTTGGCTTTACGGTTTGTTTGTTGATGAGAATGAGCCAATAGAGAGGGAAGAAATGATGATATGGAAAAGGAGATGGTTGGAGGACCAAAGGGCTTGAGTTGGTGGTGCTGGCTGGGATCGGGTACACCTGTGGAAGGGTCCTCTGCAGACAGCAGCAGTGAGAGCTTCTTGTAACAGAAGAGGGGCAGAAGACCTGGGCACAGATGCAGGCTGATGTTTCAGTGCCGGGAAGATAAGGCCTTTTCTCACTTTTTGTTTTTGGTGAAATAAGAAACCAGGTTATCATTTAGAGAGGAGGAGCAAAGGATCTAATTAGGAGTGTAGGATGGAATTGCACAGAGTACGTTGCAGTCCCTATCTTATTCTGAAGATCACAGTATGAAGTCTGGGCTGCTTGCTTTATGGAGTAAGCACAGCCACAGTAACAGAAAAAAAAGGCTCAAATCAGCAATGCTGAAAGAAGAAAATCCTACCAAAGCCTGGAGATCATCTCTACAGACATGGATCTGAGTAGCTCAAAGTGAAATGAAAAGCAGATCTCAAAGTATATAAATCATCATAGATCATGACAGTTAAACATCCATAAGGCAGCAGGCAGGAGGAATGGAACCTGCTGGCTGTGAGAGAGTAATAGCCGTGTGCTTCCTGTAAGCTTCCAGAAGCTTGGGTTTCTGTACATGAACCATAGCTAACATAGTATTGGTTGAGTTAGGTGACAAGTTCTGTAATAGCCTTGGAGAAGGGTTGGAGAGGTGAAGCAGAGTAGCTAGGGGGCTTCTAACTATAACAGAGAGAAATGTTTTTTTATCCTAAGTAAGGAGATAAAACCAAGAAATTCAGAGCACGTGTAGCTATGAAATAGAGGTGAGATTTGATCAATTAGTAGATTAAAAAATTTTTGAACACAAGTATGCATTTACAATCTGTTTTAGATAGTATTCTGAAAGTCTATCATTCATCAGAAATTTATTTCTTTATTCAGACATTTAAAAATCATGTTTAAAAATTATATAAGTAGGTTACATAAAATTAGCTTACCTAGTGCTTAACAGTGTATTTGGTGCAAAGAGCTTTACATACTACTGTACTCATTTAACAGGAACATACTACATACTACTGTACTCATTTAACAGGAACATACTACATACTACTGTACTCATTTAACAGGAACAACTCTGAGTCACATATAGTGTTACTAAACCCATTTTACACGTGAGGAAACTGGGACATAGAAACCTGCCAGAATCACACAGTATGTAATGAGTAGAGCTAGGCTATAAACCCAGACTAGTTCTGCCATACTGCATAATCTAATTGCTAAGGATATTATGCAATAGGCATATTAAAATAAAAATCCTGGATAAAAAGACATAGCAAGTGGGGAAATAATTGTACCAGGAAACTAGTGCAAGGGCCACTAAACTGGATCTTTGAGTTTCTTAATATTCAGGATGCAAACAGAAACACGATTTGGAAATCTGCAGATTGAGCATGACTGTTGCCTGTGGAATCGGTTATAATAGGAACCAGTTTGTAATGTCACATGATACATGTTATGGGGTGAATCGTTTCCTCTCAAAATTCATATGTCAAAGTCTTAACCCCTAGTACCTCAGAATTTGACTGTTTTTGGACCTAGGGCCTTTAAAGAGGTGATGAGGTTAAAGTGAGGCCCTTAAGGTAGGCCTAATCCGATCAGACTGGTGTCCTTGTAAGAAGAGGAAATTTGAGATACAGAGAGACACCATACAGGTGCACACACGGAGGAGAGACCATGTGAGGAGACAGCAAGAAAAATGGTCTTCTGTAAGCCAAGGACAGAGAAACCGAACCTGCTGACATCTTGATCTTGGACTTTCTGCCTCCAGAAGTATGAGAAAATAAGTTTCTGTTGTTTAAGCTGCCAGCTGGTGGTGTTTGTTATGGCCTCTTGAGCAAACTAATACAATGGAGTTGTAATTTTGCAACAAAACTGTTTAGATGGACCTCAGGGTGGAAGTAGGGATTTTGACCAAGTTTGTTCATCAGTGGACTGTGTAGGAAGAAAGCTTTAGGCCACATTATCACCTCTGTAGACCCAGAGAACCCCAGCAGCTATCCAAGTATGACAGCTGAAATCCAGTGGTGATTTTATGTTAACTACAACTTATGTACTGGCAGTTTTCCCCTGCACATTTCAAGGAAATGTGGGAAAAAAGCAGAAGACACTTTCACATTAACCGAATGACCCTGCAATATATGATTTTCTTTGCAAAAAAAAAAAATTTCAATGACTTTTTAAAATCTCTGTTTTTATTGTAACCACACACTTTTGTAAAAGCAACTTGCAGAAGCATGTTCTGAAAACTGACATTTTCAGGTAGCTCCAGGCAGTACTTGGGGCACTGAAACAACCCTCTAGGCACGTTGACCTCAGCCTTTCCCTGCACCAAGTTCCGATCGCAGCAGGAGATTTGAATTCATTATGAAAGGGAATTCAGCTTTCAGAACTGGGTACCATATGTCTTCCTTGGTGATAAGGTTGACATTTGCATCCATTGAAAATACATAAGTCAAGTCATTCTTGTGCTAATTCTCATGGGAAGAACCTGCAGCTGACTTAAATCTAAGCACTGACAGGTTGCAGCCATGGGATCCTGCAGGTTTTCACATCAGCGCATCTTCCAGAAGGTGTAAGGCAGTCATGCCTTGGAATTTTGAAACAGACAATAGACAAAGAGAAGTTAGACAATAGACAAAGGGAAGTTAGGGTTTTGCTTTCTCTTCTTTTGTCTCTCTTGGCTCACACTGCTCACTTAGAGCAGTGGCGTATATATACGAATATACGAATATTATTAAATTTCTCTATCACAAATTTAAAAAATCTGCTTGTGCTCTGTGTTAATTAAAAAATGTGCATATTGCCTTATAGCAACATAGAGTTGACAAAAATGCATTTGATGGGGTTTCTCATTGTTCACTACATTCTATCAGTGATCTGTTATGACTTTGGAGTAATAATTGATGGAGGGACCAGAATAAAAAGTAAGTGACAGAAATAATTATTATTTTCTGACTAATATGACTTTGATAAATTTAAAGCATTCATATTCAATTACTAGGTATAAGTAAGGACTATTAACCTATTTTTAATTGAGATACACACACACACACACACACACACACACACACACACACACACACACATATATATATTAGATTTTATTTATTTGACACAGAGAGGGAAAGACCACAAGTAAGCTGAGAGGCAGGCAGAGAGAGAGGGGGAAGCAGGCTCCCTGCGGAGCAGAGAGCCCAATGCGGGGCTGGAACCCAGGACCCTGAGATCACGACCTGAGCCAAAGGCAGAGGCTTTAACCTACTGAGCCACCCAGGCGCCCTTTAATTGATATTTTGTATCTTAAATGTACTCAAATTCTTGCTTTGTTATTTATTTGACTTTGGTCAAACCACCATACATCACCAATCACAGTTATTTAATACATCCATCATCCTGCAAACAGTAGAAATATTATTTTTAATCATTTGACAATCAGTTGTACCTCTTGGATCTTTGGAAAAGAATGTGATTGCTTAACATTTTCACTAGAGAGCAGGCAGGGAGGGTTTAGTATAACTTCAGTTCATTACTTTAATGTTAATTGGGTATATGAATGTCTAAGACTTCTTTAAGCACTGAAGGTATAAGGAAAAAATTAGCCTTTATTTTGTCATTTTATTACATTCTTTAGATGCAACTGTGCTGAAGATTTTGCATATGCAAAAATAAATAAAAGTGTAGGGTAGTTGGAAAAACAATGGACAAGTATTCAAGAGAGCCTGGCGTCTCATCTTGCTTCTCCCATTGATTTTCTGTGTGATCTTAAACAATAAAGAAGACTTGTCTCATTTTCTCATTTTCTTCATTTATAAATAGCAGCAATAAGACCTTTGCTATCTACTGTCTTATGATTAAATTAGATAATACACAAGAAAGCATTTAGAAATGTTATGTTAAGTATTTTTACTATTAGTGGAGGTTTGTGCATTGCTTAACCTGAATGGTGAGTTAGCCAAAGCATGAAAAGATTCTTTCATAAGTGTTTTTACCTCAAAACAGAAACTGGACTCTGCCGGATTACTTTTTCTTTATTTTAATAACACTCTTATGGATTAAAAACTATATTCACTGAATCTCATTTAATTTTGTGTACATCTTTTACTGAGCAGGGTGCCTTGGTATGGTAGCTACTTGATAGGAGACTAAATGCATTTTAAATGAGTGAATAACCCAATAAATGAAGATATGTCCAAAGTATTTGATTCTTTAAATAGGGAAAGAAAATCTATAAAATAGGCTTTTGCCACATCATTTAAAATAAGCAGTGAGGGGTGCATGGGTAGTTCAGTCAGTTGAGCACATGACTTGATTTTGGCTCATGTCATGACCTCATGGTTGTGAAATTAAGCTCCTCATTAGGCTCTGTGCTCAGTGTGGAGTCTACTTGTGATTCTCTCTCTCCCTCTCCCTCTGCTCCTATTCCCATTCTCTCATGCATGCTCTCTAAATAAATAAATAAATAAATAAATAAAGTCTTGAAAAAAATAAATAAGCATTGATTCCCAGAAATAATGTAGACAGTGAAAAAAAAACCTCTCCCCTAAATTATTTTTCTCTATTACTTTAATTATTTATTATTTTAATTTATGTGTTGTTTAAACTATTATCCATCATTGCTGTTTCTCCTTGTCAAAGAGACCTGAAAGAAAACATGTTTTATCTTACACTGTAAGACTCCTTGGAGGTGCAGATGGAGGAGGGGGTGGAGGCTGGAGGCAATAGTTAGGCATGAAAGACTTGGAAAGTTCCATGTGTTGTAGCAGCATTTAGGTAGTCAGGAAGGGCAGGGGGATGGATGTGTAAGACAA
The DNA here is from genome assembly GCA_028646535.1 of Procyon lotor. Taxonomy (NCBI): domain Eukaryota; kingdom Metazoa; phylum Chordata; class Mammalia; order Carnivora; family Procyonidae; genus Procyon; species Procyon lotor. The sequence goes on along the minus strand of CM053608.1, from coordinate 81,634,339 downwards.
TAAACATCAGCCCAAAACTGAATGGACCTGTCCTGATCAGGTTTAAAATTTGAAAATAGATCTTTCCTTAATGTAACAGAAGATTCAGGAGATATTCCTTCCTTCCTTTTTCCTTTTCTCCCTCCTCCTTTTCCTTTCCTTTCTTCTTTCCGTTCTTCTTTCCCTCCCTTCTTTTTTCCTTCCCTCTTTTTTCCTTTCCTTCTCTTCTTCCTCCTTTTTTCCCTCCTTCCTTTCTTTTCTCCCTCCACCCTTCTCCCCCCTGCATTCTCTTCTTGCTCTCTTTCCTTCAGCTCTTGACTTCTTTTTACTGCTTTTCTGGGTTTATAAATGATTATCCTTTTCTGATATTCCACAACTATTACCTTTTGCTTTCAGAGAAGTAATTTCTCTGCTTTAGTAGAAGAAACAATGGGGAATGGGCTTATGCATAATTTCCTTTGACCATCATCTTGCCATTGTTATTGAGGTTTATCAACATTTCATAGGATATTGCTTTTCACTCTTTTTTTCCCCCTTATACTTAGGTCATTGACTAAGTATAAGTGGTATCATCACCCAGAAAATATTGAATCATGCCAGTAAAACATGAATTTAAGTAGCTATTCATGTCACAAAAATTGCTTATCTGTTTTTTCCATGATAAGTTAACCTGGAAGGTATAGGTATATACCTATGACAGATATTTTATTTCAATGGAAAAGATAACTAGAATTTTGAAAAATTAAATACTTGTTAGCTAAAAAGTATTACAGATAATACTGTGAAGCTCTTAACAGTTTATGAGAAAACATATCAGAACTGATGGTGGGAAACAAAGGCAAAAGAAAAATTAAATTTCCTTAGTACCTATAGCCCATTGGCAAGTCCTTGAAACGGGCAGAGTGACGTTCCTCTAGGAACTCAGCTGCCTTGATGTTAATACTTTGCTAAGGGCAAGAGACAATCTTAGCCTGACCCCGCAGGATCCTGTAAGTCTACTTTAACATACGAAAATTCCTTTGGAAACTTCCTTTATCTCTCCCCCACTGGATACATGTTGGCAAACATCCTCCAAGCATATGGCCCACTGACAGGCATCTGAAGAGTCTCATGACTGAGTTTTAACTAAAGAGTAATAAATAACCTTTTCCTAACAATAGCTAGCCATCTCAGGATCCTGGAAACCTTGTTTCCAAAATACCTTGGAGGCTTGTGCTGTGCTTAACCCCCCTCCCAACTTGAAAGTATGTAACAGTCACCTGTCTCAACCCCAATGCAGCTCTTTTTGCCCATGGGTCCTGTCCCGTGCTTTAATAAAACTACCTTTTTACACCGAAAACGTCTCAAGCATTGTTTCTTGGCCATTGGCTCCAAACCCAAACATTTTCCTACATCAAGAACCACATATGGGGTGCCTGGGTGGCTCAGTCATTAAGCGTCTGCCTTTGGCTCAGGTCAGATCCCAGGATCCTGGGATGGAGCCCCACATCTGGCTCCCTGCTCAGCGGGAAGGCTGCTTCTACCTCTCCCACTCCCCCTGCTGTGTTCATTTTCTCTGTGTCAAATCAATCAATCAATCAATCTTAAAAAAAAAAATAACCACATATGTTGGGTTTTAGCTCTAGTTTTAGCTCTAGTTTTCAAGATTCTATTCTATTTTCATAGATTGGATAGTACCTATTCACACTGGGGAGAACTATTTGCTTTACTCAGTCCACCAATTCAAATGCTAATCTTTTCCAGAAACACCCTCACAGACACACAGGGCCATAATAAGTAACCAAATATCTGGGCATCCTTTGGCCCAATAAAGTTGACACATAAAATTAACCATCATAGTTGTGTAATTTGCATTTGAACTATCAGTGATACAATGTTACCTTTACAAAAAATTTAATTTACTTGTAAAATTTTACATAATATCTCTATAATGATATTTCACAGTAATTGCATTTAAATTGAGTTTGTAACACTAATTTTTCTGTAGCTGAAAAATGTAATATCTCATCCAAGATGCATTAGAATATTTTATACACATCAGATTTTATTATTTCAGTGGCTTTATTCTGGTTGCTCTATGCTACACTTGCTTATCTGAATTTATTATCCATTTCTCTCTCCATATATGTATGAAACTGTTTCCTTCTCCATCAATATAACCTCAATGTAATGAAATTTTTAATTAGTCTCTCCTATCTGAAACCATAGTTCAATTTTCTTGCACTGTAAGATGATTTCTTTTCCCCAAGTATAGATGTTTCTGGGATTTAACTGTTTGAAATATGTGTGTCTTTTAAACCTAAAATACAGATTGTTTCCCAACTATTGTGCACTTGTGCCATTGCATACAAATCAAGGACATAGATTTCTGAAATCATTTGTAAACAGCTCATTAATGTAAAATGTATAATACAACTATAGGCAAATTGACTTATTATGAGGGCTAATAGTTTGCACAGGTATTAAAATTAAAAAGTTTGAGCTAAACGTGTGTTTGGACCATCAAATACTATGCATTACAAACTATCTTTTCTGTAAGACAGATTTACCTGACTCATTTTTACTTTCTCATCATGACTTTTTATTAATCAGTAGTGAAATTTAGTTAATAGAAATAATAATTCACTGCATTTTCTTACAGTCCAGTTTTTTACCATAGCATACACTGCATTTTCCTCCTTGTATTTTAATTCAGGTTTGTTTCCTTTACTGGATTATAAATTCTTATTGGTCAGGGACCAGGCCTTTTCCTTTAGTGCCCCTCATAACATTTCAATTAAATGCTTAGTGACAAATTGTTAAGTATGAAATTTTGAAGGGTCTTGTAAACTAACAAGTTAAAATGCAGCAGAAACCTGAGACCTCTGGATCAAAGGACAGAACTTTTACTCATAGAACATCTTGCACTGTTCTGACGTTCATGGTCTATGCAGGCCATGTGGTAAGAGCCAGATTTGCAACACAGGAGAATTGTGAAATATGAAACTTGGAATTTATTTGGGGTAGCTGGTGTGTCTGACCATCCTCCCCCTTGGAAGGAGAAAGAAGATCTTTGCTCTGGAACATAAACAAATCCTCTCTGAGAAGAGGGAAGAGAGGGTACCACTCTACTACCCTCAATGTAAGCAAATGGCTAGGGTTGCTGTTCAGTCGTCTTTTAATCCAAGCGCTGGTGCCTTTTGCTCAGAAAGCAGAAATCAAGCAGAAACATGGCAATAGGGGCACCTGGG
>CM053608.1:81596751-81621465 GCA_028646535.1 Procyon lotor | reverse complement strand
TGGTCTACAATTTCTGATGAGTAATCTGTGGGTAATCTTATTAAGGATCCTTTGTATGTGACTAGTTGTTTTTCTCTTGTTGCTTACAAAATTCTGTCTTTGGACACTTTGACTGTAATGTGTTTTAATATGGGTTTCTTTGAATTCATCTTAATTGAGTTCATTAAGCTTCTTAGAAATTTATAGGCACGTCTTTCATCAAATTTAAGATGCACGAGTAGTAGCATGAGCAGGAAGCCCAAGGCTGGCCTCGATCTCACAACCCTGAGGTCATGACCCGAGCCAAGATCAAGAGTTGGCAGCTTAACTGACTGAGCTACCAGGCACCCCTATTTTTCACCATTTAAGTTTTAACCTATTTGTACCTTTATATTTATGTGTGTCTCATGTATACAGTATATAATTGGTGCTTATTTTTTTGTCCTGTCAGACAAACTGCCTTTAAATTAGACTATTGAGAGTATTTATATATAATGTGATCAGTATATGGGCTATACTTAAATTTACTCTCTTGCTATTGTTGACTATTTGTTCTGTCTGTTATGTGTTGAATATATTTGTACCCCACTAAATGTTCTTGAGCTTTGTCTAGAATGAAATTATTTGGAACCCATTTTATCATTTTGTCTCATGTTTTTATGATTTGTTAGATGGACCTAGGGCAGTTCTCTGTCTGGGCCTAGTTATTGTCCTTTTCTGAGTTTAGCTCTTTCTCTGTATTCTGCACAGTAGTCCATGAGCTATGTAGTTTATTTCATCTAGCTATTGGAAACAAATACTATTCCTGGCCTTGTGTGAGCATCAGGCATTGTCACCTCTAATCATCTTGCATGTTTCTTTCCCTGGCTTTATTTAGTTTTTTTACATTTTTGTGATAATTAATACTCAACTCTTACACAATAATATTTAGAGCATGATGTATACAAATAATTTTCTGTAGGTTTATTTTTCTTTTGCATCAGTCCACATCCCACAAATCTAGAAAAACCAGCCTGCTAGACAATCTAGTGCTCTGCTTTCAAAGCAAAATATTAACTAATAAAATAGGTTTTAATAACAACATTAAGAGCATTTGCTGTGGCCTCAAAAGTAGCAGCGCACTACCCTCTCTCCATAGGTATCTGGGACTCCTCAAAGTCATTTACATTTATAGCCTGTGCTAAGGTTTATCAGTTTCCAGTAAAGCAGCTTCTCTTTACTTGGTTTTCTGCTACTTTTTATTTGGCCACTGCTAATGGCATGTTAATAAACAACAAACACTATTACTGGTTCTCTTTAATGTGTAATCTGTTGTCTTAAGGATTATGTATACATGGTTTTATTTACTCCTTAGAAGCCCCATTTTAAAGTCGAGAAAACAGAGAGGATAAATGAGTTGCCTAGGGTCACACATAGTTGGTAAGAACTCAGACTTAGTTTATTTAATTCTAGAGTGCTTCCACTGGTAGAGTACTACCCTTAGCTGCTACCAGAAATAATAATGACAGTTAACACTTGTGTGATTGTTACTACATGTCAGAGTTGTTCTTAAATCAATCACAGATACTAAATTATTTAAAGGTGGTCTTACAACTACTTGGTAGATATAGGATAAGTTCTATTATTATCCTTATTTTATATATGATGAATGGAGGAACAGATAGGTAATATATCTAGGATGTGGCAGAGCTGGCATCTGAACCCCCACACTGTTTTAGGAGTTTATGATCTTAACCTTTAATCAATGTTGATTAGAATTATATGCTACCACATGATCTTCTGGTTTCTATTTTAGCTTTTGTCTCTGTGGTTTTTGTGTGATTATCCTACAGTCAGTAACTGGCCAAGAAAACAGAGTTTTCATATTTTTCTGTCCTTTTCATCTATTTCCTATTTTGTTGACTTGTTTGAGAAATGGCAGATAGCTATAAGGTCATCTAAGTTAAGGTCACCTCTGTCACACTTTAGCTTTGTGTTATTGAAGAAATCAGGTTGCCCCTTCCCTTGTGTGCTGTGAGTTGTTTTATTTGTCCTCTATTTCTGCTAAGAGATAGTGGGACATGTTTTCCAAATGAAGTACACACACACATATACTCACATACAAGTTCCACAACAAACCACAATGAGGTGTATTAATAAAGAGTATAAATTATGTGTGTATATGTGTGAAAAATATCACCTAAGAATGATAACACATCAGAAGGTGTTTTTGGAGAAACTAATTCTTTTAAAAGATTTATTATATTACCCTTTAATACAATTTATCTTTCCTTCTGGAATGTATTTATGCCTTAGCACCTTTATGGAACCTTTCTGGACCTACTTCCTCCTGTCAGATGAGTATAATAACTCTTCCTGTGATCCTTGCATTTATTTAGTCTTGCCTTGTTCCTATTAGAGTCTAAGCCTCTGAATATGAGGAGCTTTTAAACTAGAGCAATAATAGAAGTTAAAAGCAATCTTCAATTCACTTAGTAAAGGCTGGGGGAACTTTAATGTTTGTGAGATTATGACTTTGATCTATTTGCAAATAAATTTCTGACAACTCTTTCCCTCCCATACATCATCACCCTCCCCATCCTGCCACAGTTTTTTCCCTTAAGTTTCCTCCTGGCCCACTGTTTGTTTTCTCTTATTGATGTGTTTGGAGCTTGAAGGTTCTCTACTATTTGTAAGTTAGACAATCTGCTTGTGTCATAAGACTTTTAACCTAAAAATGATATTGAAATCCAGAAATTATTCCAAAAATCAAGTTTAAAAAGTAAACTCAATTCAGTGTGATTCAAAAACTTTCGCTATGGGGTCTTAATTAGTTCTTGGCCTTAACACATGTGTTTAGGATCATCCATCAATTTCTGTGTACCACAGAGATTACACTACTATTCTATTAGCAAGAAAGAATTCAGGGAGAATAGGAATTTTGAATTCTAGTATTGGAAAAGAATTGGAGACCTCTCAACTTTTACTTCAAAGGAAAAATGGTACTAATTCTTACTGGTCAGGTGGGTGTATGCCCTATTTTTCAAGAGAAGGAAACTCAACTCTTTTAACTCCTACTAACATTTATTAAAAATTGTCCATGCTTGACAGTGGATAAAGATAACAGATATTACCACAGTCATGTAATTTAGGTCAACATTAACAGTTTTGTTGGTTACATATACCCTGGATGTGTTGAAAATGGCATTTTACTTATATGGTCTTCCTCCTCCAAACCAATAACCCTACTCTAACTAAGAGAAAAGCATCAAATAAACCCAAATCAAAGGACATTCTACAGAATATATAAACAATACTCCCCCACACTGCCAAGGTCATCAAACAAGGAAAGGCTGAGAAATTCCACAGCTGGAAGAGGCATAAGGAAACATGACAACTAAGTGTAATATGGTATCCTGAGTGGGATCCTGGAACAGAATATGGTCATTAGGGAGAAAGTAATGACATACAAATAAAGTGTAGATTTTAGTTAATAATGATGTATCAATATCAGCTCATTAGTTGTGACAAATGTACCATGTAATACAAGATGTTAATAGTAGGAAAAACTGAATACAGAGTATATGAGAACTCTAAACTATCCTTGCAACTTTTCTGTAAAAACTGTTGTAAAATTAAAAATTTATTTAAATATTAAAAAAAAATCATCTAACTATAGGAAGGTACTTTTTCATTCAGATTCAAGAATACTTTGAAGCAAGCAGAAATACATGTTTGTCCTATTTTACTATAATGAAAAGGCTGTTTCAGAATTTTGAATTATGATAAATATTAGTATTTGAGTTTGTTACTTTTCCAGACCTTTGAAAATATAGAAGGTGTTAATTAGCATCTTAGCCTTTTTAAACTAAATCAATTTTTCCTTAACTTTGAGCAATTTCTATGAAAGTAGGAGTCCATTTACAGTGAAAAATTTCTTGTTCATGCTCAATTTGTTATAGAGAGTTAATATCAATGGAATGAATAATTACTTCTAAAAATTTTGGGAAACAGTATTGATATGTTCATTTACCATAAGTCAGGAGTCCTGACACTTCTTGAGGTGATGTCCTAAAAATAGCACACTACTTAATTTTTGTATAATCAGAGCAATGGTTAAATTTTGTCTTACCATTCTAAATTCTTCTTTTAGGACTTGTGTCCTTGTACTTTAAAAGTTGTGTATAAACACTTCTGTTTTGATCATATTTTATTCCTAGAATGCATATAGTTTATGTTGGTTTATTGGAGTCTACTTACAAAGCCATCCTGACACATCATACTTTCTCTGCACAAATAAAGGGTAGCGATTGTATATGTTATATATTAGGGCTCTGTGACTATTTCATTTAATTTTTAGGATTGCCCTTCTCTCTGACAAATGGATTAGTAGAACTCTCAATATTTTGTATACAATTTTCTGCCACTTAGAAAGACATAAATTCATTCATTTGACCTTCATAATGAAGCAGAGTTAATACCATAAGGTTAATGAGGCAATTATTCTTATAGAGAACATCAGTCATGAAAGCATAGTTTCTTCCTCCCTTTAATATGCACATTAATTAAAATAATTTTTTCTTTGTTATTTGCATTGATAAGTGATCATCAATGATGAGAGGGATAATTAAGATTCTGAGTATCTCCATTGTGATTTGGGGCCCTAAGTTTCATGGTATAAAGTTTTTTCTGATAAAATATGTACTTTCATATTTACCCTCAGTAACTTGATATATACTTTTTTCTATTCACTACACAGACAGAAACAATGGAAGTTGCTATGTCATATGTTGCTATGACATATGACATATGTCAGTTGTGTGGGAAAGAACATACACTGAAAGTATTTTCAGAATCTGCCCTTGACTGCTACCTCAGATACAACTCACGTGGTTAGGCATGACATTTAATTATAAGCTAATAGTTCAAAATTACTGAGTTTTCTTATAGATAGGAATCTATTTTAGGGCATAACAAACATTGTTTTCTATTAATATCAAAATATACTTTTATGGATATGCTGATCAGAACACAGATCCTTAATAATTTTGTACTAATACAAGATGATTCTATCAGCAATGAACCAGCCAAACCTGCAGGTATGTAAATTTATAAAAAAGTTTAAATATTATTTGGCTTGTGTACAATAATTTCTTATATAAGCCTAAACCAAATTTAATTGTTAGTTTAAATGTACATATTTGTATCTATAAATGTATTTAGAAATATATTTATACTACATTTTGAAGAGAAAATATAATGTATTTGCATCTGTAATTTAGAGGAATAGAATAATTTTTCTCAAGTTGACATTTTTTGTTTGGCAAAATGCTTAAATGAGGCATTTGCTTGTGAAAAATGGGGCTTAGACATAGCTGGGAGGGCTGAGAAGAAAGACAAGCAAACATTAAATTGCTTTTCATAATAAAATGAGGCTTTTCGAATTTCCAACAGAAGGTAAAGAAAGGAGAAGCAGGGAATGGAAAGTGTCACTGAAAGGAAGGTGGAGAAAGGAGACCAACAACCCAGGGAAAGCCAGAATGCTCTGCATTTGGGTGGTACATGAGCATGGCTGAAGGATGATTTATACACAGGAATGTCTGCTTTCTTATAATAAGCTCTTGGTCACGTAAACTCTTGGTTGGCTTTTCCTTGCCCCACCTTCACTTTGTAACTTCTGAAACTTCAATGCCCCTGAGCAGGGGCACCCTCATTCAGGGAATGGATACATAAGGGTGCTTTTCAGGATTGGGAAGACTCGGAAAAGCAGCAGTCTTGGATAGAAAGAGGATCCAGCTGGGTAGAGCAGAACTGAGAGCTAGCAGGGCTCAAAAGCCAGCGAATACATTCTCTCCTGTGCTTTACACACATTTCATTTGAATGTTAAAGTACAGTCAGTACCTTCAGTGTATGCAGTACCTTGTCTGTGTCCAGGCTATATGTACGATGTATTTAATACTCTGTATACGTGATTTGTTAGATTTAGCTTACCAAAGCATCACCACATTCCCAAAGAATATTATCTAAGGATTCATTAGTGAATACCCTGACCTCTATAAAGAAATAAGTTCTGATTATGAGAAAGAAAATACCCCACACAATAAAACCCAAGCCATCTTCCTCACATACGATAGTTTGTAAGATTGAAGGACCACATTTCTCTAAAGTCTGGGAAGGAAGGTGTGTTAGTATTGATAGCCTCACAAACCAGATGGAGAGAAGTTGGGCTTAACTTTGATTTTTCCATTTAAGGACAATATCATAAGTAGCCTTAAGTTTTACTATTTCTTCTCTTAAGATACAAAATATAAGAAATTATTTAGGGTGATGATTAAAAATTGATCTGTGTTAGAATCATGTTTTTTCTTGCCCTACGTGGCTGGCAGTCAAACAAAAAGGCTGTTAACACTGCTAATCAGGTTTGTTGCCAGTTGTTATCATTTGAAACTGATATGTTTTCTTGTTTATATATTTTGAACAAAAAATAACTTTTGAGAAGCACAATATATAGGATACACTGACGGTTGGGTAGTTTTTTCCCCCTTATCAGATTAGAAAGAAAACTACATTTGAAGTAAAATAGTCTCACTCATCAGATTGAAATTTCACAATTTAGAAACTCCTTTAGTTAGTAACTGACTTCTTTTGAAATGGAAATTAGAGGGGCATTATTCTTTCATACTTATAGTCCGTGTTGTTTATTAGATGACCTGTCTTCTAACACATAGGTGAAATTAGCCACAATGAATAGTTGAGAGTGTTAATAGAGCCCTAAAAAGAGGGAGGTTAATTTTTGAATAAAGGCCATGACAATAGCATTCCTGATTGTGACCTTGTGGGAGAGCCTCTGGGGCAATGAAAAAGATGAAAGTGAAATAAGAATATACCAAGGTAAATTGTATTCTTTAAAACTTGCTTATAATAATCTGTAAACTAATAAAACTCAGGTATTAAAATAAACAGATTTAAGATAACCAGAGCGAATATGGGGGAAATGCATTCTTCTTTTCTAAATAAAAGTAATGGAATAAGAATTTTAAAATCTATTTCTGTCCAACACTCCTACATTTTAAAAAAATCACACTATTTCTATGTATCTCCCCTCTAGACACCTGTATCTTCCAACAGTAAATCATTAGCAACCTTATGAAGTGCCACAGAGAATGGGCTTTGTGGTAGAAAGATGAACATAAAAGGAGAAGCTGAGAGCAATCAAACATCCACTTAGGAAGCAGTTTTACCTATGGGAATCTTCATTGGGTGCCTTTATTTCATTTTGATTACTGCCTTTACTGTTTCCTGGAGAACAAAGCCTTGATTTCTAGAAGTATGCTTTCTCTCCTGAGCACATAATTTCTGAGCCCACGGGTATCTTATAGACATTAACTACACTGATTCAATGGACTCAGACAGTTTTGTATTTCTGAGTTTTTTTCTAGGTGGATTCCAAAGACTTAGGATAGCTTTTTTCTTCGTAAATATATAAAATAGTGTAAAAATAAATTTACATCACTATGACTACCTTGTAGGATACCTTTCTTTCAAGAAGCTCAATAGAATTATTGGTGTGAGTTACATTCATTTGGGGCCTTAATTACAGAGTAGATACAGTATGTATATTGAATTTTTTTCTGGTGCCCCTAAATGGTAACTAATGTCCACAAGATTGTGGAAAGAAACACTGGAGAAAAAAAATAATCATATAAAAATGTTTATGAGATAAGACTTATAAAGGTACCACAAACTACAGAGTGCATATAATTATAACTATCCATGCAAACTCTTCTCATTACCTGATGAAACACACTTTTCCTTACACTATAATACAGAATACATTAAGTTATGGGAAACATATCAGCATAAGGAGATGATGTACACATTGTGGTATATGAGGTGATAACTCTTTCTAACAGTTAATCAGATAACCCAGCTAACCTATTAACTATTAGGAATTAGATTTGAAGTCTGGGCTTGGATGTAGGCTGTCATTTAAATTTTCTGAATTTCAGTGTCCTTTTCTGCTGTACAAGGGCAGGAGTATCTGCAAGAGCAATTAGAATAGATAATCTCTAGGATCCCTTCCAGTTCTGTAGTCTTATCATCTGAGGACTAAGTTGTATTCTATAATAAGTAGTGAGCTTCCCAACTATAGTCTAGTTAGGTTTGGAGAAATTTCCCTTATTATTCTAAATACTTTGGCATTTCTCTTAGGTAGTAGGGTAAACTGTTTTTAGTTTGAGACATGTCTATATATAGAAACTAAGTGAGTAATTTTCTCATGGTTATGCAGGATTGAATCACAGAAGAAATTCTTGTCTTTGAACCTTATCTTAACATCTTTACATTTCTAGTGGATTCAGGATTCACTAAAGGGAACAGAAACTACCCTAGGAATTTTATTTTATTTGCCTTTTAAAAATATTTATCTATCTATCTATTTATTTATTTTTATTAACATATAATGTATTATTTGCTTCAGGGGTACAGATCTGTGAATCATCAGGCTTACACAATTCACAGCACTCACCATTGCACATACTCATCCCCAATGTCCATAACCCAGCCACCCTATCCCCACCCCCAACAACCCTCAGTTTGTTTCCTGAGATTAAGAGTCTCTTATGGTTTGTCTCCCTTGTGATCTCATCTTGTTTCATTTTTTTCTCTCGTGCCCTCCATGACCCCCTGTCCTGCCTCTCAAATTCCTCATATCAGAGAGATCATATGATAATTGCCTTTCTCTGGTTGACTTATTTCACTTAGCATAATACCCTCTAGTTCTATCCATGTTGTTGCAAATGTCAAGATTTTGTTTTTTGATGGCTGAATAGTATTCTATTTGTGTATGTGTGTACATTTATATACATATATGTATATTCCATATATGTATGCACCACATCTTCTTTATCCATTTATCTGCTGATGGACATCTAGGTTGTTTCCATAGTTTGGCTATTGTGGACATTGCTGCTATAAACATTTGGGTGCTTGTGCCCCTTCAGATCACTACATTTGTACTTTTAGGGTAAATACCCAGTAGTGGGATTGCTGGGTCATAGGGTAACTCTATTTTCAACTTTTTGAGGAACCTCCATACTATTTTCCAGAGTGACTGTACCAACTTGTATTCCACCAACAGTGTAGGAGGGTTCCCCTTCCTCTACATCCTGGCCAACATCTATCGTTTCCTGACTTGTTAATTTTAGCCATTCTGACTGGTGTGAGGTGGTATACAAAGCTGTAATCATCAAGACAGTGTGGTATTGGCACAAAAACAGACACATAGATCAATGGAACAGAATAGAGAGCTCAGAATTGGACCCTCAACTCTATGGTCAACTAAACTTTGACAAAGCTGGAAAAAAGACAGTCTCTTTAACAAATGGTATTGGGAAAACTGGACAGCCACGTGCAGAAAAATGAAACTGGACCATTTCTTTACACCAAACACAAAAATAGACTTAAAATGGATGAAAGATCTCAATGTGAGAGCAATCAAACATCCACTTAGGAAGCAGTTTTACCTATGGGAATCTTCATTGGATGCCTTTATTTCATTTTGATTACTGCCTTTACTGTTTTGGATTCCACCAAAATCCTTGAGGATAACACAGGCAGCAACCTCTTTGCCCTCAGCCACAGAAACTTCTTCCTAGAAACATTGCCAAAGGCAAGGGAAGCAAGGGCAAAACTGAACTATTGGGACTTCATCAAGATCAAAAGCTTTTGCGCAGCAGAGGAAACAGTCAACAAAACCAAAAGACAACCAACAGAATGGGAGAAGATATTCGCAAGTGATATATCAGATAAAGGGCTAGTATCCAAAATCTATAAAGAACTTACCAAACTCAACACCAAAGAACAAATAATCCGATCGAGAAATGGGCAGAAGAGATGAACAGACATTTCTGCAAAGAAGACATCCAGATGGCCAATAGACACATGAAAAAGTGCTCAACATCACTCGGCAACAGGGAAGTACAAATCAAAATCACAGTGAGATACCACCTCACCCTAGGAATTTTAAGTAGAAAGATGATTACATGCTCACGAAATCACTGGAAGAAGCCGGGATTATGCTGGGTCTTTAAGTGTGACTCACAAGCACATGGAACCGAATCACCAGGGAGCTATCAATGCTGCCAAGTCAGAAGTTGAGGATGCAGTTGGCCAGTGAGAATTTCAGTGCTGATGCTATGTTCTAGGGAATAAGAAGCTGAAATGGGGCCAATTTTGGGGCTATTGCTGCTGCCACTGCCACCACAAAGGCCTCTCAGTACCCAGCTGCCACCTCTATGGGAAGCTGGACACAGGAATGTTACTATAGAAAAACCCTAGTTCTCTATACGCTTGCTTTCTAGCAGAAAACAGCCAGAATGAACATGAAATGAACTTCTGCCTTTTGTTCATTCTCCAAATCTCAGGAAATGGCATCTAACTGATGGAACCTGAATCACATCCAGATCCTTAGCTGCTAGGGAATCTGGAAAACACAGTTTTTACTTCCCAGTCTCTGGAGCACAATGAGACAGTGGTTCTCAAAGTGAGATCCTCAGAACGGTAGCATTAGCCTCCCCCTTGGAACTTATGAAAAGTGAAACAGGTTTGGCCTACCCTTTACTTGCTGAATCACAAACTCCAGGGATGTGGTCTAGCAGTCTGTGTTTTAGCAAGCCTTCCAGATGATTTTCACGCACACTGGAGTTTGAGACCCACTATCTTAAGGCAAGCTAGAAACAACTGGAAAAGGATGCTGCTTGCCATTCAACCGTATTCAAGAAATACGTCAAGAAACACATGCCATAACACACAATAGTCCAAAGAAGGGAAAAGGAACGTTAATTAGGATTGCTGAAAATTTAAATCATAACTCTGTTTATATTAGCTGATTTTATTATTAGAGATATAGGGCCTTAAATTCTTACTCATAAAATGAGGTCCTATTTTTATTGGAGTCTTCTGTGTTCAAGAAAAGTGATTTTTGTATTTTGTTTTTGCTTTCCATTACATTAATACTTTCATTAATACTCCATTACCTGGCACATGCTAACTTGAAGAAGTTAGCTTCCAAAACCCCCAGCAGAAAAATCAACAAAACTTATAAGCATTTTATTTTATTTTATTATTTATTTTATTTTATTTTTTAATTTTATCTGAGGGGGGGAGAGTGGGAGAGAGAGAGAGAGAGGTTGAGTATGTGACCAGGAGAAGGAGGGAAGGGAGGAGAGAGAGAATCTCAAGTGGACTCCCTGAACCACCCAGGTGCCCCAGCTTATTAGCTTTTACACACTTTCTCTGGGAAAAAAAAAACTTATTACAAGAGTATTTGGATTTAATGTTTCTTTTCAAGCCAAATCAATAAGATTTGGCTTGAAGTAGACAGTTCTACTAAGTTCATACTAAGAAAGCATAGATCTTTTTGATGTAATATATTGGTTTTTTTAAAAGAAAACAAACTTTCATTGCTAGAAATATATATAAGTATATATATATTTAGTTTCCAGAATTTCCAGAATGTGAAAATTAGCAAAACAGTGCAAATCTCCTCATAATCTTACCACTTAGAGACAAAGTGAAGTTAATCCCTCTCCCTCATCCTTTTCTTCTAATCCTCTCTTTCAAAAGGAACTACTGATAACAAGACCAGAATTCTTGATGTTTATATAGGTAGACACATTAAGATAATAATTGAGGGATGCCTGGGTGGCTCAGATGGTTAAGTGTCTGCCTTTAGCTCATGTTTCCAGGGTCCTGGGATCGAGTCTTGCATTGGGCTCCCTGCTTGGCAGGGAACCTGCTTCTCCCTCTGCCTGCCTCGTCCCCTGCTTGTGCTCACTCTGACAACTAAATACAATCTTAAAAAATAATAATAATAATTGAACAGTTAATGTACTCACTCATTTGAAGAAAAATACTTATTTTTTGGAACTAATGTACTTTTTTCAATTACCACTTCATTAGTGGATTTCTTTATGAACCAGTAATTATTTGTGATGGATGTATAATATTTTGATTATATGAATGTAACCAATTTATTTAACTATTCTCCCTTTCACTGCATATTTATATTTTTCCAGGTTTTTTAAAATATTTATTTATTTTATTTTTAGAGAGAGTGAGCCTGGGTGAGCGGGGGGAGGGGCAGAGGGAGAAGGAGAAGGGAAGCAGATTCCCTGCTGAGCTTGGAGGCCTCCATGGGGCTCTGTCCTTTGACCCTGAGATCAAGACCTGAGCTGAAACCAAGAGTCAGATGATTAATCCACTGGGCCACCCAGGCACCCCCAGTTTTTTATATTGAGAACAACAACGCATTTAATATCTTATACATACATTCTTGTGTATTGCTCTTTTTATTTTTTAGGCTAAATATTAAAAAAATATTTACTGAACTCACATTAGGAAATATTAACAGGTCTAGGTTATCTTCCAAAAAGATTGCTCCTCTTTAAACTGTCAATAATAGTGTACCTTTTGAAACTTTTCTTAGTAGTTATGGTGTTTAATTTTCATTTCCTTAATTAGATGTAAGGGTGAACAACTATTTAAAAGTCTACAGGTTATTATTTTGACTTTGTGAGTTATTTGTTCTTATATATGACTCATTTTTTTTTCTATTGCACTTATTTTTCTTTTCTTCTTTGTAAATGGGAGTTTTTTTGTATGTTTGGGATATTAACTACGTGTTAAATGTATTGCAGATATTTTCTCTCAGAGCAGTGCTTTAAAATTTTTTTATTTTTTATCATATGTTAGCTTTAAATTTTGTAAAGTTAAATTCGTTAAAATATTTAATGGCCTTTGGGCATCATGCCTTGCTTAGGAACCTGTTCCCATCTCAGGACTAGTTTTTAAAACTAATATTTAATTAATTTTTTAAACTAAATAAACTAAAAAATTAGTTTTTTAAACTAAATTTTAATTAGTTTTTAAAACTAATATTTAATTAATTGTAATTTTTTTATACTTTGATAGATTTGTTTCAATACATTATATCTTTAAACTGCCTGTATTTTTTAGTGTACACTTGCTTGCATAAATGTATAGACAAGATCATTTATTAAGTAATTAATTTGAAATGACATGTTAGGATATGCTCAGTTCTCGTATATTGTTGGTCCTATACCTTACTTTTCTAGTCTATTCTACTTACATTGTGTTTATTCCTGTCAGACTTACTCTTTTAATGACTGTAGTTCTTTTTAAATGTTAAATTTTCTCCCCTTATGGTGACTCTTGAACTGGCAGACTAGTAAAACCAATCTCATTCCCCTTATCTTTCAAAAATCTTTAAGAATTATGTAAGTATGGCAGTTTCTAATGCATCTGTATTGTCATTTTTAAAAATTATTTGATCACTGTTTTTGAGGGATTCACTATAAATATTAATTGACTTTAATCAGATATAGCAAAAAAACCCCTTGTATAAATACTTGTTTATAAATCCCTGGGAGTGCCTCTACTATAATGTTTTCAATTTAACAGTGCTTATATATAAAAAATATTTTTAGCAATGTATCTTCTCAAGGAAAACCAAAAAAATCAATAACATTTCAACTACCTGACTAAGAAAATGGAGTTGTCCTTGTTAAATTCTAAGCTGTTATTTAGTAGTGTTCAGTTTTATTAAGAGCAAGTCAATAATACGAACTTCTAACAAATGTATATTGAGCACCCAAAGGATATGTGCACACTGCAAGAATTCTCTGGAGGACAAAGTAATTCTCTAAAGAATTCTCTGGCTTCCTAACTTTTCAATAAGATCATCCCTTATTTCTGAAAAGCTCAGAGTAAAACTATATTGCCATAGCTTTTTCAGAAGAGGAAATTCAAGGGGTGAGAGTGGGCAGTTATAGGACTGGAAGTTCTTTCTTGAGTTAGAGTCTTCTGCCTCACTGAAATATGGGTTCTTCTTGGATCTGATCCAAACTGAAATTTATTTTAAAATGTTAGCATAAATCCTTTAATGAAATAACTAACATTTCATAATTTCCAATTCTGCGGCCATGCTCAGTGTGTCAGTGCTATGGGCTAGCAATTGATCTATTAGGTTGCAATCACCTTTTCAATTGATTTATATTACAGGCTTCTAGTTTTGTAGCATTTCCATGTTTAATGTTGCTGACTTTTGCATGATTATTTGTGGTTAATTATTTCTTCCTGGTATTTTATGTATATAATTACTTAGATTGACAGTGTCATAATTGGAATGATGATACCATGGAAATATTAATATTCTCTGCTTTTGAAAAAGCCAGAATATGAGATAAATTATTTCATTTAAAAATAAATAAGTAAATATAACATTCTTATTTTTAAGGGAGATAGTGTAGTTTTTATGTGACAGTATGCCATAGAATAAAATTTTTAACTTTATATCTGGAAAAAAGATCTAAATAAGTTTTAAATCATCAGATAAAAGCTATTTTTGTTATTTGTTAATCAAAATGCCCAATTTTATAAACACTAATAGATGAACAAGTGAATTCCAACCATGATTTATGCAGTATATATGAAGTATCTTTAATTTGCATGTCTAAATATGCTGGTATGAATCAAAATATTTTTTAACTTCTATTTTTATTCAACTGGTGTTTTCAGTTATATAATCACACTGTCTTGCCTATTGTTTGTATATGTCTTCCTCTATATATCTTTTCACAAAGATACAGCCCCATTAAAATGCTGTTTTACAAAATCAGGTATAAATGTAGTTCAGATCGTGTCTTCTAAAACATAAGTACGTACAGTGAAATCTTGATATAAGACAGCTTAAACAAATGGGTGTTTTTACTGTTCTCTGACAGCATCATAAAGAATTTCTGTGAATATCCATGTATAATCCAAGAGTGGGAAGACAGGATGGATGAATATTTTTTAAACAACAGAAGTTTCTTAAGAATCATTCCTTTCTTTGGTAAGTAGCTTCAGTAACCCTGGGTGAGATCTGGACCTGGAGTAGGTGGTAATTTAAGGTCTATTGTACTGAATTGTGTTTATTGAGCATCTACTGTCTGCCCATCTTGGCATGCTGTTCTCTTACTTGGGGAATTTTTCAACAGAGATTAAGAGAGAATACCTTCTCCTCTTCACTACCAATCAGTGATTTTTGTATACTTTGCTAGGTAGTGATTCAGAATTGGAAGAGGAAATTATAACACTGTTTCTTAAGCTTTAATGTGCATAGTAATCACCTGGGTATCTTGCTACAATGAACATTTTGATGCAATAGGCATGGGGCAGGCCTGAGATTCTGCATTCATCTATGCTCTTTTCTACTCAAAATGATGAGTAATAATCCTATACTATATTGCCTTCAGTGGTGTCTCAGCCCTCTACTGGTAAAGCGACATTACCCCTCTTCACCTTGCTGTTTTAGTACTTGAGGTTAGAGATCAAAGCTTCCAAAGGGCAAGATGAACTGATTCTGTCTTTATAGCTAAGGTGATGAAAGTGTAACAGGGGAATCCAACATTTCTCTTCTCCTGGGAAACTAGTGGGTTTGCTTCCTGTATTTCCTAATGGACCTGTTAAAATTAGAGGTCATGCATAATTTTTCAGGACACAGAAAAAGATATAAGAATTTTTTAGAATATGTCATACCTTCACTTCTTCTATTGAAACTTGAAGTGAATGTTTTTGGAATTAAGCACTGAAGGCCTTTTGCTATCACACTGTAGGAATGGAAGTGGGAGTTTACCTCTCAAATGGAAGAGTGATGATGTGGCAAATGGCCACTGAATCACCTTGGTCTATGAGGGCAGAATTTTCAAAGGTCTCCAGGATATATGGGAAATACAGAAACAAACAAAAGGAAGTAATCACTTCCATATGATATTGTTACGATATAGCTACTTTTTAAAATCTTAACTGTAGGATAAACTATTTTTTATATAAACTATTAGGGTCTGGGTTAAAGGATAGAGCATACCATATATTTGAATGCACAAAGAATTTGATGATTTCCAAAAGGAGACTGGAAATTGTCTTATTTTTGTTCTTGCCTTATGATTTGTTTGAAAATTGTCATTTTGCCAAATCTAACAAAGGTTGAGATTTTCCAGTCATTTGGTGGAAAAAGAAGTGACATTTCCTAATAGCACATTTATTACCCACAGTCCTTTTTCTCATTGATCCTGACCTTTCTGTATTAATCACATAACTAAACTTCTTTCCAGCATCTCCTTTTCTGTGTCATATTTAGCAATGGATTACCTTTGAATTTATCTTCATCATAATAACTATCCTCCTTTATATAGTAACCATCAGTCTTGTTCTCCTCCTTCTTATGATTATCCTGATCTGACCCCTCTCCTTTTTATCTCTTCTTTACTTCCAATTTTATTATTTACCAATCAAATGACTCCCAAGGCCTTAGTTTTTTCTCAGATATTCAAATTTTTTCCCCAAGTAACACAACATTTTGCTTTATATGTATTTATACCTGTAACTTTATTATATCTTTTTACTTCTTAAATTATTTGTGCAGATTCCCTTTCATTCCTCTCATATCTCCTTCTAGCATGAAATGATTGTCATGACTATTATCTTCTGATTTTTTAGTAATTGATTCCTTGAGAAGTAGGATACCCAGAGCTTTATCAAATTCATCGCAGACGCCATAAAGAAATGTTCATTTTATAACTAGAGATTTTCTTCTCTATAGGTAGCATAAAAATCATAAAAATAGGGTCAGTTAAAAAAATTTAAAAAACCACCATGAATGAATGAACTTGCACCAACTTCTCCCATCCAGATGAATAGAATTCTCCTCTTTGGCAAAGTCTCAATATGCCATTTCTATCACTGATAAATGGGTTACAAAATTGACCTCCTTTATATAAGAAAGATTCTAGATTCTTCAGTCCTTTCATATGTGAAATTGTCTTGACAATCAGAATTTATTTATAATGTATAATTCATACCTCATTTTCTTCCTAACATAGTTTTTTTTTTATTCCCAACATAGTTTTGAGTCCATTTTTAATAAAAGGTACATCTAAGTAAGATAATTAAAATCTGTAGTTAAAATTCAATGAAGAAACAAGTATAGAGAATATAGAAGAATTAAATCAAACCTAATATTCCATTTATTTATTCACCAAACATTTTCTAATAATACCCATTGTCTGGTAGATATTCATTAGGCACTGGATCAGAAAATAAAACAAAAGTAAAGGATATGTTTTAGTTTCCAATTTTCAGAAGATCAAAATCTAGAAAAAAGAGAGACAAAATTAATGAAATGCCAATATGTTGAATGCTGTGACACATACATATGAATATTGCAATACATGAAGTCAGAGGATTTGATTTCTGCTTCATTTAAAAAATAAGTCAACCTACCTTGATTGTCCTGTGGGACAGTGGCTGTTTTGGCTATATGTAAAGATGAGACCCACTAGATACTTTAATGATAAAAGGAAAAGTACTTTCACTGCATCTCTCATTCTCTCTCTCTCTTTTTTTTTTTGAGTTTTGGAAGATTGTGTCTTTTATTTTTATTTTTTTAATTTAATTTTATTTTTTCAGTGTTCCGAGATTTATTGTTCATGTACCACACCCAGTGCTCCATGCAATACGTGCCCTCCTCAATACCCACAACCAGGCTCATGCATCCCTCCACCCCCTTCCCTTCCAAAACCCTCAGTTTGTTTCTCGGAGTCCACAGTCTCTCATGGTTTGCCTCCCTCTCCAAATTCCCCCAGTTCACTTTTCCTTTCCTTCCCCTAATGTCCTCCATGTTATTCCTTATGCTCCACAAGTAAGTGAAACCATATGATAATTGACTTTCTCTCCTTGACTTATTTCACTCAGCATAATCTCCTCCAGTCCCATCCATGTTGATACAAAAGTTGGGTATTCATCCTTTCCAGTGGAGGTATAATATTCCATTGTATATGTGGATCATATCTTTATTCATTCATCTGTTGAAGGGCATCTTGACTTTTTCCACAGTTTGGCGATTGTGGCCATTGCTGCTTTGAACATGAGGTATATATGGCCCTTCTTTTCACTACATCTGTATCTTTGGGGTAAATACCCAATAGTGCAATTGCAGGGTCATAGGGTAGTTCTATTTTTAATTTCTTGAGGTATCTCCATACTGTTTTCCAAAGTGGCTTCACTAACTTGCTCCCACCAATAGTGTAAGAGGGTTCCCCTTTCTCCACATCCTCTCCAAAACTTGTTTACTGTCTTGTTGATTTTGGCCGTTCTAACTGATGTAAGGTGGTATCTCAGTGTGGTTTTGATTTAAATCTCCCTGATGGCTAATGATGACGAACATTTTTTCATGTGTCTGTTAGCCATCTGTATGTCTTCTTTGGAGAAGTGTCTGCTCATGTCTTCTGCTCATTTTTTGATGTGATTATTTGTTTTTTGAGCATGGAGTTTAAGGAGTTCTTTATAGATCTTAGATATCAGCCCTTTGTAGTGTCATTTGCGAATATCTTCTCCCATTCTGTGGGTTGCCTGTTTGTTTTGTTGACTGTTTTCTTTGCTGTGCAGAAGCTTTTTATCTTGATGAAGTCCCAAAAGTTCATTTTCACTTGTTTCCTTTGCCTTTGGAGACATGTCCTGAAAGAAGTTGCTGTGGCTGATGTTGAAGAGGTTACTGCCTATGTTCTCCTGTAGGATTTTGATAGATTCCTACCTCACGTTGAGGTCTTTAACCATTTCGAGTTTATTTTTGGGTATGGTGTAAGAGAATGGTCAACTTTCATTCTTCTATAAATAGCTGTCCAATTTTCCCAGCACCATTTATTGAAGAGACTGTCTTTTTTCCACTGGGTATTTTTTCCTGTTTTGTCAAAGATTTTTTGACCATAGAGTTGCGGGTCCATATCTGGGCTCTCTATTCTGTTCCATTGGTCTATGTGTCTGTTTTTGTGCCAGTACCATGCTGTCTTGGTGATCACCGCTTTGTGGTAAAGCTTAAAATCAGGCAATGTGATGCCCCCAGCTTTGTTTTTCTTTTTCAACATTTCCTTAGCAATTCGGGGTCTTTTCTTGTTCCATACAAATTTTAGGATTATTTGTTCCAGCCCTTTGAAAAAAACCGGTGGAATTTTGATCGGGATGGCATTGAAAGTATAGATTGCTCTGGGCAGTGTAGACATTTTAACAATGTTTATTCCGATCCATGAGCATGGAATGCTTTCCATCTTTTTGTGTCTTCTTCAGTTTCTTTCATGAGTGTTTTGTAGTTCCTCAAGTATAGATCCTTTACCTCTTTGGTTAGGTTTACTCCCAGATATCTTATGGTTCTTGGTGCTATAGTAAATGGAATCGCTTCTCTAATTTCCCTTTCCATATTTTCATTATTAGTGTATAAGAAAGCAACTGATTTCTGTACATTGATTTTGTATCCTGCTACATTACTGAATTGCTGTATGAGTTCTAGTAGTTTTGGGGGTGGAGTCTTTTGGGTTTTCTATATAAAGTATCATGTCATCTGTGAAGAGAGTTTGACTTCTTCTTTGCCAATTTGAATACCTTTTATTTCTTTTTGTTGTCTGATTGCTGTTGCTAGGACTTCTAGTACTATGTTGAACAACAGTAGTGAGAGTGGGCATCCTTGTCGTGTTCCTGATCTCAAAGGGAAGGCAGTCAGCTTTTCCCCATTGAGCATAATATTTGCTGTAGGTTTTTCATAGATAGATTTTATGAAGTTGAGGAATGTTCCCTTAATCCCCATACTTTGAAGAGTTCTAATCAGGAACAGATTCTGGATTTTGTCAAATGCTTTTTCTGCATCAATTGAGAGGACCATGTGGTTCTTCTCTCTTCTCTTATTGATTTGTTCTATCACATTGATTAATTTGTGAGTGTTGAACCACCCTTGCATCCCAGGGATAAATCCTACCTGGTCATTGGAATAAACTTTTGAATGTGCTTTTGGATACTATTAGCTAGGATCTTGTTGAGAATGTTGGCATCCATATTCATCAGGGATATTGATCTGAAATTCCCCTTTTTGCTGGAGTCTTTGCCTGGTTTGGGGATCAGGGTAATGCTGTCTTTATAGAAAGAGTCTGGAAGTTTTCCTTATGTTTCTATTTTTTTAAACAGCTTCAGAAGAATAGATATTATTTCTTCTTTGTATGTTTGGTAGAATTTCCCAGGGAATCTGTCAGGTCCTGGGCTCTTGTTTTTTTGGGACATTTTTGATCACTGCTTCAATCTCGTTACTAGATATTGGTCTATTCAGGTTGTCAGTTTCTTCCTGTTTCAGTCTTGGAAGTTTATAGGTTTCCAGGAATGCGTCCATTTCTTCTAGGTTGCTTAACTTATTGGCATATATCTGTTGATAATAATTTCTGATAATTGTTTCTCTTTCCTTGGTGTTAGTTGCTTTCACCGCATCTTATGAAAAAAAAAAAAAAACCCTTAGTTATTTGTTTTGAGCCTTTTTATTCGGGTATATAATACATATGTGCTATATGTTTCAATTAAATGAAGTTAAAGCCAGGTTCAGGCTTCCAATGCTCTTAAAGACTGATGAAAATTGCTTTGAGTCATAGTCAGAAATAGTTTATCACCACTGTACATCCTAAAGAAGTTAGTTGTTTTTGGAATTTTATTGGGTTTGAAGGAAGCTATGGTGATCCTTATTCTGCTATAGGATTGACTTATGAGTAGGCTGTCTGTAAAGTCAGGTCTGGATTAAAGACAACAGCAACAGTGTTAGAATTGCCAAATTGTTTCTCTCTTAGAAAAGTAAGGATTGAAGGATGTGATTATGGAATATCAGGAGACACTGAATCGAATGGATTGTATACTCATCTGTGGATGCCACCTCTCTTGAATTCTAGGAGTGGTCCATAATACTAGTGGAGTTTCCTTTCTATCCAAGAACAAGACTCATATGTGTAGAATTAGTTAATTCAGCTCATTATTGCTCCTGGCCTTTTTTGGTAAAAACTACCTAACTTATTTTAATTCTTGCCTTTATTTTTTCCATTCTAATTCATACTTCCAAATGATGCCATTATGGTCTCTAAGACCTCTCTAGATATTAATACCCTGTTTGCTTTCTGAAAGCTCAAATTTTCTAGCCAGTCCTTGATGACTCTATGTTCTGAAATTACCTTACCACTCCAAATTTGACTCCAAGTACCTCTTATCACCCCCTGAGTATTCTGTCCCAAATATACCTACTTACCATTTGCTATTGACTCCTAGCATGTCCACATTTTCACATTTACGTTTTTGTTCACATGATTTCCTCTGTACTTCTCTATGTGTATATCCAAATTGTATATCTCTTTCAAACTTTGACCCAAATTTCATCCTCTCTGTACAGACCTCTGTATTTCAAGTTGGAAAAAAACTTTCTATTCTTTAATCATTAATAGGCCAGAATAGAACTGCCTCTGTATCTCTTTACATATACCATCTGCTTTCTGGGTAACATGAAAATTGAGTATCTAAGGCCTGTCTCCTTTAAGAGTCTTAGGAAAAAGATCTGTTTCTTATTCATTACTGAAATGGTAATAATAATAATAGTTGACATTTATTGAAGGCTCACTCTATGTTATTTTAATATGTTTAATACAATTGGGCAGTACAGATTACTGGCTAGAAAGAGAGTCTACTTAAAAAAATACAATTAAAAGATGACTAAAGAAGCTGCTCAAGTCAATATGAGATATACATTATTAAATTTAGTGCTAACAACAGCCCTGTAAGACAAATAATACTATCCCATTTTAAATGAGAGGAACCCAAAGCTCACAGTTCAGAAACTTCCCCAGCATCACGTGTATCTGACTTCAGATCCAAACCTTTGACCATTATTCTATACTGCTGCTTGTGCAGTCCTACCTGCATTTTTGTTCCCTTTTGCCTCTTGGGTTACATATGCACCCCCCCCCACACCCAAGAAGTGCTCATAAAGATCTCTTGGATAAACAGATGAGTGACTCAATTAAGAAAGATACATATTTAAGGATTATATGTTTATTTATACACAGGCTGCAAGACAGAAAATTTTATTCTTTGTACATGGAAGATAATTGATACAAAAATTTCTCCCTGACATGTAAACTGTTAAGATTTATGCCAGAGTTCTGATTTGTGCTTTTTATTATATAAAATAGGAGAATTATAGTCTTTCAAAATAAATTTACTTCTTGGAAATTTTAAAGAGCCTCAGGAAAGGAGTATGTAGGGACTTCATTCCTCAGAAGAAAGATACTAGATAAACCAAAATTTTTGTAAAAGATCTTTCATTTAATATCTGATCTAATCCTTGGCTTAATTGTCCTCAGATCGCTTTCTTCTTTCTTCCCCTGTTCTAAATCATAATTCTGATCTCTATAGATTTTGTTTTCCAGACTTTCCTGTCACAGGGTTCTGCCTGTGTTTGGACAATGGGAGATACTTAAAGAAAAGAGAAAAGGAGAAGCCAGGGTGTTTTTTGCCCTCTCTACCTGTCTGAAGTGGCATCATCTATGCTAGTTGCATATCCTCTTTGGCTCTAGTTTCTTCAGACAGGCCCATTAAGTTTTAGCTTCTACCTGGTGACCCTGGCCCCTGGGCTCTGGTAACATCATTCATCCTTTGCACCTCCCATTTAGAGATGGTACCTTCTTTCGGTAATTGCTAATCTCTGGGTTGCTTTATTATCCCTGGTTGGCTTCTTAGCAGTTCTGTCACCCATGTCCCAATCCTGATATGAAATCCCTTCTGCTTTAAATACTAATAATGGGTCTTCATTTTCTGTATTGGATCCTGATTGATAAAATGTCCTATGAAATACTTGGTAATATTACTAAAGTTGAAAAAAATTTTAGATGTATTACTGGGAAAATTTTAAAAATAATTTAAGTATGTTCTCTTTCATATATGAAGATAAACTATATAAATATAGGGCATGTTTTCTTTCTTTCTTTGGAAGAGAAATATTAAGTTAGATTTATTCTCACACTGCTACTTTTTCACCAACCATATATGATGATCCTGGGATAGCTGGCCACTGTTAGTGACATAGACTAGGATGAATGGAATGGCGTTATTATTTTTTCTTTAATTTTTTTAATTAACATATAATGTATTATTTGGCCCAGGGTACATGTCTGTGAATCGTCAGGCTTACACATTTCACAGCACTTACCATAGCACATACCCTCCCCAATGTCCATAACCCAGCCACCCTATCCCTACCTCCCCTACCCCCCAGCCACCTTCAGTTTGTTTCGTGAGTTTAGGAGTCTCTTATGGTTTGTCTCCTTCCAGAACCCATCTTGTTTGATTTCTCTCCCCCATCCCCCCACAACCCCCTGCCCTGCCTCTCAAATTCTTCATATCACAGAGATCATATGATAATTTTCTTTCTCTGACTGACTTATTTCGCTTAGCATAATACCCTCTAGTTCATGGGGCGCCTGCGTGGCTCAGTTGTTAAGCATCTGCCTTTGGCTCAGGTCATGATCCTAGGGTCCTGGGATCGAGCCCTGCATCGGGCTCCTTGCTAGCAGGAATCCTGCTTCTCCCGCTACCATTCCCTCTGCTTGTGTTCCCTCTCTCACTGTGTTTCTCTCTGTCAAATAAATAAAATCTTTAAAAAAATATTTACCCTCTAGTTCCATCCACATTATTGCAAATGGCAAGATTTTGTTTCTCTTGATGGTTGCATGGTATTCCATTGTATATGTATATACCACATCTTCTTTATCTATTCATCTGTTGATGGACATCTAGGTTCTTTCCATAGTATGGCTATTGTGGGCATTGCTACCATAAACATTTCAGTGCACATGCCCTTTTGGATCTCTACATTTGTGTCTTTAGGGTAAATATCTAGTAATGCAATTGCTGGGTTGTAGGGTAGCTCTATCTTCAACTTTTTGAGGAACCTCCATACTGTTTTCCAGATTGGCTGTAACAGCCTGCATTCCCACCAACAGTGTTAGGAGGGTTCCCCTTTCTCTGCATCCTTGCCAACATCTGTCATTTCCTGACTTGCTAATTTTAGCCATTCTGACTGGTGTGAGGTGGTCGCTCACTGTGGTTTTGATTTATATTTCTCTGATGCTGAGTGATGTTGAGTACTTTTTCATGTGTCTGTTGGCCATTTGGATGTCCTCTTTGCAGAAATGTCTGTTCATATCTTCTGCCCATTTCTTGATCGGATTATTTGTTCTTTGGGTGTTGAGTTTGAGAAGTTCTTTACAGATTTCAGGTACTAGCCCTTTATCTGATATGTTATTTGCAAATATCTTCTCCCATTCTGTCAGTTGTCTTTTGGTTTTGTTGACTGTTTCCTTTGCTGTGCAAAAGCTTTTGATCTTGATGAAGTCCCAATAGTTCATTATTGCCTTTCTTTCCTTGCCTTTGGAGATGTTTCTAGGAAGAAGTTTCTGTGGCTGAGGTCGAAGAGGTTGCTGCCTGTGTTCTCCTCAAGGATTTTGATGGATTCCTGTCACACATTGAGGTCTTTGATCCATTTTGAGTCTATTTTTGTGTGTGGATTAAGGAAATGATCCAGTTTCATTCCTTTGCCTGTGGCTGTCCAGTTTTCCCAACACCATTTGTTGAAGAGACTGTCTTTTTTCCATTGGATATTCTTTCCTGCCCCGTCGAAGATTAGTTGACCATAGAGTTGGGGGTCCATTTCTGGGTTCTCTGTTCTGTTCCACTGATCTATGTGTCTGTTTTTGTGCCAATACTATCTGTCTTAATTATTCTACCTGTCTTGATGATTACAGCTTTGTAATAGAGCTTGAAGTCTGGAATTGTGATGCCACCAACTTT
>CM053608.1:81573923-81596251 GCA_028646535.1 Procyon lotor | reverse complement strand
AGAAATTGTAGACCATTAGGTAGTGCACTACTATATTCAAAATGCTAAAAGAAAAGACCTATGAACCAAGAATCCGATATTTGTCTTTCAAAAGTGAGGGAGAAATTAAGACATTATCAGATACACAAAGGATGAAGAAATTGCCACTAGACCTTCCCAGAAAGAAATGAAAGGACACTAGGCAGTAACTGAAAGCCATATGAAGAAACAAAGGTCTTCGTAAAGGTTAAAGCATGGGCAATTATAAAAACAAATACTACTGTAACAATAGCATGTAACTATACTTTCTGTTTTCTACATAATTTAGCAGACAAATATATCTAAATAAAACAAATAGTCTAAAAGTTACCATTAATATAACTATTGTTTTGAACTCCATACTTTATTTTCTACATAATTTTAAAGACAAATGTATCAAGAAATTATTAGTTTATATTTTTGGTCACATATGTATAAGGATGTAATTCTGTGTCATCTACAATAGAAAAGGTTGGGCTCAGAGCTGTTATAGGAGTAGAAGTTTTGAATGTTACTGAAGTTAAGTTGGTATAAATTGAAATTACAGTGTTATAACTTTAGAAAGTTAAATGTAATCCTATGGTAACCAAAAGAAAATATCTATCGGATATACACAATAAGAAATGAGAAAGGAATGTAAACATTTCAGTATAAAAAATCAACCATACACGAAGGAAGACAGTATGCAGGAAGTGAGGGACCAAAAAGCTGTCAGGCATGTAGAAAACAAATGGAAAAACAACAAAAGTCTTTCCTATCAGTAATTACCTAATTTATTTCATTTACTTGTTTTTTTTTTAGTAAACTCTACACCCAACATGGGGATTGAACCCACTACCCTGAGATCAAGAGTCACACACTCTCCTGACAGAGCCAGCCAGTAATTACTCAAAATTGAATTGGATTGCTCTCCTTCCAAAGTACCATGCAAAACAACAACAACAAAACTTTATTCATTTTTCTATAATGGTAGCTATTACTCAAATAAATAGTATTTTATTTTTATTTAAAGATTTTATTTATTTGACAGAGAGAGATCACAAGTAGGCAGAGAGGCAGGCAGAGAGAGGAGGAAGCAGACTCCCTGCCAAGCAGAGACCCTGATGCGGGGCTTGATCCCAGGTCCCTGAGATCATGACCTGGGCCGAAGGCCGAGGCTTTAACCCACTGAGCCACCCAGCCGCCCCATAAATAGTATTTTAAAACACATGAAAGTAAACAGAATTCACTGAAATTTCTATATTTAAATAAGTTACTATAATATTGTTTTTTAAAAGACAATGAAAAAGAGGGAATCTTGAAATCAAAAGTAGATTATTTGAAAACATTAACAAAATCAACAGACCTTTAGTTAGACTGTCATGGTTAGTCATGTCTGTCAGTTTGGCTAAGCTGTTAGTGTTAATCAACAACAAAAACTAATCTAGGTGTTACTACAAAGTCTGTATTGGTAATGCTTCTTTAGAATTAGTTTCTCTTACCAATTTATAAACTACCCAGGAAAAATGGGAGAAGATTCAGCTTCTTAAAATTAGGAATAAAAGTAGACTATTGCTACGAATGTGTCAGAAATAAACAGAATATTAGGAAATATTATGAACAATTGTATACTAACTCATTCAATAATTTAGAAAAATAGCAAATCCCTAGAATCATAAAAACTACCAAAACCAACTCAAGAAGAAAGAGACTATATGAAAGGACCTATATCAATTTAAGAGGTTGAGCAAATTAAAAACTTAAAAAAAAAAAGCCAAGTCTGAAATGGCTTAGATGGTGAATTCTACCA
The DNA here is from genome assembly GCA_028646535.1 of Procyon lotor. Lineage (NCBI taxonomy): Eukaryota > Metazoa > Chordata > Mammalia > Carnivora > Procyonidae > Procyon > Procyon lotor. The sequence goes on along the minus strand of CM053608.1, from coordinate 81,594,444 downwards.
AAAATATAAAGAATCATTAATACCAATCTTTCACAAACTCTTCCAAAATATAAAATAGTATGAAACACTTCCTAACTCATTCCCTGAAACCAGTATTACCCTGATTCCAATACCTAAGTTGATCTATAAATTCAAAGCAGTCAATAAAAATCCTACCTGCTTCTTTTTCAGAAATGGAGAAGCTGGTCCTAAAATTCATATGGAATATCAAGGACCATGAAAAGCCAAAACTGTCTTGAAAATAAGTACCAAGTTGGAGAACTCACCCTTCCCAATTTCAAAACTTACTACAAAACTACAGTAGTTACAACAGTGTAGTACTGGCATAAAGATAGAGCAATAAAATAAAATTGAGAGTCAAGAAAAAAGACTCATCTATTTACAGCAAATTGACAACAAATTCAACAAAGACCATTGTTGAATGGTCTTTCCATTCAATCGGGAAAGTTAATAGTCTTTTCAACCATTGTTGGTGAACAACAGGATATCTATACGCAAAAGAATAAAGCTGGCCTCTACCTCAAACAATATATAAAAATGAACTAAAAAATGGATGAAAGATTTAAATGTAAGAGTTAAATGTATAAAACCCTCTAAAGAAATCATAGGTTTTCATAAGAGTTTCATAAGAGACTCCTAAACTCACAAAACAAACTGAGGGTGGCCCGGGGGGGCTGGAGGGGGGTGCGGGTAGGGATAGGGTGGCTGGGTTATGGACATTGGAGAGGGTATGTGCTATGGTAAGTCCTGTGAAATCTGTAAGCCTGATGATTCACAGACATGTACCCTGGGGCAAATAATACATGTTAAAAAATAAATTATAAAAAAAAGAAATCATAGGTTTAAATCTTTGTGACCTTGTGCCAAGCAATAATTTCTTAATATGACATCAAAAGCACAATCAACAATAACAAAAAATAAATTGAACTTCATCAAGATTAAAACTTTTTGCATCAAAGGGCAGTATTAATAAAAAAAGACCCATAAAACAAGGGAAAATATTTACAAACATATATCCGGTAAGGGTCTAGTATACACAGCACATAAAAACATTCAGAACTAAACAAAAGGACAAATGACCCAATTTTAATAAAAAGAGGCAAAAGACTTGAGCAGACAATTCTCCAGAGAAGATATGCAAATATCTAAAAAATACATTCAGATGCTCAATGACATTAGTTATTAGGAAAACCAAAAACACAGTGAGAAACCACCTCACATCTCCTGGAATAGATGTAATTATTTTTGGTGGAAAATAACCAATGTCGGTAGGATATAGAGAAACTAAAACCCTTATACATTGCAGGTAGGAATGTAATATGCGGCAACCTCTATGAAAAGCAGTTTGGCAGTTATTCAAAAAGTTAAATATGGAATTACCGTATGACTCAGGAATTCCACTTTTAGTTACTTACCCAAAAGAACTGAAAACATGTAACATACAAAAACTTTTACATTGATACTCAGAGCAGCGTTGTTCATAATAGCTAAAATGCAGAAACAACACAAATATCTATCAACTAATGAAAAGATTTTTTAGAAAGCTTTATTTATATCCATAGTATGGAATATTATTCAGCTACAAAAAAGGAATGAAGTATTGAATTGTCCATATAAATGTGGACATTTATATGAAATGTCCAAAATTGGCGAATTCCTATAAAAAATAGATTAGTAATTGTCAGGGCCTAAGGGGAGGAGGGGAATGGAGAGTGATGGCTTAATAGAAATGAGGTTTCTTTTGGGAAATAATGGAAATTAAACTGACTAATCAAATTCTTGGGCCATACATCACATATACTAGAGCAGAATCTCTGATGGTGAAGTCTTAAAATATGCTTTTGAATAAGCATGTAAGAGGATTTTAGTATGTTCTAAATTTTATGCATATGAATAAAAGCATATACTTGGATTATATATTCATATATATTCTTAGGTATACAGATCATTAGAGGAATATGACATGACCCATACTATACGGGATATACTAAGATGCTTTATAAACATTTTCAAAAAAGATAGTAAAGTGTATGTACAGAATACAGCATAGAAAAGGATCACAATAATGACCTTCATGTTTCAAATACAATTGATTGTTAGAAATATCTGAATATATTCTAATTTCATTTTATGCCTTCAGATAATCTAGATATTCTGTTTCTATTTTTATAAATGTTAAGATGGTAGAAAATGTGATAAATGATGTTAAATGAAATTTAGAAGATGACTGGACATCTATAACTCAAGTAACTAAGGTCTCAAAAAATTCCTTCAATTCTCAAGTTTTGAGGAGTTGATTATGAAGTCTACATTTCTGGTCACCTTCTTGCTGTCTCTCCCTCTGCATTTCAGTGCTTGTTAGCACTGACTCCTGAGAGCAGGCATCAAAAGAAAAAGGTGAAATTAATATCAACCAACTGTGACTTCTTAATAGCTCTGTTCATTTCTCACAGTGAGAAAAAAGTAAGGAGGATGCAATGGGACATCACTGTGATTATACAGAAATAGAAAAATACAGTCTACCAGCATGTTTACAGGGAATAGGGCTACCCCAAGTATGTTCGTTGGCTAAATAAATAAGTATAAGGCCTGGACTCATGCCAATGAAGTGAGAGGTTTGAGGTAGTCGTGAAAAGCAGGGGAATTCCATTCACTTACATTTATTCTTTTCTGCTCAAAAACAGTTTAAATGCTGGTTGTCCTTCAAGAAAAGGTAAAGACTATCACAATACATTTTCTAAAATGATTTTTGACAATTACAAACATATCATTCCACTATCACATTCCTTTGTCCTAATAACAGGGTGTCATTCTCATTCTACATTTATATTGTTAGAAGGACAGGTTTGGGCTCCAGAATGCTTTGGTTCAAATTCTAACTGTGCTGTTGGCAAGATAAATTTGAACAGGGTGCTTGACTTCTCTGTGCCTGAGTCTTACATACATCATTTGAAAATCACAGTGTTCTTGAAGAGATTAAATACTATCTGTAAAACACTTACACATAATAAGTGTAAAATGTTAACTATTATTATTGTATAGTACTTTATATTTTTAAAAGAACTTTTTATATTATGTGTGGTACCTTTATATTTAAGGGGACATGATCTCTTTTTCCAAAACTTTCTCTCTTAATTAACAATATAATATTCATTCTAACTACCTAGAAAATATAATAAATAATAAAATATGAAATAAATATGAAGGAGTAAAATAGGAAGAAAACAAAATCACCTAAAACTTCTTTTTTTTTTGTTTCCTTGCCCTTTTTAATTTGCATTTTTACATAAATTTCACTTGTCAGTTATTCTTATATTAAAGATTTATAAACAAGGTATAGGGAAACAAAGATAAAAAAACCTACAATTAATGCTTTCAAATGTGTTCTTAGAAACCCTGATGCATCTAAGACCACATGATGAGAAAAACTAAAAAAAAAAAACAAAAAAACCATAAATCCCTAATTAAACTTTTAATTTTCTAAAAAAAATCAAATAAAGCACATGATGGGAGGAAGGAGATGATGTTTAGCTGAGTTATGGGCAGTTGTAATGTTTAGGGAATAAAATGGATACTTACAAGTCTACTCTAGCACAGTGTATCTTTTTTTTTTTTTTTTTTTAATTTTTATTAACAAATAACGTCACCTAAAACTTCTGAAGACAACCACTATAAATAGCTTGGTTTATTTCTTTTTTCTTTTTTTACATTCCATGCATATTTTTGTCTCATTGAGATTATAATAAATTAAAACCTATGTGATGGTAATACTCAAACTATAGACCTACAAAAATAACAATTTCATTTGGTATATTTGGTAAATCATTTTGTCTATTTATTATAAACACTGATAATAAAATAGAAGAGTAGAGGTCATTACTCCTACTTTGTATTTTTATTTATTTATTTATTTTATTTTTTTTTTTTAAGATTTTATTTATTTGATAGAGAGAAACACAGTGAGAGAGGGAACACAATCAGAGGGAATGGTAGCGGGAGAAGCAGGCTCCCTGCCGTGCAGAGAGCCCGATGTGGGGCTCGATCCCAGTACCCTGGGATCATGACCTGAGCCGAAGGCAGACACTTAACGACTGAGCCACCCAGGCGCCCCTACTTTGTATTTTTAAAAACTGAAACTCAATATAGTTAAATTATTTATTCCAAGAGACAATCTCAGTGTTGTAGGTAATAATAAAGTCTACGCCCCTTAATTTGAAGGGATATGTATTCTCCCTTATAGCAATTCATCTTTTCAAATTGTTAAGTGTAATGAATAAGAATACTTATGTTCTTATTTTCAACAGCTTCCTATCATTCTTCTGTCTATATAAACTACCCATCTTCTCATTTGTTTTTTCCATTTCATGCACTCTTGATCACTACTTGATCTCTTCATCATCAGTTCACCCAAGGTCACATATTCAACGCCCAAAAACTAGTCCTAATGTTTTAAAATCACCATACTACAAATAATATAATGATCTCATCACCAAGATATTAAGATTATTTCTCTATTTGTCTGCCCCTCATTCTTTTTTTTTTTTTTTAAAGATTTTATTTATTTGACAGTGAGAAACACAGTGAGAGAAGGAACACAAGCAGAGGGAATGGGAGCGGGAGAAGCAGGCTCCCTGCTGAACAGAGAGCCCGATGTGGGGCTCAATCCCAGAACCCTGGGATCATGACCGGAGCCGAAGGCAGACGCCCAACGACTGAGCCACCCAGGCGCCCCTCTGCCCCTCATTCTTAGCAAAAATATTTTAAACAAAATTCCAAATATTTCACCACTCATTTTAGTATATATCTTCAAAAAATATAAATCTCTCATATAAGTGAAGTAACATTATCATATATAACCAAATTAACATAATACCTTAGAAAGTAAAATACTCAGTTCATATTCAAATTTCTTTCACTAACAAATGTGCTTCACAATCGATTTTTTTTAAATGGAGCATAATTGACATACCATATTATATCAGTTTCAGGTGTAAAGCATAATGATTTGACAATTCTGTACATTATGAAAGGCTCACTGGCATAAGCATATTTACCATCTGTCACCATACAAAGTTATTACATTATTGACTAGATTCCCTATACTATAATTTTTATTCCCATAACTCATTTATTTCCTAAGTGGAAGTTTGTATCTCTTAACCCTTCACCTATTTCACCCATCCCCATATCACCCTCCCCTCTGACAGCCACCCAACCACCAGTTTGTTCTCTGTATTCATGGATCTGTTTCTGTTTTTATTTCTTTTGTTTTTTAGACTCCACATATAAGTGAAATCATATGGTATTTGTCTTTCTCTATCTGCCTTATTTTACCTGGGGTAAGATCCTTTCATGTTTTTGTGAGTGGCAATTTTTCATTCTTTTTTATAGCTGAGTATTGTTCCCCTCATAATATATTATTATATAATTTGTATTCATTAATCCACTGACAGACATTTTGGTGGCTTCCAGATCTCAGTTATTGTCAATAATACTGCAATCAACATAGGAGTGCACATATCTTCTCAAATTAATATTTTCACATTCTTCAGATAAATATCCACACGTGGAATAATTGGACCACATGGTAATTCAATTTCTAATTTTCTCTAGAATCTCCATACTATTTTCCATAATGGCTGCACTAACTTACATTCCTACCAACAGTGTATAAAGGTTTCCTTTTTTCTACATCCTTGCCAACACTTGTTATTTCCACTCTATTTGATACTAGCCACCTGACTGGTGTGAGATGGTATCTTATTGTGGTTTTGATTTGTATTTCCCTGATTAGTGATGTTGAACATCTTTTCATGTGTCTGTTGCCCATTTGTATGTCTTCTTTAGAAAAATGGCTATTAAGGGTGCCATGGGGAAGATGCCAGAGTAGGAGGACCCTAGGCTCACCTGGCCCCACAGATTCAACTAGATAACACTCACATCTGTGTAAAAAAACAAAAAACAAAAACAAAAAATGAGCCAAAGACTGCCAGAATAAACTCCATGACCAAATGCAGTTAAGAGCCCACACAATGAGGGTGGAAGGGCAGAAATGTGATTGGGAACTAAACAGATTCTCAGGACTGTAGGCAGGAGGAAGAGATATCATGGGCATGGAGAAGGGAGAGAAACAGATCTTCAGGCCTGACAACACAAATGTGGAAGATAAATCCCCATAACATTTACCTCTGAAAACCAGACAGGTTGAATTTCATGAGTTCTTACAACTAGTGGTATTTAAAATCTGGATTTTAAAAAATCAGCAGGCTCTGCTTTGGGGGAAATCCAGGAAAGCAAGAGGAAACTGAGTCCCTCACCCTTAAAGACACAGCACAACAAAGAGCCGGCAGAGATACAGCATAGAAGCAGGAGTTTGAAAGGTGCCTGGGACATACAGAAGGGGAAGTTAATTACTAATCTCACAGCATGTCCTGAAGGACAGAAATCACTGGGCTCCTCCCTCAGGAACAATGGAAGTGGCAGGTGCCATTTCCCTTCCCTGCCCCACCCCCCAGCACAAACATATAGCTACTTGCAGGACTTGTGACCTAACTTGCTAACACTGCCACCTTGCCTCCCTTCAGCTGTGCTATACTTCTGCCAATCCATCCTCCACAGCCTGCCTGAGTCCTGGCACGGCAGAGCCTCTTGTACAGAAGAAAGGCAACATGAAGACCTTGCTAGCACCACTTCCCCTGCCCCCAGCTGTGCTTCAAAGGATCCTCCCTCCTCAATACACTTTGGTCCAGAGCCCATAGAGGGCGATGCTGCAGGCCTAGCACTGAGCAGCCAGCCTCTACAATGGCCAGCACAACTCCAAAGTAACTCTTGCCCTGGAAAGAGGGAAAAAACCAGACACACCAGTCTGACAGACCCAGCAATAGGCTGGAGGCAGAAACTGGTCTGACTGCAGGCTGCCCCACCAATCAAAGCTTCTGAGGGAACAGCACAGGGAAAGTTCCCGTAGTTTAATGCTACAGCATCTGAAGCAAATGCCTGGTCTGACTCAAGTCCAAGGCATGCCACAACTGGTTTGTTATATAACAGGGACCTAAGATTGCCCACAACAAAGAGAGCCACCCATGATGACTGGACTGAAAGAAAAAGTAACAGGCACACAGCAGCAGGGCACAAACATCACATAGGTGAAGCCCCTAAAGAGCCAGGTTTCTGGTGAACATGGGACACTACACAGCAGGGCACTATAGGACCTCTTCTTCATAAGGCCATTACTTTCAAGTGCAAAAGACACAGAGAAATAGACACAAAATGAGGAAACAGAAGAATAGGTCACAGGTGGAAAATGAAGACAAAATCATAGCAAGAGACCAAAGCAAAATGGACAAAGCAATATACCTGATAGAGAATTTAAAGTAATGATCATAAAGATATTCACTGGAAATGTGAAGAGTGGAGGACATCGGTGAGACTTGTAATAGTGAGACAAAAAAACAACCAAAGATGAATAACACAAATAAGTGAAATTTAAAATACAGTAGATAGAATAAATACTAGATGAGATAAAGCAAAAGAACGAATCAGCAACCTGGACAAAGGAATAATGAAAAGTAATCAAGCTGAACAGATGAGAAAAAGACAATTATGCAAAATAAGAATAGATTTAGGGAATTCAGTGACACCAGCAAGTAGAATAATATTCATATTGTAGAGATCCTAGAAGGAGAAGAGAAAGAGAAATATGCAGAAAATGTATTTGAAGAAATTAAGCTGAAATATTTCTGAAAGGAAAGGAAACAGAAATCCAGATCCAGAAGGCACAGAGAACTCACAACAAAATCAGCCCAATGTGGTCAAAACCAAGATGCAAAAAGTCATAATAAAGAGACCATTTTAAAAACAGCAAGAGAAAAGAAGACGGTTACATGTAAAAGAAACCAAATAAAGCTATTAGCTAATTTTTCATCAGCAAATTTGCAGGCCAGAAGAGAGTGGCATGATATATTCAAACTACTGGGTGGGGGGGTAGGTTTGCACAAAAAGTACTCTAATCAGCAAAGTTATCATTCAGAATAGAAAAAAGAGTTCCTGGACAAACAAAAGTTAAAGGACTTCATGACCACTAAATCAGCCCAAAATGAAATGTTAAAGGGCATTCTGAGTGAAAAGAAAGACCATAAGCAAGAATAAGGAAAATAGAAAGTACAAAAGCAGTAAAAATAAGTGTATCTATAAAAATCAGTGAAGGGACTCACAATAAAAGAATGTAAATTATAATACCATATGCTTAAAAAGTGGGGAGGAGAGAAGTCAGAATGGGTTCAGAATGAAGCAACTTAATAAAGATGGTATATATATAGAAGATGTTATACACAAGCTCAATGATAACCACAAATCAAAAACCAGTAATGGGTAAAAAATAAAGAGAAAGGAATCCAAGTATATCACTAAAGAAAGACAACTTATTGTGAGAGAAGAGAGCAAGGAAAGAAAGGAACAGAGAAGTACTACAAGAACAATCATAAAACAAGTAACAAAATGGCAATAAATACATACTTACCAATAATTACTTTGAATTTAATTGTCCAACCACTCCAATCAAGGCATACGGTGACAGAATGGATAAAAAACAAGACCAATCTATATGCTGCCTACAAGAGATTCATTTCAGACCTAAAGACACTATACATTGAGAAAGAAGGGATGGAGAAGCATCATTAATCATACAAATGGATGTGAAAAGAAAGCAAGGGTAGCAATATCTATATTGCACAAAATAGACTTTAAAACAAAGACTATGACAAGAAACAAAGAAGGAAACTTTATAATCATTCAGGGGACAATCCAACAAGAAGATACAGCAATTGTAAATACCTATGCATCCAACATGGGAGGACACAAATACTTAAAGTAGTTAATAACAAACATAAAGGAAGGTATCAATACTAACATAATAGTAGAGGACTTTAGCACCCCACTTATATCAATGGACAGATCATACAAACAGAAAATCATAAAGAAACAATGGCTTTGAATGATGCACTGGACCAGATAGACTAAAACAGATATATTCAGAATATTCCATCCTCAAACAGCAGAGTACACATTCTTTTCAAGTACACATGGAACATTCTCCAGAACAAACCAGATTAGGCCATAAAACAAGTCTCAAAAAATTCAAAAAGATCTAAGTTATATGCATCTTTTCTGAACACAACACTATGAAAATAGAAATCACCCACAAGAAGGAGCACTAATACATGGAGGTGAAATAACATGTTACTGAACAATGCATGGGTCAACCAAGAAATCAGAGAGGAAATAAAAGAAATACAAGGAGACAAAAGAGAAAGAAAGAAAGAAAGAAAGAAAGAAAGAAAGAAAGAAAGAAAGAAAGAAAGAAAGAAAGAAAACACAATGGTTCAAAATTTGGGGGTGCAGAAAAAGCCATTCTAAGAGGAAAGCTTATAGCAATACAGGCCTAACTCAGGAAGCAAGAAAAAGCTAAAATAAACCACCTAACTTTATACCTAATGGAGCTAGAAAAAGAAAAACATACAAAACTCAAAGCCAGGTCTCCTGAGTCAAGGGAAACAAAAGGCAAACAAAATATTACGACTACATCAAAGTAAAAAATTCCTGCATAGCAAAGGAAACAATCAAAACTAAAAGGCAACCCACTGAATGAAAGAATATATTTACAAATTACATATCTGATAAAGGGTTAGTATCCAACATACAAAGAAGTTATACAACTCATCTCTCTAAAAACACAATTAAAAATGGGTAGAAGACATGTACAGACATTCTCCAAAGAAGACATACAGATAGCTAACACAGGCATGAAAAGATATTCGACATCATTCGTTATCAGGGAAATGGAAACCAAAACTATGAGATATTACCTCACACTTGTCAGAATGGCTAAAATAAAAAACACAAGAAAGAACAGGTGTTGGCGACGATGTGGGGAAAAAGAAACCCTCAGGCACTATTTGTGAGAATGAAAACTGGGACAGTCATGGTCAAAAAGAGCATGGAGATTGCTCAAAAAATAAATAAAAATAGTGTATGATCCAGTAATTCCACTACTGGGTATTTACCCAAAGAATATGAAAACACTAATTTGAAAGGATATATGTATCCCTATGTTTACTGAAGCATTATTTACAACAGCAAAATTATGGAAGCAGCCCAAGTGTCCATTGACTGATAAAAAAGATGAGGTATATATATATATATAATGGAATATTATTCAGCCATAAAAATAAATGAAATCTTGTCATTGACAACAACATGGATGGAGCTAGAGAGTATAATTCTAAGCAAAATATGTCAGAGGAAGACAAATACCATATGATTTCATTCATATGTGGAATTTTAAGAAACAAAAAATTGAGCATGGAAAAAAGACAGAAAGACAGAGAGAGACCAAGAAATGGACTCAACTACAGAGAATAAACTGGTAGTTACCAGAAGGAAGATGGGAGAGGATGAGTGAAGTAGGTGATGGGGATTAAATAGTACACTTATCATGATGAGCACTAAATAATGTATAGAATTGCTGAATCACCATATTGTAACACCTGAACTAATATAATGCTGTTAATCACCTACACTAGAATTAAAATTAAAAACCTTTTCTAAAGGTAAAAAAAAATGTAGAGACCAGGGGAAAAAAAAGGAAAAAGAAAAATGTCTATTCAGGTTTTCTGTCCATTTTAAAATTGGATTGTTTTCTTTCTTGGCATAGAGTTACATGAGTTCTTTGTATATTTTGGATATATACTAACTATACTAACCCCTCATCATATATATGATTTGTAAATATTTTCCATCATTCAGTAGGCTGCTTTTTCATTTTGTTGATGGTTTCCTTTGTGTGCAAAAGCTTTTAATTTTGAAGTACTCCCCATAGTTTATTTCTGCTTTTGTTTACATTTCCAGAGGAGAGATGGCCCTACATATATTGCTAAGGCTGATATCTAAGAGATTTACTGTCTACATTTTTTTAACAAGCTTTATGATTTCAGTTCTTTAATCCATTTGAATTTATGTTTGTGCATGGTGTGAGAAAATGGTAGTTTCATTCTTTTGCATTTGGCTGTTCAGTTTTCCCAACACTTTCCCAACATTTATTATATATATTTTCCCAAGTGTGTATTCTTGCCTCCTTTGTTATAAATTATTGCCTCCTTTGTTGTAGCTTACTTAACCATATAACTGTGAGTTTATTTCTGATGCCTCTATTCTGTCTACTGATCTATGTGGGTTTTGGGGACCAGTACCATATTGTTTTGATTAATATAGCTTTGTACTATAGTTTGAAATCTGGGAGCATGATGCCTCAAGCCTTGTTCTTTTTCAAGAAAAAGTGTTTTGACTATTTAGGGTCTTTTGTGATTACATACAAATTTTAGAATTATTTGTTCTATCTCTGTGAAAAATACTATTGGCATTTTGATAAAGATTGCACTGACTCTATAGACTGTTTTGGGTAGTATAGACATTTTAACAGTATTAATTGTTCCAATCCATGAGCATGAAGTATCTTTCCATTTATGTGTGTTGTTTTTTATTTTTTTTCATCAACATCTGACAGTTTTCAGAGTATATACCATCTTGGTTATCATATTAATTTTGATTCCCAATTCACATAAGGTCCTCACATTGCCATTAGAAATTCTATCAGTTTATACCTCTAAGAAGAACTAAGATGGTATTAAAATAGGATTAATTTGGTGTATAATCAGTTTTAAAATTTCCTATTTTCCTACTACCTCAAATCCCCACAAATAGGTTATGAGCACCCTATCCAGGTGACCAAGGACTCCAGTCTAATAAGGCTGGCTCCTGCCACGGATTCCCCTTCTTTCCCTCAATTAACTGTGACCTAATGACTTCAAATGTACCAATGAAATCCTCTCCTATTTTTTTTTAAAGATTTTATTACTTACATGAGAAAGAGAGAAAGAGAGAGCATAAACAGGGAGAGTGGCAAGCAGAGGGAGAGGGAGAAGCAGACTCCTCCCGGAGCAAAGAGCCTGATGCAGGACTTGATTCCATGACCCTGGGATCATGACCTGAGCTGAAGGCAGATGTTTAACTAACTGAGCCCCAGTTAACTAACAGGTGCCCCAAAATCTTCTATTTTTTTCTATGTACTCTACCCCGACTCCTAATAAAGGCATTTGCCCACAAGTTCACCTTCTTCCCATTCCCTCTCCCTTTTCTCCCTACCTGCTTGGCTTGGTGTTCCCCCTGCTGCCTATGCAAACACCTCTTAGTGGTGTGTGGTGACCCTCTCTTTAGTACTATGTGTACAATAAACTTTTCCTGTGTCCTCTCTTGTGGTCACACCTGACTGAACATCCCATGAAAGAATATAAATCAGTAGGCATGGAGAGCCCATTAATTTATTAGGACTTAGAAAAAGAGAGAAAGCAGAATTAGACAAGGGGGTGCATAGAGTCATAGTGAAACTGTAACAAAATTTCTGTCAGTCTAACAGGAAGCTAGGAAGCAAAGATTACCCTTTAGAGGCACCCTGTCTTGGCAAAAAGGCCAGCCCTTGTACCACATTCTTCTTCAACTCATTAGCTAGAGCACAGAGAAAAGCTGAGGCCGTCCTACAGGAACAGTTCCTACAGGAACTCACATCTGGAAGCTGTCAGCTAGCCACACTGCTCAAAGCTAGGCAACAGTGCTTTCCTGAAGCGGGACCTAAGAGGTACATCTCTGTCTGCCACAGTTGTACCTTTAAAGTCTCTTTTTTTAATGCCACTGACTTATTAAAAGAACTGGATAAAGGTTCCTATAGATTATCCTACATTATGATTTTGTGGTGTTCTTTAACTTGTTTTTATTCTTCATATTCCTAATGAACTCTAAGTTACTTATGAAGGCTTGGTTGGATTAAGGAAACATTTTTGGCATACATACTTTATAAGTGTTGCTTGAAACTCAATTATTATCTACCTGTTAGGAAACAAATCCTTCAACTGTAAAGTCACCCACCAACTTGATGGGTTTTATAGGATGAAGAAGATATTAAGAAGTAAATAAATCATGATTTTATAAATCTATCATTTCTTCTATTTATTAGCATGGAATCTTCTATAAAGAATAACGTTCTCTATCAATATGAACTACTTGGCTATTCTACAATGGAAGTTATACAAGATAAACAGAATTAACTGTTTTCCTTCAAATTGCCAATTTTCATAATAAGGAGTGTGCCCTCGTCAGTTCCTATTTTTCTCTTTTTTGTGTCATATGAACACATGGGTTTTGTTTTGACCCATGTTTGAGAACAGAATTTCTGAATTACTGAATAAGAAGAGATTGTTTAGGTATGAAAATCTAAACTTAGCCATTTGTTCTAAATTACTCTCTACTGAAATTTTAAAGAAAGCAATGAACTCTCTTGCCCCTCAAAATGATTAAATGCACAGATAAACATTTAATTCTTCCCCTCATATTAAGATTAAAAACCACTGTTCTAAATAATCTTTATTTTTTTACCAGACCAGTGCTCTAAGTACTGAGCTATGGAGCCTCTTTATTTTTTTTTAAACTTAGTACATTCTTTTGGCCATTATATACTATATGTCAAATCATAATGTTCCCCACTCCTCAAGAACCCTCTCCATTCTTTTGAATTTTTTTATTTTTTAACTTTTCATTTTGAAATGAATTCAGGTTTCTAAAACACTGCAAAAAATTTGTACAAAAAATTCTGAATACCCTTCACCCAACTTCCTTGGAACAAAGACTTGTGGTTATTTTGGACAACGTGTCAAACTTGGGGAGAGAAGTCATTAATTAAGGATAGTAAGGTAAAAGATTGAAGAATCCTGGGTCTTGAACAACAGTGGAACTGCCAAAGCAGTTGAGTACTGTCTGCTTCTGGATTGCTTGTTAATAAGAGAGAAATAAACCTCTATTTTGTGTAGCTACTATTTTAGGCTTTCTATTATATGCAGGCTAAATGAATCTTAGCTGATACCTAAGTCTTCTTATATCCCATCCCGAATCCTATCAATCCCATGACATTCTCCACTATATTGGTTTACTGCATATTCATATTTTCCATGTTGAAATAATCCATAATATTTCCAGGAAGGAATTATGTTCTGAAATATGGCTTTTGGATATACATACTAATAAGCAGCCACTAAAACTTTTATACATATTTATGTAGTTTACACCCTTTCTAAACCCAATGGATAGGTAATAAATTTACCTTGATTGTATGTAATCACTATCCCAAGGTCTCTTTGAACAAGAATACCTGTCTTTTGCCTTGAAATCAGTTGTGCTTTGACTACTCAGTAGCTCTCTATTTAATCAAAATGCATCACAGATTCTCTATATTCCATTAGTATCAGTTGATCATTACCATCAGGTATTAAGGTGAGCAAAATGGAAATTACTGAAAGTTACTAAGTAAATAAACTATGAATGAGAAATATCAAAATGATTTTCTCATTGTTTCATAGCCAACAAGTAAGAAAATAGGGTTTCTGGTGTCTGTTCCATATTTCTACTATTTTACTATGTATCAGAACAAGCATCTACATATAATAAGGACCCATATCTATCAGAAAAAAAATCTTGCATTTTAATACATGATGGTTTCCAAGTCCTTTAAAACACATTATTTCCAGTATTTCATATGTTATTTATTTATTTGCACTACATCATATTCAATTCAAAATAAGTAGTAATGTTTTTAATATATATTAAGTAAGGCATCATCTCTCTAACAACAAAGAAATCACATCATCTTAATCTACATTCTGGACGTTTACTAAAGAAGAAGCCATATATTTTTCATGTTTGCAGGCAAGTTGATTTTGTGATTTTCCTATTTTTACCAGTTAATTGTGACCAATATGATAATATTACTTACCCCATCGAAATTTTTTACATTGTGAATGCAACATAATTTTAGCAAAAACTACTGTGGCTTGTATTTATTTTTTATTTCCAATTACAATTTGAAAATCATATACAACATTTAAAATAAAGTCTATTTGCCTAATTTGCAAAAGTTGGTTAGTAAAGAATCCAAAATAACCTGTAATAGGCACATGATAGTGTTTTCACTAACATAAAAAATAGGTAGGTTTTTTTTTTTACAAGACACACACATATAATCAGAATATTCTGTAACTAATCCCAAATTTATATGTTTACTAGAAGATAATTACTCTAGAATTGCCATGGAAACGGGGACATTTTAAAACCATCATCATTGAATCTTTATGACCATTTATGTTACAATCTCTCTATATTTCAAATTTACTCAAATAGAAACGTTGCTAGCTTTCTAAAATAATTCACAGATTATTACAGTTATTACCTTGCATTCAGTTTCCAGAAATGCAAAACTTATGCCTGCAAAGAATATTTCTAAGCATTCTTTTCTCATTTACCATGTGCTTTGCAATGCAGTAAGAACATTACTAGCATTTACAAATGGAAGCATATAATGTAGAATACACATAACTTTCCTCGTTTGTTGGTTTTTCCTAATTTTTTGTCACATTGATCTACATGTAGCCAGACAGCTTGACTGAGAAATTAATTGTGTCTTTGCTATCACTATTGTGATCTCAGTATGAAAAATAATAATAATAATGTGAGAGGTTTGCCCATCTTCATTTCTTGAAAATGAGGAGTCAAGGCTTTGGGTCTTAGAGATAAGGGAGTCCCCTGCCCTACAGTAGAGGAGTTTGTTTTTATAAATAGAGGATTCAGAAAGTATTGTGAATGAGAGAATAGTAAGGGTATTAATGTTAACTGAGTAGAAGTTAACCTACCCGGAGAAGGTTGGGTTTCTTGAGATCATTAGCATTTCATTCGTCATGCAGCATTCCAGAAGTGGCACAGCCTCCAAACAAAGTGACTGTGTGTATGTCTGGCACTAAGCATCATTTTTGGAACCATAAAAGAAATCTTGCATCAAAATTAAACAAGGATAAAGTAGACATGCCACCAAAGAAGCATGCAATCAAATATATAAACTGAGTAGGGAAAGAAAACAGACTGAGCTCACTAGAGTTGTACTATACAACATGGTAGCTAACACCCATATGTCCCAATTTAAATTTGAATTTATATGGATTAAAATTAAACTAAAAATTCAATTCCTCATTAACACTAGCCATACTTCCTGACTGCAAATTATATGACAAAGCTATAATAATCAAAACATTAAGGTACTGGCATGAAAACAGATATATAAAACAATGGAATAGACTTGAGAGCGCAGAAATAAACCCATGGATATATGGACAGCTAATATTTAACAAGGGAGGCAAGAATTCTCAATGCAGAAAAGATAATCTCTTCAATAAGGGGTGCTGAGTAAACTGGACACATGCCAAAAAATGAAATGGGACCCCTACTTATAGCACTCACAAAAAGTTAACATGAAATGGATTAAATAATTAAATAATTTTTAAAAAAGAATTAAATAATAACACCCAAAAATCATAAAACTCCTAGAGGAAAACATAGGGAAAAAGGTCCTTGATATTGGTCTCAGCAATAATTTCACAGATAAGACACCAAAAACACAAGGAACAAAAGCCAAAATAAGCAATTTGGTTACATCATACTAAAAAGCTTCAGCACCTCAAAAAGAAACAACCAATAAAATGTAAAGGGAACCTGTAGAATGGCAGAAAATATTTGCAAACCACATATGTGGTAAGTTGTTACTATCCAAAATATATAAGGACCTATACAACTCAATAACAAACAAAGAAACAAAAAAAACAAAAACAAAAACAAAAAAACCCTCAATTTAAAAGTAGGTAAAGGACCTGAAAAGACACTTTTGCAAAAAAGATACACAAAAAGCCAACAAGTCCATGAAAAAATGCTCAACATCACTACTTAGCAGGGAAATGCAAATCAAAACACAATGAGGTATCACCTCACACCTGTCAGAATGGCTATTATCAAAAAGACAAAGAGATAACAGGTGCTGGTGAGGATGTGGAGAAAAGAGAACACCAGTACACTTTCATAGGAATGTAAATTGGTATAGCCACTATGGAAAACAGTATGGAGGTTTCTCGAAAAATTAAAAATAGAACTACTATATGATTCATCAATTCCACTTCTGGATATATATCTGAAAGAAATAAAATCACTATCTTGAAGAGATACCAATACCCTATATTTATTACAGAATTATTTACAATAGCCAAGACCTGGAAACAGCCTAAGTATCCTTCAACTGATGATATATAACATCATGTAATATAAATACATACATACATTGTGTATATAAATACCCATTGTTTAGCCATAAAATAGAAAATCTTGACCTTATGACAACATGGTTGAACCTAAATGGGATTACACTAAGTGAAATAAGTCCTACAAAAAACCACAAATAATGTTTGACCTCACAAGTATGTAGAATCTTAAAAAACAAAACAAAACAAAACGAGGAACAGAGCAGAGTGCAGTTGGTAGTTGCCAGGAGTGGTAACAAGAGTAGATGGGAATATGGGTGAAGGTGATCAAAGGATACAAACTTCTAGTTATGAGATGAGTAAGTTCTGAAGATGTAATGATATAATGTGCAACACAGTGACTATACTTAATAATACTGTTTTGTCTATTTGAAATTTGCTAAGAAAGTAGATCTTACAAGTTCTCTTTGCCAAATACATATATATGCATATATATATATATTTAAGTAATATATATATATTTATATACACATATATACACACATATACATATGTATGTATTTAGAAACTGTGTGAGGTAATGGGTGTGTTAACAACTAACATTACTGTGACAATCTTTTCACAATATATATCAAATAAGTACATTGTATACCTTAAACATACACAATGTTACATATGTCGATTATATCTCAGTAAAGCTAGTAGGGATGGGGGGGGAAGAAGTCAGATCTAATCAACAGCCTAAACTTCCACTCTTGAAACCACAAAAAGAAGGGGGAGGGGGATATAAATAAGCCTAAAGGTAATAAGACTAGAGCAGAAATTAAGGGAATAGGGGATAAAAGTTCAACAGAGAAATCAATGAAACTAAAAGCTAGTTCTTAAAAAGATCTACAAATTGACAAGTCTTTAACTACACTCATCAAATAAAAAGGAAGATTTAAATCACTAAAATCAGGAATAAAAGAGTAGACATTACTACTAGCCTTAAGGAAATAAAAAGAATTAAAGGTAACACATACTACTGTATGTCAATGAATTAGATAAACCAGACAAAATGGGAATATTCCTGGAAACAAACAAACTACTGATTCAAAAAGAGAGAAACTGATTCAAAAAGAGACAGAGAGAGAGAAATCTAAGGAAATGTATATTAAGTAAATAGATTTAGTTAGTAATCAAAACACTTCCCATAAAGAAAAGCCCAGGGCAAGATGGCTTAGCTAATTAATTCTACCAAACATTTAAAAAATAATTAAGATCTATCTTTCACAAACTCCAAAAATAGGAAGGGAAGACTTCCCAACTTATTCTATGATGCTGGTAGTATTACCCTAATACCAAAACCATAGAAAGACATCACAAGAAAGGAAAACTGTAGAACAATGTTCCCGTTGAATATAACCACAAGACTTATCAACAAAATGCTAGCAAAGTACATCCAGCAACAGAGAAAAAGGATTCTATTTGATGGTCAAGTTTATCAGCAATTCAAGATCAGATAAACATATTAAAAAACAATCAATGTAATACAGCATATAACAAAATAAAGTGGAAAAAAAACACTCCCATGATCACCCATCAACAGATGCAGCAAAGCAATGGATAAAATCCATACTCTTTCATAATAAAAAATAACAAAATAGGAATAGAGAGTACTTTCACAACCTGGTAGAGGGAATTTTTGTGAAAAACTCACACATAACATCATGCTTATCGGAGAAAGACTGGATAATTTTCCTGATATCAGGAACAAGACAAAGATGTCTCACTTCTATGTAGCATTGTACAAAACATTCTATTTAGGGCAACTGGACAAGAAATAAAATAGAAGATATCCAAGATTGGAAGAGAAGAAAAAAAATTTTATTTATTTTCAGATGCCCACGTCTTGAATAGAGAAACTCTTACAGAATATACAAAAATATTATTAGCTCTAATAAACAAATTCAGTAAGGCTGTAAGATCAGTATGCAAAAAAACAACTGCATTAGTCATGCACGTTAAAGCTACAGTAACTGAGACAGTATGGTAATGACATAAAGATAGATAAATAGATCAAAGGAACAGAATACAGAATACAGTTAAGAGATAAAGTTATACATTTATGGTGAATTGATTTCTGAAAAGGCTATCAAACCAATCCTATAAAGAAAAGTCTTTCAACAAATTGTGCTATAATGGATATCTTCATGCAAAATAATGAAACTGGACTCCCATCTCAAATCATATACAAAAATGAACTCAAAATGGACTAGAGACCTAAATATAAGGAATAAAACTATAAAAAAATCTTAGTAACCGGGGCGCATGGGTGGCTCAGTGGGTTAAAGCCTCTGCTGCCTTTGGCTCAGGTCATACTCTCAGGAATCGAGATCTCAGGGATCTCCTGGGATAGAGATTCGCATCAGGCTCTCTGCTCAGCAGGGAGCCTGCTTTCGCTTCTCTCTTTGCCTGCCTCTCTGCCTACTTGTGATCTCTCTCTCTCTCTGTCAAATAAATGAAAAAAATCTTAAAAAAAAAAATCTTAGTGACCTTGAATTAGGTAATATTTTTAAAATATGATACCAAAAGTAAAAGCGCAAAAAAAAAAAATAGATTAGAGAGGGAGAGAGTCAAGATGGACAAGGTGTAGGAGGTGAGATAGCATTGGATCCCAGAAGTAAAGCTTGATAGGTTTCAAACCATTCTAAAAGCCGGCAACAGGAGAGAGAAGAGAAGAACAGCAATTCTAGGAGCAGAAAATTGACCACTTTCCGAAAGGTAGGAGGTGTGGAAATAGTGAATCCAAAGCAACGGGAAGAGAGACCTCAGGGGGAGGGGCCAGCTCCCAGCAGCCGCAGAGCCGCGGAGCACAAATTCAGAACTTTTATTCCGCTCCACTGAGGGACATCGCTCAGGAGGCTAAGCAGGGGGTTTAGCCCTCGCAGGAACAGTGTGGTTTCAGGACCTGTGGGGTCATAGAGGGAACAAGGGTGCCCGAGTGTGGCAGAGCTCCCAGGTGACAGGGCGGAGAAGCCAGTGCCAGAGAAAGAGCCACGCAGCGCCCTGCAAGCCTAAAGGCTTACCATTTTCATTCCCGGATTCCAGGGCAGCACAGAAAACGCTTACGGATCAAAGATTCCCGAGAATGAACCTGAGCAAAGTGCTTGGCCCATTCCCTGGCAAGGGCGGTGCAATTCCACCTCAGGCAAAGACATTTGAGAACCACAGCAACAGGCCCCTCCCCCAGAAGATCAGCGAGAATATACAGCCAAGAACTAGTTAATCAATCAGTGAAAACTGCAGAACTCCAGAGTATCTTTCTCTCTCACTCATTGACTTTTTTTTTTTTTAAAGATTTTTAT
>CM053608.1:81511022-81568003 GCA_028646535.1 Procyon lotor | reverse complement strand
AACGGCTGAGCCACCCAGGCGCCCCATGGAATTATACTTATTTCTAAATAATAGTTATTTTTATAACAATATTGCATGAACATTTTTAGAAAAGTCAAATAACACTAAAATGTTTTTATCCCAAACCATTTGAATCTGATTGACTTATCCTTGGGAGATGGGAATGGGTCCTTCCCAAGGTGTATTGGGGGGAACTTTTAATATTTATATTGCTAAATAATATAATAATGACCAATGATTCTAATAGTTCCATTTTACACATTATTTGCTGTCCTTCAGTGTGGTATGTGAGGATATTGTTCCTTTGTATTGTTATCATTTTGCTTCTTTCCATTATACTTGAATTTTTAATTGAATTTTTTGCAGTTTACCAGACCTACATAAATATTGTTGATTACTAAGTCAAATAGTGTATTTTTATTAAATTTTATTTCTTTTATAATTTTTTTCTGAGCATTTACCCTTTTTTATGTTCAGTAATTTTTTGTGCACTCAGTTTTTATTTTTTGCACACAATTCAGCAACTTCTTAAGTGTAATTTTTTGTAGAGTTGGGTCCATCATATAATCTGTCAGGTAGAGTAATTTATCAGATTCTTTTTCTGAGAGGTCTTGCTCCTGGATTCCTCCTACTTCATAGGCTAGTTTATACCAATTATTCTCTGTACAACTTTACTTTTCTTTACATGTCCTGGGAATTCCTTTTACCTTTCTCTTCTGTAGAGTCTATAGTTTCCTATATCCCATTATTTTTCTTTCTCGGTTTTATACTCTAGATTTGAGGGTAGGTACTCTCCAGTAAGCTTCCACAGAAAGGATGCATGAGAGTTAAATGATTGGAGACATTTCATCTCTAAAAACATTTTTATTTTGCCCTCACACTTGATTCAGTTTATCTGCATAAATTTGGACTAATCTCAATTCCTGTCAGAGGGATTTGTTTCTGAAATTCTATAATATGTCATATTGTCATCAGACCCTCAGGGAGCCTTTTCAGTTTGGAAAAATTTTAGCACAGAGTAATTTCTCATACGATTTTTTGATCTTTTTTTTTTTTTTTTTTTTTTTTTACATTTTTTCCAGGGACTCCTACTGGTCAGCAGTTACATCTGGAATAATTCTATAATTTTTGTATGTTTTCCTTTCTGATTTCTTTCCATTACTTTACTTTTATTCTGCCTTTTTTATGAGATTTTCTCAAGATCTAGTATCCCTTTGTCTTCTAATCCTTCTGTTGGAGAGTAAACATATTTTATCTGTGCTTTTAAAATGTTTCATTTTGAATAGCATTCCAGTTTTGCTGCATAGATAAAATATTTTATGTTTGGAGAAATTAATTTTAAATTGACTAATTTTACCTGATCAATCACCCTATTATTTTAAATGCCTCATATTTCCCCATTTTGTCCTTCATCTAGCGCTTTCATCAAATGTTTGTTATCTTTGGATGTTTGTGAATGGGACTCTAAGAAGCTGGTTGGAGATTGTGTACCTAGATGAGGCTTTGTTTTGGAGACCAAGGGAGTGATGTTGGCAAATTTGCCAGATTTTGGCCTTTGAGAAATTCTCAAATGCCAGTATCTGTTCCTTTCTGGGATTTTTTCGTTCCTTTAGAAATGTTCCTCTATTCTGCTATTTCAGGAGCAAGCCGGTGGTAGGGGGTCTCAGCATTGGTGTATAGTCGTCTGCTAAAAATCACATTTTCCGTCCAGAATCTGGCCTCTACCTCCACTGTGCTTGATATCTCTGATACCAAGGAGTCAGCTACTGGATGGGGCCGAGTGGTGTGCTGGGAAGCCCATGAGATCATTTCTGCTCTTTCAAGCCCTGTCTGGTTCTCTCCTTTTGTGGTGTCTGACATTGCCATTAGGCTTGCCTTTTAGGGCTCGCAGATGCCAATGACTAGTCTCTTATTGGTGCACTTCTTTCCTCAGGCACCTGCTTGTCAACTCCTTTGCTGTGCTGTTTCAGTTGTGTCTTAATTTTCCATCTTTTAACAATTTTCTTGATGTTTTCTGTTCTCTCATCCATGAGGGTTTACATGCTATGGAACTCAGGGAGAGAAAGAATGATAAGTTTGCTGTATTTAATGGAAAGTCTATTTTTACACTCATAAAACTCCAATCTTTAGAGCACAAAAAAAGAGAGATAAAGAATCTCTTTAATTAATTAATTAACTAATCTTGTAACACTGAAAAAATAAAATAAATATATTTGGGAAAAAAATAATCTCCTTAAATGTATTAGTATATTTGAAAATTGCATTTTTAGTTGTTCTCCTAGTTCAGAAATATTTTAAACAAGACATATATAAACATTTTCATTTCAAAAAATAACCTGCTAGTTTATCTTCAGGTATTGAAAAAAAATACCGTAAGTCCAAGCATAATAATGAATGTCTATAACCAATGTCTATAGCTGTAGTTTGTAATTTAAAAAAATATGGTTCAATAACGCATTGTTTACAAAAAAAGGTCAAACTCTTTCTCAGCAAAGATTGTAGATTTCTTCTTTAAAGGATAAATATTTCATGAACTTTAGTCTCTTGATGTCAAAATCAGTGCTAAATTGTGCCACGTTAGTTCAGTAACAGCATTTAGTCTTGGATGATTTTATCTAGCTCTCATCAAGAATTGGCCTCATGAGTCTCTTGATTTTGTTTCTTTCAGTCTTATCACTTAGTTTAGAAAGTACAAAGACTTCATTCCAGTGTTGGAGTGTGAAAGAATAAGATAAAAATCAAATTACCTGTACAAGAAAGAGAAATGGATGACTTATCATGTTTTCACATTCCTAAGGTTTCTAGGTGAAATTTCCTACCATAAATGTCAGTTAAATAAATGTCTGAAACAATGTGACTTCCTTCCTTCCTTCCTTCCTTCCTTCCTTCCTTCCTTCCTTCCTTCCTTCCTTCCTTCCTTCCTTCCTTCCTTCCTTCCTTTCACTAAGAATGGCATTAGAATTGCTATGAATTATTTTGCCTGTGGGACTAAATCACAGACAAAGCCCCAGAATTTGTTCTGCTATTACCTTTATACTTTTAGGAGTGAGATTTATTTAATTAATTTTATTGGAAAAGGCTCATGTAGGCATTAGCCATTTAAATAGTGAGGAGGTTATAAATAGTCTATTACAAAAATTTTATTTCCAGAACCAATCATTAAATTTTGTTTCATGACTTTTCCTCTCTTCCATGAAGAAATAAATTATATAATTTTCTGTGATGAGTTTTAAGGCAGTGTAAATACACACACACACACACACACACACACACACACACACACACACAAAGGAGGTGATAGCTAGTCACATATTGTTGCCTCTCTGGCTACTCATTTTACAGGATATGAAAGCAGGTATATCATACCAGTAAAGAAATACACACATGAAAGAATAAAAAAATTCCACACATTTAAAATAATTTTAAAATCAAATCCTACATTTGTACTTCTAAAGGTGAGTTCTTAGGGTATACATTTTGTATCTATAAAAATGTGTATCTCTGTCCACAAATTGTTTTTGATTCCTGTCAGAGTAGTGAATATGACCAGTTGAATATAAGGAAAACACATTTTGTGATTGAGGCTTTAAATGTCTATCATTCTTCAAATGCATTTCCATGTGTGCTCCTTAACATCAGGAATGGGAGAGAACACATCAAAGTGGACCCCAGACCTTGTCCCATAGCATCCCAACTTTTTTTGTCACAGAGTGATCTTGAGAGCAACACATATGAATGCGACACAGATGTTTTATGTCCTCTGGAAGAACTGTTCCTGGATCTCTCATTGATAACTCACAGTCCTTCCAGGCTTATAATATGATGTAGTGTCCATGATCTTCTGCTTTTGGTAGTCTCAAGGTTTATAAATCAGAGAATCTTCTAGTCATCCCTCTCTGATTGATACATTCAAATCTTTGCACAGAGGACTCTGCTCTAGGAGGGTTTATCTGCATATTCAAACCAGTAATGAATAGCCAAAGCACTGACTTAACATGCCTGAGGCCTAAAGTAAATGAGAAGAGGCCCACAGAAGAATGAGAGGGCAAACCTAATGAGGACCAGGGAGAGAGTCTACAGAGAAGGATAATAATACTTTACTTCTCCTTCATATTCTTATGGTTAGTTTTTTTTTATCAGGCTCTGGAGAGAGAAGATAGAATTCTAGAGTATATATGCAACAAGAAGATACTTATTCTCTATAGACCAGCATTATGGGAGCAGGAGCTGGGGATTCTTAATATGAATGGGAATAATTCAAACTTTACAAGTTTTATATAAGTTTGTGAATCTATAGAGTTTTGAAAAACTCTGTATGGTCTTATTACAGCAAGAATGTATCATTATGGCCTAGTAATTTTAGTCAGATAAAATAACCTCTAAAGCAAAGGTCAACATTTGGAATTTGTGGGGGTCTTTTCTTCAACATCCAAGAGGTAATCTGTTGGTATTGTTTGAACCATTTTTTGTAAGATGTAATTTCCTTATTTAATTGGTTAATATAAACAAAGATGCAAAGATTTAGCTTTCCTAAAATTCCCAAAAATTTCAATTTCACATTAAATTATACTAGTTTGGAATGAAAATAATGTATCTGCAGATGGTGCTGAATTGCATAAAATTAATTACTACATATGCAAGTTTCAGTAATTAATTGCCGTGAGGCCTGTAAAAATCTATTGTGAACAGAATTACATGCTTTTTAGCCTTTTCTTTTCCAGCCTGATGGATGCTCTTTCACTCTTGAGAACAAGTTAAGGTGACATGAAGGTGTAAAGATCATTAGGGAAAATTTGCATTGGGTTACATAAGGTATAAAAGAACCAAACTCTTGGGTAATGGCTAGTTCCTAGTTCCCTTGTGCCTGTAGCTTTTCCTTTAAAGAGTGATAATCTTTGGGTGATGGGATGGGGAAGTCAGTATTGGTAAACATATACTCTTGCTTTCCATATGTTTTTCCAGTCATGCCTGGATATAGATTGACAGTGGGATTTGTCCAGTGTTTTACTTCTTGGCCTTAGTACTGCTATGTAATGTTCATTTCCCATCATTTTCTGTGGTCTTCATGAGTGACTCTTTGCAATACAAAAACTTAATTCATGTAATTGAATATTTTGAGTGTAATATTAAGTGTATTTTGTCTAGAACAGTGAAGTTTCTGGGATCACTAAAGAGGCTATTAATATGGGATAATGAAGAAACAGGAGAATTTCAGACTAATGATATTTAAAAATGAGAGCTTTACTAGGCATTTAGATTCTATTTTGAATCATGTGCCGTCAAAGTCTTCATGGAGTTCTAACTACCTATCTCAGATATAAATAGAAATTTTTGAAATTTTTGCTAGATGCAGTGAATAATAAAATATCATTGATTTAGGGTCTTATTAGCCACTGTGTTAGTCTTCCTTGGCTACCATAACAAAATATATTACCTTAAAAAATAGAAATTTATTTTCTCACAGTTCTGGAGACTGGAAGTTCAACAGCGTGGTGCCAGCAGAGTTGGTGTCTGGTGAAAGCTCTCGCTTTGGGTAGCAGATTACCTTCTCACTGTCTGCTCATATGATTTCTTCTTTGTGAATTCACAGATCTCTATCTCTTCCTCTTTTTATAAGACAACCAGTTCTATAGGATTAGGACCCTACCTTTATGACCTCATTTAATTTTAATTACCTCCTAAAAGCCCTTTCTCCAAATACAGTCCCATTGGGGAATTAAGGGACACAGTTCAGTGCATAGAAGCCATAAAACTCAAGCATAGTACTTTTAACATAGTTCTATCTAGTTATACTTTACGTATATAAGCATGACTTGAAGCATTATAGGATACTAAAGTACCTTCTGAAGTATAAGCAATGAATTAAATTATGTCCAGTATACTTCTTGTATTAAATTGCTTTTTAAAGTGGTAATTCATATATAGAGCATATGGTAATATTTGATAACTAGCATAGATAATAAGTTGCCCACCCCATTTCACTTTTTATTACTTATGAGAAAATCAAATTCATCATGTTTTAACTTTGGGAACAGATCTAACTTATGAGCTATTTGACCGTGTTATAATGCAAACATTCATTTAAGCTAAAACTTTTCTAGTACGTAGAATAGCTAGTAAATAAGAAGCTACTTTATTTAGCCATACCCAGAATCATAATAAATATACATAATTAGCATAATATTTTCAAGCCATTATAATTATATGGTTTCATTTCTTATCTTTATAAATCACATTCCCCAGCACTCTACTGCCATTGCAGGCACAGTAAGAGGGGGAAAGCAAATGCTTTTTTTCAGAGGTGATAGTCTATAGCTTAGGGCTGCCACATACAGTTATACAGGTTGTATACTGCATAAGTATGTCACATTTAAGCAAGGCTCCATTCACATTATAGCAACATAGTTTGTGTAGTTATTTTAATAAAAATCTCCCAGCAGATGGCAGTCAAATGTCTTATTCTGAGGAAATCAACATAAAGCAACAATTTTCTGACAGATGGAAATAAAGTTTTTTGAGGAAAGACCTCCTTTTTCTGATTCACAAAAAGGAATTCAACAGGCTAGCTCATGGGGGAATTGTAAAGATTAATTCAGTCATAATAGTTCCTGGCTCATAGAAATCTCTGAATAAATGTTAGCTACTACACTACACAATTACTACTGTGTGTACTGCTGTCATCATTTTCATTAACTCCATGAGGACAAGCAAGCAGTTTTCACACATATAGGCAATATCATTTGGGAGAAGAAAGATGGTATGAAAAACTGTCTTACCTAAAAAGACTGAATGTTCCATAAGATGGTATTTAAACAAGCCCAAATGAAGACTTAAACTTTAAATAGAATGAATATTCAGAAGAAAAGAGACTTATAGGTTTAAGTCATCCTCCTCCCAGTATGGTGGACAGTGAGAGTCAAAGACTTGTAAGGAAGATTATATCAGTTCTGGAAAAGCTACTATTTCCTGCTTCCAAATGAGGTGCTGTGTCAGTTCAAGTCTTCTGAGAAGAAAACTCTAAGACAATATTCTAGTACAGGAGATTTAGAGAGTAGAACACCTGTAGGGATAAAGAGAGAGGGAGCAGGAAGGGAAAGGTTTCATTGGTGGTGTAGGACTGATACCTGAAAGGAGAAACAGAAGGAAGGGGACTTGGATGGCAATAACTTCAGACTATAATGCATTTCAGAGAAAGCCTCAGCCAAACCAGTAGATAGTCCCCAAGCAAAGGTTGCCCACTGAAGGA
The DNA here is from genome assembly GCA_028646535.1 of Procyon lotor. Lineage (NCBI taxonomy): Eukaryota > Metazoa > Chordata > Mammalia > Carnivora > Procyonidae > Procyon > Procyon lotor. Next base: position 81,560,757 of record CM053608.1, on the reverse strand, counting down.
GTCCTAAATTGGACATGAGTAGCTTGGCTCTAGAACTGTCCATTCTCCATGTTCAGTTATTGGCTGGGAACAGCCCAGAGAAAGTGTGTTCTCTGAATAAATACAATGGTGGATCCAGAGGTGCAGCAGCTAGGGCTGTCAGTCAGGTTCTGTTCCTTACTGTTAGGTTCTCTTGAAGGGACATCTGAATGAGACACCCACATGGCAGCCACAGAACCTGCTTCACATGTTTAAAAGCATAAATAAAGCCTCTCTTTTAAAAAAATACATAATAGCATGAGCACCATTTACAGAATTGAAGGGACAACTAGACAGCTATACGATAATAGTAGGAGACTTGGACATCCCATTTGCAATAATAGGAAGAACAACCAGACAGAAGATCAATAAGTAAATAGAGGACTTGAACAAAGACTATAGAACAATGGACCTAACAGACATATTCAGAACACTCCATCCCACAACAGCAGAATATACATTTTTTTCAAATGTACATAGAACATTTTCTAGGACAGATGGTGTGTTAGATCACAAAATAAGTCCTAATAAATTTTAAAAGATTAAAATCATACAGAGTGTATTTTCTGATCACAAAGGAATGAAATTAGAAAGCAGTTGCAGAAGGAAAATTGGAAAATCCCTGGAGATGGGGAAATTAAATTGCATACTCTTAAACAACCAGTGGGTGAAAGAAAAATTCATAAGGAAGTTAGAAAATATCTTGAGACGAATGAAAATGAAAAACTGCATAGCGAAATGTACGATGTAGCAAAAATGGTGTTAGTGAGGACATTCATAGTTATAAATGTCTACATTAAAAAAGAAAGGTCTCAGATTGACAGCTTAATTTTACACCACAAGGGAAGGTGTCTATGTTTATGACAAACTAAACATAAAACTAGCAGGAAGAAGGAAATAATGAAGAATTGAGCAGAGATAAAATGAAGAATAGGATAACTAGAGAAAATCAATGAAACCAAGAGTTGATTCTTTGAAAATTCAACAAAATTGACCAACTTTTAGCTGGATTGATAAAAAAGAGAGAAGACTCAAATAATTAAAAAATCAGAAATGAAAGAGTGTACATTAATACTAATATTATAGAAATGAAAAGGAATGTGAGAGTATTGTAAACAAATGTACATGAATAAATCAGATAACCTAGGTGAAATGGATAAATTCTTAGATAGACACAACCTACCAAAACTGAATCATGCAGAATTAGAAAATGTAAACAGACCTATAGCTAGTAAAGAGATTGAATCAGTAATCAAGAATCTTCTAACAAAGCAAAGCCCACAGCTAGACACCTTCTCTAGTCTAAAGAAGAAATAACACTGTGGCCTCTGTGGCTCAGTTGTTAAGCATCTGCCTTTGGCTCAGGTCATGATCCCAGGGTCCTGGGATGGAGCCCTGCATCAGGCTACTTGCTAAGCAGGAAGCCACCTTCACCCTCTCCCACTCTCCTTGCTTGTGTTCCCTCTCTCACTTTGTCTCTCTCTGTCAAATAAATAAATCTTAAAAAAAAAATAAAAGGAGAAGAAGAAATAACACCAATCATCCTGAAACTGTTGCGTAAACGTGAAGAGAAGACAGTAGTTCCAAACTCATTTCGTGAGTCCAGTGTTCATCTGATACTAGAATCAAAAGCACTTCAGGACAAGTACAGACCAATATTCCAGAGAAATATTGATGCAAAAATCCTCAACAAGATATTAGCAAATAGAATTCAACAGCATGTAGAAAGGATTTACACTATGACCATGTGGAATTTATTCCTGGAATGCAAGAATGGATCAACATTTGAAAATAGATTAATGTAATGCACTACATTAATAGAAGGAAGGGGAAAAAAACATATGATCATCTCAGTTGATTCAGAAAAAACATCTGACAAAATTCAACATCCTTTCATTATAAAAATTCTCAACAAACTAAGAATTAAAGGAAACCACCTCAACATAAGAAACACATTTATGAAAAACCCGTAACTAACATCATATTCAATAATAACATTCATATTCAATAATAACATTCATATTCAATAATAAAGGGTCTAAGTTTTTCCTCTAAAATAAGGGGCAAGAAAAAATGCCCACTTTTGCTACTTCTGTCAACATAGTCCTGTAATTAGGCAAGAAAAAGACAAGTTATCCAAATTGGAAGGAAGAAGTAAAATGATCTGTTTTCAGACAACATGATCTTATGTATAGAAAGACCTAAAGATCCCCCCAAAACCTAGAACTGATAAACAAATGTAGTAAAGTACTAGGATACAAAGTCAACATGCAAAAAATAGTTGATTTCTGTACACTAACAACAATCTGAAAAGGAAATTAATAACTATTTACAATGGCATCATTAAGTATAAAATCCTGAGGCATAAACTTAACCAAGAAAGCAAAAGACTTGTACAGTGAAACTCACAAAGCATTTTTGAAAGAAATTAGAGACAAAAATAACTGGAATGATATCCCATGTTTTTGTGTTGGAAGATTTCATAATAAGATGTCAGTACTACCCAAAGCAATCTACAGATTCAGTGCATTCTCTATCAGAATCCAAAAACTGTTTTGCAGAAATAAAAAACATCCATCCTAAAATTCATACTAAATCTTAAGAGACTGTTTCAATCTTGAAGAAGAGAAACAAATTTGGAGGTCTCATACTTCCTGGCTTTTCCAAAACTTTTTAAAGAGCTACATTAATCAAAACAGTGTAGTGCTGGTATAAAGAAATAAATATAGACGAGCTAGATGAATGGAATAGAATACACAATGCAGAAGTAAACCCTCACATATATGGTCAAATGATTTTTGACAAGGGCACTAAGACCTTAGTGGGGGCGGGGCAATCTTTTCAACAAATGGAAAACTGGGTATCGATACATGCAAAACAGTGAAGCTGGTCCTTACCTTACAGCATATACAAAAATTAACTCAAAAATTGATCAAAGACCTAAAATGAGAGCTAACACTATAAAACTTTTGGAAAAAAACATAGAGGAAAAGCTTTATGACATTGGATTTTGCAGTGATTTCTTGGTTATATCAAAAGCATAGGCAACAAAAGAAAAAATAGGCTAATTGGACTACATCAAAATTAAAAACTCTTTTGCATCAAACAACACTGTCAACAGAGTGAAAAGACACCCATGGAATAGCAGAAAATATTTGCAAATTATATATCTGATAAGCGGTAAATATCAAGACTGTATAAAGAACTCCTATTACCACCACCACCAAAAGTAAACTTCTTGATTAAAAAGTGAGCAAAGAACTCAAATAATTATTTCTCCAAAGATATACAACTGGCTAATAAACTCATGAGAAGATTCTCAATATCAATAGTAATTAGGGAAATATAAATAAGTAGCATAATGAGATACTACATCACATATTGCATTAGGATGCTAGTATCAAAAAAGGAGAAAATAACAAATATTGGCAAGGATGTAGAAAAATCAGAACCTTTGTGCACTTGATGAGAATATAAGATGGTGCAGCCATTATGGAAAATAGTGGTTCCTCAAAAAATTAAAAATAGAATTACCACATGATCCAGTGATTCCAATTTTGGTATGTACTAAAAAGATTTGAAAGCAGGGATTCTAACAGATATTTATACATTTTCATATCAACATTATCCATGATAGCCAAAAGGTGAAAGCAACTTTTTTGTATCTCTGAATCTTTCTGTTTTCTCTTTTTAATTTTCCTTCTTTCCCTTTCTCTTTCTTTTCTTTTTTTCATCCTCCCACTTCCTTCCTTCCCCTTCCTCCATCCCTACCTCCCTCCCTTCCTCCCTCCCTTCCCTTCCCTCCCTTTCCCTTCCCTTCCCTTCCATTCTTCCCTCCCTCCTTCCTCTTTCTTTCTTTCTTTCCTCCTATTTTTTTCTCTCCCCTCCTCCTCCTCCCTGTTCTTCCTTCCTTTCCCTCCTGCCATTCACATTGACATTTCACTGATGTTCTCATCTCTCTCATGCTCATGGGTGGATGAATGGATAAACAAAATATAGTATATACATATAATGGAAGAATTATTCAGTCTTAAAAAGAGAAAGAAGTTCTGACATGTGCTCTAATATGGTGAGCCTTGAAAACATTATACTAAGTGAAATAAGCCAGCCACAAAAGGACAAATACTATATGACTCCACTTATATGAGGTTCCTAGAGATTGGATAGAGATTAAAAAGAAGAAAGCTGGCTACCAGGGGCTGATAGGAGGGAGAAGGATGGCATTATTGTTTAATGGTTACGGATTTTTGGATCAAAAGCTAAAAAAAATTCTCGGGAGAGATGTTGGTGATGGTTGCACAACAATGTAAATGTACTTAATGCCATTGAGCTGTACACTTAAAAATGACTAAAGTGGTAAATTTTATATCTATTTTACACACACATCTTAAAAATGTTTAACCAAAAATATATTAAAATTCATAGGATAAGCCAACTCACTTCAGAAAAATGCAAAATAGTTTAACAATATGAATCATAACTAATTTAAGCAATGATAATTTGGTCAGTAGAGGTGGATTGGATTTAAAAAAATAGTTTAGGCATTAAGTTGTCAGGTGAAAGAAAAGCTTAAACATTCAGTTTCTTTAAGTTCCCTTGGATATATTTGTATTACAAAATGAGAAAAAAACAAACAAAAGCAAAAAACCCTTCAAATTCAATAAGGAAATGTCACTTGGATGAATTAATCCCACATTCTCCAAGGAATTTTGGTGAGAGAATTGAAGCTGTAGTGTTTGGCTATTTTCTGGACTAAAACTTTGCAACTATTTCAGAATACTTCCTCTTGACTACAGAATAATATTAACTTTTATGGCTAGGATTTATTCAAACACTTCTGTAAGCTGGGAAAAAATAGTACCATCATTAGATGATTATTTATTTTACTCCTTGATGAGAAATTTCCCTATATGCCATAATATTTGAAATCAATATGTAGCTAAAGGAAGTATAACATTATTGAAAAACCACGGACCCCGCCAATTGTCATTATTTAGCAACCCAGTGTATCTGATATCAGTTCTTATTGTTTAACTGTTTTGTATTTTAAAGAAGTCGATTATTTTTTACTTATCCGTAATATTTTCAGAGCATTGGATAAATGATAAATACAGATACTTCACTTACTTCTCCAACCTTTAATATTTGTGAAGAAGAAATAATTCTTCAAATTTCTTTTTTTCAGTAATATTTTTTTCTGATGAGAAGACAGTAGAAAAATATATGTCTAGACACATAAATGCACATACATACAAAAACAATATGTTAATACCTCTTTTAAAGGAAAACTATATAAACAATAATGACATTTTAAATAGTTTATATCATGACAGTGAAGGACTGCTGCGTCCATCTGAATATATTAGAGTCAAAATTAAATTTAGCTCTTGGGTCTCTAAACTGCGTAATCTCTACAACTTCTCCCCAAAAATTAAGAATCCTGTGTTGGGGGGCGCCTGGGTGGCTCAGTCGTTAAGCGTCTGCCTTCGGCCCAGGTCAGATCCCAGGGTACTGGGATCAAGCCCCGCATCAAGCTCCTTGCTCCGCGGGGGGCCTGCTTCTCCCGCTACCATTCCCTCTGCTTGTGTTCCCTCTCTAGCTGTGTTTCTCTCTGTCAAATAAAAAAAATCTTTAAAAAAAAAAAAATCCTGTGTTGGAGGGGGGATTAGTTAATGTGCATTTAGGGCACATAGAATCGTTTCTGGCACATGGAAAAGTCATTGTCATCATCATCATCGCCATCATCATCATCATTTATACCAGGGATTCTCAACCACTGTTGTTTTTTTGCCTTCCATGGGACATTTGGGGGTGCCTGGAGATAATTTTGGTTGTCTTGACTTAGGGGCAGCTACTGGCTGCTACTGGATTAGAGTGCAGGATTCTGCTAAAATTCCTACATTGCACAGAACAACCCCCACACAAAGAATTAGCAGGCCTAAAATATCAATAGTGCTGAGGTTGAAAAATAATGTTTAAGTTATTCTGTTTTTGGAGATGAAGTTTAAAGGCCAGCAAATATTTTCAAAACGTTGCAAATAATGCTGATTAATCCTAACATTAACTCTGTATTTTCTAAGCTTCTGTTAAGCAAACTGTGAGTTAACAAAAATCAGAAATCTGTATGGATATGTAGCTATGGGGTGGGAAAAGTTTCTGAGGGAATAATAAGGTAACAAGTGTGCTCCTACAACATAGAGTAAGAAAATAAAACAGAAGATGCTAGAGGAAAACTAATGGGAGCAGGGACTGAGCAGAAAGAAGGGAATCTCAAGAACCTGATTTTAGGACTTCTGTTTTACCACCCTACCCCTCAGCATCTGATGTAGGTTTGTAACTTTTTAGTTAATTTCAGACTTTGATTGAATGAATGAAAAGAAACCTGATTACAACTCCTTTCCCTTCACTCTCCACTTCACTTAAGTTCTCACTGCACTGACTATTCCCCAACCTCTACATTGCTCTATTTTTTCTCCTAATCATCAGCAAAATGAGGAGAGACCCAGTGTGCTCCCTAACTACTTTCCTAGAGGAGGAAAATTGGATTGAGAGGGGATTGGCAGGAATATGTATAGACAGAAATGGTGAGATCATGTGGGACCAATTCCTACCCATATGTACAGCTCCCTTCAGCCAGCACACAACTGTATTTATTCTATCTGTTGAATTTACAGACTACTTGACCTGATTTTGGTAGCTGTTATTGATCTGTTTTTATGGAAATACTTATTTTGCTATGTTTTAAACCAAATCACCATGAATCATATCACAGGTGGTGTGCAACTCCTGTGATTGGAAATCCCCATCATCCTGAGATTCTGATGTAATTTCATGTATGGGGGAGCACTTTTCTTAATATAATACTATTTTAGGTATGGAGGTTTTACTAAACAATATAGTAAGGAAAAAAAAATAAGAACAAATATAGTAAGAACTAAAGGCATTTTCTGTGTTAACGGTACTCACACTGTGACTCAGTGGCCATTACTGTGCTTGCTCAACCAAGATGTGTGCTTTCTGAGTGCTTTTGTTAGCTTTGTACATCACATTTCACTACATAAATACCAAGTAAGTCATTATCTGGTTTCTAGTCAAAAGACATGTAGTGAGCCAAAAAAGCAAAGCCAGTTTATACTTTTGTTATCCTATAGTCGTGTTTTTATTTCAACCAAGTATTGATTTGATTTTGAAGTTTCTTATGTTACGAGGTGGAAAATTGTGTTTTCCAGAAGTATGCACCCTGTAAGAAAAGTGATAAGAGCAGAAAACTATGCAGTGGAATAAGTGGTGGGCTTTGGGAGGGCAATAGATGGTAGAGTGAGAAAGGAGGAGGAGAGGGGGTGAGGGGAGGGAGGGAGAACAAGGGAGAGATAAAAATAGGGGCAGTGAAAGAAGAGAGCAGAAAGATATATAGAGAGAAACAGAGAGAGATATTTAGTGAGACAGACACAGAAAACAGACACTGAACATTAGAAACAGAGAAATTTGTTTGGCAGTTCTGAAGGGTTAAAAGACCTCAGGAAAGGAGTGATAGCAATCAATGAAAGTAGAAAATGTGAAATGTTAGGTGCTCTGTAACTTCTCTCTCTCTAAGAGTTTTCTGAATGTTTGGTTTCTCTAAGATTTCTGCAAATAATTGCTTTTGGAGTTGGATTTTTTTTTTAATGTGGCAATGTTTGTAACTGGTCTCAGAAGTGGCAGAAAGAGCCAAGTTACATTTGATTTATACTTATATACCCTTAATTTAATGGTGTATAGAAAACTGGGAACAATTTTTGAAGACTAATAAAATAATATGCCCTCTAATGTTATTTTTACTTACTTGGCTCCATCCAGTATTTTAAGATCGTTTAAAATCAGTCTAAGAATTCCAAAGGCCCATTGCCAATTTCCATACAGTGCAATTTATACTTGAATGTCACCATTAACCCAACTTTATCGTAATAATTTTATGCTCTTTCAGCAAAGAGCAGGCACATTTAAAGAAAGAATTTCAGAGTCTTCTTCCCTTTAATTATTAATAAACAAATTTTTACAGATTTCCATTAAGTACAGAACCAACAAGCAACCAGGTTTCACAAAATAGTTGTTTTTACAGTGCAAATAAGGACCATCTTTATAAGACATAAAAATTTTTAAAATAGGGATGCCTGGGTGGCTCAGTGCGTTAAAGCTTCTGCCTTCGGCTCAGGTCATGATCTCAGGGGCCTGGGATCAAGCCCCGCCTCATCGGGCTCTCTGCTCAGCAGGGAGCCTGCTTCCCCCCTCTCTCTCTGCCTGCCTCTCTGCCTACTTGTGATATCTCTCTCTGTGTCATATAAATAAAATCTTAAAAAAAATTTTTTCTTTTTAAATAGAGTGTGAGAGCAATGGTCTAGGAGCCCAGATACTGGAGTCCCAGGCACAGCTCTGCCTTAAATTAGTCAAGGGACCTTAGCCACACCATTTATACTCCCTTGGTTTTTGTTTTCTTATCTCTTATATGAGAAATTTTATCAAGATAACCCCTTAAATCTCTTCCCATTTTAACCTCTATGTGTATTCTGAGGGTTGGTCACTTGGAAAATCAGGACTCACAGGATATAAGCCCAGCATATGCAGTTTATGGTTTGCTGTAATTTTAATATTTAGCTATAAAGTAGTTAATATTCTGTAATATAGCCTGTTTCATAAATTATTTTTTTAAGATTTTTAATTTATTTATTTGACAGAGAGAGACACAAAGAAAAAGGGAACACAAACAGGAGGAGTCGGAGAGGGAGAAGCAGGCTTCCCACCGAGCAGGGAGCCTGATGTGGGCTTCGATCTCAGGACCCTGGGACCATGACCTTAGCTGAAGGCAGACACTTAATGATTGAGCCACCCAGGCACCCACATAAATTATTTTTAAAAGTAGTATGAATTATCACTTTCTACATATACTACCAAATATACTTTCTGGAACGTTTTCTAAAATTTTTTGTGTTCATGTAAGCTTAAGGGTTAATGGAAAGAGAGGAGACCCTTCCATATTTTTTTCAAATTACACTTTTTACTTAGAGATAATTGTAGATGCATATACAGTTGTAAGGACTAGAAAAGAGAGATAGTATGTACCTTTTAACCAGTGTCTCCTGATGGTAATATCTTCCAACACTGTGGTACAATATCACGACTAGGATTTTGCCAGTAATAAACCCAAGATCTAGGACATTTTCATCACCACCTGTTGCATATTAATAACCACCCACATTCCCTTCCACTTTCTCCACCTCAACCCTTGGCAACCCTGAATCTGTTCTTTATTTCTATAATTTTCATTTCAAGAATGTTACATAAATTGAATTACAATATTTAACCTTTTCGGGTTGTAGTTTATCACTCGGCATGATTTTCTAGTTTCATCCTGGTTATTGCCTATATTAATAGTGTATTCCTTTTTATTGCTGAGTAGTATTCTATGCTATGGCTATGTCACAGTGTTTAACAGTACACCCACTGAAGGACGTTGGGTTGTTGTCAGTTTTGATTTATTATGAATAAGGCTGATATGAATCTTTGTGTACAGGTTTTTGTGTGAACACAGATTTTCATTTCTCTGGGACAGATGCCTAAGAGTTCCATTCCTGGGTTGTATGATGCTTACTTTTTTCATTTTTTAAGAAACTGCTAAATTGTTTTTTATAGTGGCTATACCATATTACATCAGCAACGTATGAGTGATCTAGTTTCTTTACAACCTCTCTAGCATTTAGTATTGTAACTATTTTTTATTAATACACTTTTTAAAAAACAATTTTAGATTTATATAAAAATTGAGCAAGTAATGCAGAATGTTTCCATATACTCCCTCACACATATTTTCCCTATTATTAACATTTATTAACATTATTAGCAGGTTACAACTAGTGAACCAGTGTTGGTGCATTATTATTAACTAAATTCAATAGTTTATTCAGATTTCATTAGTTTTTACGTACTGAAATTTTCTTTTCATATTGTATCTAGCTGCCACATCTCCTTAGGCTCCTCTTGGCTGTGACATTTTTTAAGACTTTCCTTGTTTTTGATGGCCTTTATCTTGATGACCTGATGTTGTCATTTTACTAATTCAAGTTAAACGTAGAAATTTCTGCTTGCATCTTGTTACCCTTTTCTGTTTGTAATATAATCGCCTTAAACATTTCCTCTACATACATTTGGAGTTGTAAGATAATTCTCAAGAGGAAAAGGAAAGTCTATTTAAGCTATCTATATTTTTGCTTACTATGTTCTTTCTTCCTTCCTGATCCTCCAACACTCCTTACTTTATTATTTTCCTTTCTGTTTAAGGAGATTTCTTTAGCTGCTTTTTTAAAGAAAGTATGCTGCCAGATCCTTTTAGTTTTCCTTCATTTGGGCATGTCTTGGTGTTCCCATCAATCCTAAAGGGTATGTGTGACTGGATATAGGATTTAAGGTTCGCAATTCTTTTCCTTTTCAGCCTTAAAAAAATATTACTCCACATTTCCTGACTTCCATCGTTTCTGATGAGAAATTCCCTGTCATTCAGATTGTTTTCTACTATATGTCTAAGGTGTTCTCTCATTGTTTTCAAATGTCTGTCTTCAGCTTTCAGAAGTTTGACTATGATTTGTCTTAGGATCAGTTTCTATGAGATTTTTATGTTTTGGGGTTTGTTCAGCTTCCCTGGGTTTATGTTTTTTGACAAATATGAAATATTTCCAGCTATTGTGCTTTCAATAATTTTTCTGCACTGTCATCTTTTTCCTCTCTTTCTGGGACTTTGGTAACATAGGTCCCTGATGTTATACTCTTTTTTTTTTTTTTTTTTCCTTTTTCCCACAATGTGTTTTCTCTTCATTCTCCAGATTGGCTGATTTCTCTGTCTTCAAGTTTACTGATTCTTCCTTCTGCCCCGCCACCCCCCATTCTGCTTCTGAGCCTATCCATTAAGTTTTATTTCAGTTATATATTTTTTAGTTCTAAAATTTCCATTTGGTTCTTTGTTATATCTTCTATTTGCTGAGACTTTCTCTTTCTTTGCTGAGACATTCCATTTTTTTATTTCAAGCATGTTCATAATTGCAGATTTTTGTAATAGATGCATTTCGTTGCCAAGTAATACTAACCTTTCAATTATCTTGTATTGAACATCCATGATTGTAGTTTTCGTTTCAACTTGAAATCTTACTGATTTTTTACATAATAGATTTTGATTTTGACTGGATGTTACTTGTGTTATTATTGTTATGAGATGCTAGTTCTTAAACCTTGTGTTTTAGCTGGCTTCCTGTAAACTTGTTCTAAAAGGGGAAGAGGATGTGTGGCTTTTGTTATTGCTATGTGGGGATAAAAATTCATGCTCCCCACTTGTCCTCTGTTGGGAGAAGGGTTCCTCAATATTGTTGAGTAGAGGTGAGAATCCCAGGCTTTGGATAGTGTCTTTTGGGGGAGGTTGAAGGATGGCACTGCTAGTATTGGGTGATAGTGGAAGTCCTGATTCTTCATTAGGTCTTCTTTGATATCACCCAACTAAAAATAGGGTGATGTATCATGTAACTGTTAGGTGAGGGTGAAGGCTCCAAACATGGTCCATGTCTTATTACTGCCTGATGGAAATATAAGTTCCAACTCTTCTCTCGGTCTCCCATGACACCAGCCTGGACAGAGGGCTGGGGTGCCTCATTCCTGCCTGGTAAAGGTTAAAGTCAGACTTTGTTGGCGTGGCTGGAAGTGGGTCTATAGTTTTGGGGTTTTTTTCCTATGATTTTTGGAATAGATTAGAGCAGTTAGTGTCTGAGTTTACAGTCTTGTTAAGTTGCCCCTTTCCTAGTTCTTTGGCTAGAAAGAACAGGCTTTTGTTTGTTTGTCTTTGTCTTCATTCATTGGTTTTTCTAGATTGCCGGCTTCTTCATTTTCAAGTCTAGGATATGTGAGGCAAAAGGTAAACTCAGGGAACTGCCCGCCATGTTGTACCACAGGTCCTGAGGTACAGGTCCCTAGCCTGTCTGTTCTTCTCACTACCTTTTGGAGTCTTCTTATGTTTGTTTTATATATAATGTTCAGAGTTTTTCTGGGAGGGATATGGAAAACTATGTTTACTCTGTTTTCCCAGAAGTGGAAATCCAGTCCTTTCTGTATGTATTTAATAATCTCTTTGAGAAGTCCCAGTAAAATAATATGTCATTTATTTGCTCATTCCAAGAAAAGCAGGAAGAAAATTCCTTCCTTTAAAATCGTAAGGATCAGGGCGCCTGGTGGCTCAGTGGGTTAAAGCCTCTGCCTTCGGCTCAGGTCATGATCTCAGGGTCCTGGGATCGAGCCCCGCATCGGGCTCTCTGCTCAGCGGGGAGCCTGCTTCCCCCTCTCTCTGCCTGCCTCTCTGCCTACTTGTGGTCTCTCTCTCTTTTTCTCTCTCTTTCTGTCAAAAATAAATAAATAAAATCTTTAAAAATGCTTCCCCCTCTCTCTGCCTGCCTCTCTGCCTACTTGTGGTCTCTCTCTCTTTTTCTCTCTCTTTCTGTCAAAAATAAATAAATAAAATCTTTAAAAAAATATCATAAGAATCTTCTGCAACTCCTGTTTTATCTACAGCCACTCTGCTTCCTGGTATTCATACCTCCTTATCTCTTGCCGTAAGTTTTGAGCTTCCTCCAGAGTTTGCATTCCCAGATTATGCTGTTAACTGCCCCAGAGAGTTAACAGTTCCAGAATCTGATCTAGTTTCAGCTTTGTAAATTTTTTTCTTTATTAATTGATTTATTGAATAAATTATTGTGTTTTCAGTCACTGTTATGACCCACTTTATCCTCAAAACTGAAACCTTTATCTAGATATTGATATATGGAGGAAGGGGTGGGCTGAAGAGATGATTGGGCCAGCAAGCAGTTCTTTTCAGCCAAGCTTATTTATTTTTTCTTATCTATAGTTGTTGCTATATTTTAGGGTTTTAAAAATTCCATTGACATTCCTAGCTACACAGCTTATAGACTTAGTGCAAAATATAAAAATGTGAGGCCCCTTATTTGAAAAATAGGAAAGAGGCCATTAAAGGTACTAAAATACAAAGCTTTTCTTTTTTTTCTGCTGTCTCTTTTGGATTGTCATGGTGATTTTTTTAAGTATGCTAATAGTTATTCTAAGTAGAGAAAACTTACAAATCTTACCATTCATTTTTTATATTCCTATCAGTTTTAATGCAGCTGTATGAGCATTTAACTCATATGTAGAATTTCTAAAAGTGCACAATTTATGTATGATATGGATTTCATTCTTACCGGAACAGTGGAAATGCTACACAGAAATAACTAAACTGTTTTTATTTTACTTCTTGAACACATGCATTCTATTCACAGCCTATCTTCAGCTTATTAATAAGTAAGGACTGAAAAGAAAGGAGACTATGGGTTGTTCTACCTTTCTCTATTCTTCTATGCCATTTTTAGCATAATTAGTTGGATAATACAAGGAAGTAACATGCATGAGAAAGGATATGATTATGTTTCTTAGTCATTTGTGTTCTTAGAACTCCATTGCTTGCTTTCTGCATTTGAAGCAAGTTCTGGTTAAAATGGAATACCTGGTCTCTTAGAGCTGCCTGTGCCCCTGGTTATTCGGTTGTATACGTAACACACTTTATTTGTACTTGCTTTGAGTTTCATTGAACTCTTATGCCTGGTGGATCCACAAATATTATGTGTACCTGGTGGGTAAGCCTATAGTGCACATATAGTACACATTCTTTATTCACATGCATGCTTTGTTGCCTCATTGGAATTCACTTACTAAAGACAACTTCAAAAATAAAATTATTGAGGGTGTCCCTGGGTGGTTCAGTCAGTTGAGTATCCAGCTTTTGATTTCCACTCAGGTCATGATCTCAGGGTCGTGAGATTGAGCCCTCTGTTGGGCTCTGTGCTGAACGTGGAGCCTGCTTGAGATTCTCTCCTCTGCTCCTCCCCACCACTTGCATGCATGCATGCTCTCTCTCTCTCTCCAAAAAAAAAAAAAAAGATATTGAAATTTTCAAGACATTGTTAGCAAAGCATTTAATCAGGCATAGCTCTAAGCACAGAGCTCTAGCTAACTGCATAGTTCGTGAACCATGAGACCTGTCCTTATGAATCACAAGCAAATTTTCCTGTATTTTCAGTGCCCTAAACCTAGATTTTCTGATACTCTTTGCTTTGCTCACCTAGTTTTCCTTTAAGTTATGAAATCTGGCCTTTCAGTTTCCTATTACCTAAAGGATTTATTAGTTGAGCACTTTGCTTAACCAATTTTTGTTTAAGTATTTACTTGGTTCCTACCTCTGTCACATATATTGGCCCTTGTTATCTCTGTGAGTGCAGTTGTCTTTTTTTCTCTTGTTTTAAACTTTCTACTTCAATTCTGCTACATGTGAACTATAGGCTTTCTGTTTCAGGATCATTGTCTAGGTTAATGCTCATACTTCCTATCTGTGCCCTAATTAACTTGTTTCTTATTCCTTGATTTTTATCTGCAGTCTAGTAATGCATATGGCTTGATGCTGATGTAGCCTAGATCAGTGTTTTTTTTCAAACTGTGACAACTCATTCATGTAGATACTGCTTTTTTTTTTTTTTTAAGATTTTATTTATTTATTTGACACAGAGAGATCACAAGTAGGCAGAGAGGCAGGCAGAGAGAGGAGGAAGCAGGCTCCCTGCTGAGCAGAAAGCCTGATGTGGGGCTTGATTCCAGGCCCCCGAGATCATGACCTGAGCTGAAGGCAGAGGCTTTAACCCACTGAGCCACCCAGGCGCCCCATAGATACTGCTTTTTATTTTTTTTATTTTTATTTTTTAAAGACTTTATTTATTTATTTGACAGACAGAGAGAGAGTTCACAAGTAGGCAGAGAGGCAGGCAGAGGGAGAGGGGGAAGCAGGCTCCCCGCTGAGCAGAGAGCCCGATGTGGGGCTCATTCTCAGGACCCTGAGATCATGACCTGAGCCGAAGGCAGAGGCTTTAACCCACTAAGCCACCCAAGCACCCCGATACTGCTTTTTAATACCCACACACATACCCACAAAGTTGTATATTGGTTCATAGGATTAAATGCATTTGTTAATGTGGGCTGTGGATCGTGGTCAAAATGTCTGAAATCTGGTCTACTATAAACAAAAATTATTTTCACATTTGGAAAAAAGTCTAAATCATTGCATAAATTGCAACATAATATAAATTAAATGCATACCTCTTGCTGTACTAAAAACGGATACTGGAGTGATGATTGTGCCATAAAGGAATGATCATCATGCCATAAGGTTCATCCATGATACTTCTTGCTACTATAATCTTCAATGAAGACTACCAGCAGTATTGAAGAGAAGGAGATGGGGCCAATAGGGGGATTGTGAAGGATCGAGATGGGAAGTGCAGACTAGTTTGACTAGAGGATCCAGGGCTTTATGGAAGCAGAGAACAATGAATTTGAGTTCAGGAAATACAAGAACATTCTTTGTTAGACTATGTTGCATGCTTAGATTCCGAATGATACAAGCATTTTATTACAAAGCTACTGGAGATTACTAAGTACAGGAATGATGCTATAAAAGTGAGGGTTTGGATGATTATCTTGATAGCAATTTATATATCTTGGATTAGAGAAGAGAAAGCCTAAACTTTAAGGACCATCTAGAGCTGTGCTATCCAATATGGTGGTCACTGACCAAACACCTTCTGAACAGTTGAAATATGTCCATGTAACTGAAGCCTCAATCTCTTTCTCATCTGTAAAAAGAGAGTGATAATTGTACCCATATTATAGAGTTATGTGAGGCTTAAATGACTCATCCATGTAAAGCCTTTAGAAGAGTACCAGGTTAAAAAAACAAAAAACAAAAAAAGAGGAAGAGCACCAAGTGTGAAATGTTTAATTTAATATTGAATCTTATGTATATTGTTCACAAAAATACTATATATTTAAACAAGTGTCCAAATATGCTATAGTCCCAGAAGTATTTAGCATGAGCACTGCAAGTGAAGAAATTCTGAGTATCCTTTAAAAAATATTTGTCTATTGCCATCAAACTATTTGTTGATCTATTTTGAGTTAGAATAATTACATGATTGAGTCAAATCTTAGGAGTCAGATTACATGAACTTGAAGTTTGATCAGATCTGACTGAAGGCTAATTACTTAACCTTAGAAAGTCTCTGTTTTCTCATCTCTGCAATAAACGTAAATGTGCTTCCTCAGTCTGTGTGCCCATTGTTAGGAAATGATTAATGAAAAGAGTCAAGCATAGTGCCAGATGCAGGTTATTTTACTGTTACTCTTATTTCTGTTAGAAGAACAGAACCCTTTGCAATCCTGTAAATCTAGAACTTTTTATTTTAATCTCATTATAAGAATATATTTTTGAAACATGGCCATAGAATCTGAAAGACAAACATTTCAATTCTCCTTTTCATTTTCTCTTTTATCACTTAAGGCTGCATTTATTATGAAAAACCTATTTCTATTGAGTCTTTTAACCTATCCACTGGCTTACAAAAATGTTAATTGGTTATGGGAAACAGACTGCTAAATCTATTTTTCAGCTTAGTACCCCCATTTGAATCTTTGTTCTGCTGTGACATTTTTAGATTTAAGTATCTTTAACTTTTCTTCTCTAGATATATACTTTGATCAGTTAACTTATTTCTGTTGACTTGGCTGCAATGACCTTGCATTTGGAGGTTTGGGGCAAAATACTTGAATGAGAATCATTATTAATAAAAAATGATTTTAGATTTGTTATTCCTTTATATGTATAACATATTATTATATGTATAACAATACATATTTGCTTTTTTAAAAAAGATTTTATTTATTTGAGAGAGAGAGAGAACATGAGCAGGGGAGGGGCAGAGAGAAGCAGACTCCCCGCTGAGCATGGAGCTGGACATGGGCCTTGATCCCAGGACCAAGCCGAAGACAGATGTTTAACCAACTGAACCACCCAGGCGCCCCTAAAAATACATATTTGTTTTCTAATCCAAGGTTAACACTCCAGGAAAAGGAACTTTTTAAAGATTGCTTCTCAAATGAACAGTTAATTTCTATGTGTAAACAAGAGGAGATACTTTGTAAGAAACATTTATTCTGTCATTGACTAAATAGCTATTCCTTTTTGCCCAGTTAAAGCACAGAACTCTAGGGGCACCTGGGTGGCTCAGTCATTAAGTGTCTGCCTTTGGCTCAGGTCATGATCCCAGGGTCCTGGGATCAAGCCCCGCATCGGGCTCCCTGCTCGGCAGGAAGCCTGCTTCTCCGGCTACCATTCCCTCTGCTTGTGTTCCCTCTCTTGCTGTGTTTCTCTCTGTCAAATAAATAAAATCTTTAAAAAAAGAAAAAAAAAAAGCACAGAATTCTAAAGGATATAGAACTCTAAAGGACATAAACACTATTCTCTCATTGATTAAATAGCTATTCTTCTCTGCCCGATTATAGCACGGAACTCTAAAGAAATCTGGTTTGCAAGTTGTCTTTACTAGCATCCTCAGATGCTGACCAACACAAAGTTAAGGAGCTTGAAACATTATTAAAATGTTACTCTTGGTATAGGCATTATAGGGCCTCTTTCAAAATGGGTTGAATTATTTATCTAATACCAGATTTTTCCTTACCTATTAAGTGATCTACGCTGCATAAGATCTAAATGGGATCAAAAATAATTCTAAGATATATTCATCTCCTCAGGGCTCTCCACAGGGTTTGCCTGATAGACCTGTTATTTGTTTACATGGATTCTGGCCTGAGAATGAGGGTTGGCTTATGGAGCAGAAAGCATATGGTGAATTTTATGTGTTGTGAAATATGCCTTAACCAGAAATGGCTTTAAATTTTTTTTTTAATTTTAGTATAGTTTCCGTACAATATTACATTAGCTACAGATATATGGCATAGTGATTCAACTTCTCTATATGTTATGGTATACTCCCCACAAGTGTAGCTGCCATAGGTTACTATTCATGCTATTACAGAATCATTGACTATGTTCCCTTGCTCAGCCTTTTATTTATGTGACTTATTTATTTCATAAGTGGAAGCCTGGATCTCCACTTCCCTTCGCCCATCTTGCTTGTTTCCCTACCCCTCTCACTTCTGGCAACTATCTATTTGGTCTTTGTATTTATAGGTCTGATTTTGCTTTTCGTTTGTTTATTTATTTGTTTTGTTTTTGAGATTCCATATGTGAGTGAAATCATTTAGTATTTATCTTTCTCTGTCTGACTTATTTCACTTGATCTCTAGGTACATCCATATTGTTGCAAATAGCATGTTCTCATCTTTTCATGGTTACATAATAATCTGTTGTAGATATATGTCCCTTATCCATTCATTTATTGATGGACACTTAGTTTGCTTCCACATTTTGGCTGTTGAATAATACTTCAGTACATGTGGGGGGCATACATTTGTGGGAAAGGCTTTTTAATTTATGTGTCCCCTTATTTTAGAGGGAAAAAATTATCATCCTTCCAATTGGAGTTAGCAGAGAATTGGAACAGAGAATTCTCTGTTGTGAGATTAAGTTATGGTAGATCCTCATGTATTATGTATTTATTATCCTAGTAGAGCTTGGGAGGTAATAGAGCTGCCAGGAGAGAAAAGGTAAAGTAAGAACCAAGAAAATTTTGTTAGGTTACATATAAAGTCATGTTCTAATTATAAGATCAAGACCAAAGATAAACACATAAGAGTGTGTGAAAGGAAGAGGAACTGTTAAACTAGGAGGTCAGTTGGATGAAAAGAAGTTACTTCATGTCTGAAATGGAGCTAGGAGCTAGTCATATATTGCTATTAGGTTTTTGAGTCTATTTTTGTTAATGCTCCTAATAGTGCCTGGCACCTATTAAATGCTCAATCAATAACAGACATTATTATTATCAACATTATTTTTATTTGAATTGAGGAATCTGACCCTGATAATATTTTCCAAATGTGAAAATTTAGAAATGGGTTCTTATATTCCTTTCCAAACTTAAATTCATATCTGGTGTGTGGAATTCAACCCTGATGCCACCGGAGTTCATGTCACTTGTGTTCCTTCTTCTTTGTTTTCATCAGAGATGCAGCTCTCCTATCCTCATGATGAGTTTAATGATTTAGAAATCAAGCCCAGTAACTATATTACCTATTCAGTTGGTGAACTGTGACACACTGTTTCATTAGTCATACCAGGTTGTTTTGGAAATATGTCCTATCAACCTATAAATTATGGAGCTGCTGTTACAAATTCATAACACAATGATATGGGAAGTTTTAGATTAAGTTCATATTCTCTTTAGCTGAATTAAAATATGAATGAACTACTTTGCATCCCAGACTTTGGTTCACTCTAAGTCTGAGGTGGGAGGATGATGTTAAAAAAAAAAATGAGAACACAGTATTATTTGAAGTCCATATTCAACCTGTCATTTTGACAGATGTATGTTCTTGGCTTATTTTAATACTTAGATTGAAAAAAACTTAAGAACTCTAGTTTGGTCTTCTATGGCTTTTCAAATATATATTTTCACTCCCATGGGGAAAAGGAGATTATGAGATTCTAAATAATAGGAGGAAGTTTTATCTTTGATGATGATTTAAATTAATCCAGGATGTTGTTTATGGCTCTACTAGCTTATTGTGTTATTTTGCCCAGTTCCTAATTCAACCAAGCAACAAGAATATATTGAGTGCTACGTTATATATTTATCATGCTTGACACCCCTCCTCCATTATAACAGCACAGAACACAGATATATAAATAGACAATAGTGCAGAGGATCTGTTGTATTGTTAAACAAATGATACTGATAGCAAATACTGTCAAACTTCAGAGACTGTCTTTGCTCTAAAAATGTTTTAGAGATTTCATTCTTAGGTTGGAAGTAGCACTTTTTTATGACTCCAGCCTTGCCTCCAGCTGTGACCTCTTTACTACACTCATGTCACAGTTTTAACTGTCATCACTTGTGGAGATAAATCAAAGTAGAATTTAACCAGGCTAGGAGAAGAATTATGTTGTAAAGCCACATATAGACTCCTTACATTATCTTAGGTAGCCCTCCACTTATGGTCCCCCATAGTTTGTTGTCAGATGATATCAGTTTCCCTGATTGTAGTGATAGCACTTAACGTTAATGCTTGACACAAAGAAGAAACTTAACAGGTGCTTGTGTAATCAGTGGTTTCTAAAGTTGTTTTAACCTGCATTCAGATGTCATTGTTTATAAATTTAAAAAAATATTTTTTTGAATTGTATTTTCAGAGAAGCTCAATGACCACAACTCATATTTATAGGAGTCCACTAGTTATAAGCAGCTTTGTACACTATTCACAAACCTCACAGACTATCATGTCCCTCAGAAAGGGCCTTTGCATGCGCTTTCTACACTTATCTATTCAGGTTTTTCTTCATACTACATTTTCGAGTATGTACAATTCTAAGATCCTAGGCACCAGGGAAATAGTAGTGAACAAGACATATGAAGCCTCTGTTCTTGTATTCTGTTGGAAAAATGGATGATATGCTAATGCAGACATAAAATACCAGTAATCATAAGGGCTAAGAAGAAAAACAAACCAAAATAAAAGGATGCAGAAGGATTGGTGGTAAGAACGGAGCTGGTTAAAAGTAGTTCTATCTGAGTATCTCTAAGATTTTTGTAAGCATGGAGCTTATACTTACTGAACTAAGGAACACTTGGAGGAGGGCAGGTATGGGGAGTGGAAAATAAGTTTGGTTTTGGATGTGTTAATTTTGAGAGCTATCAGAAATAAAAGTTGAGAGGTCGAGTTGGCAATTGAATATATGAGCTTAGAGATGGGACTGGTGAGGGCTGAAAATATATCAGGAGTCTTCTGCATGTAAATGGCATTTAAAGCATGGAGCTAGATGAGCTCACCTATAGAATAAATGGTGATAGAGAGGGGAGTAGATGAGAGGACCAAGTCCTTAGGGCATTCCAAAATGTCAAGGTAAGGAGGCTGAGGAGAAATTATGATGCCAGAAGAAGCAAGTGAGGAAGGAAGAGTCATCATGACAGGACATCATGAAAGGGAATGTGTTTTAGGAAGAGGGAAGTTACAAGATGTATTAAATGCTGCTGAGAGAGTGAATAAAATGAGAACTGAGAATTAACCAAAGGCTTTAGAATAAGAAGAACATTGGTAACCCCCTTGCTGAAATAGCATTTTCTCATCTTTACATATAGTTGGTGCATAAACAGTTATTCCCAAACAAAGCAAACAAAAACAGATTGAGAGAAGTGAGGGTTTGGGGAGAAGAGGGAGAAAATGAGAACAAATAACTGCTATATAAATATATGCAAATGTTAAAACAATGAAATGGGATGGGGGAGTTGTAGACAGAGGTCTAAGCTATATGATAGTATTAACAGATTCTGTTGTGTTGTGGGCGTGAGTCTAGGCTACACATGCCTACTAACAAGCCATGTGAGAGAAGAAGCCACAGATATTTTGAGTTTGCTAATGATAGAACTTAAACTAACACATAGAAGAATGTAAAAACAGAGCTCTGCTCTCTTTGCATCATCACAAAATCTGATGATAAATGAGAGTCATGCAATTTTAAAAATCTTGTCTTCTCTGTACCAAGGAAACAGGTTGTTGATTTCATTTTGTAAGATGTTGTTTTATTTTGTTTACACAGATATGCTAGAAAATACTTTCTGAAAGTGCAGTATTTAGCCCTTTTGAATTAGGAAGTAAAATATTTGAGATACAGTGTTGCTTTTTAAAAATAACTTTTAATAATAAAACTAGTATGAATGAATGAATAAGGAAGTAACTGGGGCCTCTTCAATAAAGGAGTAATAATGTGGAAGCTCACTAGACAGCTCTCTGTGTTAAGTAATATATAGTAATACAGTTATATAATATATAGGAATGGCTCTATAGTCTATCTAGATACTTAGGGAAATTAGTAATAGAATAAATAAAGCCATTTGACAATTGTTTTCTTAAGTCTTATATGAGGAGAAAATAGAATTGTTATTAAAAAAAACTCTTTGAGTTAATTGAAAGAATTGAGTAATTCTTTGAGTTAAACATAGAGCCAAAGGAAGAGAGATGCACAAATAACATTTGGAACACAAATCCATAGTGCCAGAGAAAACAGGACTAACAGAAAGTGAGTAATCAATAAAAAAATAGTGATCCATTTTTAATTTTATTAATTTGGGATTAATTGCGATGTTATACTCTTATCAAGTGAGAAATGGTGATTGTGTTCTTTCAGGAAGATAGTTATTTTCTCTTATTATAGCAACATAATGATTTCAGAGATTTTATTATTGATGCTAGAGTTGATGCTACATTTATGGATCTAGTCTAGTGCTTCTCAAACTTAAATGTGCACAAAAATCACGAGGGGATCCTGCTACCATCAGATTCTGGCTCAGTAAGTCTGGAATGGGATCTGAGACTGCATTTCTAATCAACTTCCAGGTAGAGTCAGTGTTGCTGATTAGAGCATGGCGCTTTGAAAGGAAGGTACAGAGGAATTGTACTTCTTCTGTACCTAGGCTGACTTACAGACTACTTACTTACTACTACATTCTCTGAATGCATCTCTTTGGACCTAATTACACCTCTGATTAGCAATCCTTTCAGTTTGCATTGTCCTTCATAGATGAACATCATATTCTTGTCTAATAAGTGAGCATACTTTCAGTGGAAGGGATAGATTTGCAGTTATTTATTCCTGTTCATTACTCAGACTTCTTTATGACCAAGAAGGAACATTTTGAGTGTTGGAAACATTCTGTGGACAAGGGTAGAATGAAGTCAATAGTCCTTTGTAAAGATTGTGCCCATGGCCTTATTAGCCTTGTGTTTTAAATCTGGGTGTTATTCAGTTTTGTTAATCAGTCAAATGTTTTGGCTAATGATGCCAAGAATGGAGTGATGCTTTTAATCCTGTTCCATGACTTTGGACCACACTCCTAAACCAAACTGTTCAGAAATATGGACCATTTTTGTTTGAAGAAGAGGTATATTTAAAGAAAAGTAACACAAATACCAATAGTGATAAAAGCAACCCAAAATTCGTTATCTACATAGAGTAAAACACTCCCTCTTTCTAATGGCTTGTCAAGATAGTAGCTCTCAACAACTTTGGCTTCCCATTAGTATCATTTGGACAAGCCTATTTTTTTTAAAGAGTTTATTTATTTATTTGACAGAGAGAGAGAGAGAGAGAGAGATCACAAGTAGGCAGAGAGGCAGGCAGAGAAGGGGAAGCAGGCTCCCTGCTGAACAGAGAGCCTGATGTGGGGCTCAATCCCAGGACCCTGAGATAATGACCTGAGCCAAAGGCAGAGGCTTTAACCCACTGAGCCACACAGGCACCCCTGGACAAGTTTAAAAAATACTACAACCTTGACTCACCACCCTTAAAAGTTCTGATTTAGTTGGTAGAGAGGGGTCTTTTGTATCAGCATTAGTTTTAAAAATCCCTCTTGTTCTAATATGTAGCTAAGATTAAGAACCACTGTTTAAAGAGTTAGAAAGGAGAATATTTGCAGATTTCTCTTTTTTTGAGGAAAAATATAAGCCACACAACAAATGGCTTAAAAATAGTAGATGTTCAATAAATATTTAGTGAATAAATGATATTTAAAATCGAGGGTACCTCTACCTAATTGATCTCTTTATTCCCCCAAAAGAGATACAGAAAAAGAGTTAATGACAGATCTAAAGTTCACAAAAATTTCTTTTTGTCATCTCTAAACTGAAAAACAAATATCCATTAATTTTTTAACAATTTTCTCCGTACCTAATAATATATTTGCACCCCTACTGAGGGTTGTTGAACCAAATGGAACTTGGATAGACCCCACATTCTCTTATGATACAAATGAACAGGGTACCAATTTTTGAAATGTATTTTGGTCTGAACTACCTGGAGTAACACTTTCAAGAGTTTTCCTTCTGAGCAAGTTTATATCTACATATAACTACTACTCAAGAATTCTAGTCGTCTTATATCTTCTCACTTTTTTGCCTTTACTCAGTCTTAGGATTTCTACTTTTATCTCCCACATCCTCAAAAACATTAACTTGGGCTTTCCATTCATTTTCTGAGTTATATTGAAATGATACTTATTCCGTGAAGCCTTCTTTTTTCCTTTGGTCAGAATAGTTCTCTCCTACATAAAATATTAATTAAGAATTATCTTTAATAGCCTATCATGCCTTATCTAGTAGTTATTTATGTATGTTATTATTACCATCCCCTCAAAAATATAAACAGCTTGAAAAGTAGGACTGTGGCTTATGAAAATTTTAAAAGATTGGTTGATTAATTGACTGATTTGAGAGAGAGCGAGATAGAGCACATGTGCATGCACAAGCTGCAGGAGAGGCGGAGGGAGAGGGAGAGAATCTCAGACTCCCTTCTGAGCATGGAGCCCAACGTGGAGCCTGATTTCACAACCCTGAGATCATGAACATGAGATGCTGACCTGAGCCAAAATCTAGAGTTGGATGCTTAACTGACTGAGCCATCCAGGGGACCCTGGCTTATAGAAATTTTATTTATCATTAACTCTTACCATATATACAGATACATAAATGCATTAACAAAAAATTACACTTTGATTTGAACAAATAATCTTGGTTATTATAATTTTTTTATTAATTTTCATTTCAGAAGGTAAGTTTTCCTGACTTCATCATCAGATTCTTAGACATTATACTTTTTCTTTTATAGACCAACCACATTATTTAAATTAAAAAGCATTCTTTTCCAACAGAAAGAATATGACAGTCATGACATTTAAAAAATAATCCTTTTATAAAAACGGATTTTGTTTTCAGCAAAGCTAGATGATCAGAATTCCCACAATCCTTAGAATACAGAGGGATTTAGCTAAAATTCAACACAGGAAGCTAGGCAAATAAAGAAGAATCAGTGAAACAGAGAAAATTTCACACAGACTCTAAATTACAAAAAGGAAAAGCTATAAGAAATCACAGAGTGCTTTCTGAGACTCTCATACTTGAGTGAAGCAGTCTAAGTCCTGAGAATCTCAAAAGTATTCAGCAAATGTGCATTTTTAGAATGATAAAGAAGAAACTGAAGAAGCTATTTTATTGAGAACAGAACCTAAATTGAACAAATTGGAACCCTGGATCAGAGACCAAGAGAGAAAGACCTCAGGATATACCATAACCACAAAATATAATTTTTGAACATGAGAACAATGATGTGGAAGTCTAAAACTCTGGACCTTTCAGAGGTAGAGTCAGGATATCTCTCTCCCTTTCCCCTCCCTCCCTCCCTCCTTTCTTCCTCCTTCCCTTCCTATCTTCCTTCCTTCCTCTCTCTTTGTGTCTCTCTCTCTCTCTCTCTCTCTCTCTTTCTTTCTTGCCTAGATTCAGGGGAAATTATATCTATTTTTTTATTTGAGTATAGTTGACACACAATGTGACATTAGTTTCAGGTGAACAACAGAGTGCTTCAGTGACTCTGTAGGCTACACTATGCTCCAGGTGTAGCTACCATCTGTCACTGTGCAAGACAATTAGACAACTTTCTGAGTCAGGCCTAGCCTCCAGATACAGAAATGAAAACAAAAAGGAGCTATATTTCTTAATATATTAATATCAACAGCAGAAAAAGGAGATTCTAAGCAATGAATTTGTGAAACTATGACTTTTCTCTGCTCCGTATGTAGGAACACTTTCCCAATTTAACTAATTAGTTAACAAAAACAAACAAAAGCCCCAAAGACAACTTTTTTTTTAAGATTTTATTTATTTATTTGACACAGAGAGATCACAAGTAGGCAGAGAGACAGGTAGAGAGAGAGGGGGAAGCAGGCTCCCCGCTGATCAGAGAGCCCAGTGTGGGGCTCAATCCCAGGACCCTGAGATCATGACCTGAGCCGAAGGCAGAGGCTTTAACCCACTGAGCCACCCAGGCACCCCACCCACAAAGACAACTTCATTCAAACACAGAAAAAAATATTTATGAGCCAAACCTATATAAATAAATTGCAGTGTATAAATAAATTATAAATAAACTAAGCAATATTCCAACAGATGAGAAAATGCCAGAAAAATGGAACCACAAAGAAGATAAAAACTACTGTCAGATTTTTAAATAGTCTAGAAAATAAAGAATATTATCAAAGTTGCAAGAAAAGCATAAATCTCTAATATAACAGCTTCAAAGTGAGGTAGCTAGACAATCATAGAATCTGAAAAGAGCAAGAAATTAGTAATACTCTAGAAGAATGTAAAAGAAAATCATTTTGGAAATAGACATTAAATAGAAATACAGAACATATAGTTTCATACACACAAAAAGAGTAGTATAGAATATAGGATATAAAATAGACAATCTAAGCCATTGGGGGTTCCTGGGTTGCTCAGTTGGTTAAAGCATCTGCCTTCAGCTCTGGTCATGATCCTGGGATCGAGTCCTGAGTCGGGCTCCTTGTAAAACCCAGATGTCTTCACTGGTGAATTCTACCAACTGTTTAAGGAAGAAATAATATCAACTATATACACAATCTTTCAAATATTTAAAAGGAGGAAATACTTCAAACTCATTCTATAAAGCCAACATTATTCAGATTCTAAAACCAAATACCATACAAGGAAACTGCAGACTAACACCTCTCATAAACACAGATGCAAAAATGCTGAACAAAATTTTAGCAAGTTGAATTCAACAGTACAGGAAAAGGGTCAGACAACATAACCATATGGGCTTTATCCCAGGAATAAAAGGTTGGTTTAATATTTGAAAATCAGTCAGTGCAATGCATATTAACAAATGCAGTGGGTGTGGGGGGGAAAGCAGTTGGAGAAAAATCCTTTGGTAAATTCAGTGTCCATTCCTGATTTTAAAAGAAACTAAAATGCTCTCAGCAAATACGTATAGAAGGTGTATTAGTTTCCTGTGACTGCTGTAACAAATCATCACAAACTGGTTGGCTTAAGCAACAAAAATTTATTATCACACAGTTCTGGAGGTCAGAAGTTTAAAATTGAGGTGCCAGCAAGGACTGCACTCCTTTTGGAGGCTCCAGGGGACAATCCTTCTTGCCTTTTCCAGCTTCTGGTGGCTATTGGTATTTCTTGCCTTTCTTGGTTTCTTGGTTCATCACTCCAACTACCTCTTTCTTTAATTTCACCTTCTCCTCTGTGTGTCTGCAGGTTCTCCTTTTCTCTTGTAAAACACTTATCATTGAATTTAGGGCCCACTTAGGTAGTCCATAATGCTCTTGTCTCAAGATCCCTAACTTAATTATATCTGCCAAGATTTTTTTTTTTTCCAAATAGGATAACACTCACAGGTGCAAGGATTTGAACAGACACATATCTTTTAGGAGGCTACATTCCACTACAGAGGGGAATTTCCATATCCTGAAAAACAGTGTCTATAGAAAACTATAGCTAACATCATACTTGATGGTGAAAGACTGAATACTTTTCTGCTAAGAACTAGAACAAGACAAGGATGTGCACTCTTAATACTTTATTCATGATTGTACTAAAGGTTCCAGTCAGTGCAATAAGACAAGAAAAAGAAACAAAACACAGCCAGTTTGGAAAGTAATATGCAAAACTTTTCATTCCAAGACAAAATGATCATCTATGTAAAAAGTATGATGGAATCTACAAAAACAAAAACCAAAACCAAAACAAACTATTAGAACTAATATGTGAGTTTAGGGTGATTGCAGAATGAAAGCTCACTATGCAAAAACCACTTCCTTTTCTAAAACAACTAGAAACTGAAATTACAAAAAAAAAAAAAAAACCACCTGATTGGATTCATGACCACAATTATTAGTATTAGTATTTGCTCTAAAGGACACTTTTTTTAAATAAGTGACAAAAGAGGAATAAGGTCAGTCAATTATATAATAATATTATATCAATATTGGCTTTCTGATTTTGATAATGAACTGTAATCACGTGACAGACTAACCTTATTTTTAGGAAGTATGCTCTGAAATATTTAGTTATTAAGGGACATTTCAAATAGTTCTGAAAAAAATATATATATGAGAGTAAGAGAAATGCTAGTGCACATGATAAAGGTGATAGAAAATTTGGACAAAGGCTATATAGGATCTCTTTGTACTATTCTTATATCTATTCTGTAAGTAAGCTTGAAATTAATTCAAAGAAAAATATTAGAAAATAGAATAGAAAATAGAATTTTACGAAAGGAATTGAAAATAGCATGTATACATCATCCTTCTGAAGAATTTGGCTGCAAATGGATCCATAACTGATTGCCCAGATGAAGTCAAGAGGTGTAAAACTTTTTATAACATTTGGCACAGCAAGATGCTCTTGTGTTGAGAGGCCATTAGCTCATTGAGACAATGCTCAGTGGAGGGTATGTCCAGGTCTCCATATTCTGATGTGGTGAGCAGAAAAATTAGCAACATTGTTCTCTTCCTCTTTTCCATTCTCTCTTCTCTCTGATTCACACAATTGAATTTGTGTTAAGTGCCATCATTATCGATTTTATTTATCAGTTCTCATACCCAAGATTAGAATTAGCAGTGTGCATTAATTTAAAATGTCAAAAAAGCAACAAATATTGTTAAGAGAATACTTCTAAAGTTTCTTACAAAATCTTCATCGTTTTCCAAACAGGACGAAGGCAAAGTCTGTCGTTATCAGGATGTCTTGTAACACATCTAGAGAAACAGAGGGAGAAGATGAAAATGTGTTTTTAGAGATGCCTGGGTGGCTCAGTTGGTTAAGCAACTGCCTTTGGCTCAGGTCAGACTCAAGATCCTTGAGTCCCAGTGTCCTGTATGGGCCTCCTTGCTCAGCGGGGAGTCTGCTTCTCCCTCTGACTTTTCCTCTCTCATGTACTCTTTCTCTCAAATAAATAAAAGCTCTTTTTAAAATACGCATTTTTAAAACCAAATGACTGACTCCCTTTGAGGAAGCTTCCCCTATTTACCGTCTTCCAGGGAAAGCAGGACAAATGAAAGCTCTTCTGATACTTCATGAGGTTGCAATGTGCTGCTATAATGCTCCCAGACCATTCTGGGGAATGTGGCCCAAAGAATCTTGGTTCTAGTGTTCTTTTCTGTTGCTGTGCAAGAAAGGTAATTAGAAAGACCAGGGAAAGGATAGTGGGAAGGCTTGTGCTCTGAATGCTGCAGTTATTATTTCAAGTATAGTTATATACTCAGAAAAATACTCATTATATGACAGTTTTTCTGAAGTTAAGTCAGATTATCAACCTTCAGTAACCAACACACATTTATCTTTGACACCTCACAATATTACTTAGTAGGTGGCAGATTTTTCAAAACTGTCCTCTTTCTTCTTAAGAAGATTCTCTTAGAAACTGTGGTTCCATTAGGAACACATAAAAACCTTCCTTTAGGGCGTGTCCCCCCCCCCCAGTGGGTGAGTCTTTTTCATTAGGGTGGTTTGTGTTTTGTTTTGTTTTCAATTTTAGAGGATGATTGAAGTCTAGAAATACTTTACCCCTTTATTTGTAGTGCCCAGAATTCAAGTTTAGTCTCACATAAATATTTAATGAATTATTAGAAGGTGAGTTACAGTGAAAAGAACATTTTATTTGTTGCCTGGTGAGAGAGAGGGAGAAAGAATGGCAGCATATCCACTCTTGGGGCTCAAAGAAGTCATGGAAATCAATCGCTGAGTTAAGATCCTGGTTAACTAACATAATAGGTGTGAGAGTGTACCCATTAAAAAGTATTATATACATTTTTGATGTATTTATTACCAAAACAAACCAAAAAAAGAGGTTAGGGTTCTTCCTGTCTGTGAAGGGGGACTGCGCCCACGATGGCACCTCCCGTAGCTCCTCAGCTCTGCGGCCCTGTGCACGGGCTAGGACCCGCCTTGGAGTGTGGGCCGGCGTGTGTGGGGCGGGCATTTGTTTGGTCTTCAGGGCTTCAGGGCTTCCTCGTAGGTCCCCAGGCTCCCCCAAGGGCCTTGGAGAGCTGGAGCTGCTGGAAGCCGCGTGGTCCAGGGGGGCGCAGCGCCCCAGGCAAAGAGGGAGACAAAGCTGGCTAGCCCCCTAAACTTAAAAAAAAAAAAAAAAAAGGAAAGAAGAATTTAGCAATAAGGAACTTTGAGATTTGTGATATTTATATATTTATTTATTTTAGGTTGTATTTTTGTTCTTTACAAACTGTTTATACCATAAAACTGGGCAAAGTTGTATACTTATTGTGATGTTTACTGGCAAATTGTGATCTAAAAGATGTGCAGGGCACAAAACAATAATAAATGCAAAATAAAAAATGTATAAGAGAAATCAAAATATAATTTATGGGAAGATACTTTGAATAACGCCAAATTTCGGAAACTGTGTAGATAGAAGAGATGTAGATGATGTAATATACAACCATCAATGATAGTAACTGAATTTTTGCATTCAAAATAAGAGGACAATACTATTTTCTATGCCTGTCTGGTCAAACAGTAAATGGCAGTCTTCTGACTAGGATAGTAACAGCCGGCAGCAAGAGAATTTGCAGAATATCAAGCAAGTAAACTAGAAGGAAAAAGAAAGTTTGACTTCAGTAGAAACAACAAAAACAATCCAATTTATAAAGCCTGACCAAATTGAAATGGTCCTAGACAAGAATCTGTAGGGTATAAAGGAGAAAGAAAAATTGTTTAGAATGTAGTAATGGGATGCAATTAGGGAAAAGAAAATGTAGGTTGAATATCAGAAACAATTTCCTAACAGTCTATTAGACTCTACATTAGTTTCCCAGAGGAAGAAATGGAAGCCTCATTGCCTGAATCATTTAGAGCTAGACTGATTCCCAGAGGGTGTGGCGACTTGGGAGGAAATGAAAAATGTAGAGTCATGAAAGTCAGTCTAAGTTAATTTTGTAGCACAGTAAAATGCTGTTCTAGGTATTGGAATGGGTCTAAAACCACTACAAGGGATGTAGTCTGTCACTTTAAAATGAATGGTTTACCTAGCCACATACCATCGTCAGCGTCAGATGGAGTCAGCTCTCCCATAAATCCTATACTTTTTCTGGCCTGAGTGTAGGACAGACAGCAGTAGATACCATGAAAGTGTGGGAGGAAAAACATCACAATCTGGCTGCAGCTTCAACCCAAGAGGCAATAGAGCTGATTTAGTTAAACCAGCTGCTTAAATAGATACTTCTCCCCTCTTTCCTCCAAAACCCCACTGAAGAGGATGGACTCTCAGAGGTTAAACAAGTACCTCCAAGACTGAACTCCACACTTAGAAGTGCTTTGGGGACCAGCTTGTATTATTATATTGAGCCATATTAGTGACAGTGGTTTGTTATTTTAGCCACATCTAATATTTATTTTCAATGTTTTTTAGTCTTTTGTAATTTATTTACCTTTCTTCTTCTTACCACCAAAGTTAGATTCTGTATTTATGATACAGAATCTCTCTCTCTCACCCCACCCCTAAGATTTTCCAGGTAGTTCAGGATCCAGCCAACATTAAAATAAAATAGGATGTAAGTTTGTTAATATAAGACACCATTTTTACTCACAAAAGAAGAAAAACACATGCTTCCCATTAAACTGTGACAGTACTTTAGCTCTTAGAATTTTATCTTACTCTTATTGAAATATCTTTTTAAAGATTACTTTGTTACAGATATTTTATCATAAATCATATTTGTGCATATTTTAAAATTGGTGAAATAAATTGCTTAACATATTTTTAAAATAATTTCACATTTAGAGTGTAATTTTTCTGTATTCCTTTTAAACCCAGAGTTGTTGATATTTATCTGTGTTTTGTCACAAGATATGGTCTTCTGTGCCATCAAGAGAGCATTACCAATGCAGCATTTTTTTAAAGAGTGCTCCATTATAACCTTTGGGATTTTCTCATCAGCTACTGACACCTGTTCTATAAAATTTGTTGCTGGCACTTTTCTTTTTTGGCATGTAATGTAATAGTCAATAGAAGCAAAAGCTAACACATCTTTATCTTCTCATAGGGCCTTTCTCCTTTAATGCCAATAAATCACTTTGGTTTTGATGTCCAAGAAAAGAAATAATAGAATTCATTACTTTTAGGACGGAAATTTGTTTCTGGACTATTAAATATATATCCTGCTGCGTGGCTTCTGTATTTGTCTGAACACAACAACTTTTCATTTCAGTGGAGAATCATAATGTAATTTTTAAGGACATTTTAAATGGTAATTAAATGTACCACCTGTAGTACTAACATAACTCAATTAAAATGACAATATGAAAGCCATGACCATATTTACTTCTGTGCAGGCAATGGCAACTGTGTCATTACTGCTGTCTGGTTGAGAATGACAGGAAGATGTAAAACACTTACGTTTTCCTAAAAAATAAATTCCTGAGTCTTTTTTTCAGTTTTATGTTATTTAAAAATTTATTATTATTGAAGTATAGTTGACATCCAATATTATATTAGTTTCAGATGTACAACACATTGATTCAGTAATTCTGTACATAAGTCAGCACTAACCATGGTAAGGGTAGTCATTACTGTCACTATACAGTGTTATTACAGTATTATTAACTATATTACTTTTTAGCCCTTACTTATTTTATAAGCCCTTACTTATTCTACTTATTTTAAAAGAAATGAGTGACTTACTTATTTTATAACTGGAAGTTTGTACCTCTTGATTCCCTTGACCTATTTCATCCATCCCCCAATCCTCCTGACCTCTGGTTAACCACCAGTATTTAGGAATCTTTTTCTATTTGCTTGTTTGTTCATTTGTTTTGTTTTTTAGATTCCACAATAAATGAAATCATATGACATTTGTCTTTGTCTGATTTATTTCTCTTAGCATAATATGTACACTCTGGGTCTATCCATGTTGCTGTTGTTCCAAATAGCAAGATCTTCTTTTTTATGGCCAAGTAATCCATTGTATGAGTGTACCACATCTTATTTATCCATTCATCTATCAGTAGACACTTAGGCTGCCTCCATATCTTGGCTATTATAAATAATGCTGCAGTAAACATAGGATAGGGGTGCATTTATCTTTCAAATTAGTGCTTTTGTGTTCTTTGGGTAAATACCTAGAAGTGGAATTACTGGCTCATATGGTATTTCTGTTTTTAATTTTTTAAGGAAACTCGGCACTGTTTTCCATTGTGGTTGCACCAATTTACATTCTTACCAACAGTGTACAAGTGTTCCCTTTTCTCTATATCCTCACCATCACTTGTTATTTCTTGCTTTTTTGACTAGCTATTCTGATTGACATGAGGTGGTATCTCATTGTAGTTTTGATTTGCATTTCCCTGATGATTAGTGATGCTGAGCACCTTTTCATGTGTCTGTTGGCCATCCCTGTGTTTTTTGGAAAATGTCTATTCAGGTCTTCTGCCCATTTTTTAATTTGATTCTTTGGGGTTGTTGTTGTTGTTGTGTTCTTTTCTTTTCTTTCTTTTTTTTTTTTTTTTTTTTTTTTTTTTTTTTTTTTTTTTTTTTTTTTTTTTTTTTTTTTTTTTGCTGTTCAGTGGTTTAAGTTCTTTATATATTTTGGATATTAACCCCTTATCGATATTGCTTGCAAATATCTTCCCTCATTTAGTAGACTACATTTTCCTTTTGTTGGTGGTTTCCTTTCCTGTGCAAAAACTTTTTATTTTGGTGTAGTTACAATCATTTATTTTTGCTTTTGTTTCCCTTGCCGGAGGAGACGTACCCATATATATGTTGCTAAGGCCAATGTCAAAGAGATTACTGTCTGTGTTTCCTTTTAGGAATTTTATGGTTTCAGATCTCACATTTAGGCCTTGAATCCATTTTGACTTTATGTTTGTGTATGGTGTGAGAAAGTGGTCCAGTTTCATTCTTTTGCATGTAGCTGTCTAGTTTTCCCAACTGAAGAGACTATCTTTTCCCCATTGTATATTCTTGCCTCCTTTGCCATAGATTAATTGACCATACAATTATGAGCTTATTGCTGGGCTCTGTATTCTATTCCATTGATCTGTGTGTCTATTTTTGTTCTGGGACCATACTGTTTTGATTACTATAGTTTTCTATTATATCTCAAAATCTGAGATTGTGATACCTACAGCTTTGTTCTTTTTGCTCTAGATTACTTTGTTTACCTGGGGTCTTTTGTGGTTCCATTCAAATCTTAGGTTGAATCTCCTGTTCTTCTTACACTTTTTCCAGGCTTTATTCATTCTAACTGGAAAATTCTATCCATTCCTGAGTTAAAACTAGTTACTGAGGAAGCCCAATCATGTCTTCTTTCTCAAAGGAAATTTTACAGCTCCTTGGTTTTTTGTTCACGGGAACAATCTATTTGATGAAAACTCATGTATTAGAGTGCTTGAAGCTGCTTGTCAGTCTTAGGATTTTTGTTGTTTCTGGTCTGAGAGATTATGTCCCCTCTATAATGACTCTGAAGCAGTTCTTCAGAGGCTTTTCTTCTTACTGTACTAAGCTAATAAGGAACAACCTTCCATTTAGAGCTCTTTAGAGCTTGGTGATTTCAATAAGTATCATTAATTTCAAAATGATTTATTATTTTAGAGATGTTAAATTATGGGAAAATATGTATCTTAGAATTGATGCAAATAAAGTACATGTCACTATATAGTTTTCCTTTCCTATTCATTTTACTCCAACTAGGTACCATGTTTGTACTGGGATTCTATTGTTGTATAGTGAATGCTTTATTTGGATCTCACTTTCTTCCTATGGATAATCCCTACCTACTGCAGGATTAGGATTTGTGCAAACACAGTTTTTGTTTTGTTTTGTTTTTGCTTCTTTGTGACTAGGGACCATAACCTTTATTCTTCAAAGTATTTTTGAGAGTTACTAATATTGCTAGAGAGTATGTATGCTCTCAGTCCTATAAATCCATGTTACCTTTTCCCAGTGAACAGACATTTATTAAGCACCTACCACGTACTGTATTTAGTACTAGGCAGTAGAGAGAATGATGAACAAGTTAGGTAATTCCTGACCCCACACAGTCTACAGACTTGTTCTACACAAAGTCTCTATGGAATGCTGAGGAGCTGTTGAGTGATCTGGACAGCTGCAGAATCCCAAAACTTGTTCCTTTAAAAAAAAAAAAAACCATTTGAAAGAAAGAGCACACGTGTGGGTTGGTGGGGAGAGGCCCAGAGGGGGAAGGAGAGAGGGACAAGCAGACTCTGCACTGAGTATAGGGCCCAACATGGGGCTCATTTCACAACCCTGAGATCATGACCTGAGCCGAAAAACTGACCAAGCCACCCAGGCACTCAACAAAGACACATTCTTAAAATTATTAGGAACATGGACCTAAAACAATACCAGTGCATATGCACTGGGATTGACTGCAGTCTGCATCACAGTAGCTTTGGAATTATGTGTGTGTGTGTGTGTGTGTGTCTTATTATATTAGAGAATAGAGAATATATCTAGAATTTTGACTAAAGAGCAAAGGGCACAAACAAAGCCTTCGGAAAGAAAGCACTATAGATTGTATGTGGGCACCTCCTAAAACTATGCAAAGCCTCTTCTTGAAGTGAAGGAGCCAAACTTTGAGGTCAATAGAATAATTTTGCTGGCCTCTATACACTTTAAAGTGTAATGGAGAGGAAAAAAATACCTATTTAAACTTACCAGAGAAGTGCTTTTAAGAGACCCAAATAATCCCCTTCAAATCATTTTAAGTTTCAAAAGGACAAGCAAATTGTTAATTGAATGTTTAATTAACATTTATTGCTAGCATATTAGGTTTACGTGAGTCACATTGAGTAATACAGTAGAGTTGTGTTCTTGCTACCATATGTGCACTTTATAGCATATTCAGTCCTCATACATAATCAACACATAGGGTTCATTTATACCCATTTTGTAACACTTGGAATATAATTTCCCTATTTTAAGTAATTATAGGGGTTTTTTAGTTCTAGCACTACTTTCACCAAATTCAGCATGAATTTACTGAGGAAACTAAGTGTAAAGTATTTTGCTAACAACTCTTGTGAGACATATAAAGATGAAATAGGTGTAGTTTCTGATGTTGGTTAAAGAATTTGGCATCTGAAAGGGAGGGCAGGTATTATTATGTGCCTGTCTGTGCCTTGTGCTATGCTAGGCGCCAGAGATAGAAGAGTAAGAGATGATTTCTGCTCTTTAGCAGTTTAGTTTTAGTGGGCATTAGAAAAGTCAGAAGGAAGTAGAAGGATGCTGAAAGAATTAGAGGCAAAGGAGATTAGGCATATTTGCAGAAATGGAAGTGGGTTCAATATCTATTAAAAATAGAATGCAGGGGTGCCTGGATGGCTCAGTGGGTGAAAGCCTCTGCCTTCGGCTCAGGTCATGATCTCAGGGTCCTGGGATCGAGCTCCGCATTGGGCTCTCTGTTCAGTAGGGAGCCTGCTTCCCCTACTCTCTCTGCCTGCCTCTGCCTACTTGTGATCTCTCTCTCTCTGTCAAATAAATAAATAAAATCTTTAAAAAAATAATAGAATGCAAAAGGTGAGAGAAATGCCTGAAACTTAAGCCATGTAAGTAGGCAGAGGTCTGACAGTCATAGGCTTCACATGTTATAAAGTTTGGATGACAATTATGGATAATCATTGATAGATTTTGAACCAGAGAATGGCAGGGGGAACTTTTAGTTTTAGAATTATTCCAGTAGTGGCAGAGGAGACAGAGAGACAGAGATTTGAGGGGGGTAGGACCCTAATCATTGAGCTAATGTGTACAAGAGGTGGGAAGAATGTAGAGGTGAGGATTATGAAGTCTTCCTAATAGATCCTCAATCTTGCCCTTTTTTTGTACACTCGATTCTCTATCTCCAGCCCAGATAATGTCATCTCTGCTTTTGTATGTAGGTTAGCTCCATTATTCCCTCATTATAACAACTATAATAAGATTATCCTTTCCATATTCCATATTATGCAGTCCAAATCTTGGAGGAAGCTGGTCTGACTAAATTAATATCTCAGTACAAGTTCTAGAGCCATATATCAAACTGCATATTATTACCTGCATATTCCAAAGGTTGACCTGTATTTACAATGGCAACCTCCTATAAAAAACAGACAAATAGATAATGGAACAGAATAGAGAGCTCAGAAATAAACCTACACATATAGAGTTAATAATTTACAATAAAGGAGCCAAGAATATGCAGTGGGGAAGGGACAGTTTCTTCAATAAATGGTGTTGGGAAAACTGGATAGCAAAATGCTAAAGAATGAAACTGTATTACCATCTTATACTATACACAAAAATTAACTCAAAATTGGATTAAAGATTTGAATGTAAGACCTGAAACTATAAAACTCCTAGAAGAAAATGTAGGTGGTAAGCTCCTTGACATTGGTCTTGGCCAAATGATTTTTTGGATTTGATACCCAAAGCACGGGCAAAGAAAGCAAAAATAAAGAAGTATGATTATATCAAATGAAGAAGAAAGAAAACCATCAACGAAAGGAAAAGACAAGCTACTGAATGGGAGAAAATATTTGCAAATCATATATCTGATAAGTGGTTAATATCCAAAATGTATGAAGAACTCATATACTCAATACCCAAAAACTAACAATCTGATTAAAAAATAAGCAGAGGATATGAATAGACATTTTTCCAGAGAAGACATACAAATGACTAATAAGTACACAAAAAGATGTTCAACATCACTAATCATTAGGGAAATGCAAATCAAAACAACAATGAAATATCACTTCATACCTGTTAGGATGACTGTTACCAAACAAAACAAAACAAAACAAAACCCCAATAACATGTATTGGTGAGGATATGGATGAAAGGGAACCCTGTGCACTATTGGTAGGAAAGTAAATTAGTGCAGCCAATTTGGAAAACAGTATGGAGGTTCCTCAAAAAATTAGAAATACCCCATGATCCGACAATTCTACTTCTAGGTGTTTATCTGAAGAAAACAAAACACAAACTTGAAAAGATATACACCCCCTGTTAATGGCAGCATTATTTTTGAAAGCCAAGATACTGAAATAACTTAAGTGTTCGCTGATAGAGGAATGGATGAAGAAAACTGTGTTTTCTTTACACACAACGGAATATTATTCAATCATTAAAAAAGAATGAAATCTTGCCATTTGTGACGGCATGGGTGGTCCTTGAGGGTATTGTGCTAAGTGAAATAAGTCAGAGAAAGAGAAAGGCAAATACCACATGATCTCATGTATATGTGGAATAAAAACTAAAACAAAAACTGCAACAATAACAACAAAACAATCTCATAGATACAGAGATCAGATTGTTGGTGACCAGAGATAGGGACAGAGTGAGGGTGGGTTAAACAGGTAAAGGGAGTCAAAAAGTAGCAAGTACTAGTTACAATATAAATAAGTCATGGGGATGTAATGTTCAGCATGACAACTATAGTTATAGTTAATAATACTGTTTTGTATATCTGAAAGTTGGTAAAAGAGTAAACCGTAAAGTACTCATCAGAAGAAAAAAAATCTTGTAACTAAGTATGGTAACAAATGTTAGCTAGACTTATCGTGGTGATCATTTTGCAATATATACAAATATTGAATCATGTTGTATACAATATAATGATTATATTATATAATGTATATAATGATTATAATACACAATATAATATAATGTAACAATGTAATGTTTAATATCAATTTTATCTCAATTAAAAATGTTTTAAATGATAAAATGGCCAACTACTGATCCTTGTCTTTTGTGTATTTATTAAATTCCAGGCAATGTGATAAGCATTTGATATTCACTGTTTCTTTTTGGAAGACCATGTTGAATGTGTAAAAGAACTAGGTGTAGTGGTACTCCCTAGATTTGTCTTGGTTCCCGCAGTTATGCTGCCCCAATTTCAGGTCTAATGTATCATTATCATAAACCATAAACGTCTTTCTTTTAAGTTGGTGTGATAGTGTGATAGTTAATGTTATGTGTCATTTTAGTAGAAATTTAATCCAATACAAATCTAAGTGTTGTTGTGGAGGTATTTCATAGGTGTGGTTAATATCTATGATCAGTTGGCTTTAAATGAATCAAATTACCTTTGATAATGTATGTCAGCCTCATTCAGTCAGCTGAAGTTCTTAAAAGTTTTCTTGGACCGAAGGGGTTATGCCTCAAGACTGTAACAGAGCTCCTGCCTCATTTTCAGCCTGCTGACCCACTCTACAAATTTCTGACTCAAGATAGCAGCAGTTCTTGCCTGTGTTTCAGCCCGCTGGTCTGCCCTACAGATTTTGAACTTGCGTAGGTCCTCCAATTACGTGAGCCAATTTCTTACAACAAATCATACCTTCACCTTCTGGTTCTGTTTCTCTGGTGAACCCTGACCGATACAATTGTTTTGTTTAGTTTTGCTTTATCTGTGTAGTCCCAACGATTTTCTAAGTAGGAGGGTGAAGG
Organism: Procyon lotor; assembly: GCA_028646535.1. Taxonomy (NCBI): domain Eukaryota; kingdom Metazoa; phylum Chordata; class Mammalia; order Carnivora; family Procyonidae; genus Procyon; species Procyon lotor. The sequence goes on along the minus strand of CM053608.1, from coordinate 81,521,360 downwards.
GGTAAAACGGGAGGGCTACTCTGCCTATTCCAAGCAAAGAGTGGCCACGGGACCCAGAGATTGAAAAGGTTTGGAATTAATTTACCCCGACAGTAGTTCTTGTACTTTTTACTACCTGAATCTTCTCATTACTTTTATCATGTAGTCTGTCTTCATATCTTCCCATTGAATATAACTCTCCAAGGAAATACAATCCATTTTCATATGCTAACTACATTATATTTACATGTTCTATTTGTTGCACTTGTCAAAGAATGACTTTAGCTATGCTTAGATATAGAAACAAGTAGCTTTTCATGTCTTTTACATTCATATACTGCTTATATACATTGAGTTCTAAATGACAGGTATTCAGAGTTCCAATATCCATTTGACTTCTTTAAATTTAATGTTTTATTTGTTAGGTAGAAGATTTACAACCATCCCTGGGTAAAAACCATGGAGGCTTTTCTTCCCCTATGATTTTCATCTCATTGCTACTTTCAGAAGCAGGCAAAATCTTTTATATTCACTGAAACACTGTGGGTAATGATCCTTAAAAATTTTAGTCATTCTCTCTAATTAGTGCCTCCCCGGGGAGGAAGGGGTGACAGAGAGGCAAAAATCGACTATATGGGTGTTCTATTGATTAATGCTGCTGTAACAGGAACAGACAACAGGAAGATAATTTTTAAATTACTAAATTAGTTAAATGGAAACCAATCAGTTGACTCATCTTCTATTCAAAGGCAGCATAACCACTACTCTTCATAAATGATTCAGAATGCCTGTATCATGACTGGTATATAGTTATAGATTTTTATAGCCTGTTTCAGTGGCAGGAGACAAGTGGAGTTTTGAGTTCTAGTTTTGACTCTTCCATGAGCTTTGAGCACTATTCCATGTGCATTTCAGAAACTTTTTATGGTGAATGGTTTGTAAAGATAAAAATACAATTATAGATATAATATTAAAAAGTTGAGTTGAAGAAGTAGAAAGCCTTATAATTAGAAGATTATATGGTATAAGGTGCAACTCAACCCTCACTCCTTGCCCCTACCATTTTATGGAAATAATAATTCTTTTTGAGATCTTAAGTTACTCTGCATATAGTAAAGCAGACCAGAGCTTTGTAAAGTCACTTTAAAGGGAAAAAAAAGGGCTCAAGTTAACTCTATTTAAGAAACTTTGTTAACATTCAAAGGTGTGAAAATTTCTAAAATAAAAGTATTATCATCCAAAAAAGATTTAGATTTTTTTCTATTTTGTCCCTTGAGCTGAACACTATAAAAAAAAAGTTCCTGAAGTTAAAATGTCATCAAAGCTGGCTTCATGGGCATGTGACCTATGCTGTCGGACCAGTTCAGTGCCATGTTCAGAAGAGCCCCACAGTTGGTTTATTGCTCTGCTGAGAATGTCTTGAGATTCTTAACTGTATCTTTGAATGCGTGTTTTGTAAGCAAAATCGAATGGGATGATGGGGAACATGTGTCAGTATAGGACATACATTTCTGGCAAAATGTGTGTTCATCTTTCCTTGTTGCTACATTCAAAAAGTGTGTTTGGGATGCCCCATGGTCACAGAATTCTTGTTTTAGTAGCCACTGAAGTGCAGAGAGACTCCAAACAAGTACAAGGGAAGAGTGTTAAATCAAGGATTGAGTAAGTGGGGGCATTGACAGTCTGGGGAAGCCTCCCTTTTTGTCTGATCCAGAGCTTGCTTCAAATGCAGAAAGAAGGCGGTGGTATTCTAAGAAATATTAATAATAAAAAGCTGCCATGTCCTTTCATATTCTTATTATATTTCCTAAATTAGTCAACCACCTATGATAAAAACTATGTAGAGAAAGGAGAAAGAAAGAGCAACCCATAGTTTTCCTTTCAGTTTTTCCTTACCTACCAGCAAGCCTGAAGTTGAGAGTGTTAAAATATATGCATATCAAGAATTGAAATAAAAACATAGGTGAGTTGCTTCTATGTTGTGTTTCCTTTGTCTGATAAGAGCAAAATTCATACATCTGTAGGAACTGATACACAAGTGGTGAAATTTTGGTGATTCTGCATATGAGTTCAGTGCTCTTATATTTGCATTTAAAACTGGCATTGCATAATTAAAGATGAGGTGTAAAATTCACACAAGTAATGAAAATTTCTAGTTTTTCTTTACTTAGGATGACATAAAGAATAAATTTAAAAAGCAACGAGACACCATGACAAATTGTGAGAGAGACCACAGAAGAAGAAAAAAACTAAAAAAAAAAAAATCCAACCCCTTTTATTGTCATTTTTTGGTCAATTTTTTCCTGCATTTTGAGTAAGAAGTCTCTCATTTCTGTTTTGCACTCAGTTCTACAAATTATACAGCCAGCCCTGGATGTCATTAGCTTTTCTCATCCATCTTTACTCTTGGCCAATACAAAGCTTATAAGGAAAGCTCTTCTTGGCTTTCATATGAATTGCTTTCCTATTGGTCCTATTGTCCAGTCTCCCATTCTGATACCATGAGTTCAGTTTTTTGCAGATTGCGTTTTTTTATTTTTCTATCTAAGTATAGGATGTTGCACTTAATTCTTTTAAATTTAATCATGTTACATTTCCTATTGGCAAAATTGATTTCTTCTATTAATAACTGTTATCAGAATAGAATTGAACCATGAGCTAGGCCTTCTTATTTTGGCAAGGTGTCTGTCTTCTCTTCAGAAAGATCTTTTTACTTAAATGTAGTGTTTCCTCCTGTGAGAATTATTTCTTTCTCTTGTATCTTTCTTTTCCCTCTAAGATGAAGAAGAATTTTCTTCATAACATTTTGGATCACTCCAGTGACACACATGGTGGCTATTACTCGTCTCATATTCAGTCACCAACTAATTATATGCATGAAATATAATTCAGCAGTTTTCCGGCTGGATACACCAGCCTGAGATGGTAATCTTTAAGGAGAACTAATATGGTTTTTCCTGCTGTAGTCCACTTAATAAAAAACTCCAAAATTATTTCCAAATAATATTAATAAAATATGTGCGTGCCTTTACAACTGGGTATTAAGTGCCGGCTGCTTACATATGTATTCTTTACCTCTCGTTTTCTGGCACATTAACACATTTTATTTATTGAAAAAGTAAAAAATGCCTTCAGCTATACAAATATTATTTAGCAGTTTCTTAACAGTTAAGTAATGAGGGATGAAGTACCAAAGCTAGTTCTTCATAACAGTAACCTTTGCTTAGTAGACAGTGAGAGAATTCTAAACAGACCAGTTGTATAAGCTGGGGCAAGCTGCTCAACTTTGGGCTCTGCTCTCCTCATTTGTAAAATAAATTCAATAAGAGAACCTAATTTAAACTTTTGTTAGAGGAATGCCTGTCACACTGTAAATGCTCAACACATGCCTTCCAGTATGGCAGCTCTTACTCTTGGTGCTTTTACTGTTGTTGTTACCATGTGTAGTTAATTGCCACAAATCTCCCCCCCTCTTCCCGGCTAACAGCAGCTGGATTTGGAAACAAAGTAGTGGTATTTTCACCTCAGGTTTAGGCAATAATTATGATCCTATTTCTCACTGTTCCTTAATTTACCTGTATCACTTGCAACTCATGCAGCCAAAGGACCCTAAGTGAGGCCAGTATGCTCTAAGCAGAAGTTTTCTGATGAGGTTTCTGAGAAGGCATTTAATTACCTTGTAAAAGGGGACAGATGTGCTGAAATAGACCTATAGCTGGTGGCCTCTCTTTCTGCCTTCTTTGAATATGGACCTGATGAAATAGCCGTCTTTCGACAAGACTTTAGGAAAAAAGCCAACACACTAAACCAGGGCAAGCAAAGAAATAGAAAAGGTTTGTGTGACGAATTACATCACCGAGGAGTGAGGCATAGTTTGGATACATTCTGTGCCTGCTAAGAAACACAGAATGGCACCCTGTTTAATACTTTGGCTACTTTTAATAGCTTATCATTCATGATTTTTCAGACAAATAATTTTGCTCTCAGCGTCTAATTGCAATAGCATATAGTGCCTGGAACATAGAATCTTAAAAATAATTTCAAGGGAAAATGAATTATATCTAGTCTATCTCTTGGATGAATTTAGGTAATTTTCCTGAAAAATTGACTGAATATAACCTTAGAGAATTTTCCAAATGGTCCGTTGTCTACTCGTTGCTGGATCTGCAAATGTCATTTAATTTAAATGGTTAAATGTTATTTTAAAAAGTGTTCTTCAAACACAGAGCAGTGGTTCTCAACTGAGGGCAACTCTGCAGTTGGCAGTGTGGGGAGACACTTTCAGCTGTCACACTGAACAGTGTAGCATGGAGTGTGTAGAGGCGAGGGACGCTGCCAAACACAAACGTCTTATAATATACAGGACTGTACAGTACACAGGATTCTCCCTTCCCCCAACAAAAATCATCCTGCCCAAATGCCAATAGTAATGAAGTATTTGCATAGGATTTAGCATGTGTCCTTGGGACTGTTAAGGGTCTGCTTAAGAAATATTTTCCTTAATTATACTTAATTATACTTAGTTATACTTAATAGCCAGATTCTACTTGTGACATTTCTAGTGCCAAATTTCAGATATCTTGACAATTGTTTTTTTACTGAAGGGATACAAATAAGTTTTGATTTCATGACTGTAGATGAGAGCAAAATATTAACCTGTAACTACATACAATAAAAATCTGAGATAAAATACATAGTGAGACCATCTTGATGTCATAAAGAGCCTCTACTGACTAATAAAAAGTAATGTCATTATTTTTGCAACCTTATCCTTCGAAATCTCATATACTTATGGTTCAATAATATATGTAAAGTTTAAAAAGTAAACTACCTATATTTTAAGTGTATCTATTGCCACACATATTTTCTGTTAAGTAAATGGTTAGTAAAAGCTTATTTTGCAGCCAAAACTAAAGGAGCTATCATAATCCAATGCAACTCCAGAATTAGAACTCCAAGCTTGGGAGTCAAGTTTGCTAATTAATTTGTATTGCTAATCTAAGGTATACATATTTTTCAAGATTAATTTTTTCAATATATTCTGTCCATTTTTGTACTTTTGACTGCTTCTGGAACAACAAAATAATTCTATTTTAGTTCTCCTAAAAGAGTGATGGTATCATACAAAGTATAACTGCTCTTCAGTAAGGAACTGGGCTACATTCACCATTCATTATTTTATGACCCTAGAGGGACTGTCTTAGAATTTTGTTTAATGGAGATTGCAGTAAGGACTAAATGAGATTTTGCAGGCAAAAAAAGTGCTTCACCCCCTACCTGGCACAGAATGAGGTTCTCAAGAATGCTGTTCCTTTTCCCTCTTTGCTTTGGTATTTTTGCTCCAACAGAATGCTTGTGATGATTCATGACTCATGGCCATGTCTTAAAACGTACCTTATTTTGGCTGAGCAGTGTCTGTGTTTCAAAAGAGAGAATAGATCCCTGATGTTCTTTTTTTAATCAATCAATTTCTATGTTATTGATTTTGAATATTCTGCTCATTAGACACAGACAATTTACTTTTAATTGTCTGGACATGCTTTGGATTAAGCAATGGATTAAGACAAACATACTTTAAACGATAAATTGGAATCCCACGACTGGAATTAATATTGAAAACAAAGAGTGAATGAAATCCTTTTTTAAACTCTGAAGGTCTTTTCTTCACCATCAATTTGAAGTATAACTGTTTTCCTGCTTTATGTTTATAAGAGACGAACTTTAATACTACCAAGTGCATTGCAACCCATTCAGAATGATTTCTTTGTCTTATTGACTTCAGAGGTAATAACAGAGATGGAGTTAAATAGGCCACTTAGGAAAATGTCTGCCATTTTAGATTGTAACATACCACTTTGCTTTCCGCTGAAAGTCAAGCAAAGCCTTATGTGGAAGGGTAAATTGAGAGAAGCCCAGCCAGTGTTAACCTGCTTCATGAAGATCTAATGATATACTCGCTTCTTTGCTGATGACACTTTAGTTAGCAAGAAAGAGCACAGTTGAGAGATGTAGGTACTTAGTGTCTGTGTGACAGCAAATATGAATCTTTCCTAGGTACATGGCAACAGACCTTTAAATAGAATCCAGCAGCTTTTAAATTAAGAACAAGAATACTTATTTTACTTTTTCTGTAGTCCCATTGTTTTGTAATTCAAACATTAACTCATCCTATCTTATATTTAAGCTATAGCCAATAAAGAGTAAAATTTTCCTACCATCCATAGGGCTTTGGAAAGTTCTAGCCTCATTTCACAAATGAAGCTCAGGCAGTTTACTCAGCTACCTTCTTAAGACTAGAAGCTATCCCCCACACCCGCCTTAAAATGAATAGTTTTAAATTCCTAAAGTCCTATGTGTGTACTTCAGTTGTAAACAGGCACAATCTCTGAACAGAACAAGGTTGGAAGTAAGCTTGGAGGTTTGTCTAGATTAAGTTCAGATCTGCTTTTAGGTTCAAAATGACCCCCTACATTCAATTTCAGAATCACCTTCTTTGTTTGCTGTGTTGTGGATTAGAGACTGCCTTCCCTGAGATTTTCGTTTTCCTTTTTGAGTATGCAAGTGACATTTTCCTGTTCATCCGAAGAATGAAGTAAACCCGATTAGATTTGTTCTCCATCTGGGAGCAGGAAATTAACTTTGAAAATGATTTAAATCTCTTGCCTGGGGAGGGACTTTTACTGTCCTGAGTTCAATAGTTCAATTTGACAGAAGCCTTTGCCAGATTTCTAATACATAGTTGTGTTTAAAAAAAGGATGAAAATGAGGCTGCTTTAAATTTCATTAACTGAATTCTTACATCAGGCCAAATTTGGAGACCTGTCAGAATGAAAAAGTTGGCCCAACAAACCTTTTAAGTAGACGTGTATTATAGTTTCAAAGGAGAAAAAATACAGGCTTTTGTGTATTGAGAGGAAATCTTCAGGTCTGACAGTTATTCCTTGTAATTTTTTTATTCTGTTGTAGCGTTAAGAACAGACAGAGCAAACCTGAAACTATGAAGACTGGTTGTGAACATTCAGAATTTATTTTGGTAATCAAACAAAAGAACAAAATTATTTTGATATATTTTTAATGATATACATAATAAGTGTGCTGAAAGGTAACTAGTCAAAGATGGCAACATGTTCATAGATATAACCTTATTTTGAATTTTTATATCCAAACAGATGCCAATTTTAGAATTTTTTTCTTCTCATTTGTTTATTTGCACATATTCATAATTAACATTGGTGATCACAGTATTCCCTTATGACTATTTATCACACTCTCACATATACATTTGTGTTTATATATACTTCATTCTCTATAACTGGGTTTTTTTTGCTTGGGACCCTTCGTGCCATGTCCTGGGAGTAGGATTCCTACTGTTGACTCCAAGCAATCACATTCACAGTGTTTTCCCCTCACACCAAGGCATTATTGTTCAGTATCTTTCAAGCAGATGATAGTTTAGGCCATAGTAGGTTGTGACAGCAAATGACCATCAAGTTTCTGTCTTTTTTTAGAAAAAAAGCTTTGATTTTTTGCTCCTATTATGTATAATTGGGGGTTAACTGCAGTTCTACTGAATGCTACTTTCATTCCATGACCCAGGCCGATGGGTCAGTTTCTAATGAGATGTTATCAAATTTATGGCAGAGAGAAAGAGCAGAGGTAGAGTGATAAGATAACTTTTAAATCTTCTGCTTGGAAGATTAAATATCACTTCTAATATTTAATTGACCATATTAAGTCATGTAGCCAAACCCAGTGTCTATGGGGCAGGAAATATAATTCTCCCATAAGGAGTGGCTTAATAGGGAGGCATCTCAGACATCTGAAATAAATGTGACTAAACCATAAATAGAGTATTTTTACATGACTTAGTATATACGAGTACATATAAGTCAGTGCAAGGAATATAATAGGTGCTCAACAAATATTTGTTGAATTGATAAATGAGTGAATATATTTATTGATAAAACATTAGTACATTATGATATACTCCGATATTTCTATTCCATTCTATTCTTTTCTATTGTATTTGATGTCATTTTGTGAAGTGTTAATCATGACCCACAAAATTTATTTCATGATCTACATTTTAGAAACACTGATTAGCAAATGTCAGACTGAAAGCAATATTATTTCCAGTCCTTACTTTCAGTCCTTAAACTTGCATAAGAAAATTCTTAATGACATGAAAGTTTATGGTGAGTTTGAAGAAGGCCAAATAGTCTAAGAGAAAAGTAGTCAGAAATATGAGAAAGTTATGGTTAATACATGACCAGGTAACTCTTCTTTCTTTTTTTTTTTTTTTAAAGATTTTATTATTTATTTGAGAGAGAGAAAATGAGCACAGTGGGAGAGGACGAAGGAGAAGCAGACTCTTCACTGAGCAGAAAGTCCTAGGTGGGGCTTGATCCCAGAATCCTGAGATCATGACCCAAGCTGAAGGCAGACACTTAACCAACTGAGCCACCCAGGTGCCCTGACCAACTAACTATTCTTTGTCTACTAGATATATCAGTAATCTCTGGTCTGTAATTCTACCTTTTTTTAAAAAAGCTAGTGAAAAGAAAGCAAGAAAATTGTGGAAATCAGAGTTTTATTTCACAAACAGATCAGATTAAAGGTTTACAAATTCCCTATCTCATATATTTATTGGATGAACTTTCTATGCCTTCCAAGTTTACTAGACTGATTTTTCCTCTCTTTCAAATTTTTCCCATTTGTGACTTGCCATGTGTCAATCATATAGCTGTAAAACAAACTGGCCTCAATTTCCTTATCTATATAAATAAATTCATAATACTTACCTGATGTGTCCATTAGGAAATATATTTTACAGCATGTAACCAAAAAAGGGGATAATGTTTTCATCACATAAGAACTAATAGGATAACCCAAGGCAGATAGAGTGGCCCAAGAATATTGAGGCCAGTATCCCTGTGTCTCTGTGGTATTCCCTCATGCTTGCAAGATAATTGGTAGACTTCAGTTAAAGCATCCATAACATCAGGCAGGAGGGATGAAAGATAATGAAAAAGAGACAAGCCTACATCTGTAGTAGTCCATACTTTTCCAGAGATTCCCCAGCAGACTTTGAATCACATTTCAGTGGCCATAGATCATATTCATATCATGTGGCCAGTTCTAGCTGCAGAGGGGGCTGGGAAATAAACTATGCTGTTGCTACCTTGAATAAAATTAGAGTTTCAAATAGTAAAGAAGGGGAGAATAATAGCTGCCAGCCACATCCTCTTATGTCTCAGGGTTGTTGAGGAAATCAAATGAGGGTATAAGTGATAAGGACTTACGAACTATCAAATAATCAGCAAGTAAAATAGAATTTAGAAAAAAGAAAGAAACATACAAAATTAAACTTAGGTAACTAGCTGTTTCTGACTTAAAAATTCTGAGAAATTCCAGCAGAAAACACACACACACACACACACACACACACACACAATCATTCATACACATAGATGCTGCTGCATTAATGTATGTATAAATGTTTAATCATCTATATGTATATATCTACATATATTATTTACAAATCATTTTTTTTTTAGATTTTTTTTTTTTTACAGAGAGAGGGATCACAAGTAGGCAGAGAAGCAGGTAGAGATAGAGGGAGCAGGCTCCCTGCTGAGCAGAGAGCCCGATGCGGGCCTCAATCCCAGGACCCTGAGATCACGACCTGAGCCAAAGGCAGAGGCTTAATGACTGAGGCACCCAGGCATCCCTATTATTTACAGATCATTTATACTAGTTTCTAATGAAGTTTCACGCATATGTAAATGTACCTATAAATAATAATATATACACAATAAAATAACTGAAAAGTCAAATATATTATTTTTCTTTTTAATTTTATGCTACTGAGGATTCAAAATCTTCCACAATGTGATACTGTGAATTTCACAACCTCCCACCAAAGTGCTTAACATTTATGTGGCAGTTTTGTCTTTTTCAAGGAGAACTCCTACCTGAAAACTTGGAATATACAGATTAACAAGTGGGGACAGATATATACACATTCACCACTAAAGTCATAGGCGATTTGTAAAACTCACAGAGTTCTGAATATTTGAGTAGAGTTTAGGAGCATTGGCTCTCTTGCACAGAGAAAAAACACTGAAGGAAGGTACAATAGCTCTCAGGTATATAAAGGTGTGTTATACAGTTAAATAGCAATTATTCTATTAGTTGATAAGGACAGAACATGGTATAATGGGTTGAAGATGTAGCAAGGAGTGTTCTTTAAATAATAGGGGAAAAGGTGATTGGAGCTTCCAGAAAGGTATCTTATTATACCCACTGGAGATATTTAAGGAACAACATTGTTGATATTTTGGAGTCTTGCTGACATAG
>CM053608.1:81389712-81510522 GCA_028646535.1 Procyon lotor | reverse complement strand
TTTTTTTTTTAACGTCTCTCTATGGAGCAGTCAGCCATTTAGGCTCGCAGTCATGGTGTGGAGACGCCTGCATTACACAGAGCTGTAAAAGGTATCAAATGTTCTCTGCTCTGGAAGAGTCAAATTCACACAATGTACTTTGAATTTTAAATGTGGCTGTTATCTGGGTAACTTTATCAGTGAGAACTTGAAGGATGAACAGTTTGCCTTGTTACTTAAAGTACAGTTCTTGGACTTCAACTTCCACATCCCCTGGGAGGTTGGAAATGCAGAATCTAGGGTGCTTGGGTGGCTCAGTCATTAAGCGTCTGCCTTCTGCTCAGGTCATGATCCCAGGGTCCTGGGTCCTGGGTCCTGGGATTGAGCCCTGCATTGGACTCCCTGCTAGGCGAGGAGCCTGCTTCTCCCTCTCTCTCTGCTGCTCCTCCTGCTTGTGCTCTCTCTCTGTCAAATAAATAAATAAAATCTTTTAAAAAAGTGTAGAATCTCAGGCCTCACCCCATCCCCCATCTTCATCAAAATCTGCATTTTAACAAGGTCCCCAGATGATTCTAATGGGCATAAGGTTTCTGAGGGCTGCTTTAGGGTAATTTGAACCCTAGTGATCTCAGCTTGCCACCTTATATTGGTAAATGGTTACTACAAAAATACAAATCTCGTAAAATGTGTTATGTTTCAGAATATTAACCAAGATATTTCATCCACCTCGTTTCTTAGTTTATCCTTAATGTTATATTTCCCTAGTAAATTGAAGTTAAGTCTGTGTATGTGTCTATGTCTTTTCATAATCTATTTTCTTTAAAACAGAATTTTTATTCTCTTTGGAGCATCAGATTCATCACTTCAGTTTCTATTAGATTTTTGTCTCCTTGAAAATATTGATGTATAAATTCTTTGCTCCATGGCGTGATCAGTCAGAGTTAGTACATAATTTTTCCTTCTCTCTTGATATGGAGATTCACTTTTATGTGTTACTCAATTAGTAAAGTGTTAAAGTGCTGTGCCTCTGAATTCTATGAATCATCCCCAGCCCCTTGGCTATAAAGGCTAACACAATTTACTATCATATAGTTCAAGAGCTTGACAGAGAAGTGGACATTTTTTGGGGGAAGAATACATATAAAATTAACATATTTATAGGCATTTAAGCAAGTCTCTCTAAGGCAACTGATCCCACTCTGGCTATACATTAGAATTATCCAGAAAGCTCTTTAGAAACCTAGGACAGGCTCCTTCCCTGGAGACTCTGGTTTAATTTGATCCAGTGTGGTTTTCATGTTTTCAGTATTTTTAAAAACTCTCCAAATAGTGCAAACCAGGGATTGAGAGTCACTGCTCTACAGAGCCAAAGCTGAGAATAAATGGGCCTTGGCCAGGCACCCTAATGACAGCATTCTCTTTCTTGAAGGGGTCTCCTTATCCCATGCCCTAATGTGGTGATTAAATTTGTCAGCTAGGTCCATCAAATTTAATCACGTATCTTTAGGAATTACTGAAATGCTTGCTTGTTTGTTTTTTAAAGATTTTATTTATTTGACAGAGAGAAACACAGCGAGAGAGGGAACACAAGTAGAGGGAATGGTAGCGGGAGAAGCAGGCCTCCTGCTGAGCAGAGAGCCCGATGCGGGGCTCGATCCCAGGACCCTGGGATCATGACCTGGGCCGAAGGCAGACGCTCAATGACTGAGCTACCCAGGCGCCCCGAAATGCTTGTTTTTAACCTAGCTTTATGAATACAGAAAAAAAAATTGAACAAAGATCAGGAGGTTACTCTATTATATAAAGTTTAATAAAAATAGATAACTTAAAGTGAAATCTGTATGCATCAAACAAAAAAGAATGTAGGATGAATATTTATGGTAATTCCTCTAACCTGTTCTCCCGAGTAAAAGCAGAATCTAAATACATAATTTCAGATGAGCCTAAAGACATAAACACAAACTAGCCTAGTACAGTAACCTGCAGCTATTTGAAATTTTATTTTTTCTTAAAATTTCATGTCAATTTTGCATTATATCTCATAAATATATTTCATTGTATATATTGATATATATTCATCAAATATATTGATCAAATATGAAATATGTATATTCTAGTTATTGATATGTAATTCAAAAGATAACAAATATTTTAATATTGGTATATTTAAAATTTCATAAGAAACTTCCATTAGAAAACTTTCCATCATCACCTTCCTCAAGGTAAGTCAGAGGGGTAATAGATTAAATGTTCTGGTTCAATATGGTATATCATTATGTGTTTGGTAAAGTACAAACATCTAGACAAAGTTTATTAATCAGCTTGATCTGTCATAACAAAATACCACAGACTGGATGACTTAAATAACAGAAATCTATATGCTCACAGTTCTGGAGGCTGAAAGTCTGAGCTTAGGATGGCAGCCTGGTTGGTTTCTGGTCCGTTTCCTACTTGGGTTGCAGATGGCTGTTGCCTTCTCTCTGTGTGCCCATGTGGCATTTCCTTGGGGAGTGTGTGCAGGAGAGAGTGAGCTCTCTGGTGTCTCTTTTATGAGGTCACTAATCCTATTAGATTAGGGCTCCACCCTTATGACCATATTTAATCATAATTACTTTTTTAGAAGCCCCATCTACAAATACAGCCACACTGGGGGTTAGTACTTCAACACATAAATTTGAGTAGGACACCCTCAGTCCATAACAGAGAGGTTCTTGATTGAGCACATACTACTTTTTTCTCATACAACATTTATAATATGCTAGAAATATTGTTTTTGAGTATGGTTTGATGTATATATATTGTTATGCCCAGATTTTGAAATCCCCAAAGACCACCAGGGAGCCGAGTCCGATGCAAAAGCAAAGAGCCTTTATTCGAGCTAGCTCGAGCTCAGTCTCCCAGCAGTGGGGTGATGTAGAGAAAGAGAACGAGTTTCAAAAAGCGCTGCAGTTTTATAGGGGCCCGTGGCCAATGAGATTGTAACACACACAGAAAGGTGTATAGTCATGTTAGGCCACACGCGGGTAGCCAATTGAATTACAGTTTACCCTATAGTAACTATTTGAACTAGCCTATCACTCTGGTCAGAATTGGAGTACAAGTTTGGTGGGCAAAAGGCGGGCTTTACATCCTTTGGCAGTTAGGGGTTCTGCATTTCTATCAGCTAACTCAAACTAGCTCAAGGGCAGGCTAGGCAATGTTGTGACATTCTGTGATCTTTCTCAGGAGCAGGTCATGTAGGGGTTATACACAAGATGGCAGGTGTAGCACAAAATGGAGTTATCCTTGCTCTGCTCTTTCAGTATGAAAATTAGTAAGAAATTTATACTGAGCAGAAGGGAGACATGGGGATGGGGATGTGGAGAGGGAGAAGGAGAAAGAGAGAGAGATGGGCATTAACTAAAAATGATACATATTACCTATGAGTTGACATAATCCCCTGTATCCCCTGCCACTCACCTTTCCCAATGACATGAAATACTATGTCGAAAACCATGTTGAAGCAGAGGCTCTGTAATATCAAGAATGAGGTTTAGGAAGCTCCTTCAAGAAATTTGACAAGAGTAAACCCACCCTGGGAAAAGATAAAGCATCTGGGAATGATGGTCTAGCTCCTGGCTATCCCTTTATAAGCTTGATTTATGTTCCGCTGTAGAGCTAAAAACATTGAGCCAGCCTTTGAACAGCTTTCACCTGAGATTTCTATGATCATTACTTACCTTCTTATCTAATGGAATGTCTAGGAAATCTTCTAGGATGTCGGTCATGCAACCATGCCTGGAGAGTCAGGAGCTAGAATATTTCAAGACCCTCACTCTATCACTTTCCCCCAAATGAAGACTGTGGAGAGGAATATGCATTTTAAACAAGGGACTGTCTTGCTTAAAGGTTCTTCATTACTATTTTCACCTTGAGGCAAAGTGCTTTTTACTTAAAAAAATGGTAAGTGATTAATAAAATTGGTAAATGATTAATAAAGGATTTTAAAATTCCAAAGCAACCCAACTTCTGCTTAGGAGTTTTACATGAGAATTATGAGCATTCTATGGAGCTCTGAGTTAAGGTGCTAATTGTAAGCACTATTGAAGTTACTGATTGATTTAGTTAAAATGATGGTGTTGATTCAGGCTACCAGTCTACAATTTTGCCTCCCAGAGATTTGGTCCTTGCTGTATACACATCTGTATTTTGCCTCACCCCCTGCCCCTGGCCCCCTTGGTATTTAAATACCAAGCAACATGGGTAAAAACTCACTTCTCTGGCCAATAAAATACTTCCAATTATTTCATGGTCAAACAATTTACATAATGTCTTCACAGATATAATCATTATAAATCAAACAGAATGGCCAAATTCGCCATGTTTTAGTGAACTATAAAGAAATCTTGAGATTGTTGGCCTCATACAAATTAAAAGTCCCGTAACATCATCTGATGTGGTTTATTCAGATAGTTTTTCTTATACATGTGTAGGGTCAAAAGAATGCAAACTTTAAACTTTTTTTCCTCAAATTTTCTAGTCAAATCTCCAGGTTGTGAGGATGTGTCAGGTTTATCCTGACTTCAAGCAAGATCAGGGACTACCTAGACTGAGAAGCAAAAACAGGGAGGGAACTCAAACCTACCTCCTTTAGGTTTTGGTGGCTCAAATAGGTGCTTTTCACTAATAAAAGTGTTTTTCTTTCTCTACTGCCTTTGTGGAAAGGATTTCTGGGTTTGAAAAAGATTTTGCTTTTAATTACATCTCCATAACACTGGTTCCCTAGAAAGCTTGCTCCTCTGCTAGTTGATCAAATAGTGACCAGTTGATGGCACTGGTCACTTTCTTGTCAATAATTACTATTCCTAGGTTCTGTCTGGAATTGCTCAAAAGATAGTCTTAAAAGTTACCACTTTCTCAGCTACATTTTATTTTTCTTGTCACATCAACTTTTCTGTTAAAAAGCTGGTGCAGGGGTGCCAAGACTCAATCTCTTGAACCTCTGACTTTGGCTGAGGTCATGGTCTTAGGATTTACGCCCACATCAGTCTCCCTGCTCAGGGGAGAGTCTGCTTCTCCCTATCCCTCTGCTGTTCCCCTACTTGTTCTCTCTTTCTCTCTCTCCCTCCCTCTCTGTCAAATAAATAGATAAAATCTTAAAAAAAAAAAAAAAAAAAGAGCTGGTGCAGATATTTTCAGTGGGAATTTGTTTTGCAAATGCCATCTATGAAATCCCATCTTCCCTCAATTAGAAGGTATTTTTAAACCTCCTTAATTTTAGGTAGAAGAAGACTTACCTCCAAAGTTCTCTGATTTCAATTTTAAGGGGTAAATGTTAATTGCTAATTTTGGATTGAATTTTAACTAAGATTGCTGACCTTTATTCTATTAATATTAACACTGATAGAATCAATTTAACTTACTAACAAATGGAAGGAAGAAATAAGCATTCCAAATAAGAGTCACGGTCAATAGAATATAGAATAAGAAGCAAGGGTAATCTAAGCTACAGCCCTTTTTACCTCCAAAACAGGCGTCCTTCTAAACAGATTTGCAGTTGTACTTTTCAGACAAAATATGCACAGAAAAAAATGTCTGTTAAAATAGATTCTAGAGCTATTATTACTAAGGGTCAGTCATAGAAAATACTTCATAGAGTGCCTGTTAGAGCCTAAGAGGGATTGGGATAGTTAACTTGAAGAAGGAAGCTCAGTGTAGCACGTGAAACAGCATTTTGAAGGTCATTTGCACATAAATGAAGAGCCTGTTTCTCCACTGCTGCCGGTTAAACTTTGAAACTTGTAGCAGCAGAGGAATGGCAGTCTGATTATGCCCTTGGACAGTCTGTTAGAGCCTGCAGTCCATTTTATTTTCCATGTGGTGTTCATTAAAGTCAGGTCAAGTAAAAAGATTTTCTTTACCTCTGTGATTACTGCTATGAAATCATCAGCTTGGAGAAAACAAGTTGTTTGTGTTAAATACTTTGACCAAGCACAAAGGAAATCTTTGTCAAAACCCTAAAAAGCACTAATCAGCACTTTCACATGCCTAACTTTATTAAACATGACAATTCATTTAAATTCAATTTAATGGGCATTTTATTAAGTATGTATCGTGTGTTCTTGCCAAGTGCTCTGAAAACTATAAAGTCTAAGATAGAGTTCCTGTCCTTAAAGAGTGCAGTATTCAAACAGAACTGGAATGAACTGAGCAGAAGTCCAGAAATAATTTTCCAAACTTTCTTGGTATACAAAGTAGCGATTTACATTATCTCCTCTGGGTGGGACCATCCTTAAATGGCTGTATTTGCATAATGGCTTTTCTTTTGTTCCTTCTGTCGTCCCAAGTAATTGCTTGCCTATAGCATTTTATGGCTCTCTAATGAGTACCTCCCTCCTTTATGAAAAATATAAATGATCTGGTTTCTTCCAAAGCATAAAGCTGACATTGATACCTGAAAGTTGAGGATGGTATCACACCCCTGGGATACATGGGAGAGGAAAAGTGCAAGACAGAAGCAATAATGTCCACCTGTTATTAACGAAAAAGGAGGCTGAGGAGATGGAGATAAACCCAAGTCTAGGAGATGACTCTATAAAATGTTTTAACATTGAATCGGGCTGTTTCAATTAGCCGTGGTATTTTTCCTTTTTAAGTCAGGCTTGTCTCTGGTGGATACCATGTAGTCAAAAAATATCCTGATCTTTCCAGCCAATCAAACTGTGTCTTTAGTAAGTTATTTAGAGATCTAGGAGCCATAGCTGTGGGGGTGGGGAGAGAAATTCATTTATTTAGAGTCTTTATTAAAGATGTGTTAAAGTTAGAATAATGGCAAATATAAAAGAAAAAAATGCACCAGACCAGTTAAATAAGCAAGGAAGACTTTATTCAAGACTCAAGACTATCTCAATAGGGAAGAGAAATTGAACTCAATTCCTCTGAAACAGAAGATGAGAAGATTTTAAAATGAGGGTAAGGTTTGTGGATGTGATTAGGGCATCTGTGTCTGCTAATTGGTGCTTATTGAGGTTATTCTCCTCCCTTTCCCCAGAGACTAGGAGAGAGGGGCACTATCTTCTTCCATGATTATATTTCAAAAAGATGACTCCCCGGTTCTTGAAAAAGACAATTTTAGGTTGTAGAAGATTTACATCTCAAAGGGGCAGAGAAAGAATTAGAATTGCAAGTTTTCTAAAATAAATACTCTAAGAAAAGGGAGGTCAGGGAATTACAGTCAGGAAGAACCAGACTAAGGTTCCATCAAGCTCAGGGGAATAGGAAGGCTCCCATGGTTGCAAAGATAAATGTGGCTAAGACATATGACTAAGATTTTTCCTTTCTTTCTTGCCCTCACTTCCTCTTTTGTTGTTTCTCTCCGTCCCTCACTCTTGTGTCTCACTCATCATACACATATTCTCTGTCTTTTTCTTTTCAGTCTATGAAGCCACAGTAATGTACATTAACCTTTATTTTTGAGCCTGATCTGATAGTGGGCATTTAGACCAAGAACAAGTTGTAATATTAATTGTGGATTTAGCAATAGTCAGAGTGTGATGAACTGCAGCGATATTCACTTCAAGTGTGATGAGATGTATTTATCACATTTCAAAATATATTTGAACCTATCATTTATGAGATACATGCAGTGTTTTATATATAATCACCATTAACTGTATAGTTTTTAAATGCCCTAAACTAATTTTGGTTGTTTTATAATAGTAATGATTTGGAATAGAATGTGCAAATTGATTTTTATTTTGGTAATATAATTTGTGAAAGCTAATGATATGAAAATAGTCTTATTTTCCTAAATGTTATATAGAATATTTGATATTTTCTTTGTTAGTGTTAATATAGGAGATTAAAATATTTTTAAAGTATAAAACTGTGAGATTCCAAAAGATTTAATATTAAATTAATATTTCTATAAATTGTATTCCAAAGGTATTCATTATATACCCTAATTCCAATTCATTTTATTGTTTGACTTGCTCATTCAAATCCAGATACACATTCTGAAAGAATATGGCTTTTCCCTTTTAGAATAGTTTCTGCTTCTCCTGATCTTCATAATCAGAAAATGTGATAATCCATAACCAGCCAAGACCTGGATGATTATTAACCCACTGTATTTTCTAAAGTTGGCAAAGATAAACTGATTGCCTGTGGTTCTCTTTGGTTCTTAGGGAGCCAGCAATGTGTTACTTATTGCCTATTAGTAATGTTTTAATCAGAAGGAATCCAAACAAAAAGATGCTCTGGTCAAAATACTATTGTCAAAAGGTGAGAAAAATAAGAAAGAATAAATCAACAATTGCAGAAGGAAAAAAAAAAGGTCAAGGTTCTGGAGTGAGTAGAACTGCTGGTGTAATGAATACTATGTTTGCAGGCCACAATCTGTCCTGTAGATCTCAACTAATCCCTTCTCAAAACGGTCAGTGTCTTGGGCCAATATGAATACTGTCATACACCTTTCTTTTTTTAAAAAAATTTACATCAGGGAAGACTCTGATACTTTCATGTCCCGATTTTGCCTTTCGGTTGGATATTGGGGAAACAGTATAATATTGTATATATGAGCACAGGCTTTGGAGTTAGGCTGCCTAAGTTTGAATTTTAGCCCTACTCTTAATCACTAACTTTATGACCTGGGCGAGTTACTTAACCTCAGTTTCCTGATCTCTCAAGATGGAGTTAAAGGTGCCCAGAGGATGGAGCGTGTATGAAAACTAAATGAAACAATAACTGTGTAATAGGATATCATTTTGGAAATCTCATCTTAGGCACCAAGAGAGAAAAGAGATGCTAAAGTGATTTTATAAGATAGAATGTTCTGTAGAAATTTCGAAGTAGGTTAGATCATGACATATCATTGAAGAGAGTCAGATATTGAAGATTAGGATATATATGAGCAGATTTTCTTCAAGAGAACAGCTGCCATCCTTTATTTGCCTTCCAGCACCATGTCAAGAGTGTATAAGAGTATGGATGCTTTCATAGTTCTCTCAGGTCAGGGGAGAGGGCTTCAACCATAACATTCAGAGATCTTAATATACGTGCTCTGATTTGGGGCATAGAGCAGACTGGTATTTTATTCCTACCTTAGAAATCTGGTGAAGTTGGGTCTCAGAGTGGAGTCAAATTGAACTCCTTCACTTTGCATTTCTGACACTTTTTCTAGGAATAAATACATGAATGTTTCCTGTGGACCTGATGTGGAATAGTTGTGTGTTGAGAGATGTGTCCAAAGGGGACTGTTGGAGGACCATCAGGCCTCATGATGGTTGAGAAGCTGAATGTGGAGCACAGGATTTCTAGGAGCTAATTATACAGGAAAAGATGTTAGGGAGTCCATTTTCCTGGAGACCAGGGAACTTTGAGGGAGTAGCTGCTAGCAGGTCTATGAGAGATAGACCAGTCAGATGGGGTGCTCTGGTAGGCACAGAGAACAGGGTGTCATTTCATAAGAGCTCTGTTCGTCTAAGAATTTTCTTGCCCTCCTTACCTTTCTGTGCTATCTCCCTCCCCTATGAAGTAGGGAAATTTGATTATTACATGGAAGACAGAATTTTAAAATTTACTAAACTGAGAGTATGTTTATGACATAAAGAGATGGCAGGGCTTTATATTGACAGTAACAGGAAACTCGCAGGGTTTACTCAAGTTTTCTTCCAGAGGACAGGAAGAAGTTCCCCAACTGAGTACATTTTATTGGAGAGAGGAAATAAAAAACATAGTTGCATTCTGGTTGTCTCCCAGGAGTTAAGCTTGTTTCAATACACATAGTACAAATGTAAAAGAGTTAGAAATGTGACTGACCCATAAGAAGCATTCAATAAATGTGAAGGCTCGTGTTTGTTAGGTTATTATGTTATATGTTATTTTAATGATTCTACTTTCAGATTTCTACCTGGACATTAGCCATGTCTGGGAATTTGTTTCAAATTTTGCTTGCAGGGTATAAAAGCTCCTTTGACAACTTCGAGTACTGCCCCCATTTTTAAAGATCTTTATATTTGGTTTCTAGCCTTTGCCTTGTCTTTTGGGGTTTTGTAAGTATCTTGGCCATTGATTATTTATTTGAAGTTTTGGAGTCTCACTTTGCCTAATTCTTTTGTATCATCATGGTTTCTGTCAACCAAACTAATTTCTGATTCATGGTGGACTATAATATCGAGTGCTGAGATATTTCTGAACTTTTTGATGATATACTCTCATCTTTCATCAACTCCTGCATGTGTTGGGGTTCTAGCCTCTGGACTAGATCCCACTGTAGTGGCCATTCTTGTGCTCCCGCACTGTGTCACAGCTGCTCGTGGCTGCCCTTATGGGCAGGCATTTGAATCTTACAGTAGTGTGAAGTTCTTCCTCCCTTCAAACCGTTCACTTATTTAGTAAAATTACATCTTTTGAGGCTTTTTTCCTGTTATAGTAACCCAGTCCTGGCATGGGTGAATAAAAAAGTATTGCTGTATACTTTTCTATATGTGAACATCTATATTGTTCTACATTGTGTCTGTGCTCATCTTTCCACATATATACCCCCAAAACCTGGAAGTAGAAGAAAATCCCTTGTGTGAATAGAAATTCAGCTATAACTTACTTTTTTTTTTCCATCTTGGAGAATTTAATGTGCCAACTGGGAGGGAGAAGGGCACAAGATTTGGAGGCACAAAGCATATAAATTGTAGTCTTGACTTTCAATGGAAACATGGAGCATAATAAAACTCTTCTTCCATCAGAAAGAAGAGAAGATGGATGTTCTTTCCCCTTGTGTGAATTGCTATACAGTGATTGCACTGGAAACAGAATTTAGAGCACACACACTGATAATCAAAGTGTACGTGTCTCTTGCTCAAAGAAACTGCTGTAATAAAAAGAAATGGGGAAAGCACAGAACTAAGGCTATGATAGAGGATGATGTAATTATTGCTGACTTGAGTCCTACATATTTATAATGTGACTGGTAGTGATCCCTTTGGGTCAGTTGGTTCCTGAGCCTGTTTATTTTATTCATGCTCACAGGAGCACTGCTGACAAACTACATGTGGATCATCAAATATTTACTCATTATTGAATTGATATAACACCTCTCCTCCTAAGAGCTTACTGTACTCCACATGAAACTTTTAAATTGTACAACTAACTTTCAGGTAAATACCTATGTATGGAAACAGCAAAGCACAATATGGAACCTGGGGGGAAAGAGATGAGTAATGGAAATACAGGGCTAGTCCTTGATTATCTGTGACCTTGGCCTAGCTGTGTTCTGAAAGAAATAATAAAAGACATATCTAGTCCAAATGTACAACCTAATTGAGTGAACAAGACCACTGCCCAGAATTCTGCTTAAATTACTCAAGGAATGGGTTTAGGCAGTTAGAAGGAAGTCTCTTTTCCTTATCCTTCCCTCTTTCTCTTCCTCCTCCCAGTGCAGTCCCAAAGCAGGCTTTGTTTCTTCATTGGTTCCTCTTAACAGCTCAGATTTAAATCTAGTGTCCAGATCCTAGGCCTGATATATACTTTCTTCATTCCTATCATAAAATTAGCATTTTGTATAGAGGGAGTGGAGAAAATAGAACTTGGATAAAAGCTGTTGTAATTCTCTATAAACTCCATAAACAAGCTAGTCCAGCCTCCACCCCCTAACAACATGGGGAGACAGGCATACAAAATGTTATTTGTTTATTTCTGTGTCCCTAGGAAATGGATGTTGTTCTCTGACTTTGATTTCTGTTTACTGGTGGCTCTTGAAGCCTCATCTTGTAGAAAGTGGTGATCCTCTGAGTCTAGATGGGTTCAGGAAGCTTCCAGGCTAACGGAGGAGGGTAGCATAAAATATAGTGATGATAGGGGCACATGTAGCAATGGAAAAGAATCATCTCAACATAGGGACTTTGCTGAAACATTCTTCATTCCTAGTATAGTGACTGAAATGAAAAAAGTGTTTAATAAGTATTTGTGGAATGAAGGAATGGACACATGGCATATTTATACATACACAAATACTAAGTTATTCTTTTTGATTATGTTTCTTCCATATGAGACTTAGGTCTACAAATGCTTTCCATAGAACTTCTTATTTTGTATAATAATCTCAACATTATGGAAAGAAAACCCAGGACCCCATCTGGTTCTGATATCTGCCCTCACCAGAGTTTTTATGCTGAACATACTGGCTAGGTAGATTCCACCAGCATATTTTCCAGCACATCTTTTCTTTACCTGTGTTTTGTCAAGATAGCTGTTGCAAAAAAATAAGGATGTTTTGCCCTTGGCCTACAGATGTTAAATGGGGTTTCTAGCAATTCTAAGCCACCTAAATATGCAATTTGGTCTTCAGAGGATCTAGGGAAAGTTTGAACATTTTGTATTAGTGCTTCTATATCCTTTTTAAATTCAGATTTCTTTACATTTTGGTTCAACTGAAGAAGAGCAGCTCCCTAGTGGCTGTAGGAAAGTGTTTACATGACTAAACCTGACATTTAACGTCTCCCCTCTCAACTCCTAGAAAATGTATCATGATTATTTTTAAGAGCTTATTAAAACAATGAGCATTACAAGCTATATTTTGTTGATGAATATGTGAATACTACAGTTAGAAAAATTTTACTCACTTGTCATGTCTTACTAAACAGTATAAAGAACTGTTAATATTTATAACTATTAAAGTCTTACATCTGTGATCCCACATTATGGGGTGAAAGGCTGAAAGAAATTAAAAATACATGGTAGGAGGGGCACCTGGGTGGCTCAGTCAGTTAAGCATCCGACTCTTGATCTCAGCTCAGGTCTTGATCTCAGCATGGTGAGTTCAAGCCCAGTGTGGGCTCCATGGTGGGCATGGAGCCTACTTTAAAAAAAAAAAAAATACGCGGTGGCTATTATCACCCTTAGCTATGATTGTATGATCTTAAATTGCTAGGTGAATCAATACTTCCTTCAATGTAAAGGGAAAAAGTAATGCAGGTAGATAGGACTCAAGTAATGGGGAAGGCATTTCAGGAGATGTATGTACTAACACAGAAGCTGGATGTGCCTGACTTCCAGTGGCAAAGTGAGAGAAGATTTGGTGGAAAGATGTAGTTTAAGATAAAAGAAAAGTCTTCAGAAGCTAATAGTGGCTTAATGTACCTAGGGAAAAAAAATTGACCCTGGCTCTATAAATTACACAGAAGTTTCTTTCACACATTCTTATTAAATTGGCCCTAGAACAAAAATCTCTTGCCATATTTCTGCCACTTTAGCTGGCAGTTAAGCCACCAAGATAAAAAAAACATCACATTGGTACTTAGTGGCATTTTTAGAAGTAATTTCTATGTGACTCCTAATATCTTTGATTATAAGCTTAAGACAAGTCTATATGAATTCTCTGTCCATTTCTGAAGCATCTTCATAGATTGTTTTCTTTATTTCAAGCCATAATTACAAACACATGTGGTTACATTCATCTTAATACAAGAAGAGAATGACTTTTCTTTGTGAAATAAAACAACTTTCTTTTTTCCAACATTATATGAGTTGGGGCTAATGATTGCTAAAGTTGCATTTTATATTGGTCCATGGTGTTCCTTTAAAAAAAAAAGATTCTCATATTTATTTGAGAGAGAGAAGGAGAGAGAGTGTGTGC
Organism: Procyon lotor; assembly: GCA_028646535.1. Classification (NCBI taxonomy): domain Eukaryota; kingdom Metazoa; phylum Chordata; class Mammalia; order Carnivora; family Procyonidae; genus Procyon; species Procyon lotor. The sequence goes on along the minus strand of CM053608.1, from coordinate 81,496,934 downwards.
ACAGAGGGAGGCATAAGGGAGAGGGAGAGAGAGAATCTCAAGCAGACTCCATACCCAACGAGAAGCCCAACCGGGGTCTTGATTCCACAACTCTGAGACCATGACCTGAGCCCAAATCAAGAGTCAGATGCCTAACCAACTGAGCCACCCAGGTGCCCCTTCCTTTTTATCACTGTAACATTTATTACAGTATTTAGGATGTTACATAATTTGAGGATGTACCAGATAAAATATTAATTGCTGTATAAACTAAAATATTGCTCTTACTTACTGTAAATTTACTTTGAAAAGCCCAGAGGTTTCCAAAAACAATTCTTTAACATGTTTTTTGAACAATTAATACATATAAATTACTTGAACAATATGAACAAAAAATTTGAACAATTAATACATACAAATTATAAAAAAAATTTTAAGTAACCAGCCCTCTGTCTTAGCAATCCACAGATTATCATCACAGCCATGTTCTAAACATATATAGGGCTTGTATAATATAAACAAATATATAAACACATATACATATATATGTATGTGCCTATATATATATATACATATATATATGTGTATATATATATATCAGTAAAATTCAAAATTTGTTCATTATTGGCAAGTTTCTTTCCAAGGAGTTATATCAGTCACACTTCTACAATAAAGCAACAATATATAAAGATCCCTGTTCCCTTATATCCTTGTTGACACAATGTAACAGCACTATCAAACTATCTGGTTGTTACTGGTTTTTAGTCTTAATTGGTATTTTTCTCTTGTGAAGGAGATGTAGCACATTTTCATTTGTTGAACACACGTATTTATTTCTTCTTCTTTGTACTGTATGTTCACATATTTTTGCCATTTTCTGTTGTTTATTTTATTACTTTATAGTAGCTCTTTATATATTAAGCAAATTGCTCCATGATTATGATATGAGTTCCTTACATTTTTTTGAAATTTGGAGTTTCTCTAATGTAGTTTGTGGCAAGTTTTACTAAGGTCATTTTTTTATACTTGTGTAACAAAAAAAAAAATGTGTTTTTTCCATAGCTGTTTTGTGGTATAATGGACATTCAATAAGGTGCATGTATTTAAAGTATACAATTTGATAAGTTTTAACATATGAATACACATGTGATACCATAACTTCAGACAAGATAGGGAATATATTCATCACCCCAAAAGTTTCCTCATGTACCTTTATAATCCCTCTAAGTACTTTTTTAGCAGCTTCACACAAAATCTGATTGGTTATATATTAATTTTATTTCAGTTAAAATACTTTCTAACTTTACCTTTGAAGAAACTAAGGCTTGCCTAGTTTGTTTCTCATTGCATAGGCATCATTCTCTGTTGAAAGTAGTGATTTGTGGCCTGATTCTAGTGTCCTGAAAACTATTGTTTTATATATCATGTCTAACTTTTTAGATTAAAGGATGGATCTAGTCCCTGCTACTCTATCTTGGGTAGAATCCTATGTAATCAAATTTAATAATATTTTTTCTTGTGGCATCTGATATTTGTATTCCACTTTGAATGGCCTCCACACTCAGGTTTCTTTTAAACAGTTTATTTTATTTTATTTTATTTTATTTTATTTTATTTTATTTTATTTTATTTATTTGACAGAGAGAGAGAGAGAGAGATCACAAGTAGGCAGAGAGACAGGCAGAGAGAGGGGGAAGCAGGCCCCCTACTGAGCAGAGAGCCTGATGTGGGACTCGATTTCAGGACCCTGAGATCATGACCCGAGCCAAAGGCAGCGGCTTAACCAACTGAGCCACCCAGGTGCCCCAACAATCAGTTTTTTTCTAATATTTTTGTTTGTTTTTATGGAATGTATTTTGGAGTAAAATATGAAGTGTAGAACCAGCATCGCTACCATCACCCATCCCACACAAACACTCATAGCTCTCTAACTCTCCTAACATCATTTACTAAGTAAAAAAGTACCTATCATGTCCTAAATTCCAGCATGCATTTGAGTTTATTTCTTGGGTCCCTGTTATTCAATTGCTATCTACTCATGAGCCAGTTCCACACTGTTTTAATTTCTATGACCTTATAAAATAATGTTGGATAGAATTAGTCCTACTTCGTTTTTAATTTTTCAAAAATTCTTTAATTTTGCTTTTAATTTTCTATGTAGAATTTAGAAACAGGTTGTTAATTACTAAACAAAATAATCTGGGGGCGCCTGGGTGGCTCAGTCATTAAACGTCTGCCTTCGGCTCAAGTCATGATCCCAGGGTCCTAGGATCGAGCCCCGCATCGAACCCCCTGCTCAGCGGGAAGTCTGCTTCTCCCACTACCATTCCCTCTGCTTGTGTTCCCTCTCTCGCTGTATTTCTCTCTGTCAAATAAATAAAATCTTTAAAAAAATAATAATCTGGTTAGAATCAAGTTCAATTCATAGATTATCTTTGAAAGAATTGATACCTGTAAGTTGTGTTATCATTCTGTGCAAACATAGTATCCAAACCTTTTCAACCTGATCAATAGTTCCTTTATGTTCTTTGGTAGTCCTTTGTGTCTTCTTTACTTAATTTTTGCATATTTGTTCTTAAGTTTATTCCTAGATGTTTATGGTTGCATTACTTCTGTAAATGTGGCCTTTTCCTTCCATTACTTCTTCTGATTAGTTTAAAGTAGTGATTTGATGTATTACTAGTGTAAACACTGCAGGTTGGTGCACCCAGCACCAGCTACTCCATCCAAACCACCTTCTTCTTGGCCTGCCTACATTATAAATGTTGTACAAAGTAAGTACTTGAGGAGGAAATACTGGAGGAATAAACATCGATGCATAGCGGCCATCTTGTGTCCATGAAGGAAAGGTCTAGAGGATGTCAGAGATATTAGCACATTATTGTAGAGTCACATCCAACACCAGCAAGCTGCATCACCCCTGCCTGATTCTAGAATTTTGATTTTGAAGAAACATGAAAACAAAAACTCAAAACTTCTTATAGGACTTTGAAGGATTATATATGATTGATATAAACATTTTTCCAGAAATCACATACAGACTTAATGTCTGAAGGTATAACCATTTAACTAGACTATACAGATTAATAATACTAATATCAGAATTATACTAATAACCAAAATGTTCTTTATACAATATATGTTTTTCATAGAATTAGGAATATAGAAATAGTATTCTTTTTAAAAAATATTTATTTATATATTTATTTATTTGACAGAGAGAGAGAGCACACAAGCAGGGGGAAGGGCAGAGAGAGGGAGAAGCAGGCTCCCTATGTGGGACTCGATTCCAGGACCCTGGGATCATGACCTGAGCCGAGGGCAGACGCTTAACTGACTGAGCCACCCAGGCACCGTAGAAATAATATTCTTATAGTAAAATATCTTTTAATGTTTTAGAATAACTATTCTGGGGCTGCTAAAATACTACTTTTTGTTTGTTTAAATAATCTCAGCGTGACAAACATGGGAGTTAAAAAATCTTAGTTGAGGAATGAGGATATTTCTTTCACAATTTTTAATTCAATGATTATTTCACAAAAGTTAAACTTGACAGCAAAATTAATAACTTCCAAAATAATAGGCAGACATTTGAGAACTACTTATAAGTAAAAGTCTGTCTTCTTTAGTAAAACTTCACTCTTAATATTTTACTGAACAAATCTATACTTTGACCTTTGAGTCATGAAGTCATGAGAGTAGAAGATATTGGACTTCTAGAAAAAAAAAAGGCTGAACATGATGTGTCCTAGCTGGATTAAAGCAATGAGAGCAAGGGAAGATGGTGGAGGTGGGGTCGGCGGGGGGGTGGGGGGAGCGGCAGTCAGGTCACAGGGGAAAAAGCAGTGTATCTTTTGAGTTCATTAATGGCACATTGCATCAACACTTTGTCAAGAGTATTTCAGTTGCTTATTTTCACCAAAGAATTCAGAGTGACCATTCTGGAAAACAGTACAGTAGTCAAAAATATGTGTGTGAGAGAGAATAGTGACAATTACATGTCATGTTTGCATTTAGAATTGAAAAGGCAATGTGGCTGTAAAAGCCTCGACTTTAATGGAATGAGTTTTGGAAGCCTCTGGTTTATTAGGTCCGCTGCTTGTATCTCCAGAGCTGTAAAGCTTTCAGTCAGATAAAGTATCCCAGATACCATTGCTTCTGCATTCTACAGTTCATCTGGAAGTGCTTTTATTTGACAATAAAAATTTGCCTTATAAAAACCAAATTGGATTCATCAAATAAGGAGTGTGGCTGCCCCATTGCATCTGTATTATAGTTGTAGTGATAAGATATTTTTAATGTGATAAAATTATCTTTTTACAGATTTGTGGGTAGTAAAGCTATTACAGTCCGATGCTGGGACAATGAAACTATCCTTACCAATTAAATAAAGGAGATTCCAGTTTATTGAAGGCAATGAGAAAAGGATTTTCTTCTTCTTTTCCTCTTTGTCCTCTTCACCATTTAGCTAGCACTTTCCATTTGCATTGAATACTTTGTACTTTTCATGGGATTTACATGTTACTAGTAATTTCCACTCTCAGCCCAGGAGGAAGGTCGGTAATAGTTTTATCCCTGTTTAAACACGCACGGAGTGTGACAGCACGCCACAAGATATTAGTTCTAGTTAGTCCCTGAAGCAGGGAGAGAAGGCGGTGGGCTGCCAGTGCGAAATGTAAATGTAGAATAAAGATGAGGGTGGGAATGAGACCTGGCAAGAGCAAGCACAGGCTCTGCCCTGGCAGCAGTGAAGAGAACGGCTTCTGTCATGACTAGGGACCTCATCCTTCACTTGCCCTTCTTCAGAACTTCCTCTCAGGCTCTTAAGTCTGTGTCTGGTTCGTGGAACTCTGACCACAGCTGATCCTCCTTGGTAGTGAAGGATAGGCTCTTTGGACCCAATGTTTAAAAATGTTGGATCTTCTTCTCGGACAAGCTGTAAATGCCAGCCTCAGAAACTTAGCAAGCATGTGTGGTTGAAGTTCAGCGATAGTGGGGAACCAAAACAAACCTTTTCTTGGAAGGCGGCCACAGGCCTGAAACATGAGCCTCAGCCTGAGACTCATACTGACCTCGTGACCCCATTGTCCACTCATTCCCAAATCAAACTCTCCACTTTAGGCAATCTACTGAGCATATACTTTTCAAATCATATGCTGTATTCTTCTCTCCATGTCTGTGCTTGTTCTGTGCCCTCAAAATGAGATGTTTGTCTTCCTTCCTTCCTTCCTTCCTGTGGTTTGGGAGTTCAATTCTTCTATGGGAAACCTCAATATCACCTAACATTCTTCTTTCTAATTATTTTGTTATTTATTTATTTTTCTTACAAGATTTTATTTAAATTCAAATTAGTTAACATAGAGTGTAGTATTAGTTTCAGAAATAGAATTTAATGACTCATCACTTACAGATAACATGTGGTTTTATGTAACCACATATCACATAGCACTCATCACAGGTGCTCTCCTTAATTCCCATCACCCATTTAGCCCATCCTCCCACCCACCTCCTCTCCAGCAAACCTCAGTTTGTTTTCTATAGTCAAGAGTCTTGACTATATGGTTTACCTCTCCTCTGTTTTTGTCTTATTTTATTTTTCCTTCCCTTCCCCTCTGTTCATCTGTTTTGTTTCTTAAATTGCACATAGGGGTGAAATCATATGGTGTTTGTCTTTCCCTGACTTATTTTGCTTAGCATAATACACTCTAATTCCATCCACGTTATTGCAAATGGCAAGATTTTTATTCTTTTAGATGGCTGAGTAATATTTCACTGTGTGTGTATGTGTGTATCACATCTTAAATTTATTTATTTATTTATTTATTTATTTATTTATTTATGAAAGAGACACAGAGTGGGGGGGAAAGCAGAGGGAGAGGGACAAGCAGACTCCCTGCTGAGTGGGGAGCCCAACATAGGGTTCAGTCTCATGACCCTGAGATCATGACTTGAGCTGAAATCAAAAGTCCAATGCTTAAACAACTGAGCCACGCAGGCACTCCAATATACTACATCTTCTTTATCCATTCATCAGATGATGGATTTTTTGGCTCTTTCCATAATTTCGCTATTGTTGATTGTGCGATCAACATTGGGGTTCATGTACCCCCTTTGAATCAGTATTTTGGTATCCTTTGGATAAATACCTAGTAGTGCAATTGTTGGGTCATAGGGTAGTTCTATTTTTAATTTTTTGCAGCATCTCCATACTTTTTTCCAGAGTGGATATACCAGCTTGCATTCCCACCAATGGTGTAGGAGGGTTCCCCTTTCTCCCCGTCCTTGCCAACATCTGTCATTTCCTGAGTGATTAATTTTAGCCATTCTGACTGGTGTGATGTGGTATCTCATTGTGGCTTTGATTTGTGTTTCCCTATTATGAGTGATGTTGAACATTTTTTCTCTGTTAACCTTTTGTATGTCTTCTTTGGGGAAATGTCTATTCATGTCTTCTGCCCATTTCTTAACTGGGTTGTTTATTTTTTGGGTATTGAGTTTGATAAATTCTTTATAGATTTTGGGTACGAGCACTTTATCCAGTATGTCATTTGCAGATACCTTCTCCCATTCTTGTAGGTTGCCTTTTAGTTTTGTTGATAGTTTCCTTCACTGTATAGAAGCTTTCATCTTGAAAAAGTCCCTGTAGTTCATTTTTGCCCTACTTCCCTTGCCTTTGGAGACAGTGTCTAGCAAGAAGTTGCTGTGACTGAAGTCACAGAGGTTGCTACCCGTGTTCTCTTCTAGGATTTTGATGGATTCCTGTCTCATATTTAGGTCTTTCATGCAATTTGAGTTTATTTTTGTGTTTGGTGTAAGAATGTCATCCAGTTACATTCTACTGCATGTGGCTGTCCAATTTTCCCAACACCATTTGTTGAAGAGATTGCCTTTTTTCCATTGGGTATTCTTTTCTGCTTTGTCAAAGATTAGTTCACTATCAAGTTGAGGGTCCATTTCTGGGCTCTCTGTTCTGTTCCATTGATCTATGTGTCTGTTTTTGTGCCAGTACCACACTGTCCTGATGATTATAGCTTTGTAATAGAGCTTGAAGTCCAGAATTGTGATGCCTCCAGCTTTGGTTTTCTTTTCAACATTCCTTTGGCTATTCAAACTCTTTTTTGGTTCCATAACAGATTTTCTTTTTTGATTTATCTCATTCATTCTATGTTTCTAATATCGGCAACTTTAATTTAAAAGTAATGTATGTAGCCAAATATTTAAAAGATAGCGGAAGTTGCAAGATTAATATTAGGTTGGAATGAAAGGCCAAAAACATTACGAAGGACAAGTAGTGAAAACATAAAATCTATGAAACTTAATGGATGAAATAAAACAAAACAAAGAATATAAAGTGAACATAGAACTATAAGGAAATAATAACAGAAATATAATTGACGTGGGAAATCTGAAAACATCACTCTCTTTTTATGGTAACCAAACTAAACCAAATATATTGAGATGGAAAATCTGAATAACATTAAGAAGGTTATTTTAAGAGATATATGGAAAGCTTTATACACAAGAATCAAAAAGAGTATACAAAATTTTCAAATGTCCATGGAACATCTTCAAAAACTTATCGTTTAAAAACTGAAAATGAGGGGCACCTGGGTTGCTCAGTGGGTTAAAGCCTCTGCCTTCAGCTCAGGTCATGATCTCAGGGTCCTGGGATTGAGCCCCGCATCAGGCTCTCTGCTCAGCAGGGAGTCTGCTTTCTCCTCTCTGTCTCTGCCTGTCTCTATGCCTACTTGTGATCTCTCTCCGTCAAATAAATAAATAAAATCTAATAAATAAATAAATAAATAAATAAATAAAATAAAAACTGAAAATGAAAGAAAATTAAAAATTTTGGTGACCACATCTTCCAATTTGGAATCTAGACATGATTCAGAAAATGTCCTAAAACTTAGGGCACCTGGGTGGCTCAGTCGGTTAAGTGTCTGCGTTCAGCTCAGCTCATGATCCCAGGGTTTCAGGATCCAGTCCTGCATCTGGCTCCCTGCTCAGCGGGGAGCCTGCTTCTCCTTCTTCCTCTACACCTTCTCCTTGCACCCCCCGCCCCACTCATGCTCTCTCTCTTGCTCTCACTCTCTCTCAAATAAATAAATTCTTTAAAAAAGAAAATGTCCTAAAATTCATTAAAAAATGGGATCTTGATTTTTTAAAAAAGATAATATACTTTACACTGAGTAATGTATAGAATTATTGAATCATGATATTGTATGACTAAAACTAATATAACACTTTATGGTAAATTAAGAAAATACTAACACAACATAATCATACAGATAAAAACTGTATGAAGCATTTAATAAATCAGTGGTAAATTCTTTACCTAAATACTTCTACATTAAAAGAGAAAACATGAAAATAAATGAGCTAGTCATTCAGCTTCAGTTAGACCAAAAAAAGCAAATGTAGGAACAGTATAGAGAAGGAAATAAGCATAAAAGCAGACAATAATGATTTCATATGGACAGTGCAATAGGATGAACAAGTCCAAGAGATTTTTTAAAATTTTATTTTTATTTAATTTTATTTTTTTAAAATAGTACATGAAGAAATAGTCTGAAAGCTAATGGCAGGAAAAGAAAGAAAAAAACCCAATGATATATAAATATATGCAGCAAATATTAAAAATAAATTATATACTTTTGGGAAAATATAAATGATCTAAATTTACTTAGAATAAAGTATAATGCCTGAATAGGCCATTAAGCACACAATTAACTAAAATAGTGTTCAAATTACCAGTAATAAAATGATTCACAAAAGAGGTGGTTTAATAGGCAATTCCTTCAAACCTTAAAGAACAGAATTTCTGTATCATATAAAATATTCTGAAACCTAGAAAAGAAACTGCTTCTCTTTTACAACTTTGTAAGGCTAGTGTAACATTTACAATCTAACAGAGATAAATTCTTCATATTCCTTATGATAATTGTGTAACTCAGTATTTTATTGGGCTTTTTATCTTTTAAATTTTTTCAAAGATTTTTTATTTATTCACTTTGTGTGTGTGACAGAGAAAGAGAGAAAGAGAGAGAAAGAGCTCACAAGGCTCCCTGCTGACTGCAGGACTCAATCCCAAGACCCTGGGCCACTCAGGTGTCCCATACTGGGTTTTTTAGAAGCACCAAGGTACATTCAAAGTTCAGATATACATATGGCTATATATTTGTAATCATCTTTACTGGCCCTGTTTCTCTCTAGGCCACATTGTTCCACTTATAAATTATGTATTTTATGCATTCTTACTATACCATTTTAAGTTTGCACATATTCTTACTATAAGTCTTTCCAAATCCTTTGAGATGAGGATTGGATAAAATTAATTACTTTATTTAAAAAATATTTTTACATAAATTTCAAGTCCACAGAAAAGTTGTGAGCATAGCAATATGAACTTTTTATGTCCTTCATCTAGATTCACTCATTGTTAATATTTAGCCACATTTTTTTACTGTTTTACTCTTACTCTGGGAGTAAGGTTGCATATCAAGAATCAGAAATTTTCCATTATCTCACAGAAGTCCTTCACCCCTTTTTCCGTGAACCCCTATCTTTGGGAAGTAATCACTAATCTGATTTCTATCACTATTGAGTAATTTGACCTATTGTGGAATTTCATGAGGTCAAACAGTACATACTTTGTGTATGACTTCTTTCAGCAGAATATTTTTGAGATCTGTCTATGTTGTATGTATAATTTATTCATTTCTTTTGCAGTGCAGAATAATATTCCACTGAATGACAACACAATCTATTTACCCACTCTTCTTTTGGTAGACATTTAGACATTGTATTTCTAGTTTTTGGCTATTAGAAATTAAAATATGAATATTATGAATGATATTAGATTTAAAAAAAAATAGATATGTTTGCTTCAGTATCATTTAAGAGATCTTCATTTGCCCCATTGAATTACTTTGACAGCATTGTTTAAGAATCATTTGACCGGATATGTGTAATTCTTTCTCTGTTTTGTTCCACTGACCTATTTTGTCTATCCTTTTACCACATTTACTGATTACTATGGGTTTATAGTAAGTCTAGATTTGGGTAGAGTAAATCCTTCAATTTTGTTCTTCTTTAATTGTTTTTGTTATTTGAGTTCCTTTGCCTTTCAAAATAAACTTTAAAATAAGTTTTAATTTTCTAGAAAGAATCCTCCTAGTTTTTTGAGATTGTACTGAATATAGGGATCAAATTAGGGAGAATTAATGTCTTGACAATCCACTTGATAATAATCAAGTCTCCCAATCCATAAATATAGTGTATTTCTTTTTTTTTTTTTAAGATTTTATTTTTTTTAAAGTAATCTCTACACCTAATGTGGGGCTTGAACTCACAACGCAGGCATCAAGAGTCGCATGTTCCACTATCCGAGCCAGCCAGGTGTCCCAATATAGTTTATTACTCATTTACTTAAAGCCTCTTTAAATCAGAAATTCTGTATAGTTTTCAATGTAAATATATTATACATCTTTTGTTAAATTTATGCATAATATTTAATGTCTTAAGAGCTGTCGTACAGGGTAATTTTAATTTCATCTTCAAATCTTTCATTGCTAATATATATATAAGTACAACTGATTTTTGTATATTGATTTTATATCCTGTGACATTGCTAAATTTACTTATTAGTTCTGGCACTCTTGTGGTAGATTCCTTAGGACTTCCTAAGTAACACAGTGATGTCATCTGCATGACAAAGACATAATTTTACTGCATGTTTTCCAGTCCTCATGTTTGTTATGATCTTTTCTTGTTCAGTTACACGAGCTAGAACTCCAGCATAATGTTGAACAGATGTGATGAGAAAAGACATCCTTGTCTTATTACTAACTTTAGGGAGAAAGCATTCACATTTTTTATATCATTATTTTATATCATATTAGCTCTAAATTTTTTATGGATGCCCTTTATAGTTTAATGAAGTTTTCTCCTATTACTGGTTTGCCAAGAGTTTTAAATATAAATGAGAATTTACTAAAAGTTTGCATTTAAATAATAAAATAATTGTTGACTTTTCTGTCTCAAACTGCTGATGTGATGAAGTATATTGACTAATATAGGCGCAAAACTAAACTTGCGTTTGTGGTATCAACCCCATTTAGTATGAAGTTTATTATTTTTGTATATTGCTGGATTTGACTTGCTAACATTTTGTTGAGGATTTTTGCATCTATAATTTCAGGGATATTTGGGAAAGTGGATGGTTTAACAAACATGCTGCCTAAATACATAAGACATTTATGATATTAGAATAGGGGTATGAAATCAGTGTCAGTATATACTTCTTGTTTGGCTATCTCAAGGAAAAGAAACTCTCCAGGCTTATTTGATGACTCCTTGGGAAGGAAATGAAAATAGAGTATTGGGAAATTGTACTGGTACCAGAGGGCACAATAAATATTTGCTCTGAGTTGTGGTTTCTTTTTATGAAAAATTTAAAGCAAATTTCATAATTCTGCTGAAAATTTTCTCTTCATATTTACATTTATGTTTGGTATTTTTCCTCTGTAAATTTTTACTGAAATTATCAATTTTCTTTGAAACTATTCTTGCATTCTTTTGATTGGAAAATAAGTAATATAGAAATTATAATTCATGTGATTTTATGGAGCATACAAGGGTGTTGCAGCAAAGCAACACTAATGCAGTGTTATTCTACACATAACTAATCATTTTTACTTAAAAATCTTTGTGTATTTGTTCCTGGGACCAATTTTAATTCAGTGCAGAAAAGAATGATTAAAAAAATATTCCATCAAAATTAGTGAAACCATCAGATAGAACCATAGATTTTAAAAAGGCTTCTAAAAATCATAAATTAGAGGAAGATGATATTCCATCATTTATAAGCCTTTATCCAGTGATGAAAGCATTTTATAGTGTCACAAAATTCATACAATAATAATTCAGTAGTACTGGCTACCTTCATTGTGATGAGAGTAAGTGCAAGGCAATGGACTAAAATTATAATTCTAGCATACACTAACTATAGCTTTGGAGAGGTCATTTCACCTTTTTGAATGTCTTTCCTGTTCTCTGAGATGAGAGGCTTAGAAAATATAATATGGTTTGCAAGATCTTTTTCAGACCTCATATATACTACCATACCTTATAATAATTAATAATCGTAACTCCAAAACAATATGAAGTCTTGAAATGCTTTTGAGTCCTCAAAGAAATCATGTTGTAATTTTTTTTGTAGACACTTGCTGCTTTTGTTCACCCAGCATCTATTCCTTCTTCTTGTGGGAAAAACACTCAAATATTTGCTGTGATATTTTTTTCTTCCCCAGATAGTTCATTGCTTCAGGAAAGAGGCAAGTGCTTCAAGCTTAAAATGACTGATATGATTCTATTTCCTTGGTTTCAGTGGTTCTGTGGGTATGGTAAAAAAAAACAAAAAAACCCCACAACTAATTGATTAAATCAGGCTCTAACCTAGACCTCTTATTTAGAAATTAGAGAAAGATTTATTTCTGTGCTTATCATGAGCAAGAAAGCATGATGACCTGGGAGCTCTCTGCCTCTCAGGACCACAGAGGTAAAGCTTGCTGATAATGTAGCCAATACTGAGAAAGAGCTGAAAAATGAATGAGAATCAAAGGCATAATCACTTTAAGTCTTCAAATCAAGCCTGTCAGATGAACCAAAATCTTTGGATTTTTTTAGTTACTTAAATTCCTTTATTCTCTAAGCTAATTTAGTTTGTGTGTTTTTTACTTGTAGTCAAAAACATCCTGCTTATTTAATTGAGGAAATGCTTTGTTTTAAACATAACTAGACAGGCTACAAGGAGCATGTATCGCCCCATATGTGTATTTGTCCTAATAATAGTGGTTTCTCTTCCTGCTCACTGCCTTTTCCCATTCCCCTTTATGAAACATATCCATTTCCTTTGGGAAATCTTCCATGTTTTCTACCTGGACCAGTTCGTAGTTTCCTTAGGGGAACTCCCTAACTCAGTCTATGTGGTTTCTGTAGTGCCTATAATGACAGTATCCAAGCCATTTGTGCTAGCTTGGGCCCATCAAAAAATCCAACGTTCTTGGCAGAGTAACTAGCGTACGGCTGGATATGTGGCTTAATAGAACTGGAAGTTTTCTCTTTATCAGTTTGTGACATTTAGAAAGAGGAACCTTTTTCCTGCTTGGGTTCTAGGTTGGGAGGATTTGAATTTGGGTTCCCAATAGCCATGTCCCCAGTCACTCAAAGGAAATGCATATGCAGTAAGGAAAAATGAGACCAGCTCAGAAAAAAAAAAAAAAAAGAAGAAGAAGAAGAAATAGTAGGGGAGAAGGGAGCCCAGAAAATAGCTTCCAAGACCAATATTCCTGACTTGTGAAACTTGAACTTATCTGTTCTTTCAGTCAATAAATTCCTTTTTCAGGTTAATATAGCATAAGTAGGATTTCTGTACTTCTCAAGACCTAGCTTATAACATAAGGGAACCAGTTAAAATGTCGGTGTAGGCAAAGATACCTCCTGATTTAATTTAGCTGCACACCTGCTCATTTCACTTTCTTCTTGCCATTTGTAGTCTCTTTTCTCAGCATTTGTTGCTCTGATGGTATTGGGGAAACTGATAGCATTCACTACCGGCTCCCCACGCTCTGTGCTGCCCATGCCTATCCCTGACAACAAGCCTCCTAGTGAGGAAGCAGCCACAGCTGGCTTTTTGAATCACTGCTTGGGGCCTTATATCAACTAGACTTAGCAGACGTTTCTTTCAGAGCAGCCAAATCAAATATACTGGCGTGCATGTGAATTGATTAACTGCAATCTCACCATCATTTGGCTGACTGTGTGCCCAGTGACAGTCAACTAAAGCTAAGAACACTAGGAAGAGACATCATTTTTATCTTTCTCTCTCTGCAAAGTGGCTTCTAGGGGCAGAGCTGGCTAACAAGAGAATATCCCCAGATCAGTGGACACGTTGATCATCACCCTGAATAGATGAAGTTTCATATTGCATTTTATTCTTATTTTTGTTTTTTAATAGAAAATTTACATTTTTTTCAAATTAAGGTAATCAGAAATCATCTAAGGTTGGCATGGATGCCCCTATCTCCCTCTACCTGGGATCAGTTTAATACAGTGCAAGTATGTAGCTACAGTTGGGGCCAAATGGATGGTATATTTTATTTGAGAGATTGTGGTTCTTTAACTGTATCAAGCAATGAGCTGGTTAATGCCTCAAAATGTCATGGGTTACAGTACATATTTTTACACAAAAATGTCTGTGTTCTTTTCTCTCACTGTATCTCTCTTCCAACTGCCCCTCCACTGCCCTATGCACATAAACCATTAATATGAACAGTGTCTCCCTTCTAGAGATGGGTATTACCGTCTAGTTACAGGTGCTTAGAAAACTAATTGTAGATAGTATTTTCATTCTTGCATTCAAATTTATACTTAAAAAACAATATTTCAGACAATGGACTGCTTCATCCTTTGTCATCAATTTCTAGCTCATTTAATCTGTAGATATTTATCAATTGCATATTCTGAGACAGATACCATGGCAAACAAGAGAAGGCCACACTCTATTGTTGTCAAGCTAGCTAATAAAAGATGAGTCAGGGAGCTCTTACCTTCCATTCTCATTAGTCAAGTGCCCATTTATTAGAGTTTTTAATGCATTATCCAATTATAATTCATATAACTCTTACTTGTGAATACTTGGTAAATTATACCATATGAAAATATAAGTAATTAATTGTGTCAATAACTCTAAAAGTGACAGGAAGGTAAAGAGGGCACTCATTGCTGCTGCTGCTGTTTGCTTTGTATCGTTTTCTCTCTTCTCTCTACATTCCCTTCTTGGAAGTGGCACAAATTTAGGAAAAACTAAAACTTTTTAAACAACTATTATGGTAACTGTGAATATGTGGCATTGCTTGAGGATGTAAGAGTGATCATTTATGGATCAGTGTGATTTAAATTGGAAATCTCCACAATTATACCCAGATGTCATAGTTAAAAAAGATAGATAATGGAATTTTACTCATAACCTAGTTAATTTCATGACTATACTTAGGTGATTCAGATAATTCTCAGCCTGCACTTCTAGTTTCTCAAAGAGAATGAGACTCCTGAGGAGACCTCTTGGGAGACAGCTTGTCTATCTTGGAGCAACCTCTAAAGACCCTCCTGTAGCTGAGATGAATGTGTATTCCAGCATCTAAATTCTAGTAATTTTCTCATAAATAATAACATTTTCTTTTTTTAGTTAACAAGCTTTTTAGGATAATGCAACCCGAAAAACCCTCTTAACTAGCTATATCATCCAAGTTTATGCAAAAGTGCTTTTTTAAATTGTTGAATATAATTTGACAACAAGCTGTAAGCTGAGTAGGAGTTAAGAAAGCAAAGCTTCTCAACCCCAGAGGCAGATGATGTTCTGACCCTGTGTCTTCCTTGCAGTAGGTATTTAGTAATGGAAAAGGAAAAATTTGTTTGCCCAAGAGAAAGGTTTGTGATGTTGGGAAATAATCTTTTAGTTATATTTTGCTTAGAGTTTTCTTTTCATTACAGAGGACTATAAATAATCCCTCCCACATCCCTTATAGAGCTTATAGTCAGTCCCAACCATAAACAGTAGAAATGTTATCCTGATAAATATGTTATCCTGTCAAATTCCCAAATGTTCAACTGTTCAAAAATAGTCCCACCATGGTAACAGAAAAACCTACCATTGAATGTGCCTCCTTCTGGATATGGAAAAGGTCTTGTGTATCTAAGAAGCATGTGCTGAAACACCAAATAGCAACCACAATAGAGACAAATATTTACTGAGTAAACCCAACAGTGTGACCTCCTAATATTTTTTAAAATCCACTTTTTAATGTTCTTAGATTAGTTATTCTCATCATCCCAGTGCCTGGGAGACTAGGATTTTAAAAAATAAGTTTTGGTGGTGGGTAAAGATGGTGACTATTAAAGTATGGGGTGCTTGTGTTATGCAGAATTTCCTAGTATGGAGTATACTGTAGATAGCTATGTCTACTAAAAACTCATTATTACCATGGAGATGTCTCAGTATTGTCTCTTGGACACATGACAGGTCATGGTCTCTCAAGACACAATCAGGGTGACATTTCCCTTTTGTGCACCTTTTCCCAAAGTATTTTCTGAGGAAATAAGTTCTGTGAGCTACTCTAATTGGGAGTCAACTAAGTTTATCTCTATACTATATCCCATTACTAAAGACTCAAGCATGTTTCACATAACACATTAAGGGATCTGAGAAGCTATAAATTAAATATACTTGTTTAACTTTATTCCATGTAGTAGAACCTTGCTTCTTTGAAACAAGTAATATCCCATAGGTTTACTTTGGATAATATAAACTTCTGTGAATTTTCTTTCTGATTTTTTTGATAACACTTATAAATTTCTGTCTATATGTCTAGCCACTTTCGTAGATGAGGAAGTTGAGATACAGGATCTTGTGGTTAGTAAGTGGTGGAACCAGAATTCAAACTCAGGTAGCTTGGTACCAAAGTCTAGGCATTTGATCACTATACATCCAAAGTTTGAACTTAAATCTTAAATTTTGGAAACTTGATTCTGCTTGCAAGTCCTGGAATACTCTATCCTATAGAGCAAGAGACACACGAGACAAAATCCAGACACTGATGTTTCAAACCAAAATATCTGCTTTATAATTTACAATAAGAAATTGCTACCATAAGGTTGGAGCATTCAAAGTACGTCATTTATACATTTTTCTCTTCTAGGAAGACTTATGTGGAAAACTAGGCCACATGCAAAATGTTCCTGGATGAGAGTGAAATCAGAATGAGGGGAGTTAATTAAATCACTGTTTCTCATTCTGTGCTTCAGGGACTTAAAATTGAGGGGAAACATTTGTTGAAGTTCTTCATCATTGGTATAGTGAAGCTTACATTTTCCCACCAAAACTATTATTATAGGGAGACTGCACCAAAATGAAAGACTGAGAACTTGCGCCTACTCATCTTCCCTTGTAAAAGCCAAAAAAAAGAAAGAGAAGATTCATTTATTCAGTGAATAAACCCATGAATATGGAGAAGCTACAAAGAATGTCATTAGACAATCAGGACTATCATAAGTTCCCTGAAAGATAAAAAATGTGAGTAGATTACTGAAGAGTACAACCATAAGAACACAAAAATATAAAACATGATCTAGATATTCCTGAAGTAGTAGTGATAACTTCCTAATTGAGCCAGGCCCAATGCAATGAACACAAACTGTTGGGTGGAACTAGGGAGGATAGGTTGATTATTGCTGAGCTGTATCTTGTGTACCTAGAGCAACTGATTTCCTACTGTTCCTCTATTTCACCAAGCAGTGGTCTGGGCATTATTTGGTTACATGATAAGGGAGAAAACCAGAACATAAGAGATTATAAAATCAAGGCAAGATGATAGGGAGCTGTTCATTTCCAAGAAAGACAAGGTTGTCTCTATTCATTAGACTATTTAACTCACATCCAAATTTACCACAGCCCTTCCCTCTACTCTCCCCATCAGAAGCAAAATGTGGTCATCAAAGCAGTCAAGAGGTGTCTAATTGAAATATGATCAAATTGCCAAGAATCACCAAATATCTAAAGGAAATTCACATTATGAAAGAGTGACTAAAGGAATCAACCTGACAAAATAGAGTAAGGACTAGCAAAAATAGTAGAAAACCTGAGGATAAGGAAGATTATATTTGAGGGGGGCTGCAGCAGAATATTATGGCGATGAAAAAGAAAAATGTAGAGATTTGGGACATTCAAAGTTTATTGAAATTAAAAAAAATAATAGAGGGACTGGATGTAAAATAGGCATAACTACAGAACATATTTTTAAGCTTGGGTTTAACCTAGGAATTTCCCCCCAAATTTCAACAAAAATAAGAGATGGAACATATAGCACAATAAAATAAATTCACAAAAATAAGAGAGAAATTAATTCAGATAAAAAATAATGAAATGTAAAAGCCAAGAGGAAAAAACCAGCTGGTTTCTGAAAAATTAATGAAATAGACAAGCCTTTGGAATAATTTATCAAGAAAAAGAGGAAATATTGAAATAAATTATATTAAACATGAGAAAGAGAACATGAATTCAGGGGAGATTAAAATGTGTGAGAAACTGTATAACTTTATGCCAGTGAATTTGAAAATATAGACAAAAATGGACAACTTTCTAGAAGAGTTAAAATTTGCTGAAAAGTTTTTCTTTTAGTAATGATCTCGTGAAGTGGAAGATTTTTCTTAGGCAAGACACGAAATTTAGAATTTATAAAGTTGAGAGAGACAACACTGACCTTATACAAATTAAAAAAAAATTCTGATGATGAGACTCATAAACATGGTTAAAAAAAACTGACAGAGAAAAGATATACTTAGTTCCTTTATTAGTAGGCAAATATTTATTATCATGATATGTCAAATACTACCAAAAATTTATTGGAAGATAATCATCCCATTGGAAACAAAACAGTCCTGCCAAGTCCTCTTTCCTATGTTATTTTTTCCATAGTGCCCGACATACTTATATATATTACTTATTTGCATTATAGTATCTCTCTTTTCCCTATCAAAATGTAAATTCTAAGACTACAGTATTTTTTTTTTCTTTTGTCTGTTTTGGTCAATTCTGTACTGACCAAAGGACATCATAAGGGTTCATGGGCAATTCATAGAACCAAAAGACAAATCACCAATAACCATGTGATGGCACTCTGCAACAATTGAGGTACAGCAAATTAAAAAAAGTTCTAAATTTTTTGTGAGTCACATTGGCAAATGAGAGTAATTTAATGTGTTATGATATGGAAAATAAGTTTTCTTTGTACAATTTTAGATAAAAAGGTAAGTTTAGAAAACAATTTGAAATGAGTTATTGGCATTTAAAATGCATAACCTCTTTGACCGCAAAATTTTGCTTCTACGAACAAGTGCTAAGAAGTATTTGCACACATGTACAAGCTACGTACTGCAGCATTGTTTATAATAGTAAAAGATTGGAAATAAAGCTGTCAATCCATATGATGTAGGTGTATTTGAATTAATATATAAAGATCTAGAAGTTATATGGTTAAACTTTCAATAGTTATATAAAGATATAGTATCTCTTTTGTATAAATATAAAATTAAAAAACTTATAACTGTAGGAAGAGGACTGATAGGTTGGGTACACATCGAACTTTCATTAGTGGTTACCTCTGGGTAGAAGATAGAAGTTGAAAGAAGATTTAGCAGCTCTCCTCTGTATATTTCCGTATGCTAAAACAAGGATAATGCCATGCATTACTTGTATCGTTAAGTGTGTGTGAGCATGTAATTTTCATGTTGTCACAATTATATTTGATTTTAAGTTCTTAAAAATTTTACATTATGTGTGCTAAAGGCTTCGTAATTATCATTTGCAAAAGTTGCATGTTATTTCAATATCTTCTAAAACCAGCTAGTCATTGGTTTTAGGTAGATTTTGAAACTTCGATCAGTGGAAAAAAAAAGAAACTCGATCAGTGGAAGTAGAAAATAATTAATGAATTATTTTGAGTTAGCTTTGGCCCTTCTAGGCAGGAGCCATGTAAATAATCCTTAAAAGCCAGTAGAAAGCTTATGAAAGCAGTCAGTTATCAACAGTGAGAATAGAGAAAATTTGCTTTAAATATGCTTTCTCAGAATATGTGTTAAGAAACACCAGACTTCTAAGGCATTCCATTTGAAAGATTTTGAAAAGCAGATTTGGAAAAAAAAAAAAGAAACAAAAACAGCTACTATATATTCCCATTCGATTATTGCCAAGTATTCCACAAGTGACATTAAAGTTCTAGGAATAAAAGAATATATATCTAGCATGGTTTTTAAAAGTTTTTAAAATATATTTAACAATTTTATTAGTTTTCAATTGCTCTGTAACAAACAATCCGAAAATTTAGCAGCTTAAATCAACAGAAATGTATTACCTCACAGTTTCTTGGGGTCAGGAGCCTGAGCTCCTGACTATATTGTATATATATATATATAGCTCCTAGCTATATTGTTTCTAGTTCAGAGTCTCTCCTGAGTTTGCAGTCAAGATGTTGGCTGAGGATACAGTTACCTGAAGGTGTAACTAGCCCTGGAGGATCTATTTTTAAGGTGGCTCACCCCCTTGCTGGTCATGGTCAGTTCTTCACAAAGTAGACCTCTCTGGAGGGCTACTAAAATGTCCTCATAACATGGCATCTGGCTTCTCCCAGAGCAAATGATTCAAGAGAGAGGGAAAGAACACAATGTGCTTCCCTCCTTTTTTCTTCCTAATGCCTTTTATGACATTGTTTCTTAAGTTATACATTATTAAAAACAAGTCAGGAATTACAACCCATACTCAAGGGGAAGTTACTTAAATTCTACCTTTTGAAGAGAAGAATATCAAAGAATTTGTGGGCATAATTTGAAACCACCTCAGGATCAGGAGCCATTCTTTCCCCTTCATAATACCTATTAGCCTTCTAATGATCACGGTGGGAATACTTGGCAATAAGGGGGGTCCTTTTGTTATCTCTTCAGTGGAGAGTAGGAGGAACTAATTTTGTATTTAGTATCTATATGGTAATTGGATTTTGCATCTCCTCAGAACAGCGTTTTTTAAATAATGTACGAGTGGGTATATGATACATTTTTTAAGTGCAAATCAAAACTACATCATGTAAATCCTTTATAAAAATCAAGCAACAGGGACAGGGCATGGATTTTGTATCTTGAACTTCTCACATTTACGCATTCTTACATCCATTCTTCCATTTGTTAACCTATCTTGACAGCTTAATGCTCATCAGAACTGCACTATATACTGTATAGAAATTCTAGTGAACAGAAGAAGCCTCCACTTACCTTTAAAAAAAAAATCAGTCTTGTGAAAGGAAACACAGGAGGAACCAACTATCAAGAAAAAGGCTTAAGTAAATACTCTCACAGAGATAAGATCAAGGGTTTGAGAGCAAAGGGATGAGATAACTAATTATGCCTGGGAAATATCTAGGATGATACCTTACATTTTTCTCTCTATTGTTAGTTTCCTTTTAATTTGTTGTGAATCCTAGCATTGTAAACCTTTTTTAGAAGTAGCAATTCAAGGGGTGCCTGGGTGCCTCAGTCAGTTAAGTGTCTGCCTTCTGCTCAGGTCATGATCCCAGGGTCCTGGGATGGAGCCCAATGTCAGGCCCCCAGCTCAGCGGGGGTCTGCTTGTCTGGCTATCCCTATCATTCCCTTTATCTCTCCTTTTACCCCTCCATATACCCCTATTCCTCTCTCTTCTCTCTCTTTCAAATAAATAAAATCTTTAAAGAAAGAAAAGAAGTAGATCCAATGTGTGACTAGTCTGCATACATTGTGGAATTTATTCAACCAGTGAATCCTATACACACTCAATAGATTCTATTTTTTTTAAAGCATTTTTGTACCATGCTTCATTTAGGAACAATTTACTACATCAGCCATAAGGGAGAAAGCTAATAGAATCAGATTATAAATATGTGTGCATATGTGTATGTGTGTATATAAATTAGATACATGAGTATACATAACACCTATCAGGATCATATGTAAAAGTAAAGGATTAGAAAAAAGCTAAAAAAAATCTTAAAGATTTTCTAGGTATTTTGTTTTTCCTAATTTGCTAGAGAGAAATACTTGGTATATATTCACTCTCTACACAAAATCTCTCAGTTGCTCTCCTTATTAAGCTAATGAGAACACTTTTACCTAGACCCTCAGAACTGTACATTATTTCTTATTTTTTAGCACTGACCACAGGTCTTATTATAAGACTGGAGTTGAAAGAAGAGCATACAGGCTAAGTAGTGGCTTTTTGGGAGGCAGTGGTGTCTGTTAGGATTAATATGGGCTTTAGCATCATTTTCTAACCAGCTCAATATTGCCGGGTGGTGTGGTCTAAGTTATTTAATTCTGTAAATCTCAGTTTTCTCAGCTGTAAAATGGGCATAGTCACATGTACGTCCAGCATTATAGTAGGAGGATAAATGAAATAATGCCTTTAAATTCGTATCATAGTGCCTGGCACTAAAGAGTTACTCAATAAATCATCATACTATCTATTACTTATTGAGCACTTAATTTATAATGGGAATTTGTGAAGCACTTTATACACATTTTAAAGATACTGTTAATTTATGGAAAAGGGAACTGAGACTTAGAAAGGCTTGGGACCTTACCCCAAGTCATCGGCTGGTAGTAAATTAGGCCAGCATTCAGACCCAGGTGTCTTTTCCAGTACTTTAGATGAGAGTATCATACCCATGAAATGTACTTTTTTCCCCTCTATCATATTGGTAAAACATCTTGAAAAAACATCCAGTCTTTCCATATTATCCTGGATGTAGGAGTTTGTCAAATGGGGTCATATCCTTTTTTTTTTTTTTTTGTAATCATGTCTAGCTATGATAATTGGGGAAAATGGTTCATATCCCTATTGCCAGCATCCCAGTCAAGCTCCAAGGAGAGTTCCAATTAATGGAGAAAGGAAAAGAGGATTTTTTTTTTTTTTTTTGGCTCTATTGCCTTACTCATCTCTTGGAGATCTTTTTGGCTCTCATCTCCTAGGAGTCACTCATCTCTGCACTTTTTGTTGCTACCACTGTTTCATTAGCACTTTGAGGACACTGCAAAATAATGCAGAACACATCTCAGTATCTGCTACAGATTGGGGCTCAGCGAAGGTCATCTGATTGAATAGATGATCAGATGAATGAATGGATAAATGAATAAAGAAAGGATGGATGGGAAGAAGGGTAGGGGGATGAGCATGCGGTTGAGAGATGATTGTGACATTATTCATGAATTATGCCCTTCCGAGAAATGTATTAATATTTCTCAGCTTATTTGTTATGAGCTCTTGGAGTGAGGAAAACACTCAATATCACTGTGGATTGCAAAGCAGGAAGACCTGTGTACCAGCAGAGTACTTCCTTTTTTTCCCCCCTAATACTTTTATTTTATTTTTTCAGTGTTACAAGATTATTCATGTACTTACAGATGGAAAAGTCACATGCTCCTATCACCCTCCAGGGCTCAAGATTTCCCATCCCTCCTGTTTTTATGGACCTAAATATTACAGTTACCACCACCTCATTATCACGTTCCCATAGGTAAAGTAGTCTAAAGCAATCTAAAATGTAGGTTTTTGCTAATTTGTTTCTTGTTTCTTTTTATGAAGTTGGGAACTTTGTTTAACTTATTATGTTTTGCTTTATTTCCCTTCCCAAATAATGTCTTTTTTATAAATTGAAGGTTTGAGATAACTCTGTGTTGAACAAGGCTCCTAAAACCCATTTTCCATTAGCTCATTTTGTGTCTCTGTGTCACATTTTGGAAATCTTGCCATATTTCAAACTTTCTCACTATGGGGGCGCCTGGGTGGCTCAGTCATTAAGCGTCTGCCTTCGGCTCAGGTCATGATCCCAGGATCCCAGGATCCTGGGATCGAGCCCCGCATCGGGCTCTTTGCTCAGCAGGGAGCCTGCTTCTCCCGCTACCATTCCCTCTGCTTGTGTTCCCTCTCTTGCTGTGTTTCTCTCTATCAAATAAATAAAATCTTAAAAAAAAAAACCAAAAAAAAAAACTTTTCACTATGTTACATTTGTTATAGTTATCTGTGATCAGTGATCACTCACCGAGAGCTCAGATGATGGTTAATATTTTTTAGCAATAAAGTATTTTTCAAATAAGTACATTGTTTTTAAACATAATGCTGTTGTACACTTACTAGATTACAGTATAGTGTAAATATAACTTTTATGTGCTCTGGGAAATAAAAAAATTTATTTGTCTTGCTTTATTGTGATATTCACTTTATTGTGGGGATCTGGGATCATAACCATGAAACCTCCAAGGTATGCCTATATTTCCTGCTGTAACCAACTTTCCTAAAATAATGTCTGACACTTAATAGGTGTTCACTAAGTGTTTTCTGGATGCTTAAGTGAGTCAGTGTCCATGTTTGATAGCATTTAATTTTACGAGAGCTCTTTGTCAGCACTTAACACAATCATAGGATGCTTGAGACTTTGAGATTCAACCTAGAGAGTTTATTTCCCTCATTTTTCAGATAAGGCAGCTGTGTTTCAGAGAGATTACATTAGTTGTGCAAAATCACATTCAGTCATTATAGCACTTAGATGAGAAATCAGGTTTCACATCTGTCAACTAAGGCGTTTCTGACTAATCCATATTTCTTCCTGTTTTTCTTATACCACTCCTTACTATTATCTTTGTATAGTCACTATAATCTTACTTTTTTTAGCTGTAAGAAAGAAATAAATAAGTATTTATTTTTTAATGTTTGTAACTCTAAATAAAGCTGTTCTTTGACTTTGGTCAGTATTAATTCTACTGGATAATGTAAATTAGTATCATAGAGAATTAGAGGAAAGCTATTACTGTGCATAATGATTGCCACAAGAAGGTGTTTGGCATTCCAGAGAGACCCATGGTATAAGTATAAACTCTTCCCTTGAACATGCAAACAAACAAGCAGACAGCAATATTTGAGCTTTTTCTACTCAAGCAATTTACCACATGATGTTTTGGGTCATCTTTTTATATCCTGGATTAACCGGTCTACCTCATGGCTAATTCATCAACTTGACCAAAATAAATAAAGAGAATTTATACTTCAATTAGTTTGATTCAAGTTAGAAGGATTTTAACCCAGAAATAGTGCTTGACACTTTAAGATCCATTATTTCATTCACTTCTTCAGTAGTACCATAGCCCCATTTTAGAACTGAGAGACTGAGGCTTCCAAATGATAACTTGCTTATAATCACATACTAAGAATAAAGTCAGGATTTGAAGCCACTTTTCTGTGTTTGTTTACGGAACATGTCATGGCTTCTTTTTTGTAATCTCCCATAATTGTGGGGATGGTGAGTGGGAAGCAGACAGACAATAATAGTGACTATTGATTCTAGTGATAGCATAAGTAATTAGGCTGACTCAGCTGTTAATTCACCTGACATGATGATTATCAGAATAGATCTACAATCTGCTTTTTTCTCAATGTCCTTGCCAAGGATAATAATGCTTCCAAAAGATTTCCTGGTTTCATAATCTCAATTCACTACAAGATTAAAGACTTTTAAATTTATTTCCTCTGATTAAATATAATGCTTTAATATGTGGGATGATAACAGTTTCATCTTTTCAATGCCTTCCTGTTCAGTCTTTCAGGGTAAGACTTAAATTGTCTTGACCAATGAAGACATTCTAGGTTAAATACAGACAAAAGGAATGGTGAGATGGGGAGACCACTTAGTCTGCCAACATTTTCATTGTAGATAAAGGCAACATCGTGAGCATCAGATTTCTTTATTGTCTCCAAAGAGTACAACAAAATTTTTGCTTTGTTTTGTTTTAAAATCTTGAACTCAGGATTTTTATCAGGGTTAAGAGCTTAGGCTCCAGAGACAGTATGACCTTGGTTTGGATATTAGCTCTGTGGACATGGTAGCTCTGTGAAGTTTGGCCTGGAAAAATCTCAATTTTCTCATCTTCAAAATTGGAATGACAACAACAGTAATATGTTTCATATGCTTTATATCAAGATTAAATGAGTTACTGCAGATAACAGTTGATAGATCATAGTAATCATTAGGTATGTATTATTATTTGATAAACTTTACCTAACCAGGACTCTGCTGGACTTTCTCCTTTGCTCATGTTATTTGTTATTCTAAGTGAATATCATTTACAATTTAAAAACATGAAAAATTAGAACTAAAAACAAATGAAGGAACACTATATCAGAAACTAATGATGTATGGTGACTAACATAACACAATAAAAAAGAAAAAAAGAAGCAACAGTGCTGCTTTCTCATCAGTCTGTCCATTTCCATCTCTTAAGTAAATACCCTCTTCTTTTCCTTTGGGAATCACTGAATCCCTAGATGTTATTGATAGATAATATTCTACACACATTAACTACCAAAGAAAGGAATCAGAGAAATAGTCAGAATCTGTTTACCTTTGTTATTCCATTTTTTTGAAATATTTATAATGTCAGTTAGACAAGTTCAAGGTTGACCAATACATAAAGGTCTATGGAAAATAAAATTATGCAGCCATGAAAAGAAACGTAATCTTGCCATTTGCAACGACGTGGATGGAACTGGAGGGTATTATGCTAAACGAAATAAATCAGTCAGAAAAAGACAATTATCACATGATCTCTCTAATATGAAGAATTTGAGAGGCCAGGCGGGGGTGCTCTGGGGGGTGGGGGAGAGAAATGAAACAAGATGGGATGGGGAAGGAGACAAACCATAAGAGACTCCTAAACTCATGAAACGAACTAAGGGTGGCTGGGAGGCGGGGGGGGGGGCGGGGAGGGCAGTAGGGATAGGGTGGCTGGGTTGTGGACATTGGGGATGGTATGTGCTATGGTAAGTGCTGTGAAATGTGTAAGCCTGATGATTCATAGACATGTACCCTGAGGCAAATAATACATTATATGTTAATAAAAAAATAAATTTAAAAAATACATACAAGGTTTTTCCAGGTATATTATAAAGAATAGCAGTCATTTTTTCCTCCAGTTGTTACTTTTTATTTCTTAAGAGACAGAATCCTAAAGAGATAGAGAGAGAGAGAGAGAATCCTGAGCCATATATTATGGTTCTGTCTCAAAATGCATTTTCTTCCTGAAAGAAGTTAACTATAGCCAAATGTTTATTTTCCTATGTTCTCTGAACCAGCAGCAGAAACACTGAGCCCCAGTGGGTAGAATGAGGGTGAGAGTGTTAGATGCAAAAAAATGGTGACTTAAAAATATGAGTAAGCTTACTGTTTGTTTTGAAATACACTAAAGCGTCCACTATTTGAATGCCTTTCTGGAAGATTAAGACACATTTTATTTTAAAGTTACTGAAATATTTCATCTTGAACTCAATGGCTATGTGTGTGAGGTTGAGGGAAGGATTATTGGGGAGCAGTTAGCTAGAAGAATAGGATATGATGATCCTTTAGTAAGAATATTATAACATTTTAGTTACAAGATGATAGAATATGTGGGAAATATTATTGTATTCTAAACCATTCGTAACCTAAACTATTTTCGTAATATTTGTAGTTGATCAAGTAACTTAATTAATTTGACTAATAAACTAAAATGAAGGGACACCTGGGTGGCTCAGTCGGTTAAGCGTCTGCCTTCAGCTCAGGTCATGTGGAGTCCCATGTTGGGCTCATTGCTCAGCGGAGAGTCTGCTTCTCCCTCTGCCTGCTGCTCCCCCTGCTCTTGCTTGCTCTCTCTGTCTGACAAATAAATAAATAAAAACTTAAAAAAATACCCAAAAAATCTGGAATGGATCCTTGGCATTTGCTAAGGCCAAATATGAATGATAAACTTCGTATATCAAACATATACAATGTTACCTTATTTCCTTTTGTTTGATCCTAACGACCCTGCTGGAGGGCATATTAATGAGAAGATTGGGATCTAAAGAATCTTAGAAGTCTTACAAAATCTGCTTAGCCAACTTAGTTAAAACCAGGCACAGAATAGACCAACTACTTGCATTCTCCAGTTGAGCTTTCCTCCCTGACTTCCCAGCTTAAGTGAAGAAAACTTTAAGACATTCAAGAAAAATCTCTTTTGTTAGGCTGGATCTGAAGCTACTAAAACCATCAATGTTTTGATGACTATTTTAATTCTTAGGGACAAGTTATTTTATTGAGAAGCTGTTTGTTTTTCTTTTTTATGTATGCTAAAAATAAGAAAAGACATTACAGCCAAAACTTAGGGCTGGTTGAAGCCAATTTTGAAACAAGAGAAATGAGAATTCAGTTGCAGATGTGAAGCAATTAAGTATTTTCACCAGAAGTAATTGGACTATCGGGATTCAAAAATACATTTAAAAATATAGCTTATCTATTTAGATATATATAGTTGTTAAATTTTGTCTTAAATTTAGAAACAGTAAAACTAATTTCATACCACATTTTAAACTTTAGTCTCCCTACAGGACTGTACACCTGGAATTTAAAGACTGATGCATAAAAAATTGATTCATTTCAGCCTTCTCAGTGATCAGGGTGGCTGTCTGCATATATTCTGGATATCGATTTTTGAAGGATAGCTATGCTTTCATCCAGATTATCTATTTCATTGTCTCAACCATCATCTTATTTTGATGATCTTTCTAAAATACTACCTATTATTAAAGTAATTACCTCTGAATATTTTCTTGTAGCAGTGCTTTATAGCATTCCGGTATGTAAGTCTTACAAACCACATTTATTTTGATATGTTAGGCAACTAGAGTACGTGATTAGAATTAAATATTAAAAATACAAATTAAGAAGAATGTTAATTTATTTTGTTCTGAAAGCTTATTAACTGAAGAAAACTCTGATTTTCTATCTATTTTGAGTATCTCATGTCAGCAATATCATGTTCATAGCACACCTCATTAAGTAAAGTAATTTAACAAAAACTGTAATCCAAATGAATGCTAATAACTTACAAAAGCACAAATAAAATTGAATTTGTATGAAGAAGTGTTTGCCTATGTCTAGACACTAAGTAATCATTAATTTTCACATATTCCCTAGAAATAATGAGAAAATTTCATTGTTTTGCTTAACCTCTGGATTTTCAAGAATACCATATAAAATTAAAGACAAAAAATGCAATAAGTCTTAATTTTTCCCCAAATTGTCATCCTTTCCGAGAAAATTTAATACTACCTTGAATCAACTTGCCATTTATTTCCTTATTCTTTCCATAATTTTCATAAAGTTTCATATCAGATTGCTCTCTACATCAGTAGAGAATGAGTTTTTAAAATTAGAAAGGAATTTGAACCTGAGTAGAAAGTCATTATTAGTCATAATAACTAATGATATTCTTTTAGCAATTATAACATTTTGAAGGCACATATTTCCTATAGATGCTCCTGAATCAATCATTAACAAATGCTGATTCTATCATTGGTAAGACACTATTTTGAGCCCAATTGTACCAGGGGCTGTGCCTTTGGGAAGTAGCTTTCTCACGTGGTGATCTGCTAGTTACCTAGAAGTTTTAGTCCACCTAGACCACATGGTGGTCTGCTAGTTACCTATAAGTTTCAGTCCACCATTACACATGGACTATTCTTTGGGCCATATGTATAACATGGGCAATTTTCAGAGAAGAGGATGGGGTTTTTTTGTTTGTTTGTTTGTTTGTTTGTTTAAAGATTTTATTTATTTGACAGAGACAGACACAGTGAGAGAGGGAACACTAACAGAGGGACTGGGAGTGGGAGAAGCAGGTTTCCCGAGCAGGAAGCCCATGCGGGGGTTCCCTAGCTGACCTGAGCTGAAGGTCATGATCCTCAGGCCTTAGGATTAAGGCCTCAGCCGCTTAAGGACTGAGCCACCCCAGGCACCCCAAAAGGATGGTTTTTAAAGAAATTTTAAAAATAATTTTCACATGACAGTTTTCTGATAGACAATGATTGGTCTTAATGTGGATGAACTTTTTGGGGTGTACCTCACCCGTCAGGAAGTTGCAGTTCTTTCAGTGATCTTCTGCTGGCATCTATGTAACTGATTCCAGTTCTTCTTACATATACAGCTTTTTCTTTAATGCCTTAGGTATTTGTTTATATGTCTGTTTATTTGTTGGTTTCTCTAAAACATAAGCTCCATAAGGGCAGAGGCTTTTGTCTGTTTTGTTTTATGCTATTTCATTTTCATCTGTACATTAAACAAACATTTTCTTTGTCCTTAAGAAATTCAGTTATTTTTCCTTTAGAATGCTGAAGAGCAAGTGAGCTAAATTTTGTTAATTTGCGATTTTAAAAATATTGAAATTTTAATCAAAGTCAGTCATTTTGAAGTAAGACTTTCAGGCTCTTAATATGAGATTATTTGTACAAGGTTTGTTACAAAGATCAAAAATATAATGATTATGAATCTCTTAGAAAATTCTTGCCATAATCATTCCATTGCTGTTGGCTATTTCTTGCCCCCCACCCAAACTTCATGTGTAGTGTAGTTTTTCGATTTGTGAGATTTATTTTCAGTTTTTAAAAACTGATTAATTTAAAAATTACACAATATAGTTTTATGTATCGAAAGTCAAAACTGTATAAAAATTTATACTTTGAGAAGTTTGCTTCATTCCTTCTCACTTTGGTAATTATTTTTTAAAGTTCTCATTTATTCTTTATACAAATAGGCTCAGAAGACCTATTCCATTAGTAATATTATTATTGTTTTAATTGAGATTTCATGTATGTTATACATTTAAGGCAATATCTATTCTTTCCGAGTTTTTGTAATGAACCAGAGTGTTAGTCATTATAGTCTGTTATTGGAGAGGCAATGGCTCTGGAACCAGATGTTTTTGAATTATCATTCCAGCTCTGCTTTACAAGATGTGTGGTTCTATAAATGCAGTCAGTGACTCTGAGCTAAATTTCATCATTGCAAAGTGGAAATAATAACATTTACCTCTTAAAGATTAAAAGAAATGTGGTAGCGGTGGATCTGTGACACAGATATCTTTTCAAGAGAAACTGCCCCCCTTTTTTTTGTCGTCTTCTTTTTTTTTTAAGTAATCTCTACACCTAATATGGGACTTGAACTCATGACCCCGAGATCAGAAGTAGCATGCTTAACTGAGCCAGCCAGGTGCACTGAAACTGTCCCTTTCTATTAAGGGAGAGCACATCTGGATCAGTAAAGACACCATGAAGACTCCCCTACAAGGCAATAGATGCTCCTTGAAGAGTAGCCCACCTCCTCTCCTGACTTGTAGGCCAATAATTTGGGTTAAATCTCAGCATAATCTAAGTGGAGATGAGTTAAGCCTGATAATGGATGAAAGATTTTATATCCAGAGGAACTGAAAGGATGGATCCAAAGAATGGGCTGGACTTTGAGGAAGCTTGATCAAGTGGCCAGAATGTAACTAAATATGTAAGAATCCACTGACTTGAGTGTATTTCTTGGAATTTTAGGATTTAACACTATAGCAAGGACCCTCCGGGATATGGTGAAATGGCTCTTAGAAGCCTAGAGAAAGTGAGAGCCCATGCCAGAGTGTATCTGCCTGTTTCCCTGGCAGACAGTAGAGAAAGAAGTAAAAAGAAGTAAAAAAAAAAAAAAAAAAAAAAAACAAAGCAAAACAAAGCAAAAAAAAAAAAAAAAAAAAAAACCTCAGAGAAGTGAGTGTGCCAGAATGAATATATCATGGAAGACCAGAAAACCAAGCAGAGGCTAGAGGACACATCATTCATTAAGACCATCAAGAGTGAATTCATGGTGGGTGATTATAATGTGTCAGTATAGGTTCATCCTTGGTGATAAATGTACTAGTCTGGTGAGTGATGTTGATAATGGGGGAGGATATGCATGTGTAGGGGCAGGGACTATATGGAAAATCTCTGTGACTTCCTCTCTTTTGTTGTGAACCTAAAACTGTTCTAAGAAACTAAAATCTTTACAGGAAAAAAAAAAATATGTGCCCATGGTAGGAGCATCAGCATCACCAGGAACTTCAGTGCTGGCTCTCCTCTGCAGGCCAGAGATGATGGTAGGAGAAGTACTCACAGAATGGGGCTCAGTAAGAGCAGAAGGGATAATGAATCTTGAAGGAATAGAGCCTATTTGGAAGTTGATTGCCTGAAGCTAGGTCATCACAATTTCTATAATGACGGGCAAGGATGACTGACAGCCACGGGACCTTAACTTGCAAGGAGTTGTGGGAATGTTTAGTGGCATCTCTAGGGGCAGAATAGATGGACAATCAATAAGGGAACTGCTTAACATGTACACACAGTAGAAGGTAAAAATGAGGAATGATACTGCAACAATGCACCAAGTGTAGACTGTGAAGATTCCTTCAGGCTTTGCAGCAGATCCCATAGTGTAGGACATGTCAGTGGTGGGTAATGATGCAGTGTGGGATTTATAACAAGCCCTAGTGGGAGAATTACAACATGAGCCCCTGGGGTTTTGGAGCAAGGCAATGCCATCTGCAACAAAGCAGCCTCCTGAGAAACCACCCCTGCTGTGTTACTGAGCGCTGGTAGAGACAGAACCACTGTTCATGGTGTAACAAGGGATCATGCATTCTGAACTATTCAGTATAACTGGGCTCTCTTGGACACATCAAGTCATAAAGTTAAGCAGGCCCATCAGTATTCTGTCACAAGATGGAAATAGTACATTCTGGTTGAGCCTGAGAATGACTAGAGGACATGAGTATAATGCATAAGCAGGTAACCCAAACCACTATGTCACCCATCACAATTGCACCAGTGCCTCTTTCCCAGTTTGCACCTGAGGCCTGATTTGTGGGGATGGGGGGTGGGGTTGGGATTCCATATGATCACTTGAAGAAAGGGAAAAAATCCTGAGTTTGGCTTATGGATAGGTCAGTTTGTATTTGGATGTAAGCTGAAAATTGATATTGGCTACATTATAGTAACATTTAGGGGTGGTAGAAATTCAGTGAAGAGGATAATCTTTCCTCATGGGTGGAAATGCAAGAAATGCACATGGTTTTCTACTTTATGGGGAAAGAAGAGTGACCTGAGGTGAAAACATATACAGATTCTTGGGAAGGGACAATGACCTAGGACTGGAAAATAAAAGGATTAGATTAGTTAAGATAAGGCAGTCTGGAGTAGAAATATGTGGGAAGTCTTATGGGAGGAGAAAAAGAATCTGGAGATTTTTGTATCCTAAGTCAATGCCAACAACAGATCATTTTCCACTGCAGAGGTAACACATACCTAAGTACACAAAATGATTTGACTAATGACTTCAGCCAGCTTTGTCATCAACCACCCCAGAACTGGTATAATGGACATATGAACAGAGTAGTCACAGTGGCAGAGATGGAGGCTACAAATTGGCCCTGTTGCATGGATTCCCACTTATACCAAGGCTGATCCAG
Source organism: Procyon lotor (assembly GCA_028646535.1). Classification (NCBI taxonomy): domain Eukaryota; kingdom Metazoa; phylum Chordata; class Mammalia; order Carnivora; family Procyonidae; genus Procyon; species Procyon lotor. Next base: position 81,463,996 of record CM053608.1, on the reverse strand, counting down.
TTACTGCCACATCTGGATGTCCAATCTTCCAGCAAAAGATACCAAATGAATGCTTGTTAACAATTCAGTTACACTGGGGATCTCCATTCCAAAAGGTCCAGGAATTCACTCCCACAGGGATAGATATCTATTATGAATATAGGTACACTTATGGGTTTGACTTTCCTTCCAATAGAGATTTAGTCAGCACCACTATCTGGAGGTTTACTAAAGTCTGATCCATAGGCATTGAATTCCTCACAATACGATCCAAAAGAGAAACCACAATAAATGTAGTATAGGAATGGACCAATAGCCACAGGATCCACTGACTGAATCACATAGCACACCATCCAGAGGCAGCTCTTCTCACAGAATGTTGGAATGGCCTTCTGTCGGAGAGTCAGTTTGATGGCAAAAATGTATGAAGAGGCATTGCCGTACTTTAGGACATAATAGATACTAAGTCAGAAGTCTAAAGAGGAAGAATATATGGGCCCAAGTACCAAGAGGTAGGAAAAGAATGGTGCCATTGACTATCTACTCCTAACTCCATTTTGGAACTTTGCATTAGAGGTCCGAGTCTGCAAAGGGGCAAACTCTTACCAAGGAATAGAGCAGAGATACCATTAAACTAAAAGCTACAACTGCCACTTAGACAGTTCAGACAATTTGTGCCCACAAAATATCAAGTAAGGAGTGCAGTCACCATCTCTGCTGCAGTAATGAATCCGCTCTCCAGAATTATGTAAGGCTACTTTTTTCATGAGGGAGACAATATGTGTGGAATCCAGGTGACTAAATTTGACATCCTGTGATATTCCCTTGTTCAGTTTTAATAGTGTAGACAGGGGCGCCTGGGTGACTTAGTCAGTTAAGCCTCCAACTCTTGGTTTCAGCTCAGGTCATGATCTCAAGATCCTGGGATGGAGCCCTTGGGTTGGGCTCTGCAATCAGTGGGGAGTCTCCTTCTCTGCCTCTCTCCACCTCTCTGTCTGTCCCTCCCCCTGTTTATGTGCTCTCTCTTGCTCTTTTTAAAATAAGTAAATAAATATTTAAAAAATAGTATGTGGACACATGCAACAATCCTAGTTTGAAAAAGGTATGATTGAGTAGGGCTCAGAATCATCAGGAAAAAGATTTTGGATGGTTAACACCAGGGAAACCAGCAGGACCTACAATTATTGCTCAAAGACTAACTGCAGAGACAGGGCTATGATTTGTCCTCCTAACATACCACCATCAAAATTTCTCTCAAGAAGAGAGATCCACAGGAATGAATTGATACTTTCTGGAAATCTGTGAAGGAGAGACTTTATGAGACTAACAAGGGATGGACTGTGGTGGCCATGGAGGTGTGCCACTCAGATATCCCTTCTAGGAAATAGTTGGCAAAAGTTGCTATACTTTTAGGATCCATTGCAGTGTTCCTGTAAAGCCCATGTTCTCCTGGGCTTCCCCCCGCCCATAACCGAGTACAATAGAGGTACTATATAAAGCCAGCTAATTCTGGCCTGATCTAACACTCTGCTTATGGGCAATTTTTCCTTTGACACTGTACTGCTCCCCTACCCAACCTTTCTTCCTTCCTTCTCTCCTTTCATGGATGCCAGACCTGCACCAGCATCTGAAGGCTTTTCCTGACCTTGCTCCTTCTCTTTATTCTTTGCAGGCATTTCTTCCAGCAAATCACTTGCACATCTCATTCTTGGCATCTACTTCTCACATGTATAAAACTAAGACATTAGATAATGCTTCCTATAAAAGTTCTAATCACTGTGATTCAAACTAAGCACTCAAAAATGTTGTTTTTAAGTCCTTATCAGTTAGTATATGTTTTTAATGTTAGAGAAATTGCTTATGTCTTAAGCCATTTTCTGATACCTTAAGCTCCATTTTTATGGAGCTTTATGTCTTAAGCTCCATTTTCTGATAGAGCTATGAATATTTTGCATACATATAAGGTCTGATTATATAAAAATATACTGTATTTATTAATTTGAAATAACAAATATTCATTTATATTATTTGCCAAGTCCCTAATCTATTATAGAAGTATAAAGAAGCAATGTCCAAATATAGTGTACTTTATAATATAACTCTTTTCTGCTTATAGATATCTTATTTTTAAGTAAGGTATATTCTTTCTGGAATCTATTTCTGATCATTCAAGTTGAATAATAAATAGTTGAAATAGAAAAAAAAATCTTTTACATAGCTTTCACTTGTGTCACTGTCACTGAATAAGATAGAAAAGATGATGTTTTTCATTTGGATATAGTCATCCTCAAAGGCAAATACACGTAATTATTGCAGGTATAGGGAGTGGGTTGGTTGATCTACTACTTCTTAGCTGATAACTACAGTAATCTGTGTCAGTGAACTGAACTGAAAACATGCCAAAATAGAGTAATTACAGCTAAGTTTATTTTACTGGTATGCAGTGCACAAAATAAAAGGGCATTAATAATGCTGACCTTATCACTTTTGCATTTGTCTAATAAGAATGAAGTATTTTAAGTCACCACTGTATCAGTTTCGGATTTGTGTATTTTTTAGAACACATTTTCTTTAAGGATTTGCTTGAAATGTATATAAAAAGTATATATTTTAGACATCTGGCCAAGAAAGAAGATGCAAAACCTGTTTCTATTCATGCTAATGTTCGTATCAGACTCAGGGCTGATTTCTGTAGAAAAATATGCGTGTATGTTTGGGTTGCTTTTCCCACGTATCCTCTTGACAGGGACTGTAGACCTTGCTGAATAGCTCTGAACCCTTAACTACACCATGGGACCTTTCTCTCTGTGGCCCAAGTCACATCCTTAGTCCTCTTTATTCGTTCCCTCTAGTTTCCTTTGGAACTTCAACTGTCTGCTGGAGATTCCACCTAAGAGAGCCTACAGTTAATTTCAAATTCTTTGTGTTCTGGAGTAAAGAAGGTGGCTGGACTTTGTGCCCAGTTCTTCAGAGGAATCCTCTAAGTCCTTGCATTTCCCAAGTGATAGGTGTGTCTTTGTTATATATAGTGGGCCTTTTGAGCCACACCTAGGCTCATGCTAGTAGGATAACTCCTGGAGTGCCTCTAGACAGTTTGTGCCAACCCAGTGAGCAGGAATGGGGGCTGGCCAAGCAGGAAAGACCTATCATGTAAGTAGAAGTTTGAGTCCTGTGATAGCAGCCTAATCTCTGGGGAGGCAAAGGAGGTTAAAGATTAAGTTAAATTTTATAGCCAGTGATTCCGTCAGTCATGCCTATGTAATGAAATACCAATAAAAAATCATGTACAATGATGCTCAGTTCAGCCTCCTGAGCTGCTGACACTCATCAATATCCTTGAGAGGGTGATATGTCTTGAGGACACAGAAGCTTTACGAGTGGGAAGCTCCCACATCTTCCTGTATGTTTCTTCACAGAGCTCATTTTGATTTTCATCCTTTACAATAAAACTAATACTATCCTGAATTCACTAGAATGATTTCTAGTGAATTATCAAACCTGAAGGGATAGTGGGCAGCTCCAAATTTGAGCCACTCGGCTCCAAGGATAGGTGGCCTGGGTGTCCTAGAGCTTGTGGCTGAAGGGGGAGTGGTCTTATGGGGGACTGTGCCCCTAACCTGTGAAGTCTGACCGAATTTGGATTGTTAGCATCAGACCTGCATTGCACATTCTTTAAATCTTAGAGCATAATCTCCTTTAATAGCCAACCCATGTATCTGCTGAACTTTCTGTTTCTCTTCCCACATTTTCGACCATTCAGTCCAGTTTCTTCTTTCTTTGTAACATTTTTCACAGGCATCTCCTCCAGTTCGTGTTCTGCTGCCATAAGCGTATCCCTTTTTGCTTGGGCTAGTTCACTACAACTTAAACTGGTCTATCCTTGCTGCATTCTTTTCTGTATTGTTAGTTGAAGGTATCTCCCTTCCCCTCTCTTCAAGTTCAGCCACCTTTTTCAGAGATAATCTGTTTAGTGCCCGCTGTAACAATCTCTCACATGGCAGGCACTCATTTATTTGTTGAATAAATATCTCCTCGCTGTTCAAACCTCACTGCTCCAAGGAACCCCACCACTTGGTCCCTACACATCTCTTCCGTTCTGTTTTTCTTACTTCCATAGATGAATCCCTTGCTCCAACTCAGTTGTTTGCTCCCAAACAATTCGGGTTCGTCTCCATTCCACTGAACCAGCTGCCTGTCTGAAATACTCCTTTTCCTTCTCCACTTGTCTAAGTGCCACCTCCAGGAGCTCTCATGGACTCCATTCCTCAGGGATGGCTCTCACCTCTGAATTCTCTTAGCACACCCCGTAGGCATATTGCATGTATTGTATTCAGTTATCATTTGGCTCTTCATCGCAACCCCATACCACGGTCTTGGGGTGCCTAGGTGGCTCAGGCATTAAGCGGCTGCTTTCAGCTCAGGTCATGAGCCCCACATCAGTCTCCTTGGTCAGCGGGGGAGTGCTTCCCCCCTGCCTGCCATTTCCCCTGCTTGTGCTTGCTCTCTCGCTCTTGCTCGTTTGTTTCTCCATGTCAGATAAATAAATCTTTAAAAATAGATAGATAGATAGATAGATAGATAGATAGATAGATAGATAGATAGATAAAAATAAAAACCATACCACGGTCTTTTGAAAACAGGCAAATGTAATATAATTTTTTTGTGATCTCGAAGACTAACACATGTAAAAGGTGCATCAGATTTGTTTTTCTGTAGACTTTTCTTTTATTCTGTCGAATTAGTGCAAGCAGTCAAGCCTGATCTATAAAAACAATGAAGATGGGGAAAATATAGTAGGTATTAATTCTGCAGCTGTTCTAATCAACCCAGTATTTTAATGTCTGAAATTTTAAAGGTAGTATTATCCATACCGTCTTCGTTGTAGCCGGAATTACAGAGAATTTGTTTATTGTCCTTCAGTAGGGCACGTGTGATTTTTCACTTATTTGCTAATCTGAACTTTTCTCACCTGAATCTTCAAAGTCGGCAAAGGCTCACATTTTCACCACAGAACGAAGCAAAAAATGCACTTACAAGCATAATAGGGCAGCCCTCACTATTTCCAAACAGGGAAGAAACCATGCCTCAAACTTTTATTTAAATAATATAGTGTTTTTAGGCAGTTTTGCAGTCCTTACTTTGGCATATCTTCTTACATCACCTGCACGCCCATATATAATTGAAGACTAAATATTGGCAGTCTGTTATTTTGTGGCAAAGTGAAGAAAAACAAGATTCCATTCTCACTAATCAAGAAGGATGTACAATTCAGCATTCATTCAATAGACACGTCTTAGAAAGAAATGGTCTTTTTGTGAGCAAAACACAACTATTTAGAAAAAAATCAACACTGAAGTTGACTGCAGGGAGTTTACTAAGTTTACTTTTGGGCAAATGGGTTCTGGGGCATTAGGCCTACATTTGTTTTAAATAGGTTTATATGTACTGAAACAGACTGATCAATAATAATACTGAAAAACTAGGGTGTTATAAAGCTGAATTTTAAAGCACAGCACATCTAATCTGTGAATAAAGATGAATGTGTTTGGAAATAAAGATAAAGGGAATAGTGAAAACTTACTTCTCTGAAAAATATTAGATGTATTAGATCTAAATTTATTAGATAAATTTCAAATTTCCTTATAAGATTCCACATTATTTTTACTTACTGTCAGTAGAAATACATTTTTACAGATCTTGCTTGGCCAAATATAATCTCGTAGTGATTCCATATTCCTACACCTGAGTTAGTGGTTTCTCTCAAATAGTCCTTTCAACCATTCACATGTTTATGGGTCAATACACATTTAAAAACACTCAGTAGGGAGTTTGAAAATTAGCTCCTATCAACTCAAAGGGTTAGCGGAATCATGTACTGATAGAATGGTCTTGTAGAGAGCAAGATGGAGTCATTCATGTCAACAGGGGCCTGTGTCGGGTAATAATGTAGGTAGGTAAGGGTACCGCAGCTAAGAAATATCTCCAAGACCAGCACCAGCTGACAACACCCCAGAAATAATCGCAAGCGGAAGCAGAGGAAGTCTGCAGGGGCCCAAGACTGATTAAATCCTTTAAAAGGGGAGAATTTTTATAGTAAATGGTCAGACTTTTCAGACATAACATCTCTATGTATGATCACTTTAAAAAGTCAGCTGCCACCGAAGGCTCTGCCTAACTGATCTCTGAGCAGAACTGAGATCCTTCACTGCTTTAATGTAATAAGCACTAAGTGCCGAGAGCTGACCCAGACTGGACTGAGGCCTTATCTCAACTGCGTGCCTAATAAGCAGTTTTTGGTTTGTTAACCTCCTTCCCCCTGTGTATCTTGTTTGTTGTGTGACTCGTCCTGCGTTCTGCTCTGTGTGCCGGGTAAGAAGCCCAAGTTAATCACGTGGTGAAATGCCACTGACTTTGGAATCCTGAACCTGCTTTGTAATCACGTTAACTTTGCCTTGTGACTGAATGAAGCTAACATTGTGGAAAGACACAACTTGTGCCTTCATGGAGTGCTCATGACAGGCATATAAAATGAGATAGTGACTGAAAATTTCAGTTATTATTACATTCTTACCCCTGCATTTTGAATTCGTCGTTAAACATGATACTGAGCTGGTAAGAAATCAGACTGGTAGGAAGAAACCTAGATATGTACATGTTTTAAACACCTGTTTATTTTCCAGTTTTACAGATGTACGATAGGGTCTGATAGCGAAGATCATGCTTGTACCAAAGTTGATTTCAAGAGAGAGGTAGAGCAAAAACGTAAGTGAAAGACTGCTTCCTGGGGAGGGCCCCCAGCTCCAACTGCTGAAGGCTCCAGTGTCTTCTGCAGTGAATCGGGCTGTCTCTCGAGGAAAGTACCTAGAGCCAAACCAGAGGTATATGATTCAGAAAAGCTTTCTTGGGAAATTTCTCACATACGATAAAGGGTTGTATTATGGCAACAATACAGTGTCTACTTATAGAGAAGAGTAAATTCTGAACTGATGTCTGCAATGAAGAAGTGCAGAATGGGGTACCACTGGAGCAGGTTTTTTGTCTTAGGGGTCCTAGGACTTTGGGCAAGAGAAGAGAGTGGCCAGGAGACAATGATAACAGTGATGTGCAGGGAAAAGTTTTCATCATGTCACTAAAAGGGAAAACCTGTGTGTGCCTGGGTGACTTAGTCAAGTGTCTGCCTTCAGTGCGGGTCATGATCCCAGGGTCCTGGGTTCCCTGCTCAACTGGGAGCCTGCTTCTCCTTTTGCCTCTCTCTCTCTGCTCTCTCTCTCTCTCTCTCCAAATGAATAAATAAAATATTTAAACAAATGAATGAATGAATGAATGAATAAATAAAAGGGAAAAGCTAGGCTCTATGTATGGGGAATATAAACTGTCCCAAAGAATGGGATGTTGGAATTCAGTGCATATATCTAGGGCTGAGTTGAGTGTTGGAGGCTTATGTCAGGATTCTGCATATACTACCTATTTGTCTTTTTTGGTTTGGTGACTTTTTACACTCCTTAGTGAGAGGCACTATTACTTTAGAAACAAATTATTTTAAGTTGGAAGCTAAAGTCGTATCTCTCCCTTTCTTTGATGAACATCTCACTATTTCCAAAGAAGTTCAATTTGATCCAAGTTTAGGAGGTAGAAGAAAGAGATACAGGCAGCATTTTACTTAGAAAAGACAGATCAGTAAGTTTTTGGAATGAGAAATACAGTCCCTAACTTAGGAAATGTCATTCTTTCTGTGATCATTTTTCAGCATTTCCTACATGTCAATACTTTAGTAGGTATTAGAGCTATAAAGATGAATAGGACATGTTTCTGCCCATTAGAAACTTACATCCTAATGGGGGATACAGACATATAAGCAAAAAATGACCATACAGTATGTTCCATTTTCTGATGGGTTTGCTAGAGGTACTCTGAGAGGAGAGCTATACCTAACCCACACCAGGGACAAAGGGGAAGGGTCAGAAAATATTTTCAAGACAATAGTGGCTGAGCTAAATTTAGCCATCAAATATATGTGCTCATGACTTTGTGTACAGGGCTGTCTACTGAGTTGTGATAATAAATATATCTGTGGCATTTAAAGATGAGTTACTGTTGGACCTTAAATGCAAACTAGGGAATTTTGATTTGATAGAAATGGGAGATCATTCAAGTTTTTAAGCTGGGAGCAACAATATGGCAGAAATACTTCTCAAGCTCTCAGTCAGTAGGGCAATTAGGTGAAAGGGGATTGGAGGCAAGGAGGGAAGCAATGTCAACCACTTAACATGTGAAGCAGCAGAGACCTACATCTCCAATGGTGGTTGTAGGGAAAACACAAATTGTCAACATGTGAGTCTGCATTCTGAGTTTATTTCAAATGTTTTTTCCTTAAGAATGGGCATTTGACTGAAATTGGAGGAGAGAAGAAAGCCATAAATCAATCAACGAGACCACCCAACTGATAACTAGTTTGAAGACTGAAACTCTCTGAAGATGTAAATACAGGATTTAAAAGAGACATGGAAATAGATGAAACAGAGAAGGTCATAGTTGGTTCCCAGATGCAGGTGTCAGTGTCCACTTACACACCTGTTTATTTCTTTCACAGGGCTGCTGTTACTTTTTTCAGCATGATGAAAATGTTCTGGAAGAAAATGGGAACCACTAAGTTTGTGAAAAGACTTTCACCAAGTAACGTGAGTGTTGCCAACAGAAATCTGCGCGTTGAAATAAAGTTTAATATACCTAGTAACTGGTAACTGTTATTTTAATACCAAATGGTCTTTAGGGGAAAAAAGTGTCATGTGGTACTTAGAATGGTCCTGGTATTAGAAGGAAGCTCACTCAAAATAATTTATCATGATAAATATCATGGAGAAATAGAGGAAGAAAGTATTTAATGAGTGCTTGTGATATTCCAGATATTGTGCTAGGTGCTTTATTAGAACAAAATATTTCTCAAATTTAGAATGTGTACATATTGCATTTTATCATTTTAGTTGGGAAGTTTGATGCAATGACATTAGTTCCTCCTAAGAAGGTTATAGCATAAACAATTTTGAAAAATAGTTTAGATACAAAAAGTAAATGTTGAGATCCAATTAAAAACATTCAAGCAGGGGCGCCTGGGTGGCTCAGCGGGTTAAGCCTCTGCCTTCGACCCAGGTCATGATCTCAGGGTCCTGGGATCGAGCCTTGCATCGGGCTCTCTGCTCAGCAGGGAGTCTGCTTCCTCCTCTCTCTCTCTGCCTGCCTCTCTGCCTACTTGTGATCTCTCTGTCAAATAAATAAATAAATAAATAAATAAATAAATCTTTAAGCAAAAAAACAAACAAACAAAACATTCAAGCAGATGATTGTGAATGGCATATTCTTGGTTATATATACTTTCTACCTCCGTTTATATGTAGCTATATTTGTTGGCACCTATGCTTTAGGGGCAGTCCCTATGAGGCTGGCAAATTTTGATCTACCCATTGGTAGAAGTTACTTTCTGACCAAGCCATTGTCCTTTGATATGGATTGCGCCAAAATCATCACTGCCACTAAAAAAATTAAAAAAGCAGGTATCTTACAGATCTCAGTTTGAAATAATCATCTCCATATTTGAAGGGCAACGTGCAGTTTCACAAATATAAATGAAAACCAATAATCTCCTTCTTTAAAGATTCTAATTTATCTGAGTTATCTTTTTTGAAGTATTCATGATTTGAGGTAAAAAAAAAAAAATGAACTGAGTAAAAGCCTACTTAGAACAAAATAAATTACCCTTTGATATCCAGTGTAGCAACCTAGTATTTGAGAAAAACAGAACTTCACAAAAGCTTAATATATTCAGAATTTGACAAAGTGTGACCCATTTACTGAAGCAGAAAATGCACCACAGGTTTTTCAGTGTTTCTTTTTTTTCTTTCAAAAGCAGATAAATCATATTTATCAGCGAAATAAAGGAACTGTTTCTAGACTTATTTAGTAGAAAATTGGGAAAGAAATAGAGGGGGGAAAAACAAGAATTTTGACTCAGGAGGATACTCTCCAAATAAAATGTGATAGGCTTTAAAGATTTCATAGGCATTTCCAAATGGGGAAATAGTTAATCACTTTATGTAAGAAGATACTAATAGTTACTGTAGATTCCTTGAAGCTCTTTGGATTCCTTGAGGATATTGAACGGCTTACAGAAGCCATATATTTATGTTATCATATTTCACAGGAAATTTCTGAGATTTTTGTCAGGATTTTAAATATACTGGAAAAAAGACACAAAACCTTTTTCTGATTTAGGTAGTCTCCTAAATGTTCATCTCAGTGATAGCAGTTTTTACATTTTTGTGCATTACTGTTCTTTCCTCTGTATGCACCAGTTTCTCAGTTCCTTGAAAACGGGGAGTTTTGTCTTGTACACCCTCACATAGCCAGTCCCTTGTACTGCATTTAACACAGAACAGCTCTTTCAACAAATGTTTGTCAAGTGTAAAACTGAAGAAATAAAAAGGGGAGTCCATGGACATTTCTTCATAAAAAAGAGTATATATTAGCATGTAGATTGAGATACTTTTGTATTAATCAAGCATTTAAAATAGACAAATATGACCACTGATTATGTTTAAATATTTTCTTCTTCCAAAAATAACTTACATAAAAGAAAACTCATTTCATGTATATCACTTAACATTTTTATGAAATACTGAAAAAGCATGTAATTGTAATTAATTCCTTTAATAATTCAGAGTAGTGAATATTATGTTGATAAGCTTCTCAGCCTTATTTTTAGATTTCTTGGACCATTAATTTTTTTGGCTTTTTGTTTTTTTAGATTGATACTTTAAGCCAAAGTCAGAAGTGGGACTCCAACAGAATTTTTTCTTTTTTTTAATTAAAAAAGAAATTAAAAAAAATTATTTGACAGAGACACAGCGAGAGAGGGGAGGGAACACAAGCAAGTGGAGCAGGAGAGGGAGAAGCAGGCTTCCTGACCAGCAGGGAGCCTGATACCAGCTCCCTGCTGGGCTCAAGGCGGGGCTCAATCCCAGGACCCTGGGAACATGACCTGAGCCAAAGGCAGCGGCTTAACTATTGAGCCACCCAGGTGGGTTTAACTGAGTTATCTATAACTGAGTTTTCTAACAATGTGGGTAAATTTTAAATGATACAGAAGGATTAAAAAAAGTCTTTTGGGGGGCGGTGGGAGTCTTTCAAATGCAGTCTCTTTATTCATTACAATTACTCCCAATGGCCTGATGAAACAGATCAGATGTAGCTGGAATGAGTTGAGCCTACAGTGCTGTAGATGAAATTAAAAAAAAAAAAATTGGAAATCCTTTTTGGGACCCTTGAAAACCATTTCCAGTCTAAAGCTATAGGGCAGAAATGATCAATAATGGTGGCCATTTGGCCCATTCATTTCTTTTAATGAACACACTCACAACTCACTAAAAGCATTCTTATAGGACTGGAATGGATTTCAATTCTCTGGTGACTGACAGAAACAGAGCCTTTGATAAAACCTGGGGGAGTAGCACTGTTCCCCACCATTCTTTCCTTCCCCTCATTTTTGCATCGTGGTCCTGTTTCACTCAGAAAAATATGTCATCTTGGTACAGACTGACAAGCAGTTGATCGGCAGCTATTAGCAAAATTCTCCCCATGATTCTTAATGCAGTTTATTTTAGGAAAGAATCCCAAAACTGTGGATGCATTTCAAATACATAAAGTCTAGTAAATGCAGGAATAAAGGCCTCAAGAAAAAATGGGCACTGAGCTGGTTTAATCTTTTTATTAATATTCAGTAGGATCATTTCCATTTCTGTAGTCATTGCCCTAGTTCAAGTAAGCATTAATTTGTATCTAATAAAGTGCCGTTAATACTGAGACTCCTTATAAATTGCTTTTGATAAATGAACAACATCTGGATTATTGCATCAGTCTCTTAACTTGTCTCAGTTATTCAAGTTTCTTCCAATTATTACCTATTTTATATCTAACTGCCAGGAAGAAAAACCCTCTCTTGAATTTCCACCAATAATGAATTCCCTGCTTATTATGAAACTAGAGTTTGCTTATTCAAAACTCTTGTGCCTGAGATTAATTTTTTTTCCCACCAATTTCCCTAGATCTTCATTTCTTCCTATTCAGTTAATCTCTTAGGACTTGAGTGCATCCATATTCTTCAAAAAAGTGCATTTTAATTTTCTGGTGTCATAATCTCAAATACGTAAGTTTAAGAATTTCTAAAATAAAAATACTATCCTGTTGTCAAACAAAGACTAGAAGGTCTCTGTGATTTCAGAAAATGCCCTTCTTGGATCTAAGTCAGAGGTCAAGGATGGAAGGACCTGTGGGGGCGAAGGGGAAGTGATGATTTTCTGGGCCTTTCTCTTTGTTGCTTCCTTGTCTTCCTATTTGTAATACCATATAGTCTGTACATGAAAGGTTTTGATATTCAAAGGGGTAGTAACTATTTTCAGAGCAAATGAGCAGTTTAGTATTAATCAAGAGTAAGTTTACAAAGTATGTATTTTAACCCTTTAGATGGGATTTTCTAAAGTACAAGTACAATAGTTGCATATCACACAGAATTAAATTATGTCCTGTCTTCAAAAATCTTGTCCTCATATTTCTTGTTTCATGATGATAAACTTAGATGAAAACTCTCTAAAGGCATGAGAGAAATGAGGAGACTTTCAAAAGTCTGGTTGTATGGAGACCTTAATGTGGATGTGGATAAGTATTAATTTTAGCAGACATTTCTGTGCCAGGCCTTGGAATTTTAATTGAATACTTTTTATCAGCAAGATTATTTAAATGCCTGGATTCATAGTTTTTATGTCACTAGGGAGTTATTTTTGAGAATAATATCATCTTCGTCTTTATAACTCAGCAACATCAGTTATATCTTTCCACTTCATGGAATCCCAGAGAATCTGGGCACATCTGCCAATCAGCTCTGTCATGAAGTGTCAACTCTATTATGAGAAAACAATTTCAACAACAATTTACGAGATCAAATGTAGAAGCAAGCTATTGAATTTACTTCTTCACTTGTTTTTCCTCTCATCCTGTGTTGGGAAATACATCTCCCACAAATACATTCTCCAATTTCTGCCAAGTTATGTCCTTAACTGAGTCCCACACCTAAAATGGACTTTCTCATTTGCCCAGATCATTCTGCCCAGAACTACCATTTTAACATTTCCAAATGATGCTTTATTCATTTCACTTATATTTCCAAAGGCAGCCCTACAAAATGAAAAACAATCTATTTTATACAATCAAGGACCTCCATGATATGATTGCTTTTTACTTGCTCAGTTTTTCTCTATTAATCACCGCCTGAACACTGAATGCTACACATGACTGTGGAACATAATTTATGCTTATCCACTTGGCTTCCCATCTCCCGTTTGGCCACTTTCTCACTATCTTCTCCACTCCTAAAATGCTGTCCTCTTCTTAGACTACTTCTACCAGTCCCCATACGCTCTATGGACTTTCCTTGATTTCCCCAACCACGACTTCTCTTCATTTACAAAATGCACATAGCACTTTCCATCTACTACAGTGGTTTAAAACTACAGGTGATTTTTCACTCAGTCTTTAGATATGGGCAATATTTGGAGATATTTTTGTTTGTCACTAGTGGGAAGGTGCTGTAGGCATCTCCTGGCTAGAAGTCAGGGATGCTCCTAAACATCCCACGATATACAGGACGGCTCCCCACCACTAAGAATGATCTGGTCCAAAATGTCAGTAGTGCTGCTGTTTAAAAAACTCTAATTAAATCCAGTTTGATGCCTCTATCTGAATCCCACCTATAATTTTACTTGAATATGTTTATCTTTAGTTATTGGCATTAGGATATAAACCTCTAGAAAAGCAAGATGACACCTTATGCAGAATTTTATTTCCTCGAATGTCTAGCACAAACTCTGGTATATATGGGCACTCAAAAATATTTTAAAATTTATGTGAAATGGATACTTGGAATAAGCATGGAAGAAGAAAATACTTACCAATCAAGCTACATTAAGTTCAAAGTACACTTTCTTAGAAGGCTTTGAAAATTCACCTATCATTTGAGGATCTCTTAATGATGAAAATCAATTGGCATTATGCTAGTAAAGAGAGAACATGTGGGTCAGTATGTATTTATTGTTGATAAGAGTCATATTACAAACTTCACTTTATTTTCATTGTAGACCAAAAATGAGGTTGAGGTTTTCAGAGCTAGTATACCTATCCTTAATAGGTATCTTCTATTTTTCCTATGGTAGAATTGTTAATTTGTTGTTGTTATTGTTGTTTACTATGCCACAAACAATTAATCCTTGCTTCATGAAGATTTCTCAGCTGCTGGGTAGTATGTGTTGGTTAAATCAGCTTCAATTTGTTTATATTCTTCTAAGTGGAGTATCTAGCTATTGGGCAAAATAAAACATTATTTTGCCAACTTGCTATAAATATTTGAAAATGATTGGTATTGGAATACATAAGCAGTTTTTTTAAGCTTCCTTATGAAATGAGCTGATGCATTTTGCTTACTAATGAAATATCTATGTTTACATCATGTCCAACAGTCTCTGATACATGAAAAAATGAATGCAGGTGATGGTTCCCTGCTCTAAAGAACGTGTTCAAGCAATATGCCTGCCATTTAATGTCTTCCCAGATCTGCCCCTACTTACCTGTGTTTCTTTCACAAATATCCTGCTTCAGCTGAATTACTTCATTTACAATCTCTTGAATGTATCTCTTACTTCTTTTACCTCTAAGTTCTTTTTCTTTTCCTTAAGTTTTTCAATCATAGGTTGAAGTTCTCTTATGCCTCTGAATTGCTGGCTGTTCTAAACCATCCATATCACGTGCCAGCTTCTCTAAAAAGAATCCCTTTATCTTCTAAATCATGCCTCTGCCTTTAAAACATAGCATCTTCTACAACTCAATTAACTTATACTGACATGTTGTTGTCACTACATTTGTGCAATATCATTTTTAATTTTCCTTCAGCTTGTAAAGTCCTAGCAATAGGGACCATGATTTACAGACATCTTTGAATTATACTCAGCACCAGTATACTGTCCTGTATGTAGTAATTGTTCATTATACAGTAGTTGAATAGATGTTGAATGAATTACAGATTTGCTCTAGAAGTAGAAAATAATGTGGCAACCTGGCTATAAAATATGAAATGAAATTTGTTTTTCCAGTAAATAAATACTGAGAAAAAATGAAGGCAGGACTGTTATGGACATAATACCCAAAGTGATGTGTGAATCTTGTTTGAATATTGATTTGAACAAACTAATTATAAAGGAACAACTTTGACATAATTGGAGAAATGTGTAGATAAAACAGGTAGCGGATGATATTAAGGATCTGTGGTATGATAAGAATGTGTTCATTATATCATAAATAGTTTTTAAAACTTAGAAATGCATACTGAATTATTTCCAAACAACATGTTTGATATTTGATTTAAAATATTGCAATAAAAAAGTACTAAATGTAGTAAAAGCTTGGCAACAATTGGCAAAACATTGATAATCATTGAAGCAGAGTGAAAGTTACATGGTGTTCATTATTCTGTATCACTTTAGTTCAGTATAAGTTCGAATATTTCCCTTGAAAGTTCATATAGGTATATAAATTGCTTTGGAAGAATTACCTTTCAGTTATTCTTATGGTAAGAGAGTAATCTTTCATTCATTTTACATATTTACTCTATGGGACTCCAGTGACTTGGATAAAATTTCATTATACAATGTTTACCACAACACTTAGGAGCCAATTCACCATGTGAAAACATTGCATTAGTTGCACAATGCCTTACTCCTTTGTATGGTAAGAAGACTACTGGGTGCTTAGTGAGTCAGTCTGGCTTTTTGCTCTTCTCTAAGGACCCTCTTTTTTGAATTCATAACTGTCTGGCTTGTCGGAGGTTAGTGTCAACCTAGTAGCCAGCCACTGACCCCAAATGACTAACTCTCTTATCCTGAGAATGACCAACAGCTCTGTAAAAAGCAAAGAATAATTTTTTATCTTTGCTAGCTGAACTGTGTCCACTCATCCTTAATGTCATGGGAGAGAAATGATATGAAGAGAACTTTTCTTTAATAGACATACCAGGGGTCAGGTAAGTTGATACAGAAACTTTGGACATTACCAAGTAGTAAATGCTAAAGAAAAATGGCAAAGACAGAACACAGATGAATTTGTGACTTGAATAGTAGACTTGATATTGTCAAATCTTTTGCTCATACTCATTATTGTCTTTCCATCTTTGTTGTCACTTTCCTAGACAAGTTCCTCTTTATAACTCCTTCGGGTGAAGATCCAAAAGATGCCAACCTTGGTTATCTCCAAAAGCATGCCCCAAACCACACCCCTCCAAAGCATAAATCTAAGTTATAGTCTTATGCTTGATAAAGAAACACAACTTCCAAAAAAGTCCTTTGCCCTCCCAACTTTCAATCACTGTTAGGCCGGTCTGCCGTACATCCGTCTGTCCTTCCTTCCTTCCTTCCTTCCTTCCTTCCTTCCTTCCTTCCTTCCTTCCAGATTTTATTTATTTCTTTGAGAGAGAGAGAGTAAGTGAAAGAGAGAGCACATGAGCAGGGGCAGAGGAAGAGGGAGAAGCAGAATCCCCACTGAGCAGGGACCACAATTCGGGACTGGATCCCAGGACCCTGGGATTATGACCTGAGCCAAAAGTAGATGCTCAGTGGACTAAGGCACCAAAGGTGCCCCTATGCCCTTCTTTCTTTTGACAGCAGCGTACCTCCCTTTCCCTGTGGGTTACTTCAGCATCTTTCCCGGTGGTCTTTGCTTCTAATCTTTTCCTCTTCAACACACACTATCAGATAGTTCCAGATAGGCTTCCTAAAATATGGCACTTATCATACCAATCCCATATTCAAAAACTTGCAGTGGCTTACCATTGGCTATTACATAAAAGTCCATTTTTGTTCACTCAGCATTCCAGGCTTCACCAGTCTGTCTGGTTTACATTTTCAGTTTGACTTCTGTTAAGCACTTGAAACTGTGTATCAGCAGAACTAATTGTATTTCTCTGAAAATACACTGTTGGGTCTCCATTCTTTGGCTTATTAATGTTCTAATTACTTACAGCCTCTCTTTCCACACATTTCTACTTGAGACCTTCCAATTCTTTTTTCATCATCGTGTAGCACTAAAGTCTTTCCTGTCTCTGTCAGAATCTGCCTCTTTCTCCCTAAGGCTTTACAGCTAGCTCTTCATGTATATCTTTCGTGGACTATTTCCTCTCACTGGTATTATAACCTGGTATAAGCTTCAGTTCTCCAATCATAAGCTTTTGAGAACACAACTTACTCATTTCACCTTTGTATCCCTAGTTCTGGCACAGTGGTCTGTGCTTAGGATATGCGTAGTAAATATTAGCTAAAGAGCTGGTAGAAGAATTCTAAAAATTCTATGCAAAAATAGAAGTCAAGGCAAATCGGTGTTTTCACACATTTAAACATTATGGTTTTTAAATTCTAATTATCAAATAAATTATCACCATTTACTTGAGGCTATCCTAGGCGTTAGGCTAAGTGCATCTTCGCATTGTCACATTTGATCCTCTCAGTTTAATAACTGTCTAGATGAGAAAATTGAGACTTGGAGAGATTAGGTAACTTATCTGTACATGGTCTATCTGATTCAAAACCAGGGCTGCTTGCACTCAGACCTAGTCTCTTTTCTATTATCATTCCTGGGAAACCCTGGGGTTTAGCAGATATGACTCAAAAGACACCTTAAGAGATTAAAAAAAAAAAGACTCAAAGGGAAGATAATTCCCTTTACCCATCCTTTACTTCAATAACAGAAGCTTTTCTTTTTTTTTCCCAGTGAATTTTTTATTTTTATATGCAAGGTGGGACACTCAGTTGTTTTCATTGTTTCCTTTATTACCTATTATATATACCCAAGGATTTAATATATTTAATTTGTTTGAAGGCATTTAAATATATAACCCCTCACATAATGTAACAAGTTGCATTCGCTTCCCCAGAGCAGGCATGTCATCAGCTTGTGTGACTATTGAAACAATACCATCATACTCTAACATACATGTTCTAATCTACTTTGACAGGTGTTCTCAGAACCAATTTCTAAATCTTGCAAGAAAATCAATTTCAGGGCGTCTGGGTGGCTCAGTTGGTTGAGCCTTCGGCTGGGGTCATGATCCCAGAGTCCCGGGATCAAGTCCCACATCAGGCTCCCAGCTCCATGGGTAGTCTGCTTCTCCTTCTGACCTTCTCCCCTCTCATGCTCTCTCTCACTCTCTCTGTCTCTCAAATTAATAAGTAAAACCTTTAAAAAAAAAAAAGAAAATCAATTTCATTGCTTGATAGTCTTCATTTCAATTTGTTCCAAATAGTTTTGATTCTTTCTAGAAATTCTTCAATTCTGAAAGGATGAGACTATCATGCGAATACTTATGTAGTTCTTTTTTTTTTTAAGATTTTTAAAAATTTATTCATTTGAGAGGAAAGAGAGCAAGAATACGAGCAGGGGGGAGGGCCAGAGAGAGAGGGAGAAGCAGACTCCCCGGTGAGCAGGGAGTTTGACGTGGGGTTGATCCAGGGATCTCAGGACCCCAGGATCATGACCTGAGCTGAAGGCAGATGCTTGACTGACTGAGCCACCCAGGCATCCCTTTAGATATAGTTCTTTAAAGCCACCTCCCAAATTTAAAAAATTGGAATTTAAAAAATTATTTGGGAATGCATAACTCCCCATGGTGGCCACTTAAAAGAGAACTCATTTGAATGTGTAAAATCTGGTGTGTGTGTGTGTGTGTGTGTGTGCTGATCTGGATACGTGTGTGTGTGTGTGTGTGTGTGTGTGTGTGTGTATTTTTTTTAGAAAATTCCTTAGAGCTTATATCATAAATATCAACTAACTACTACTGTATATCATAAATTTCAAAATTTTAAAAAAGAAATTTATTCTGGGGATGAAGGAGACAGGAAAGAATTCTGGAAGGAAATGTATTTGAAAAAAAAAATGTATTTGAGTAGTCTGTGGGGCTCTGGCCTGGGAGATGGATAGCCTTAGGATATAGCATAGCATTTCCTCGAATATAATTATATGTGGAAAGCAGTAGAGGTGAGATGGGTGGTCAAATGTGTTGGGAAAACACTTGTCAGGGAAAAAAAATGGTTACTTTACATTTCCATTTGTAAATGGTGAGCCATTATCAGATGGCTCACCTTATTTTCTTATTTTCTCTATGTCACCTCTGATAATACTCCGATTTCCTATGTAAATAAAACTGTGCTATTTAGGCTGATGATTATGATGATGGTAGCATCCCTCATATTTTTGTATGTGTGTGCCTTGAACAATTTCTTGTGTTTTTACTCAGTTTAACATCTACAAGTTGTATGATTATGGAAAGTTATTTAAAATTTCTGAGCCTTAATTGCCTTTTTTGTAAAACAGGTAGCACAACACCTATCCATGAGGTTGCCAAGAGGATTAAATGAGTCAGTCCCTGCAAAGTGCTTGGAACCATGTTCAGTTGCTCAGTAATGGCATGATTTTGACAATTCCCTAGGCCCGCGAGAAAGCATTGGTATTTCCAATAGTGGCAACGTTTCCTTTTAGAAGTTTCCAGTTACAGGAATTTTATGTGAATGAGCACACAGTGCTGTAAATAGAGGTATGTTTTTCCACAATGAACACTAAATAAAGTCTCAGAGCACCATGTGCATTACAATAGTTTGTGCTTAGGGCACCTGGGTGGCTCAGTCAGTTGAGGTTCTGACTCTTGGATTCAGCTCAGGTCATGATCTCAGGGTTCTCATCTTGGGATGGTCCTGTGTGGGGCTCTGTGCTCAGTGGGAAGTCTGCTTGACATTCTTTATCTCCCTCTTCCCCTGCTCTCTCATTCTCTCTCTAAAATAAGTAAACAGATGTTTTAAAAAATTGGCTGCAAAATAAAATTTAAAAACAAACAAACAAAAAACCCAATATTTGTGTTTAGAGAGCCCTTCTATAAAAAATGTAGGCAGGACCGAAAAAAGAAAAATACACAATATATGCCTTCTCCCAGAGGACAACTACCTTTTTGTTTCTGTGTTGCTTTTCATGGGTTAAAAAAAAAAAATAAACAAACTCCTCATCTCTGCAGGACCATTTATTATATAAGAAAAAGAATTATATGGGCATTATTCTTGGTATGCAAATGTAAAGCACTTGGGAATTATAAAAAGATGTCTCATAACATATTATTCATCTGTTCATTATTAAAAAGACAGTTATTCTGGTTTCTTGAACTTATGAAATTGTGAAGAATATGGTCTTTGTAATTTGGTTTTTGTGTATGTTCAGAAAAGTACCTGAGGTTTCTTGGCAAGCATAATCCTCACCTTCCAAAAAAACACACTTCATCACCTATGCAAACAGAAAGATTTAATGGGTATTTGGACTCTTTTGTATCTAACTTTTACCAGGAAAAAACAAGTAGAAAATGAGTATATTTATGGTATGAATTCAAATGTACAACTCTATTATCTGTAGAACTTCTATTGTTATGGATCTAAGGATAAAATAAGATCACAGAGAAATTATTGTGAAAGCATTCTATAAATGCTGAAAAATGAAAATATGTTTCCTAGTAGCAATGATAATAAATTAGTGTGTGGGATATTAATACTTAGGTCTATAATTTTACTAATTTTATGTCTCAAAGGAGGGACCAATCCCTGTCAATATTTTCACCAACAGATATCAATAAGTCAATAAAACATAATGTTTATGTAAGTTAATATGTAATTATCTACAGTTATATATAATCATAGATAATTACATAACTTAAACACTGAATTCTAAAACATTTGCTAACCATTTCTCCCTGACATAGAAATTAATTCAGTTCAGTTTAGTTGTGACACACAGAGTTTTTAAAAAACATTTATAAGCCATACTTTCTAAATTTGGAAATCAGGGTACTTCTCATAATCAATTTCCAAAAAAATGCTGCTTATTTACCTTTTATACTGAAAAACTTCATTAATTATGTCTTACAACTAATTCTGTTTCATAGTTAAGGAAGTAGAGGATATTGTAATTTGATGTGTCTAGAGACCTTTTGTGGATATAAATGCCTATTACTTAATTAGCCTCCATCATCTTCTGTGCATTTCATTTATTTATTTTTTGCTATGAAGTATTTATGAATGCTTATTCTACCTTAGTCATTAAGTGCTGTGCTGTAGAAGTCACAGATTTCTCTAATACTAGTTTTTGTTTTCAAAGACCAAATCGTGAATGATGAACCATGTGTCTTAGTAAAAAATATATGGAAGCAATGGAATAATACATCCATAGCATTCTGGGACCAGCCTTGCTCCTCTGAGTGAGAATCAGAAGATACAGCACTGAGATCACAAAAAGGGGTTCCAATTAAGAATAGAAAATTTTCTTAGATGTGACTCATATTTAGGTCTTACACAAATTGACCTAATATGACTTTTTTTCTTTATTTTACATTTCATATAAAGATGCAAAATCAAATTAGTATAATAATATTTTAAGGTATACTTTAAAAAGGTCCTCAGTGTTATGCCATCTTGATTTTTTATGAAATTAGCTGTCTAACTATTTGAAATATTTTCATTAATTCTATTATCTCTACTTATAGAGATACACACATATGCATATGCATTTAGAGGTACAACACATGTGAGCCCAGTGTCCCAACATCTTTAAGCAGGGTAAGATTGGAATCTGACTTCATAATGAGAAAGGGGAGTGGCCAGTAATACCGTCCTCATGAAACAAAAGATGTCCTAAGTGTTCCCTAACCACTGGAAGCTCTCTGCCACCACATTATCAGCTCTAGCCTTTCCTCTACCCATTCTAGTACAGTTAGACTGTGCAATTCATTCCTTTGTTGAGAAATAAGAATATCCTTATTTTGCACTTTCCATCAGATGGTGTGGTATATCCCTGGAATTTAGAGGTGAACCACGTTCTGGTTCTGACCTCTCAAGGTCAGCCTCATGGGGAGATGGACAAATAATAACCAATAATATGTGTTGTAGCTATAGAAGAAAAAACAAAGGGGCAGAGAAGAAGGTGGTCATTCTAACACAGGTTGGCCTAATAGGGAAGAGATGGGGTTTTGTCTTGAAAGAGCTAGTGTCTGGCCTGAGTGATAGAATATGAGTAGGAATTAACCAAGTAGTTATGTTTGCATGTTTTTCCTCTTCACTAGATCTCACATTCAGATATTTCAGATTTAGTCCTGGGCCTTCCTGCCTTATTTTTGTGGACTCCTCTGGAAGTTGTGGGAAGACCCTCAGGGCCTACAGAAGACCCTACAGAAACCTTCCCTGTGGGAAGACCCTCAGGGTCTTAGGGCCATCTCTGTGTTAATTATTTCCAGGTAGACCTCCCTGCCTTAGTGGAGAGGTTCAAGTTATTTTGCGGCTGAGCAAGGAAAAAGGTATGACCACAAAGTGGCAGTAGCACACACAAGCTGCTTTGATAGGTTCTCTGGGAAAGTCCCTCCCAACAGGAGGCTGTCCACAGACAAGGGCCCAGGGCTGCTACTCAGAAGGGGAGGAGGACAAGGGATCTCCTGAGGAGGCAGGTTGGCAAGAAGCTTGTGTGTGTGGCAGTGTGGCTGTGGCTTGACAACCTGGTAGGCAGTGTTTGGGGTCAGAGAGCCCAGAAGGGAGACCTGGGTTTCAAGTCTTCATAGCCCTGGGGCTTATCTAGTGCTAGTCCACGTGGGGTGGGATTTTGCAGGGGAATGCAAAATAGGCAGGCTCTAAATGGCTATAAAAACCTGTTTGGCCTATTTTAAAAATAAATGTATGTGTAAAAATTTGATTTTTGTCTCTGGCGGGCTTTTGAGCTAATGGGTCTCAGCCTGCAGTGAGAAAAGAAATGACCTAGGGACCATCTTTGGCTCATTTACAGCTTCACATCAATATAATCAAATGCTTATTTAACATCTACATTTGGGGCATCACGTTAAGTATCATAAAATTGAGCCGATCAAGACAGAACTCCTGGTGCTTCCACAGTTTTTCCTTCTCAGTAAATGGAGCTATCATCCAGATTTGAGGCCAAAAGTTAAAAGTCATACATGGTTCCTCTGTTTCCAATCTAATTAATCAAATTTTGTCATTTCTACCTCCTAAGCATCTCTCATATTTAGTTCTCTACATCTCCATTGCCAACTCTCCAGTCTAAGGAAATCTCTCTTGCTTGGATTACTCTAATACTCTGCTAGGTTGTCTTCTTATTTTACTGATGTCCCCTTTCCACTAATTCTCCATACAACAACCAGGGTTATCTTTTGAAACATAGATCCTGTTCACACTAGCTCTTTGTTTATATATCTTTTAGCAGTGTCCGGTTTGCACTGAGAACATCCCATTCTCAAAACCCTGCGTGATCTCCCCTTCCTAGCTCTGCTCACACCATTCCCTCACATTCCTCGCCAGTGTCCACTTACAGACCCAGCGTGCATGTTTGTTTTCACACCACGACCTCTGTACTGCTGTTCTTTCTGCATGAATTGTGTTCCTCTCCCAGCAATTTTAATGGTTCTTTCCTTTTCATCCTTTAGGTGTTGCTTAAATGTTACTTCCTCAGCTAGGCCTTCTGTAGCTGTCACCCTGCCCTCCACCCAGCCTCACTGTTCTATCTCCATCTCTCCATTTATTTCTGGAGCTACAATGATCTCAATTTATAATTGAGATAGTATGTATTTTGTTTATTGTTTCAAACCCTCTCTAGACTCGAGGCTTTTTTCCCCCATTTTTAAAATTTAAATTTGACTAATTAATATATAATGTATTATTAATTTCAGAAGTAGAAGTCAGTGATTCATCAGTCTTATATAATACTCAGTGCTCATTACATCACGAGTTTTCTCATGAAAACAGAGACTTAATCTTGTTCACTGCTCGTTTGGTTTTTTGCTTTTTTTTTTTTAATCGAGTTTCTAATAAAGTGCCCGGAACACAATAGAAACTAAATAAATATTTGTTAAATGAAATACATTTCATACTTTCATAAAGAGCAATTAAGCAGGGAAAGGTGCAGTCAAGTGGAGAAGGATTTTTTTTCCTCTTAAGAACTAAAGGTGTTGTTTATGTTACATGGTTAACATAGAAAATGTAATGCCTTTCTTGATGAGGTAAAGGAATTCAACTATGAGGAATATAAATAGACTTTAAATGAACAAGTTTGAAATCATTGAAGTAAATCACTCGTGATTCCTTAGCAAGCTTGGGGTGTTTGTTTGGTTTTTGTTTTGCTTTGACTGGGGGTTATTAAAAAGGAGATTGTGATCATCTCTTCTCCAAATTTTGAGGCTAAGAAAGGTAAAATAAGAGTAATCTTCATTATTTGGTATGTACAAAGTATATGAAGGAACACTTTCTTTTAGGAGTAGGAATGAAAGAAAAACTGATCCAGAGAACATAACAAAATCTTAGAATTCTAACTTTCTACCATACCATTTTTTATTTCCAATGCATCTATGTCTATACTCCCTTTTATCCCTTACTATTACTTATATTTATGTACATTCTCTCTTTTTCCCCTTGCTCCGTCTTAGTGGGAATTTATCCATTCTGTAATAGAAGTACACCTGCCTTAATTTGGAATTGGTCACAAAATTAGTAATACAAAGAATATGATTAGTGAGCATTTACTGAGTGTTTACTATGTGCCAGGCATTATTCTAAGGGCTTTACCTGTTCTAACTTGTTCAGTCCAGTAAGAAGCCCTGTGAGTCAGGTATTAGTATCATCTCCATTTTACAGAAACAAAGCAAGGTTGCCAACTTGCCTGTGATCTTACTGTTAGGAAACAGGAGCTGGAACTTGAAATCAGGTGGTCTGGCTCACTGTCCTTACTGTCAGCTTTCATACTCTGCTTCTTGCTGCTATAATGCCGTCCTGCTCTTTCTTTTTAGTGGGTGTACTTGCTACGGATGGATCCTAAAGGTACCAGGATTATGCTCGTAGAGAAGAAACAGAAGGTTGCAGCAGTAAATGTAGGAATGTCCAATTCTTTTTTTTTTTTTTTTTTTTTTTTGCTACACTATTTGGAAATTGTTAACTTTTTGCTGAAATGTTTGTAGTTTTTATTAGTGGGTAGCAATAGTGAACAGAAAAGACTTTCTTATCTTCTTTCTTTCCTTCAGATAAAAACAAACTGAAAAGTCTGGGAACCTCTTTCTGGGAGGAGACATTGTAAGTCTATGGGGTTTTGGAGTAGAGAGAAGAACATTGACTCCTTCACTTTTCTATATATCTGTTTCTTTCCTCATTTCACTTTTTGGTCAGTACAACTTAAGATCTGATGTGATGAAAGTTGGAATGAATTCTCTGCTCTCATAGCTTCATTCATTCATGAGTTATTTATTCAACAAATATTTCGGAGTATGTACTATGTGCCAGGCTCTGTATTAGGCTTGGGTGTTAAGTGGTGAAACAAGAAGAAAATCTGTGGAGGGAAAGAGAAAATGAAAACATAAAACACACATATATGTACACTCACACATGTGGGTTTTTTTGGTATATATTACTTATACATGCATATACTTTGTATCTACTATATATTTTACATATTTGTATACATTTAACTTGTTTATTTACTTTACGTGCTTATTCTACATATACTTTACATATGTATATAGTTATAAATTATCCTAAGTGATATGACAGAAATGAACAAGTTCAGTGACAGAGAATCACTTCTCGACGGCGGGAACTACTAGAAGGGCCACAGTGAGTCCCTGGGAGGAAGTAGCTTAAGGATAGTCCTGGCTTTAAAGGAAAGCGGTAGAGGCGGGCTTCAAGTTCCTGTGCTGCCCAGCCTTGTACACAGACTCTCTGATCTAGAATAATGGGAGAGCTCAGAGCTGTGCTCTGTTTGGATGACCAATGTCCACAGCTGTTACCACAGAGTGAACACACCAACATGGTCATTTGACAAGGAACTAAAAAGATTAGTATAGATATTGGTGAAATGTAGAAGGCATTTAATTCACAAGCCTATGTTATCACCATGCTGTGAGGAGATAGAAAAGAAAAGTACCTCTGACTGCAAAGATCTGAGTCTAATTGGGTAGAATAAAGAGATGCATGAGGAATGACACTGGAGGCAATGGACCAAAATGTGCAAGGAGATCCGTTATAAATGGAATAAACAGAGCATGGTTGAGCTCATCCTTTCCAAAGGAAATGAGCTAGAGCCATGGCATTTACTTAATTGATGATGAAGACAGTGGGAATATATTTAGATGGACACTGAAAATAAGAGCTTAGATTTAGGAAGCCGAACACAGAAGATGCAACTTCTACTGAAGGATGATAAACAAGGCAGAGATTTAAGAAGCTTTGTTCTAAACTAGTTACGGTGCTACTGTTCCTCTTATGTGCCTATTTCCCTATTTATCAACGTTGCTTAATAAAACTTAGTACTTGTACATGCAGGGCACAAGCACTAGGCATTTTGTGAAATAACCAGTGTCTCTTATATGTTTGTTACTAAAATATCCCTCATATAGGGGCACCTGGGTGGCTCAGTGGGTTAAGTTTCTGCCGTCAGCTCAGGTCATGATCCCAGGGTCCTGGGATCGAGCCCCACATTGGGCTCTCTGCTCAGCAGGGAGCCTGCTCCCCCATCTCTCTCTGCCTGCCTCTCTGCCTACTTGTGATCTCTCTCTCTGTGTCAAATAAATCAATAAAATCTTTAAAAATAAAATAAGATAAAATATCCCTCATACAAAACAAAACAAACCTTTCATTCCATGATCTGAAAATTAATTTTTGTCCGACGTGAGAGGCCTCAGACCTTTCAGAGTGTTCAGCCACAGTTCAACAAATATTTTTGAAATAATCCCTCAGTGCCAAGGAAGTTATGGAACAGCAGGACTACAATAAGTAAACGTAGTTCTGTCATTTCAGAGCTTATGGGCTAACTCAGGACAGAGAGAGACATGCATATATTTCATAGAATGCACTATGGGACACACACAGGGACTAGGCAGTGCCACCGAATGATGAGTAGGGAAGTTTAGAGAACACTCCTGGAAGGATGGTTGAGAACTGATGGAAAAAAGGGTCATTTCAGGAAGAGGGAGCAGCATGAGCAACGGAATAGGATAAGGTACAGGAGAAAATGTGAAAAACTTCAAAGATAATCTTTAGAAACTCGGCATGAAGGTATGTTTTAATGTCAGAGTCCAAACTAAGTTTAAAAAATATGCAGGACATACAGCCTAAGTTCGATACTTCAGGATTGAGATGATATTCACAGAACTGATTTAAACTCCCTAAAACCATTTTAAGATATGGAATTGTTTGGGGGCCCAAACATCTTTTCATGGAAACAAAGCAGAGGGACAGAATTTTAGAATGGTAACAGCTCCCTGCTTGCCTATTGATCCTGTCATTCATATACAAGGAAATAATCTGGGGATTCTAGAATCCTTTGCAACTTGCTAGGAAGGGTATTACCATTTGTGAGAACCACGACCTGGAGGTAAATTTGAAGGGTGTGGCCTGAAGAAGAGGTCCGACTAGGCTGACCACTGTAATGCAGTCTTGTGACACTAAGGTTAGCAGAAACAAAGAACACTTTTTCTCTGTCTCCAGCTCAGGACTTGGCCCAGCTCAGACTTAAGGTAGACTCATCCTTTAACCAAAGGAGAAGGGCTGCGAAAGGTATAGTGATTGCAGGAGTTCACGCTCCAGAAGAATCTCCGAGATCTTTTTTTTTTTTTCCCCAAAAATGTTTATTTTATTTTTTCAGTGTTACAAGATTTATTGTTCATGCACCACACCCAGTGCTCCATGCAATACGTGTCCTCCTCAATACCCACCGCCAGGCTCGCCCAGCCCCCCACCCCCACCCCTCCTAAACCCTCAGTTTGTTGCTCAGAGTCCACAGTCTCTCATGGTTCATCTCCCCCTCTGGTTTCCCCCCATTCACCTTTCCCTTCCTTCTCACAATGCCCTCCATGTTTTTCTTTATGCTCAGCACGTAAGTGAGATCTTTATGAGGGGTGCAGTGTTACTTGCCTCAGAACTCAGTGGAGCAGGTACCTGGCTTATATTACATCTTGGGTCAGTCAGGGTCCAGTCAAAGAAAGCGCGATTCACCTTGAATATTTGTTAAATGGAGGATTCAAATGCAGAGAATTGATTAAAGCACGAAACAGGTGATGAAAGAGACAGAAGAAGCCAACCAGAGAAAAGTGAGGTGACAGGAGATTTAGCGACAGGAGCAAGGCATAACCCACCCTGGCTGGAGGGAGGGACACAGGATGAAGAGAGGGTACGGAAACCCAGGAGCCATGCGTTACCAGGTAAGAACTGGAACATGGCCGGCTTTAGCGGCGGGAGGTGGGCACGGAGGAGACATAGCTGCTGCCTGAGAAGGTGCAGGAGGCAAACAGTGTTGAGAGAAGTGCCCTGACTGCTCCCTTCTTCCCCATCTCCTGTCTCCTCCCAATGTCCCCACTCCCAAGTTCCATTGGCAGGAGCCAGCAACAGTTCTCCTGAGACTGCACTCTAGGAAAGGAAACCTCAGGGGTCAGAATTTTCTGTTCCCAGTCAGCCAGAGGGAGGGCAAGGAAGGAATGGATCCAAGGGCAAACAAGCCCAAGACCCCATCAAGAGAGTTACGTTATAGAAATCCCAGGATTAGCTTGCTGACGAAAGGAAGCCTGCACTCTAAAAACTGGGTTCTTAGAAGGTTTGAGTAGGAGGAAACCTATCTTTAAGTCATGTTTCCTCCCTTTCTCTGCCTTGCTTGGCTAGAAGGTCAACGTAAAATCAGAACATCTGCATGCGCACCCCCAAAATTGGTTCTAATTTGGCTAGAAACTCCCATCAGTAAAGGAAGCTGATCTTTTTCTCTAAAAGAAATTGCATTTTAATGTCCTATTTTGTAAAACTTAGCCTACATATAAGATTTTCTGTTTGTTGTGCTAGTACATTCAACAAATCAGAAGATCCTTGAATTATCAAACAAAGGCTTATTTGCCTAAATTACCATTCTGGCCTGACACTGAGATGTGGGGTTTGTTTTGAGTCTTTGCACATTTAGTGACCTGCAGTATTTTGATAAATGCTATTGCCTAGAACTATTCAGTAGGAGGTTTGGGCACCATCTGTGTTTGTTTCTGTAGGAGCAGTAACTGCCTAGAGAAAAATCTGATGCTCATTTCAAAGATGCAGTATAAACAAAATTCAAGATGATGCCTTTAACATAATTATTCCACCTTTCATTTACATAGTACTTTATGCATTTCAGAGTGATTTGATATGCTTTCATTAACGGATCTTCACAGAACTTGTGGAAGTTAGGAATGGGCTTCTAAAAGATATAAAAGCTCAACAAGAAAAATAACACTGAAAATAAGCAGTCTTTTAGGAGAAGACTATAAAATACCATATAGTTTCATCTCCTGCTGATAGTAATAGAAAATACTTATCGAGCACCTTCCCTGTGCCAGGCACCTTGAAAGTGTATCGCATGTATTAACTCATTTAATCATCAGGACAATTCTGTGAAGTAGATACTATTACATTCTTATTTTAGGGAGAGAGGAATAAAAGAGGGAGGTGAACTGGCATAATAAGAGAAATGAGCCCTAGCAGTCTAACAAAATACTGTCTTAAGCAGTGTCATCTTTAAATATGTACCTAACAAGCAGTATTCTTAATTACAGACATATATTTGGACTGAGTTTCTTCTTCTAAAATGTGCGTGTGCTGTGTGCGTGTGCCTTCTAAAAAGGTAGTGTGCTGGTAAACTGGCTCACTTCCTTTCCGCAAAAGAGGGAAAAAAAAAGCCCCAATTTGTAGCACGCTATGGTCTGAATGTTTGTTCTGCCTCTCTCCCCCAAAAATTCATGTTGGCGTCCTCACGGCCAGGTGATGGTGTTAGAAGGTGGGGCCTTTGAGATAATTAGGTCGCAAAGGTGGAGCCCTCATGAGTGGGATTAGTGATCTTATAAAACAGATTCCACAGAGCTCCTTAGATAGAAGGAGAAGGCTGCAATTGGGGAGGAAGCTCTCACGCGACTGTGCCAGCTCCCCATCTCACACTCCCAGCCTATGGAACGGTGAGGAATTCATTTCTGTTGTTTAGAAGCTACCTGCTCTGTGGTGTTTTTTTTTAAAAAATAACAGCCTGAATGGACAGGACAAAGACAAAGCCCTTGACTATTTCCATGGTATGAATAGTCCCTCCAGGGTCTACTTCAAGTTACCAAAGTGAAGTCACTGAATGCTTAGATGTGAAGAGATAGGGATATTTGGATCTCATTGGCTTATGGCTCTAGCATGCCAGTGGCTAATTAAAATTATTGTTGTATTCAGGATGACATGTGTGCCATGGGTGTGATGATCTACTCTTGAAATATTCTTAGAACACAAATTCATTTTATTTTCAGATGTTTTATGCAACTCAATATGAGTTAAACTGTTTTAGATATGTTTAGTGTTTAGTCACTACTTATAATGAATTTTGTAATCATGTTTATGTTGGAGTGTTTTTCGCTGATGATAATCGGGCTTGTCTGGGATGAGGAGCTCCTGTAGCATCTGGAGAGAGGGGAGGGGAGGCGGAAAAAGTGCAGCTATTCGTATGGTGATCAGTAGATACATACCTTGAGTCGGGTACCAGCCATTTCTCAAACCAAAATTCCTTAGGTTATTTTGCAGCCAATACGGTTGCTAAGATTCCAGTTAGCAATCTGTGAGTCTTGGGTTTGGGTCCACCCAAGAATTCCATGTGTGTGTTACAGAGTATAGTCATATCAAGAGTTCATCCAATAGTCCTTTCAGGAAGAGTGGCCACTTGTTTAAGCCCCTCTAGCCTAGAGCCACATCAACTGAACCAGAAACAATGGGGATGGACAGTCCGGACTTCCCTTGAGTGGCACTGAGGCTGAGCTGATAGGCTTCCTGTTCTGTGACAGTTGCTTCTGCCCAAGCGTCCTGTTCCAGATCCTACCTGTCCCTTCTCTAATACCAAAAATAAGTATCTGCCTTTACTGTCACAGCTGTCTCACATTAAAAATGTTTTACAAATACATATCCACAACTAAACACCATGTGATGCCTTCTACTTGCCCCTTTATTCTCCAAAACACATATATGAAAAACAAATTCAGAACTTTCTGTCATCATTTTATCATATTCTTTTCTCATCTGTGTTTTGTTTTCTGTTTATTCTTTCTTCTTATTTTTCTTGTCAATGAAACTGTTCCCAAAAGTCTTATAAAATTCCACGGGGGGAATATGAATATCTCCTGACATTTTTTTTTAAACAACAACAACAACAACAACAACAACAAAATGCTAAGGAAGTTTGGCTCATTTGGAAGATGTAATGCAGCAACATAAAGATTCTCAGTGATCTTTCTGACAGTCATGCCTTTAAAACTGTTAACAACCCAAACCAAAACAATGGCAAAACAAGCCTGTTCTACAAAAGAAGCAGATCTGCAGAAAGCTTGGGGAAGCTTATTTTAAAGGGTTTCTCCTTCCCACTGGCAGATTTGGCGATTTTGTCCTCCACAGAGAGACTGGTCTAAGAAGAGGGGTTTACAGTTGTTTTGGACACAAACATGGATGGGAAATGCCCCTCCTGTTAAGATGCTTGCAACTCTTTTGCCTTTTCCATCTTTTTATTGGGAAGGAAAGGGACTGAAAGCTTACTCTTCTAAAGTAACAATTGTTGAAAGTCTTTGCCAGATTATTGGTTCTGGGTCAAGAAACAAATTAACCAACTAACCAAAACCTTCATAGATCAAATACTTGATCCTTCAAACTGAGACCATTGGGATCTTCCCCACACACAAGGTGGAATGAATAAACCGGGTAAATCTAAATGTCTCATTCATTTCAACAAATATGTCAGGGACATTTTAGTTGCCAATCCATATGATAAAGACTTAAGAATTCAAATTTGAATAAAATATAGATTTTTGTCCTTGGCAGTTTGCAGTCTAAGCTGCATTTACTAATTATGACAAAATTTTTTTATTGTAAGTAGTAAAATATATAATCTCTATCTGCCTATATATCCATATATAGATAGATCTTCCCCTATATGTATAATCAATGTATAATCTATAATAACATGCAAGCTTTCAAGCAATAATATACAATCTTTCACGCAAGACTTTAAACCTGACTTTCATATTAGAAGATAATGGAACATTTCCAGGTGTTTATTGTTAAAATTTTTACTATCCAATTAATCCAGTAAGACTCTGAAGTATAGGCAAAAAACTTTAAAGGCAAGATTTTGTTTTGAGCTAAAGAGTAAAAGAAAAAAAATCTCCTTTTCACCTACCTTCTGTTCATATCTGACTTTTCATCCAAATCTCACCTCTTCTGGGAAGCTGTCTTTCAAAATCCCAGCCCAGATTAACCTCTTCTCTTTAAAGCTCATAATTAACATATTAATATGGTCCACATATATTTTAATCAGTGGTTGTTATTCATAGTCACTTCAGAATCACCTGTGGAATTTAGAAAATACACACTTCCAGGCTCTAACCTCAGAAACTTATTAAGTCAATGCAAATATGGTCCTCACATTTGTATTTTTAAAGCACACCACACACAATGCATTCCCAGTTAAGAACTACTGTTCAAATTATAGCATAGGATTTGGCATTTTATAATAGTGTATAATCCATATTCGTACATTTATATTCTTCTATCCCCAAGTGAATCTTAAGCATCTTTTGGGTATGGGCACAGACTCTATTTACTTTGTTCTCTGCAGCACACAGAACCTACTCTGCACTGGTAAGAATTTCTACACTTCTTTTTTGAAAAAGGAATTTCTTTTCAACGATGTCTATGTTGAACTATCATATCTGCTTTTCTATCTATATTTTTAACACAGTGGTGGAACAAAATTGATTATAAGCAAATATTATTTATTCACCTAATTTAATATTGCTTTTCAGAAAGCTTCCTGAATTAGGGCAATCCCTAGAGAGTTCAGAGAAAGATGCTAATTCTAGCATAGTGGAGTTAAACTTACATTGGTTCAAATCCAAATTCTCTTCTTATCTGGCCTATGGTGAGGAGAAAAACAAAAGAAAAAAGTTTATAAAGTGCAGGCCCTTAGTAAGCATTTAATGCATGATAGCTAATATATATGGTGTTAGGGAAGTCTCTTCACCCCCAAGAGTTTTCCTCAGTGTCCAGATTTCTTGCCTTATATCCTGATAACCAGTTACTCCCAGAGACATCTATCTAGTCAATAGATGTCCAAGCTGGGAGGCCTGCTGAAATGAAATGATCCTCAGTTCCTTTTAATCTCTGAGGCAATTTAGGGGAGTAACTAAAGCAATCTGTACACATTTGTGGGATTGGAATATTCTGCATCACAGACCTATTCTAAGAGTCAGAAGAACACAGGGAAAGCCCTAAGTAGAAAAACGAGTCGCTTAATAAAACGTTGTTACTATCATTAGTATAGTAATAGTAATATCTGAACTACAACCTTGCTCAGTTTAGTGCTCTTTTCTTGCATGTTAAAATGTATGTCCCTTATAAAAATATAGTCCTATAATAAGCTAGTAAGAATAACAAATTAAAACTATTGATAATATATTTAGTAAAATCCAGTTACTCATATCAACCAGCAAATAGGAAGATAGTATACCATCTTCCGACTTATGCTGTTAAGGAGTCAGACCTTCGTTCAGTTTAAGATTTGCCCACGCTAGCCCACGTGGCCAGAGGAGGCCACGCTAGTCAATCTCTCCATCTCTGTTTCTTCAACTGTAAGATGGGGGAAATAAAAAACCTCCCTCATTGGGTTACTGTGAAGAATTCATTATACAGGAGAGTATTTCAAAGCCTCAGGCAAATAGCAAGCTTCCAATAAAGGTTAGTTTATTATTATTATTAATATTTTATTATTATTTATAGATAAGGTTACCATAATTTGTCATCCATACTGGGACATGTCTGAGAGTGAAAGGCGGGACTCTTAATAATTACATTGGGACAATAGGCATAAACCAGGATTTTAGGCATGGTCACCTTATCTACAATGTATATTCTCGCTAAAAACAAATTCCTAAGGGAGTGTTAGACTGTGCAGTAGAATTTACGTGGAACTCTTTGGAAAGATGATATGTATAGGTCAGATTCAAGCTCCTCTGAGACAAAATAGGAGGCATGATGTTTTTATAGTATTTGTACATCAGCTGAAAGTTTTCTAAAGTCTCTCTGACTAGGTCCTAGAAAGTGCACTTTAATTAAAAAAATTATTTTAATTACCTTTAAGGGAAACTTTCTGAAATCCCTTATGCAATTTCATGTCTCATTAAAACAAATATATACATCATAATTTATACTCTTGAAACAGATAATTTTTTGATTTTTATATCTTTTAAGTTTATCTATTTATGTTTATTTATTTTCCCTCTAAGACAAAAAGGTGATGTCAAGAAGGATGACTAAGGTAAGTCTAGACACAAGCTCCATAAATATGTATCATGTATGGTGGATGACCTTTCCTCTCCTCAGGAACTTTCTGTCCCCCATCTGCCTTTTAATAAAAACCATGTGAATATCATCACAATCCCTTGACAAAATATATTTCCTTATTAGTTGATTTTTGTTTTGATTTTATTCTGTAATAGAGACATTCATAACCTCAAGTTCTGAAGACGCAAGGCATATGAAAATCGTGCACATAGAGAATCAGCACAAAACTGCCATGCTGCTAAGATGTAGAATAAAACTAAAAAGTCTCTCACTTGTTTGACATTCATTGAGTGTCCCACTTAGCTTCTATCAGATGCAAAGATCTGCTTGATCCATTTAAGCATTTCTCTTTTGGGCCATAATGAAGTGTTCTGCACCTGTCCCGTAAGCAGAATGCATTAATGAAATGGGCTCACCTCCATTGTTTAAAACGCTGAACCTCCAGTCAGTGTCAGATTTATTCCATCTTCTGGTTTCTCAGTCATGTATCTTCACCTATAGTCCCAGATGAGCGGAACAATTTAAAGCATTGTGCAATCATACATATAGGCCTCTCTAAGGCATTCCCATATGGTGTATCAATTCAGTTCATGGCAAATTTAACAACAGTAGCAGTTGTCACACATACTCAAAACAAAATAAATTATCCATCCAACCTCTTGTACTTAAGTGCTTTTTATATTCTGTGTTTTAGAAAAACAGTTTAACTTTAAGCAGCATTCTAGCTATGATCACTCTCTCCTGAGGAAGTTTTTTATGAGATTGAATGAAGATAATGACAACCATTAGTCATTGCCATTAGCATAAGGCAGGAGGCACCCTCCAATATTTATAAGCAGCTAAGTCATGACAGTAAAAATATGACTTCCTAGAACTTGGGCAGGCTTCAGACTACGGCTGACTGCTATTCGGTAAAGTGAAACGAGTCTAAGTCTGGTAGTGGTATATTTAATGGCGTGTTCATCATAAGACCTAATTGTTTTCCACCACAGGGTATGGAACTTTATGTCCTCCATCAACCAAAAACAAACAGTCCTACTGCTTAATGGCTGTTCAATTAATGTTTATGTGCTACTTTTATACCCTGAATTATTTGACGAATAAACTCTAAGAAGCTATTTGAGAACTAAGTTTAATGGAACCTCAACTATTATATAAAAAAAGTTCCCCAGGATTCTTACAGTAATTCGGACTATCAGCTAGGGAATAGATCGCATACACTGATATTCAAAAATCTTTTCCCTTCCTCTAAGAATGACAGAAAAATAAAAGTTTTGGAAGGAAATGATCTATATAGCTTGAGACTACTGCCTTCAAATTGAAGATCAAAATAGGGTTAGAATTAGAAGCAACCAGATCAGATTAAGGCAAAAGTGAGACTTCATTTATGATACTAAGAAAGGCTCTGTTCTTCTGTTTCAAGTACTCTCTTAACTTGTAACTTTTTACCTGCTAATATTTCTATTTTCCTGATATAAAGACTGCTGAAAGCACTGGTTGATTAAAAATGTGTTAATTCAACACCCTCTTTTTTTAGGAGTTTTGTGAAATTACTAACTAAAAGTGTATTTTCACTGAAAGATTGCCACTTTTGAATTTGTGAGAAAAAATGATTTGTGACTTGTAGTTATTTGGATATAGTAGTGTTTTTTTCATTCACCATTTTTCTTTCTGCTAAGAGTCCTGATGTCTCCAACACTAGATCAATTAATTAATGATATTTCTTATTGTTCCAAGTTAGTTGAGCACCATTAGAAACAGGAAAAAGAAAAAAAGAAAACCAAAAAAAATAAGAACTGAAGAAATGAGAGATACTACGTATTTCCTTTGGAAATTACAGATCCTTTAACACTACACATGGTATTTGCAAATGCTGACGTATATATTTTAATAGAATGGTGGCTGTCCTCTTCTTCCTGTCTTGTGGTTTAACATATCAACAAGACATTCATAAACAAGGACAAATGAGATAGCGAGTTAAAGAGATGTCAGATGTTCTTGACAACTTCCCACTAAGAGCACAACTGAGAAATGAACTTATCACCTTAGTTGGTTGATGTTTAAATCTCACTGCTTTTGATTATAAAGCAATGAATCTTTAATTTTTTAGTTCATTTTGCGTTTCTTAAACAGTATGTCAGTGAAACATATGTAACTGAATTGATTTGAATTTGATTAGTTTAGCACCACAATTTCCTATTTGTTATAAATAAAGGTGGCTGTGTGTTGTTACGAAACATTTTAGTAGAGCAATTGGCTTTTATCATGATTTTTAAATGTATCATTACTTGATATTAAAACCAAATTCATTACAACTTAACTGGATATACCTTTCCAAATTCTACATTTTGTTAGATATTAATTAATATTCAGATTCATTTCGTCGATTTTGAAGCTACTGAGCAAGTAACATGAAACAAAAATTTGAATGTGTCGCATAGGCATTTGGTACAGTAACTGATTAGGAATGAGACAATAAATCCTCAATATTACTTCTAATTAAAAATCCATATAATATGTTTACCTAGTTATTTTTTTTAAAGATGTAATTTATTTATTAGAGAGAGAGAGAGAGCAAAAGCAAGGGGAGTGGCAGAAAGACTGAGGGGCAGACTTCCTGCAGAGCAGAGGGAGCCTGATGTGGGACTTGATCCCAGGACCCCAGGAACATGATCTGAGCCAAAGGCAGTAGCTTAACCAACTGAGCCACCAGGCACTCTTCCCTAGTTACCTTATAGCTAATTTTTATATGTAAAAATTAGAGTAGAGGAAACTAAGGGAAATAGAATATTGGGAATAAGCCATGTGTGTCCTTATATTAAAATAATACATAAATCATTGGTGTTAAAAGTAATCAGGCTACTGGATGATACTTAAGTGTTTTATGTTGTACATTTTTTTCTGTTAAGTCCATTATAAGGATATTTTGAAATGTGAAAGGAATTACATCACTTTTAAGTAATGCTTAGATTCTCCACAAATGCAAAGTGGAACTGAGAGTTGGCAGTTTGTTGGCTAATTTTGGCAAATGTCCTATTTTGGATTGATTATCACTTTAATTTAATAAATTATATTTATTTCTAAACTGCATGTTTTAAAATAGAAAAGACAATAAACTTTCAAAACCACGTAATCAGTACAATTAGATGCTGGGAAATATATGACATAGAAAATAGAACATTAAACAAATTCCATTAAAGTTTGAAATAAGAGTCTTATTCATTTACTAGATTTCTGGTAAGGTCTGAATGTCTTCTGAAGGAACTAGTATACCCAGGATTAAAGACTGTGAAATTGGTATTCTATACAAATAAGCAAGACTTTGTTTTGCTTTTATATTTTTAATCATAAAGATCATTCATAGCTTATTTCGTGCTCCAGTGGTTTGATTTTGAAATTTAATTCCATCATAATACATAGTCATTTACAAATTAACAGACTATGCCTTGTCCTAAAATTTCTGTTCCCAAGTCCTGTTTTTTTTTTTTTTTTTAAGATTTATTTATTTAATTCAAAGAGAGAGAAAGAGGGAGCAAGAGCAAAGGGTGAAGGAGAGAGAATTTCAAGCAAACTCCCCAGTGAGTGTGGAGGATGAGCCAGGGCTCTATCCCACAACCCTGAGATCATGATCTGAGCCAAATCAAGACTCAGCCAACTGAGCCACCCAGGCACTCTACTAAATTCTGTTTTTTATCTGTTTGTACATTAAAGGCAATTAAAGATAAATAAATATTTATTTGAATCATATTTATGAATCAATAAATTTATGAATCAATAGTCTGGTATGGTAAATAATTACATTTTGATGTCTATGGTCCTTTTAAGAATAAAAATATTAGTTATTATTAGTTAAATATGTAAATTATTTGAGAAGTGAGGTATGTGTCCTCTCTATAAAATTGACTGAATGCAGCTGCAATATATTAATGTTAACAACCAAGTTTATTTTGGGAAACAGGTATAATTCTACTGCAATAATAATGAATTCTAATTAGAAAACCAATGAAATAAAGCATATATAGTATATTTTAACATTGCTACTAACAAATCCAGCCTCAAAAGGGTAGAAATGTCCATTTAGATATTTACCAAATATCATAATCAAATCATTTCTCTTTATAGACAGATGCATTCTCTAGAAATATTCTGTAGCATGTCAATATCTTACCTTTTTTTTTTTTTGGTGTGGACAAAGTCATCTCTCATTTATATTGTGTTCCTAGACCCTTCCTTCTCCTACATTGGGGAAGGGAGGCAGCAAGGATCATCTCATCATCCAATACATGTATTTATTTTACTATTTGCAACTTAAGGTGCTGTTATCTTATTTATAAGATGAGCCCTAATATTTTAATTACTCTCACCTGTTTAATAAAAGGGGCATTTATCATCTGAGCAGTTACCTAGCAATCTGTGAGGTTTTGAGCGCAGCGTCTGAAGTGTTAGAGTGCAGTTCCACTCTCTCACCACAGGAGCAGGAATTCAGGAACTCCTGTCAAATTCAGTGATGAGGTTTGACCTGGAACTGAGTAAGCCTATGACTCTCTTAAGTATGCTGCTTTAAATATTTTCTGTACAGTGTAAACAGCAGCTTAATTGTAAACCAGTAAAATCTATTGATCTGATGTACTCATTGAACAGTGGGTTTGTACAAATAGGTATTCCGAGGTGCTTGCAGTGCACTTTAACAATAAAGGTGGACGGAGATAAATTGGACCAAATAGCAGAATCCCTTCAGATGACTAGCCTAAATCTTTGTACTGCTAAATGAAATTGTTTAGTAAATTAAATCAAGATCAGCTGATGATCTGTATAATTTAGACTCAAACCTTCTCGCATCTTTTCCTCAAAAACAGGGTGCTTGGTTTAAAATTAGGAAATTGCAGTGGCTTTTTTTGGCCTTTGCAAATTGAGCCAAAATTAGATTTTGAAACTCACAAGGCATTTAAAATCTCGATTATCCAATAGTCACATAGTCCTTTTTTCTTTTTTTTAAGATGGAAGGACTAATGTAAGTAATAGAAAAAGGATGGCCGAAGTTATGCTCATTCTTGTCTAGTGGTAGAATGATAACCCATTTTGTTTTCTTTTGACGTTCTTATAACCATAGATGTTAAAGAAATGGAGTTGCAGTTTTGATATGTTATAAATTAAGTTAGAATGCTTCCATTAATTTCTTACTTAGTGTTTTACACTTCTAATTAATTTCAATTAGTTAACTTCTAACTAAAATCGGAAAAATTATTAATTTAGATTTTACAAAAATCTGTACAAAATTTTACAAAAATTATATGGTTCTGTAATCATTAGGCTCTTGATTTTGAGTATTTTCATATGCATCTGACACCAATAGGCTTTTTTTAAAAGTATTCAATATTATGCCATGCATTTAGGAAGCATTTAAATACTAGTTATTAAGGTTATGCATAAATGTTTAGATATAGGTAAAAGTAAGTCTGATACTTTGGGAATGTGTTTTATTGTAAGATGTTTAAAAACTGGGGCTCCTGGGTGGCTCAGTGGGTTAAAGCCTCTGCCTTCAGCTCAAGTCATGATCTCAGGGTCCTGGAATCAAGCCCCACATCGGGCTCTCTGCTCGGCAGGGAGCCTGCTTCCCTGTCTCTCTCTGCCTGCCTCTCTGCCTACTTGTGATCTCTCTATCAAATAAATAAAATCTTTAAAAAAAAAGATGTTTAAAAACTACCGCACCTGAACAGTGTTCTCTCCCATACAGCCTTGAATTTTTTCTTCCACTATTGGCCCCTATCATTTACAAAAACAAGATGGTTATTTTGGAGAGGTTAATGTCTCAGCCCAACTCCCATCATTTAGACTTCATGTAATTTTGGACAAACCTCTTAATGCTGTGAAATTTTATTTTCTTATCTTTAAATTGAGGATAAGAAAATTTGACCTGCTTTCTTCTTAGAGCTGTTGTGATAAATACAGTATGATTGTAAACGTTTTTAAAAGTATCAAGGCATAATATGTATGATTAAAAATACGTATGTGTGAACTTATAATGTCATCTACAGTATTAGCATTTTACATATAAATATAATTTACATAAGTAGCACATAAGAAACATAAGATCAGAAATAGATGAAAACTAACTGATATTTATTCATTTCATTATATTTTAACTAGCCAAGTTTAAAAAAAAAAAACGTGCTGCCTTTTTCCAAGAGGGCTCATATTTTTGCCATTAGAAAGGTAAAGCTTAGGTGTTCTTTCCCAAAATATATCTTGAATATCTTTAAACTAAGATGCTCTGCTTGATGACATTTTTCCTTCTGTGACAGCTAGCAATGATTTAGCTCAGCAGACTAAAAGTATTCCCCTGATAATTTTTAGCTGTAAATTGTCGTAAGACCACTTTTCTTTTGAACCATCTCATTTAGTCACAGGCTCTTATTTCTAGTTAAAGTTCTTCCTTGAGTGATATGGTGAATAATAGAATAAGTGGTGGAAAACTATGTGGATTCAGTAACTCATTTGATTTTTACTTCAAATACATGAACACCTTGGACATAAATCCTGAGAGAATTAATTACTACGTTTATAAAATCCCACATTAGACATCTTCTTATTAATCTAAATAGAACAAATAATAATTTCTTTTTGAGAAATTTATGGAGTTAATACTTCCAACAGAGTCTATTTTTTATTCACAGTATATAGTATATGAAACTATAAAACTTTTAATAGATTGGAGGATAGTCTCAAACATCAGTATTGTAAAGCAGTGTAATAAATATTACTTTGGCATATCCTTGGAACTCATAGATTTGGCACTCTTTTTTTTTTTAAGATTTTATTTATTTACTTATTTGACAGGGAGAGAGATCACAAGTAGGCAGGTAGGCAAGCAGAGAGAGAGGGGAAGCAGGCTCCTCTTTGAGCAGAGAGCCGGATGCGGGGGCCCGATCCCAAGACCCTGAGATCATGACTGAGCCAAAGGCAGAGGCTTTAACCCACTCAGCCACCCAAGTGCCCCAGATTTAGTACTCTTATTTTATAACATCTCTGAATGATTCTGAAGTTAAATGATATGCAGTAATTCGTAACTTTTTAAAAGCACAAATTTGAATTAACATATACTGTAAGAGTCTGGTGCAAATGTTTGTTCTGTACTCAACAATGGACACTGAAATTTTCCAAAGTGGTAAAACAAATCTGGTGAAAGTGAGATTTATGCAAATCAGATACAGAAGATAATAGATAACAGAAATTCCAGATACATTCAGTCAAGGAGTGTTCTCTGTTTGTTCTAAAGGGAAGGCATATTTTTAAGTTTTGAAGTTACTGCCTCATGTGATAAGTTGCACATGTTGGTGATTTTTGAATATTTTTAGATCTCAGGACATTACATCCCCCAAAGGACATAAAGGGTGGTCTATCTCGTTTTTCGTCTTGTTACACCTGTTTCATCTCAGCACTTCTAATGGATCTCTCTCAGCCTTCTAGCTGCACTCATGTTCTTTCTAAGGCTTTTTTTTTTCTTGTTCTCATGTTCACCTTCATATGGTGTCCTATCATTAAGTATATAAAATATAAAATACATTTCAATACATACAGTGTTTGTCACTGATCTATAGATAAAGGAAAACTCCATTTTATTTTTTGCAGTTGTACAGATTGGAACAAATCAATACAATAGAACATGCCGTAAATAAACAAATAAGTAACCATTACTATTCTTCTAGAAATATATTTTTCCTGTTTATTTTCCTGTTTATTTTAAGTTTTTCACTTCATTGAAGTTCATTGAAGTTTTTCATTGAAGTTTTATGTTATCTAGGCTATCTCAACCTCCATGAAAGCTAACTAACTTCTAAACTTAGAGACACCTGGTTTCTATTTAAGTAAGATGGGCTACATATATGGATTTTAGGGTTATTATGCATGACTCATTTTCTAGATAACCCAGGGAAAAGAGATATTCCAAATATTTTGGTTTATGTATATAGAAGTGTTTAGGAATTTATCATCAGAGATATAAATCATCATCAATGATTTATTATCATTAATCTTGGCAACGTTCATAATGAGAGAATTTCCTCTAATTCCTTTTTACTACCTTGAAGAATGAATTATACATCTGCATTTTGGTTTCCTCTCAAACTTAGTTCACTACAAAAATTGTCAAAGTGAGAGGGGACAGTCAAGTGAGGGGATTAAGGAAGAGGTCTCCAGTTGGGACTGCTTGGGTTTAGAATCCACCCCAAAGCCCAGTGATGTTACCTTGGGAAGGTTATTTCTCTCTTAGGCCCAGATTGCTCATTTAGAGAATGGGGATACCCTAGAACTTGCATCATAGCGTTATTGAAAAAGTAGATGAAGTAATTCCTAAAAATAGTTAAGACTGTGCTTGATATGTCTTATGCATTCCATTAGAGCAAAGATCTCTTTCTTCATATTATATCATTATTGAAACAATGTACCAAATTATCACTAGTCTCACTTTCATTTTTACCTCTATTTCAATGTGAGCTATAAATGGGCAATATTACTTTAAGATTCTTGTGTATAAACATATCTTATATTACCTGTTAAGAAGATACCCAGTATATGTTTGCTTATGAATATAATGATCATCATTTTTACATTTGTAGTCTAAGGCCCACATTAGCCATTAGAATATTTTGGTAAAGATTATTTTAAAAGCATCTACGTTACAAATTGATTTGGATAATGAAAAATTTTTTTATTAAACTAGCTTTTATTTACACATCTTACAGCATGAAAGTGTCTTAAAGTTAAAATTTTTAGTTAAGGAAAAATAATTTGGGGGAGAATATTAACCAAATTTGGGGAGGATATACTCACACCTGTATGACTTTACATATCTCACAATTTTCTGAGGAGGTGGTTTTATTATCCCTCTCTTTCCTAAAAGAAAACTGAAGCTTCACAAGTTCAAGTAATTTTGCTTATAGTGTAGAGCATTTATTATTGGTTAAAGTTTCACAGTATAAATAATGCAACTTTAATCCTCCATGTACAAACCAACCTATGGGAATAGGTATTAGCTCACTTTTTCGAAGAACCAAATTCAGCCCACTGCTGAAAATTAAAATTTCATGTAGGTATATAGCAGAATCCCATCTCAAATGAATAAATAATGAGCAGCTAAAGAATGTAG
Source organism: Procyon lotor (assembly GCA_028646535.1). Lineage (NCBI taxonomy): Eukaryota > Metazoa > Chordata > Mammalia > Carnivora > Procyonidae > Procyon > Procyon lotor. The sequence goes on along the minus strand of CM053608.1, from coordinate 81,420,352 downwards.
GAAGAAGGAAAGGAAGAGAAAGAAAATCAGGAGGAATACCAACTAAGCTATTAACAGAGCTGTCTCTGAGGATAGGATTATAGATTTGGGATATTTACATTACATATTTGTATTATACATTCTAAGTTTTACAACCCTGAGTGTGAATATATATAATATATATATATTTATACATAAATACATAAATATATACATATATATGTATATATACATAAATATATATACAGATTTTTAATATATAATATAAAAATATAAAATATAAAATATATAATATAAAATATAAAAAAATAAAAATGTATATATACATAAATATATATACAGATTTTTAATATATAATATAAAATATAAAAATATTTATTATATTAAATATAATAAAAATATTAAAAATAATATATAATATATAATAAAAAATAAAATATATAATAAAAATATAAAGTATAAATATATAATATACAAATATATAAATATATATCTATAATAATAAATTATATATAAAACATATCAATTAATCACATTATTGACTAATTAATAATTAGTTAATTAATAATAATAAATATAAATAATAAATATATTGTTTATATATAATTATAATAATTAATTATATTAATTAATATTATCAATTAAATAATCATATATAATTTACATATAATTTTTATATATAAATAATAATTTATATGTTATATAAATATATAATTGATTATATATAATAAATAGAAATATATTTTTATATATATTTTATATATAATATAAAAAAATTAAAAATCTTCAAAAAAACCCATTCATGGCAATTCTGCCATATCCTTAGACACCATTATTTGTACCTGAATGATTTACTTATTAGAAATGAAATAAAGTTCTGTAAGAAATTAAACCAATTTGTACTTTATTGGGGATTATCAATGATAAAAGGATTCCAGAGAAGTTTCTCTGATGGAATGTGGTATTACTTATTTTAAAAATTACTGCTTTATTAGAAAGCCTAAAGCAGCAGATATGTTCAAGTATTAGTTCTAAATAATTATATACTGATCAATAGATTAACTTATACTCTTAAATGTCCAACAGGCAAGTTGAAAGAAACAGTTTAAAAATTCAGCATTAATCCATTAAGAAGATCTTTATGCAACGTGTAAATATAATCTTCCCTGTTTAAAGACATTTAAAACTAGTGTTATTCCAGGGGTACTTGGGTGGCTCAGTTGGTTAACTGGCTGCCTTTGGCTCAGGTCATGACTCCAGGGTCCTGGGATCAAGCCTTTCATCAGGCTCCTGGCTCAGTGGGGAGTCTGCTTCTCCCTCTCTCTTTTTGCCCACTCCCTCCTCTTTTCACCCCTCCCCCTGCTCATGCTTTCTCACAGATAAATAAATAAAATCTTAAAAAAAAATAAAGTCAGCTTTATTCCAATCATAGATATTATGCACTGATATTGGTGAATTCCATAAGTATGTTTATTTCTAATATTAAAGTTTATATTTTGAAATAGAAAATTAGACTAAAGACATTTTCTCACCTACTGCATCCCCTTTATAGTTAAGAATTCAAGATTTTGTGAATAGGAGTTTATATATATATGTTAATGGTCGTTATTTGTCTCCTTTAATTGAATGTGATTTTTTTTTCTTGGTATATTTTTTGGTTTACTGTGGGCATGTGCTGGTTTCATAATTGAGACAATAAGCATTTCTTAACATGGGGCTCTGTTGAATGATTGGATAGTGCGTTTTCTCCAGTAATAATTAGTTGCCTTTCTTTTAGCTTCTCAGATACCGGTGTGCATTTGGGAAAATGACAGAAGACATTGGGAAGGGAGGGGCAAGATGGTATCAGAGAAGTTGAAAAATGTCCTAATGTCAATAAAGGTAGGCTAAGAGGTTAGAATATAGGAAATATGCTATGTGTGTGTTACGGCAGAATGAGACAAAGGGGAGGGAACATTTTCCTACTGATAGAAGTCATCCTAAGAGGCATCAAGATGACAGGAAACCTATGTTTCAGTGCTGACATTTGCTTCCAGAGGCTCTACAAAGAGGATCTAAGAGTCTCCAAATTTCTCTCATAAGTAGATCATTCACTGTATCCTATTGTGAAGTATGAAACATGATGGAACAGAAATTTGAACTAAATTAGTGTTTAGAAGCTCACTACCAATTTTTAAGATGGCTCACTGCACTTTTTTTTTTTTTTTTTAATAAAAGCAGGTAAGCTGGGGCGCCTGGGTGGCTCAGTTGGTTAAGTGTCTGCCTTTGGCTCAGGTCATGATCCCAGGGTCCTGGGATCAAGTCCCACATCGAGCTCCTTGCTTGGCAGGGAACCTGCTTCTCCCTCTGCCTCTGCCTGTCACTCTGCCTGCTTGTGCGCTCGCTCTCTCTCTCTCTTTCTCTTTCTCTCTCTGACAAATAAATAAAATTTTAAAAAAAGCAGATAAACTGGCTGTTGTTAAGGTATCCAGTGGTGTATGAATCAATCAGACAGTTTCCTCTCGGTTTCTCAATTCATCTGAAAATAAAGTGTAAGAGACTGAGATATGAAATAGCATATCAAGTAGAGTGACCTTTTTCTCCCACTGTAAATGATCTTTCTAGTACCAATTAATAAATTCTATGTAAAGAGACTAGGAAATTCATCTTTGTGCTGAATATGGAAGACTTGTGCCTGTCAACAAGAACTGTGATTTTATTAACTCGGATATTTTAGTAGGAAACTAGAATGTCCAGATAAATGCTACACAAGATGGTGGCATCAGGAAATACTTCGTTTTAAAATAGTTAACATTGAGTGATACCTTCACTTGTATTCTTAACACATGACGGTGTAGTGAAGAACTATATGAAGATATTTCTTTTTCTTATTTTTTTTAAGATTTTTATTTATTTATTTGACAGATTGAGAGAGAGAGAGAAATCACAAGTAGGCAGAGAGGCAGGCAGAGAGAGAGGGGGAAGCAAGCTCCCTGCCAAGCAGAGAGCCTGATGTGGGGCTCGATCCTAGGACCCTGAGATCGTGACCTGAGCCCAAGGCAGAGGCTTTAACCCACTGAGCTACCCAGGCACCCCTGTACGAAGATATTTCTGATTTGAAATTGACTGTCAGTATTTAAAGCTGAGTTCTGATTTACAAATTGCAAAATAAAAGCCTGAAATTGCTTTCATGCTTATTTAATCATGTATTTTTTTTTTAAAGATTTTATTTATTTGACAGAGAGAAACACAGCGAGAGAGGGAACACAAGCAGAGGGAATGGTAGAGGGAGAAGCAGGCTTCCTACAGAGCAGAGAGCCCGATGCGGGGCTCGATCCCAGGCCCCTGGGATCTGACCTGGGCCGAAGGCAGACGCTTAACGACAGAGCCACCCAGGAGCCCTCGTGTGAGTATTTTTTTAATGTCAAAATGGAATCTAGAATTCATTTGTTGTACAAAAGATAGTAGTCATGCTATGCAACAAATGTGGGATACTTTTCATCTATATTTTTCTATGATGGAATCAAAACTTTTGAAAGAATGATAAATTTGAGGAAAGATCAAAATAAAGATGTAATTCAAGTTAAAATATTTTATCGTAATCTTTTTTTAGTCAATATTCTTCATATTGCTACAGAACAGAAATTACATTAAAGCTATCTGAGATTTTAGAATCTCTTTCCAATTAAATTCATTCAAACTTGGGGATCACCATAACATTTTGGAAAATGTGTGGGTTATCAAATGGTGTTTTAAATATTGGCTTTCCTATGTATTAGTAGTGTGACATTAGTTAAACTTCTGGACTTCAAACTCCTGTTCTATAAAATAGGGTAAGCATTATAGATGTTTCATGTAAATTTTTTTTTTATGTGACAATGACAGTACCCTGCCTGGAAGGCATGCTCAGAAAACACATGGCCCAATATGTTTGGTCATATTGGCCCAACTTATGGCCACTAAGTTCTGACTTCACACTAAACTTGAATAACTTCACACTAAACATGAATAAATTTTATAAATTATGCAATTGGATATTTTCAGTTGTGTACTACAGAACATTTTGCAGTAAAAAATTAAACCTTCCTGTGGAATCTGCAAGAGTGGCGAGTGGATGGAGTTTTCCATTAACACGTGGTCTCTTGATACTGAAACTGATACTTGATGCTCACCCAATTCAGATTACTGATCACCGTTTTTTACTCCCTTAAAAAAAAATCGACAAACCTATAAACTTCCATATGATGTTAACCAAGAGATATAGAGATATTGAGAGAAGGCTGTATGGTTAAAGGGTTACAATTTTAAGAGACATTTATGGTTTTCAAAATACCAGACTATTTATTTTTAAGTGAAGAACTAAAGGCAGAAGATTAATATCTTAATAATACAGCTTGCAAAAAACTATTTCCTTTAGGAGAATTCATGGGAACCTTTTATATGTTATTCTGTGTCACATTTATTTAAAAACCGTTAGTGCTTCAATTGTTATTAAGCTAAAGGGCTTCAGTTCCATTAATATACTGAAAGTGAAAATGATCTAAATATTACAAATAAGACCTAAAAGCACTATGTGGTCTCTTAAATGGCATCAGATTAATTCTGATTTAATCATACTTGAGTGTAGTAAAACTTTTTATTGGACAAATAGCAGGTACAAAGACTTTCTTACATATTTACGCTATTAATACTCTTTAAAATACTTTGTTTAGTGTCCACAAACACCGCTGGTATTTTGGTGAACAACAGTTCCCAGTTGTCACAGAATCATCAGTGTGCCAAGAACTACAGCATTATCTGAATAAATGCATAGAACTTACATCAGAATAACTTTAAACCGTAGTTATATGGAATGTGCTATAATTTATAAACCTTAATTTGCCATGCAGGTTTATATGACTTGCAGAGGTGAATGTCAGACCTGAGGATGTTTATAGATCAATGGTTTTAGCCTCCTGACAGCCATCTTTGGGAGCCAGCACTTTAAAACTAGTGAGGGCAGACATGATATCATGAAGGGATGATGTTGGGACCTGGCATCATTGTCTGACATCCACAACAGAAGGCATCCTTTGACCGGGCAAATGAATGTCTATTAGAGCCACTCTGAACAGTTTGCATTCTATCAAAGGTTTCTGCGAAAGGCCACTAACTTAGGGAAACTCTCATTCCCCATTGCTGGAGAAAACTACCCTATTCACTTCTGACTATCTTGAGAGTAAAAGTTATGGAATAAATGACTGCAATGTATATGTAATTATATTTTTCTATACTTCAGCTTCATTTCAATCTTAGGTCTCCATACTGCCAGTTGGAGAAAAACAATCTCGGCTGAATATGAATTAATTTTGGTCAGGAGTTGCCTTGTCAACTCAGAGACCGATTTTTGCCTCTTTTTCCCGGGATTGAATTTAAGTTTTGGAGTTTGGTGGGAGGTGCAGCTGATCTTGTCACTTTCCCCATGGTATCTATGGCTAGGTCCACATCTGGGTCAGTGCTGGTCCACGCTGACGCCCCTGCAACCTCCCATTCCTTCCTGCGGAGGCAGCGGTGTGTGTGGCTGTCCCTGCCACACCTGCCTCACTCTTGCCAGCACGGAGAAATGTATGTAGAAACATTCATCTATAGGCTAGCACCTGGAGTACACTGGTGTGGGGGAACTCTGTGAAGCTTGCTGCCTCTCTAGGCTCTACTTTAGACAACGGTCCCTTCTGTGTTCCAAACCTACCTGAGGCTTTTATTGGATAATTGATACAGTGTACAGAACCCATTCTCTAAGCCATACTAGTATCTTAAACTAGTATCTTAGATATTGCTGCCTCTTGAGCTTTCTTCTCAACTTGGGCAGTATTTATCTTGTAGAATATATGGAAGAAGGTGGATGAGTCATTGACTGGTTGATTGTTTGGAGACTTTTAAATCTGTAAACACATAAACTTTATGTCCTAGTTAAAGCCTACTTAAAATCCAGGCTTTTGAAACTCAGAATCCCCTTTCTCATAAGCCAATATTTTTGAGCTTTAAAAACTCTTAACTTTTTTAACTCAGTAGCCAAGAATATTCTTTTCTCTTGCTCAATACTGGTGCTTCTGTTGTGATAGCCCTGCCCTGAGTTAACTCATTCAGAAGTGTAGTCTGAATGGTGAGAAAGCCACAGGGTGATGAAACAATAGCAACTATAAAATAATTTCAGCGGATACAAAAACATACTGATCAATATATCCAAATAGTAGCAAACAGTGACTGGTTTCTCTTTCACTGCTTTACAAAATTAAGCCTATTGTTTGAAAAGGCATGTGGCTTAGAGATTCTTTCTCCCCTTGGTTTATAAAAACAGTAAAATTTTTAAAGAGTCAAATCAGATGTGCAATGTTACTGATAAATTTCGAATTGTATTCTCTGTAACTTTTGACCTTTGATTCTGTGGCTTCACAAAAGGACTTGATGAGTTGAAGCTCACAGCTTTAGATAGTTATTTTAACAGTATGAATTTTAGGCAAGTTCTCCCAGATGAAGTTCGTAATTATAAGATTGACTAAATGTGTGGGTTGCCATGGTTCTCTGGGATACTTGCCTTAGCTCTGATTGTCTACTTCAAACCTAAAGTGGCTTCCTTTTATTTTTCACACAAAGTCTGAACAATTTAGCATAGCACTCAAGGACAGTCACCTGACTTGACCTTTCCTCTCCAGGCTTTGCTTTCACTCTGTGCCTTCATGAAGCTGGACCGCAGGGCCCATTGATCTGCTTTCCTCTCAAATACTTCCTGAACTTTTTGGACTCCGTGAAGTGACACAACCTATTCCTCTAGCTAGGTGGCGCTCTCTTCCTCATGGACAGGCTACTGCTCTCCTTCCACAGTTCCTAGGACCTCTCCAGGCTCTCTCATACTGTTTTTTTTTTTTTAAGATTTTATTTTTTTTTTTGACAGAAACACAGCGAGGGAGGGAAAGGTAGCGGGAGAAGCAAGCTTTCTGCTGAGCAAGGAGCCCGATGCGGGGCTCGATCCCAAGACTCTGGGATCATGACCTGAGCCAAAGGCAGACGCTTAATGACTGAGCCACCCAGGCGCCCCTCTCGTACTGTTTTTATAGCGCTTGTTGAAGGCTTCGCGGTATCACAGATAATTGCGTAGTAAAAAGAGGACCAGGTCCGGAAGGAGAAATTTGGGGTTTCAGCAGTATTTCAAGTGCCGTGGCAAAGCCATTTCAATTCTCTGAGCTTCAGGTTAGTCTGCGGACTTCACTACTGCCCTTGCATTGTTTTCAGGCTGAAGTTCACTGGCTCAAGTTTTCTACCTACTACTCATGTACAGAAATTAAGTCTCAATTTTCAATAGTGCTTTGAATTCAGTAAATATTTGCTGAATCAAATAGGATGGCAGATAAGAAACAAGAAGTATATCACTAAGTCCGATGGCATAACTGGGGAAAACAATGGTAAGTTTAGTTATTTTCTTTGACTAAATAAATGTTAATGTTAATAAATATCTCATTGACAAAGGGTAGGTGAGCAGTTAGTTGTGGGCTTCCCTTTACCCCTTCCTCCATCTCCGCCAACAATTGTAATTTCTTTCCCTAAAACTGCAGAGTAAAAGTTTGAATACTCTTCCTTTATACAATTAGGGAAAGGTAACATATAGTGATTCGTAGCAAAGAAAAAAGGCTGAAGATTAGCCGGTAATTCACGTTTCATTTGATAAACTTCTGAATAGGCCCAGAAAGCCTCACCAGGTAAATACCAAGTTCCTCACTTTATTTCAAAGAAGATAAAAATAGCTCCGTTCCTTGACAACAGTCTAAATCTTTGCGGTATTTCAACAAGTGGCATTTGGTGTTTTAGCTCACTGCCACAGCTGTATGTTGGTAAACAGATTATCTACTTCAGAGAGGCCAAAAAATAAGCTTACCTCTATCCTTCTTAGCCCACCACATCTGTTATTCACTTATATGCTCTTTGCTTGTAGATACCTGAAATAGTGAGAAAGAATAAAAAAAGAAAATTAAATATAACTCAACAGCATTTTGTGTAAGGCAAACATTTACAATTTTAATTGATGACAGACACACACTTCATAAAACTATTAGCATGCAACTCCAGCTGCAAAAACTGAACAGCAATATGCCTAAGCTGGTTAGCAGCAAAAAAGTAAACCAATCACATCGACAAAAGCCACCATAAACAAAAAAACTGTATTTAAAAGATTAACAGTTTTGGCATTCATCCCTACCATCAAGTCTTTCGCTTTCTTTTTCCATCAAAATTTAGCTTACGTTTGATGTTAGCAAGAGTTGCATTACTATTATTGTTAATTTTAGTTCTGTTTATTGCCTTGAGGGTTATATATTGTAAAATAATTTTGGTGCCTCTAGTTAATGTTAATTAGTTGTTTTAATAACCTATAGACCTATTTGTTATGTTTTTGTAGGTTTACTTTTTTAACTATCAGGAACTTAATAACTGAGAATATTTAACATTACTGTTGCATAGGCAAAATTACAGAGTCACTATTAGTGTTACCTGTTTAACGTTTAGTCATCCTTTGAGTCCTGCGACATATTTCCTTAATAATCATCAGCCATCAAGTCTGATAGTCTCAAAAGAAATATCAGCCCTCTAAACTGCCTTCAAGGGCGGTGATATTTAGCACTGAAAATTACAAATAAAGTTTTTGAGGTTGAATAGCAACAACTGGCCAGTGACACTGATGATTTGTTTGTCAAAACAAATTGTTATAAACTACGCAAATGAAGTCCACGCACTCCTTTGAGTGAAAACAATAAAGTGAATCTACGCAATGCTTACATGTTGGATGGGATATTTAATGTGCGGGGAAACTCAAAGGTTGAAGAACTAGGCATTTAGACAGTGGTAAGTGGTAATCTTACCTCTTTATACTCCATTACTCTTTCTCACGAGAGACATGCTAATGCAAACAAGTCAATCAGAATTTGTGTTTAGCAAGATAAAGCTTAGAGGATAGTTTAAAATCCATTTATTATTCTAAATCCATTTTTTTCCATTAACATGTTATACATTAGTGTTTACTAACCATGATTCATGTAACAGTTTAGTTTGTTAACTTTTAAATTATTTAACAACCATAAGTTATTAATACATTTTTTAAGTATTACACAAATATCTTAAAACAGGCTTGGGTTCATTTTTGTAATTTTTAAATAGAAAACATTTTAGGCATCTCTTGAAGAAGAAATAAAGCAGGCATTTAAAGCTAGAAAACAAGTAATTCCAAATTTAGTTTTTACAAAAGTTTTCAGCTTTATTGACAAATTATGGCAAACATATTTGACAAATTGTGGTTTCCTATTTAGAGTAGCTTACACATGGAACTTTATGTGTGTTTTTTTTTTCTTTTTTAACAAATACAGGTTAAAACACTGAACAAATTCAGTTAGCTACATACATACAGTAGCTGCTTGTTTTCAACTCCATTAAAACAGCATTTAAAATTAAATTTACAAACTGAATATCGAACATCTTCATCTAACTAACAGATATTAAAAGACAGGTTAAAACATCTTATCTACAACTTTATTATCAGCTAGTTCAAAAATCATATTACAGTCTTTTAGCAACCCTAAACAAAGTTTTTGCTAGTTGATTGAGACTCAAAATCTGTTAACAGATTCATGCTCTTTCTTAAAAAAAAAAAGAAAAAAAAGAAAAAAGAAAAAAAAAGTTTACACACAACAATGAAAAACAACCAAGAGAATATCATCCTACTGAATGGTGTATAGACAATTCTTGCCAATGTCTTTTTTAGTCTGTTTTGTAAAATAATACTAGTGTCAATGTCACGCCAACAGTATAGGGGGAAATACAAGAAATATATGGGAGAAATCATGAGCAGTTATCCCTAGAATAGAAAAAAAAAAAAAGGACTATTACTTGTCTTGTTGCTGTTTATGTGGAGACCACAGGCTATGAATTGTCTTTGAGGTGAGGTCACGGGTGAGAAGGACCTTCAATATCTACCATAGGGGTGCTCCCTGTATCCCCCTCTGGCTGACCTTGGCGGTGGTGCCTTCAGGCTGGAGCGGGTTGTGGCCCATTCTTCTGGTGCTATGAACAAGAGAAAGACAGTAACATTCACGTGGCTTCACAGTTACCAAAAACAGTCATTTAAGACGTAAGAGTTGACCAAGGAAAAGAGAATAAAAGATCTCAACACTGATGGCTAAAGCCTTACTGCCTTTTCCACATGGTGAGATCATCAAAAAAGTATGTATTTGAAATGCAGCCACTTGGAATTAAACTTGCAGGACATTCTTCAAAGAAGAGAAAGTTAAAGTCCTTGGATAACTCCACATTTATTATGTGTAAAATTTTTGTGCCACAAAAGAGAAAGAGGGTATCAGTGTAAACCGCTCCTCATTTTATCCTTTATACAGAGTTCTAAAGGAAAGTGGATATAGGAACCCAGTGGTTCCTAGTCTTTGATTAACTTGAAAATCATCTTAAAATAATACGAAACAAAACCAAAACTGACTAATGTGTGTTCTCCATCTCCCAAACCGAATGATTAGAAGAAAAGAGACCTGGGCTTGCTATTTTCCACTGCTCCCCTAGATGGTTCCTAAGTGGTACAGGGTGAGATCCTTGTGCTAGACTATCTTAGACAAATTTAGTAAGATATAGGCAGGATGCAGAACAGTAAATTTAAGCAGTAAAATCAACAAAAGAGTATGCTCGTATCAGTTTTTACAAATACCCTGAAAATAAAGAAGTATTTGTACACTAGGAAAACTCATTCACCTGTTAATCAGGTTTCCAGTAACCTGAATATTCTAGAACCTAGCCAAAAAAACAAACCAAAACAAAACAAACAAAAAACATACACAAGAAACAAGCCAATAAGCTTTTGAGTGTTGAGGAAAATAGCCTTTATAAAGTCTGTGACCTCAGAAGAGGAGTGTAGCCCTCCTTGAAAGGGCCAGGGACTTAATATGGGTTTATGGTGATTTCTTAGGTAATTGCTGAAGCTAAGTTATTTGAGTCTTTGAATCCAAAATCAGTTTTCATTTGAGTGCAGATTTCATGCACGGAACTCTGGTGAGAGGAAGTGTGGACATAGAAAAAGAGGTTCTAGAAAGAAACACACTGACATTCGTGACTGGTATACAGAATAGTGATGGTAATGGACATCAAACTGGAAAGAAACTGCAGACTTAGGCCAACTGATGTAGGTAGGGCGTGTGTCCCTGGAGAGTTCAAGTGCCCCTAAGAATATTTTTGTACATAGTTCAGGAAGATTTAGGAAAAACAAGAACTAAAATTTAAATTGTACTTACTGTACTATGTATAAGATAAAGGATAGTGATGTACAATATAGAAAAATATTAAAAGCCAATCAAATAGGAAAAAATTACATATAAATGGTTTTTTATAAATAAAAAAAGAACTTTTTTATTATCTGATAATAAATGAAAATTTGTCTTTCCCATTTAAGGTACATACTTAAGTTTATTTCAGTATTTGATAGGACATAAAATAGAAATGATAACAAATAAGAAATATTGCCTTTTCTCAGAATGCAGATCTACTTAGATCAGGGGATGGCAAACTATGGCTAGTGAGCCACATTGGCTAGCTGTCTGTTTTTTACTTTTTTTTTTTAAATTTTATAGCTGTCTGTTTTTTAAAATAAAGTTTTAGGGAATGCAGACATGCTTATTTATCTGCATATTGTCTATGGCTGTTTTCACTCTATAAAGGCAGAGTTGAGTAATTGTGACAGAGACCATACTGTCTGCAAAGCCTAAAATATATAGTCTGGGCTTTTACAGAAGAGATTTACAGACCCCTGCTCTAGATCTTGTTGTCTTTTTTGTTTGGAGATTGTGGATCAATCTTTCTGATGTGATCTCTTGAGGACGGGAATGTAACCCTAAGCTGTCAGAATTTCTTAGCAGACACATCGTGGAAAAGAATTTTTTGTATTTACTTGATTTGAAATAAGTAAAACTTTTTTTTAAATGTACTAGAAGTGAAAACGGATTCTGCTTGCAAAACCAGTAAGTGCCTTCTAGGCCTTATGTAATATGAATTTTACACTTTGAATAATCAAGAATATGCCGATGTCCTTGTCTTCTGGTGGTAAAATCTACCTCATTTTATTTATGTTTTTAACAAAAGGAATGTAATACTTTTTTATTTATTTGTTCTAGAGTATTAAAGATCCCTGAGTTGTAGTCTATGGGACTCAGAAACTGGGATAATAGAAATTTCAGGTTTCCCCAGGGAATGGAAGTCTTGGATCCTTTCTCAGAAGCTTAATGTTGTTGTTGGTTTCTGCAAAATAGTGAAACAACATGAATAGAGTGACAGCAGGAGCTGCCATAGCTACCCCAGTTTTGTCAGAATTTTTAAACTAGGGGGCACCTGGGTGGCTCATTCGGTGAAGTGGCTGCCTTTGGCTCAGGTCATGATCCCGGGGTCCTGAGTTGGGCCCTGTATCGGGCTCTCTGCTCATTGGGGAGTCTGCTTCTCCCTCTCCCTCTGTGTGCTCTCTCTCTCTCTAATAAATAAATAAATATTAAATAAAAAAATAAATCTTAAAAGGGGGGACAAGACTCTTAAAAAAAAGAATTTTTAAACTGGCATAATCTTGGGGACTCGCCCAGAACACATTGTTCAGTAAGAACCCACTGATTTAGGTTTACTTGGCTTTATCTAAAGCTCTAGGGCAGCTAATTTATGGGCTAAAACCTTTCATTTCTTAACTTTTGGATACCTTTAAAATGGTGAGGGTCACTATTCTCTGCTGTATTCTCAGTGCCTGGAAAAAAATGCAGTCCCTAGAAGAGTTTGAACACAATGAAAGAGTGCATGAATGAAAGGATGAATGAATGAATAAATTGAGGAACTATGAGACAGAAAGAGCTTCCAGTGACAACCTTATAAAGGTAATATTTGAGCTGAAGACACTTGACATTAATTTTAGAAGCTTTATAACTATAAATATTATATATTTTAAAGTTAAAGTCAGACTTCTTACTCAAGAGGCTAGTTAGCTAAATAACAGCAGTATTTCACAACTGGATTTCATAAAACAATCATAGTGGAATCCAATTACAAAAAAGTGTAAAAGCATGTCTCCTTGCACAAAAATGTGCTCTTACAATTCTCTGTATGTACATTAGTATTGTGTTCTTTCTTCCTTGCTGAAAACTAGAAATGGGAAATACTGTTTGTCAAGATAATGGTAACCAGAAAGGCAACCAAAATGAATTCCTACCCAAGTGAAAGTTGTAGATTTTTCCAAGATTCCTTACCATTAACAGAAGAATCAAGGACTTATTTCGCTTAATTAATGTTCTCAATAATAATAACAAATTGAGATCAGGAAAGGTATTATTTCTATTTGTGCCAAATTTCCTTGGTCTATATTTTTCCTAATGTCAGAATGTTTATACATAGTCACACGTTCACAATTATCACATGATAAAACAAGCCAGCTTCTTTCAGTGAAGTTATTTTCTCTGAATCTAGACTGGAGAGTAATGACTCAACGGCTGTTTTTTCCTTCGTCATTGTCTAGTGTCATTGAGCCTTACTTAAATGGTCAGCCAGTCCCTTCACTGCCTATCATTGGATTCTTCCACCACAGTATTAGAGATAGAAGTGACTTAGAAATCTAAAGACATTTTACTCTAAGTCTATCATAGAACCTTGCACATGGAAAAGACCTAAGCATGGGAAGAGACAAATCATTATAAGGTCCTTATGATGGGAATTCCCTAAAATTTGAAGTCTAAATCCCCCAGAATAGACTAAGAAATTACCTGTCTTCTTTGAGCTCTACTGTTCAGCAGATAAGATGGATTTAAAATATTTTAGGGAGAGGAGAGGCACCTCAGTCAGTTAAGCATCTGACTCTTGATTTTGGCTCAGGTCATGATTGTGACCTGAGATTGTGAGACTGAGCCCTATGTCAGCTCCTCAGGTATGTGGAGCCTGCTTGATTCTCTCTTTCCCTCTCCTTCTGCACCGCCTCCTCCGCCTTGCTCTCTCTTTCTTTCAAAAGATAAAATAAATAAAAGAAAATTAGATAAAATAAAATAGAATAATATGTTTTAGGGATTCATACAGATTTTGGAGTCCCTGACAGTGGTTTCTTTTGCCATGGTGTGGTCTAGGATGTCATTTTAAAAATCATTACAGACAATCAAATTTAGAAGTAATCATTTTTTGTCCTTTTGGAAAATGATAAAGGATGTTAGATGCTCTCAGTATCAGGACCATTGTCATATGAGAAGCACCAGCTAGACTATGGATGTGAAATAGCAAATTAGATAAATTATTCCACAGAGAATGTGCAAAATAACTGCCAAGTTGAAATTACTGGAATGTTTACAAAATTGGGGATCTGGAAATAGAAAATGAGGATATGAGAAATAACTTAAGTGACTTGATCAAATTCCCACCATTCCTAGGCTTCCCAAATCAGATTTTAATGTACCATACAGTTTATGAAATAAGGAGGGAAGGAGGAAAATAAATAATTCATTAAATATATTTTTTTCCTTTACTAAAGATCTCCTCTATGCTAGTCATTGTACTAAGCCCTGAGGATGACGATACTTTAATTTTTAGAGATCACAGGACAAAACTACCATGAAATTTCATAGATTACACACATTTATAATTGATACTTTAAGAAAATGCTGGGGAAAGCCTAGGGAAGGGAAATACTAATTTCTATCATTCAACAGAACTTGGGTTGAGCTTTAACATCTAATCATCTCAAGGAAGTAATTTTCTGTGCAAATGTACAGTGTAACTAAAAATTCAGTACTGTTTAACTATTTAAGAGAACTCACTTTCTTTGAAGACTTTCTTATGTTAATTATTTTGTATCACCTTGTTTCTTAAACTGGATTCTAAGGTCTTTGAGAGGAGAGCCCTTTAGTGGCAGACACATGGGAAGAACACCATAAATATTTGTAAGCTACATATAAATAGATGATGTTATTAACTAAAAGGAATTTTGAAATCAATTCTGTGAAATAAGTACAACAGAAAAACACATTGTTTATAATTAGATTATAGTGTTTTGTGTATTTGAAATATATTAAGATTTCTTTTAAAAAATGACTCTGCCTCTTTTTTTTTCTTAGACTGATTTTTTTTCCCAGTTCAGTATTATGGAATTCCCTAGAGTTTTTCTCTGTTATGAGCTAATAAGCATCATTGTGGAACATCATACTTTGATAAAGACTTGTAAATTACCCAGGTAACTCTTCTTGTGCATTCGATGTTACTCTAGTCATTTCAAAAGCTACTGCATCTCACATACTCTGCTTTCAGGGCAATCAGATATATTGAGTGGTATGCGTTTTTCATTGTGCTCTCCCTCCTGCCCTGGGACCAGCTACTTTGGGGAGCATTCAGAGTGGGAAAGAAAAATCTGGATGATATTTAAAGTTGTGAAAGTGTGTTCTCTGATTCTTCTAGAGATACTATAAACATCAAGGTTCTTGGTGGGGAAATTGAAACATAGGCACAAGACACATCATCATTATTTAAAGTACCTACAATGTAAACTTTTAGTGTTTATCTGTCCAGAATTAGGTTTAAAATGCCACCTTCACAGTACATTAATTTTAGGAATCAGTTCAGAAAAGATAAAGGATGTCATGGAGATTATTGAGGGTGTAGCTCGTACATTCAATTTGCTAGAACTACGCAGCTAGTTGTTTATATATCTGAGATCTGAAAAAGAATCTAAAAAATTGTTTTTTAATTCACCATAACAAAAAGGGAGAACTCATGCTATTTATTTTTGGTATACTGTAAACCAATATGCAGAAACCACAACTAAACTAGGAAACCTGAGTTAATCTCTATTATTACAAACCAGTAGTGTCTCCTGTAAGAGCATTTACAAGGTTGATTAGAATTCACCTGACTCTCAGCCTCTCTGTTTGCTGGTCTCAGTTAAATTTCTGATCTCTCTCTAAGGAATACCATTCTATTTAAAAGCACCTTTCGATACGTATATGTTGTGTTATTGCTATTTATTCCCGAAGAAAATACGTTAGGTTAGATGTTCTGTTGTTGTAACTCACTATGACAATGTCTGTTTTCTTTATTTAATTTTTAAATACCTATCCTATTAAAAAAAATAAGATAGTCACTCTCATCACATCTTCCAAGGGTCAAACACAATGCTAGGCATTTTATGTATATTATTAGCAAATACTTATAATTTTCCTTTAAGATAGGTGCCAGTGTCATCTTCCTTTTAAAGATGAGAAAATTATAGCTCAGAAAGTTTGTTTGGAGGACCAAGATTTTTTTTAAAAAGATTTATTTATTTATTTTAGAAGGTGAGGAAAGGCAGAGAGAGAGAATCTCAAGCAGACTCCCCACTGAACACAGAGCCCTACATGGGGCTCTGTCTCACAACCCTAGATCATGACCAGAGCCAAAATCAAGAGTCCTTGCTCAACTGACTGAGCCACCCAGGTGTCCCAGAAGACCCAGAATTTTTATCTGTAATTGTCTTACCATTTTCCATCACTCCTTTTATCTGAAAGAAGATCCTGACTCCCACTCTCTTTTTTCTTTTCTTGCCTGAAAAATAGGACTTCATTTATTCTAATTCCCTTAAATTATATAATAACTGGTGATTCCAACAATAATTAATTGGCTAAATGAGTGAGAATGTAGCTTTAATTTTGTTGACAAGAGTGTGGGCTGCTTGAATTGATTTTGTTAAGGTGTAAATCGAAGTGTTCATTCATCTAAGGTAGAAAGCAAGATTGTCTGGTCTGTTCTGAACATTTTAAAATATTAGTGGAACATAATGGTTCAACAATTTTATCTACACAGTTTGTATTGCCACTATGTGTAATTGCAGAGTTTATTGTTTTAAGATACAGAAGGTAAAACATTATAGTACTGAAGGGGAAATATGGATGACTATCATCTGTTTTCACAGGTGAACATAGTGAATTCTGTTCCAAGAAGAGTTAACTTTGAGCTCACCATAGTTATGCTCTCAGAAAATTCAGTCAGCTTCTGGGAAGCACTTACAGTTTTTATCATTGCTTCAAATTTTTAATTAAATATTCCCTGTTAGAAAAAGGTAACACTTGGAATAATCCATCTAGAGAATAATAGAGGGCTGGGCCTTTCTAAGTGCGCTTTTCTTAACTCTAGGATTTTGTGATGGACATGGCAGGCACTTGGTAATTATTTATTGAATACATTAATTCCATTTAAATATTTTACATCTTCATTTTGTACCCATGAAAGAAGCCACAGCCTTCCTTCGGACCTCTTCACTTCAAATAGGACTCCCAGGGGTCTTATAGCTAGGCCTGCATTTGAATTCTGGTTCTTCCTCTTTCTTACTGAAAGACTTCTTTGGCAAGTGGCAAATTTCTTAATCTACATGCTGATGACAAATTTTAATTGTCACAGACCATTCTGAGCTTCTGACATGCATATGTAGCTGCCTGTGGGGCATCTCCTCAGGTGTTTCAAAGTCAGCTTTTTCCAAAACTAAACTCATCTTTTTCTTCATACTACTTAATGCTCTTCCCAAGTTTCCTATCGCAGAGACTGAAGCTACTACCTACAACTTGCCTAGTTACTCATCAAAAACCCTTGGCATCCTCTTACCTTTGCTTAGTCAATCTAACCAGTCATCTAGCTTTGCCTTTTCTTCCTTAATATGTATTTAACTCATCATTTCTTTCCATTCATTACCAACCCTATTCCATGGCAAGCCATTCTCATCTTTGCCCAGCATACCCAGTTCTCTAGTTATCTTTTGTGATTTTCCATGATTATATATCATATATTTATATGCTGTAATATATGTTATATATATTATAAAATATGTATATCTGTGTGTCTATACATAGATATGTATATAAACATGTATATATTCCGTGTGTGTGTGTGTGTGTGTGTGTGTGTGTGCATGCATACTCCTATTCTACTCCACCTTCTAGCCAGAGGGACTTTTCTAAGTACAATTGATTAGGTCTCTTCAGTTGCTCTTGTAGCATACTCAAGCTCAAATCCAAATTCCTTAGTGAGGAATTCCACTCAAAGCCTAACATGATCTGACCCCTGCCTTCATTTTAGAATTGATGACTTTGGTGATCACCTGAAGCAAAAGTATTCTACAGTACTCACTGAAAAAAGTTTATTGGGTCTTGAAATAGGAGAAGTGTTGGTAATAGTTAAGATTTTAAAGTCTTTTTCTTAAAAGGAAGGTCATCTTGTTTTTGCATGGAAATGGACCAGTTAGCAAAAGAAATCAGTAGAACAAACCACTTAAAGGTTTCAAGTACAAAAGACCCAAACTTTAGGTACCTGTTATATTTTGGCAAATGAATGATTTAATTTTGTTTTATATGGTGAGAAAAACTTACATTTTCCTTAACAACTAGCAAATATTTATGGATTAGTTTTTTTGGATCACTTATTTTGATTCATCTTAGGAATGATAATGATGATTTCTGGTAGTGATCCCCAAAACCAGAGATGGGCGGGCTGGGTCTCCTGGAACTTCTTAAGAGCTTCTCTTGGCTCCTGAGGACTTGTCCTAAATATCAATATCTTCCTCAAAACCAGTGAGATTCATTTTAGTCTTTGAAGAAATTCTTAGGGTAAGTCCCGAAGAGGCTTTCAAAAGTAGGTATTTCCCATTGGCTGCCTGAACCATGAAACAGGTAACAATTGATTCCAAAGTCCATTTATTGATATAAGAAAGAAATATGAATGTTTAAAATGTGGTCCATATTGAAAATATGCATGGAGAAATTCAGGAAGACAGTTTGATAAATATATGAGTCATCTGTAATGAGAAAAGCTGTAGAAACTTTTGAGGGTGAAATTCTGAAGTACATCTGTGGCTCAATTAGTTGCTGCTTGACATTTCTCTATTAACTTTAATTCACCTCCGTAAAATGTGGGTCTGTAGCCATCCTGAGTTTTACAACCTGAGAATTAAATCATCTTCCAGTTTCTCTTTTTCAGTCTAGATATGGAAATTCTGGGGCCATTTTTCTTAACCTTTCTCCACTCTTATACATACCCTTGTTTAGTATCTCCAAATTTACTTCATGTATATACCTAATTTCCCAATCATTACATGATTTTACAATTTTGTCATCTGTGGCTAAGCTTAAGTTATTGGAATTACTGCTATTTCTATTGTGAGCTCCAGGAAGTTTTAAAAAAAATGACCAACAAACTTGAGGCTGTGCCAAGAATTGCATGCCAAGTAGTTTAGTTTGCAACGAGTGATTTTTACTAGCTTCTGTGTTTCCATATGCAGCCACTATGATTGGGAATGTGAGGAAGAATCATTGTAATTCAGATATACTGTGATTAGTATATTACTCCATCCCTTGCTGGTGGTACCATTTTTATATTGTCTACTCTGTTTTAGCACCTACCCTATACACTTTACACATTATCATACTTAATAATGACTCTGTACCATTTCATTTCTAGTTATCTATTAATAACCGATATATTATACACATTAACTAAAACTTAAGCTTATATTCTTGACTCTACTGTGTAATATCTTGCAGCTATGGAATAATAAAGGCCAGTGGTTCTCAGTATTTTAAAATGAGTATGTTTCTATCTTCTTACTTTGGAGTTAAGATCTTATCTAAGTAAAAAAGAGATAAAGAATCTAGTTAGAGAAAGGATTTCCAAAGTGGAATGTATAGGGAAAAAAATGGTGAATGATAACCAAATACAATATAGGAGGTTTTCTGACTTGAATTTAAAAAATACTTCTATAATTGTCAAATAAAATCTGTAGTCAATCAAAAGCCTGCAGAATTCAGCTACGGACTTTTTTTATATATACATAAGGACTTTATGAGAAATAATGGAAGAATAAGAATGATTATATAAAATGATATTTTATAATTCTCTTCCCTAAGAATTCCAGTAGTGCCCTCAACTCAGTGAAGGAGATAGGCATGGTGACATAGCTTCATAGATGAAGAGACTGAATTTGTAGCTATTTGATTGCCTTACTCCACCCCACACCTGTCATTTCTGTACTTGAGCCCAGAGTGTATTCTTAGACCAACACCAAGTTACAGGAGTTATAGAAAGCCAGGTTTTTGTCTCTGCCTGCTTTCCCAAGTTGGTGCTCTCATCTCACCTCTGTGTAATAAAAATTTGGGCTACCATTTGTCCCCAGTTACAGTGAGGTAACCTCTAACTCCAGAATTTCCTGGAGTAATGGGAAAGTCTTATTATTCATGATGGGCTCCTCTGACCACACCTGATAGTTCATGCCAATGAGATGCCTGGTCACACCTGAGAGGCCAACCAGGAGATTAGAGGGTTTGGGCGTTAACCACATGATACCAGCCCAATCTGGAGAAGAAGGAAAGAGTCGAGAGATGGAAATGATTCAAGTGTTCATGCTGCATAATAGAGCTATAATAGAAACTCTGGGCACTGAGGTTTGCATGAGCTTGGCAACACCTTGTGTGTTGTTACATGTCAGTACACCAGGAGAATAGTGCCACCCTGAAGCTTTTGAGAGCTTCATGTTTGGGGCTCTCCCAGACCCTGCTCTGTGTTTCTGTCTCTCTGCCTGATTCTGCGTTCTTTCCTTTTGCTCTAATAATTAATCATGAGTTAGAGCCATTTCCTTAGTTACGTGAGTCATTCTGGCAAATTATCAAACCAGAGGGGGTAGTGGAAACTCCGGATTTGGGGCCAGCTGGTCAGAAGAAAGGGTGGCCTAGAGTCTTCCAAACTTGTGACTGGAGTGTGAAGTGAGGGCAGATTTGTGGAGAATTGTGCCCCTCACTTGTAACATTTGGGCTAACTCTGGGCACTCACACACCCTAGTCTGTTTGCTCTCCCAATCTTCACAGCAGCTGAATTTAGCTCTTTGCCCATGACTGGACCTATCCCTGCTAGAACTTTCAAATGCCAACAGCCTCCCAGGGAGCTATCTGTTGCCTGCTGCTGTACTGCCCTGATCATGAGGGGACATCTTCTGGAACCTTCCTGCACAGTTGCCAGGTTCCAGAGACACTGACCTGAGTATTCTAGATTCTCCTCCTCCTCCCCCAGCTTATCTTGTTATTCAAATGCCAACAGCCTCCCAGGGAGCTATCTGTCGCCTGCTGCTGTACTGCCCTGATCATGAGGGGACATCTTCTGGAACCTTCCTGCACGGTTGCCAGGTTCCAGAGACACTGACCTAAGTATTCTAGATCCTCCTCCTCCTCCCCCAGCTTATCTTGTTATCAGCAGAGCTAAAGGTTTGACAATGTCCCTGTGTGGTTAAGTAATTTATAAAAAGACACTGATATTATAATTACCTTTTCAACTGGCATACTTTTTCAGCAATCCATACATATCAGTTCCCATTGAATCATTGGATAAATTATGACATATTTGATAAATATTTGTTGCACATTTATCTCAGGACAATGTATCTTGGTCTTTTAAAAATTCATACCCTCTATTAATAGAAATAAAAATCTCTCCAAACTGTGGAAATTTTATAAAGACCCCCCTAAGGTTGTATGCCTCCAAGATGTATTTTTTCTTAGTCTATTTCCAGGTGACCAAGAAAATGTTTTCCTACCTTTATATTATATTCTATACTTTGTGTTTTAAAAACAACTCATTTTTGTATATTCTAAATATAAATCATTATATTGAATTTACTTTTTTTGTACATGACCTGTTCACCCCAAGATTCTGATAATAAATCACTCAGCTCTTTCTCCCCATCAGTTAAAATGATTGCACCATTAACTCAGCAGAAAAAAAAAGTGATAAAAGAACTTTCTATGGCTTGTTTTATTGTCTAAACAAGAGAGCTGATAGGTGCATGTTAGCTGTAATTTTTTGTGAACTCTCTCCCTTTTGGGTAAATTTTAGACAAAGTCAAGTTTGAGATTTAAATGTTCAGCACACAATTGTTCAAAAAGGGGACAAATCCTATTTTCCATTATTTAAACTTAACAGTTTTTTTAAGCGAATTTAAAATGCCCAGTCCTAGAACACAAGATTTGCTTATAAAGTACCCAGTGTTCTAAAAGGTAGCTGTGCAGAACTCTGTGTGGTGCCTTTAAGAATGCAACTACCTGGCACAGTTTTGATCATTTATTAAAATCAAAGGATACTTTTCATCACACTCCCACATATGTATCTAAAACTTACTCTCAACTTTAGGTTCCAAAAGAACCACCCAGAAAGCTATTCAACTGATGCCCCCAGTTCTCATCTCCAAAGATATAATGGAGCTGATCTTGGGTGGTAACTGGACATTAGTATTTTTTCAAGATTAGCCAAGTGATTCTAAAATGTGTCATTAAGGTTAAGAATCTCTGATCTGAAATATTGTAAAGCAGGTTCCAGTTTTGCCTAAAACTGAATGGAAACTATAATACATCTGTTACACTAGATCTGATAGAGTAGTAAGGCACTGATCTTTTTGATTGTCTGTCGAGGCAACATAATCTACATTTATTATCCAGACTAGTTGAATTAGATATCCATCTCATTGCCACATCTGAAATAGGAAAGACCAAAAAAGTTAACTATGTCTTTTTTTTTTTTTAAAGGTTTTATTTATTTGACAGAGAGAAACACAGCGAGAGAGGGAACACAAGCAGAGGGAATGGTAATGGGAGAAGCAGGCCTCCTGGCGAGCAAGGAGCCCGATGCGGGGCTCAATCCCAGGATTCTGGGATCATGACTTGAGCCGAAGGCAGACGCTTAACGACTGAGCCACCCAGGCGCCCCGTGTTAACTATGTCTTAAGTTAATTTTACAGGTGAATTTTAGGGGTGCCTGGGTGGCTCAGTTGATTAAGGGCCTGCCTTTAGTTCAGGTCATGATCTCTGGGTCCTGGAATCAATTCCTGCATTGGGCTCCCTCTTCAGCAGGGAGTCTGCTTCTCTCTCCGTCTCTCCCTCTAACTCATGCTCTCTCCCTCTCAAATGAATAAATAAAATCTTTATTAAAAAAGTGAATTTTGGGGCACCTGGGTGGCTCAGTCGTTAAGCGTCTGCCTTCAGCTCAGGTCATGATCCCAGGGTCCTGGTATCAAGCCCCACATCGGGCTCCTTGCTCAGCGGGAAGCCTGCTTCTCCTACTACCATTCCCTCTGCTTGTGTTCCCTCTCTCGCTGTGTTTCTCTCTGTCAAATAAATAAAATATTTAAAAAAAAAAAAGTGAATTTTAAAATACTTTAGAAGCACGATTTCATTAGTCCTTTAAAAAAAGACTAATAAAGTCTAATAATTAAATCTGATAACTTTAAAGTTTAAAAATCTATATTAAAAGTTAAATAGAATAAATCATAGTGATATTTTTCTCAGTAGCCTTTCATGTAACAACTTCAATATTAATAAGTCCTAGGAAAAATAAAAATAATTCCTAGGATACATGAGTTTTTAAAATGTCTGATAAATTCTTGCCCGTGTTAAGAAGCTTATCTTCATTTATAAAATCAATTTCCTCAAATTGATATTTCTACTTACTATTAAAAATGGACAGAATTTGTTCTTGAATCACATGGAGGGCGTGATTGCCAGTTAGCTTCATTTTCTTTTGCTATTTTCACAGATTAGTCAATGCAGGACTTATTTTCATACTGGGATAATAATCATTCCTGCCTCTGAAAACAAAATGAGCTTTGTGTTCTGTAATCGTCTTGAAGTGAGGCACTCAAATGCCCTAGAATATGGCACAAAATTCTTTTTGCTTTCATTCATTTCAAGACAGTGTATTAATATTATCCTCCTTGCTTCCACACAGCTGTCATCTTAAATGCCACTAAAGAATGGATGCATAATTAGCTCTTCAGTTCGTACATTAAATACATTTTAATAAACAGTTCTTTTCTCTGAGAAGAGAATATTGCCGTCCATTCTTAGCTGTCGGCCTCAGAGAGAATTTAGAGGGCGTTCCTATGTGAAGCATTGCTTAGCCAAGCTGATCTATGCACTATATTTAAAATACACCCTTATTGAATCTTGAGTTATTTAGATTTACCCAAAGCAATTATAATGACTGATAAATTAGGAAATATTTTTGAAATGAAGAGACTGATTTGGATTCCTGTAAGTCCAATATTTGTGTTCCAAAAATAAATTCAAGTTATCGGAAACTTAAAATTTAAATCTTAACTTAATAACAATTAAAGATCAATGAAATGTTTAATAAATATTAATACATTAAATATTAAATATAAATAATATACTTATGCTGTATTTTAGTACTAGCATCTATTTAAAGGATTCAGTGCTTAAAATTTTATACTTATAATGCTTTAAGAAAGAACAGTTTAATCTTTAAGGTTAAATTGTGTGGAAATATCTTGAATAATCCAGTTGTGATGACACCCAAAAGGATGCATGATTTTCTTTGAGGTCAACATATCTGTCACTTCAACATGAACTATGGGCCTGAAAGAGACAAAGACAGTTTTAATCTAGTGATACACAAAACACAATGTATGAAGATTCAGAGTGAGGAATCACACTGAATGATTGGATTTTTACTTCTGGTGGTTTATTTCAAACCATTTCTAAAGGAATCCTAAGAGAGAGACTCTACCCCTGAGTCTTTTGAATGCAAAATCCGATTATCCTGAGGAGCATTCCTTCTTCCTTTCCCCGATACCCATCAGCCCCACAGTTCTTTCCACCAACCTGAGCTGGAAAGGCAACTTATTGTGAGCTTCTTCACTTACTGTACAAATCTGGGTTGTTGCCAGGAAACTGAGAATTGGGGCTATTTGTTTTATAAAAAATATACAGTCATCCCATTGAGATTTAGTATCTGTAATCAGGATACAACCAAAATGTAACAGAGAGGAATTACTAATTTTGAATGGAATTGAATGAATAAGTGGAGATGCAAGGTTTAAATGTTATTGATTTGAAAAGTTGCGCAGTTCTTTAAAGGTAAGCTCTAAATGGATGATGCTAGTTAATATATTAGTTACTATGTGAGGTATGGGAAATTAGTGAAAAAAAAATCAATCTTTATTTGAGATGAGTAGTCCTCGAATAACGGCTCCACATCCCTATTTAAATTTCATCATCTGTCCATTTGCATAGGATAGGATGAACAACCTATCACCAGGAAGCCTGTACTTCAAGCTGCCTCCACATAATAACCTGATACCAAACTCTGAGTGTATACAGTGCATATTAAGATTTCAAGATGATGGTGCTGAACACTCACTGTTTCTCAGCTCTTGACTTGGCCCTTTTTCTATTGTCTGTAGAAGATATGAGAGTGTGAGAATTCTCAAAATTTAAATCTCATTACTATGTGGATTGACTGCAGGTATTTTCGTTATTTCCTGGTTATACAAAAGGAGTATCCCTTTTCAACTGATCATATTAATGGTTAATTCTGATAGCACATGTGACAATATATTAAATTCTGCATTTTGTCAGGGTATAATTGTAATGATTAAGAGCTGAAAAAGAAAATCTTTCCTTAGTGATAGGAAAATCCTAAAGGAATTTTTATAAAGCAGTCTATATTGTGTTCTCTTTTTAAATAAAATGTGTATCATGAGGGATTTAAAAATTGGCAAAGTATATAACAAAAAGTAAAGAATGAATACATATAGTAGCATAATTCAGGATGATTTAAATTTCCTTCTTTTTCAAAACAAATTTTCTATAGTAGATGTGTACTATTTTTAGAATAAGAAAAAAATAATTTGTTTTTTAGGTGAATCAGAACTACGTATCTGCTTAGATTTTTAAATATTGTGGCAAAAAAATTCTAAAAAAATCAATTTCACATATGCATCATTTTAAAACATAGGTGCCTCTGTCCCTATTTTGTGGCCAAATGTGTACCACACATGCATCCTAGTGGGGTGAGAGGGCTATGGGACAGTGGGATGGACCTTGGGCTGTTGGCATCCTGCCTTGTGAGCAGCTTCTCCCTCAACCCACTGTGCTGCACACATATCATTTCCTATGAGATCTACACCATGAAAAAAATGTTGCAACACATTAGTTAGATTTCCTTGCTTCAGCCCCTGGAATATCACTTCTGACCCCAATAGAACAACTCTGTCCTGAACAATTATCCTTCTGACAGGAAAATCAAGAAGGGATTCCTAAATTAGAACACATAGAGTGTTGACGTATCAACATTTTCAAACAAAGAATAAAAACACCTTGAATGTGAAGCATATTCTTGAATCAATGCTTGTTCAATAATGTCAGAAAATGGCAACATCCGAGTGGCCAAAGAAAAGATCATGGCCCTAAAGCCCAGTCTATTTTTAGCCACATATATGTATCTAATCTTTTCACACTTAAGAATATGGCAAATTTGGCTGACATTTTAGTTAATAAAATAGGTTAAAAAAAGTTATCATGTAAAAATTCCTCCTTAATATCTTTCTTACTCTGACCATTTTCCTCATTACTTTATTAAAAATAATTTGTCAACTATTTCTGGGTGTTGAGAAGTGCTTACTGGTAAATTGTAATTTGACCCAGAATGAAATCTCGCACTTATGGGCAGGTGTAGTTTTTAAAATAAAAGGGGTTGTTGTTTGTCTCTAGACTTTGCTGCAGCAGAATAATCAAAGAAAGAAGAAAGAATCATGTAAGACCCATAGGTCAGAGAGGTGGACCCCACTCGCCTGACCATGGTCCCTGGATGTCTGTTATAAGATCTGAAAACATAGTTTATATTCACACACTTTTCCTATTATCTTACATGGTAATAACATTTTTAAAAAGTAATTAGAAACAGGAAACTCATCCTTTATTACCAGCTACACTGTCAGTTATCATCCATTGATTTTAGTACACGTAATTGCATAAAGTAAACCTCATAGGGGTGATTTTCCTCAAATTGTTGTGCCAAATGTAAAAAACAATGACCATATTTTGCAAAGAAAATCCAAGTTTTTAAAAAGTGATTTATAAATAGTAATGTGAGTTTCAAGAGATTGTTCATCATAGTATCTCTGGGATTTAGAACAGTGAACAGTTGCTTGCACATGTTAGCCATTAAATAAGTATTTGTTACATGAGATGTTCTCTGACCTTCTCTTATTTCACATGGTTTATAATCTGGCATAGTTTTTTATATGTAGCCATAGGTTTCTCAACAATAGACAGTAGGAACCGTGGAGGGAAAATGTCTATCACGTACACCATCTTATTCCTACAGCTTGTAAATACTCATACGCACATAGTTGAATGAATTAAAGTAAGGCCCATGCTGTGTCTCACTTACCTATCATCCTAGTAATCATACAAGTATATGGCTTGATTCCTATTTGTTCTTTTTTTTTCATTGTATTTATTTATTTGAGAGAGAGAGAGAGAGAAAGTATGAACAGGGGGAGGGGCAGAGGGGGAAGCAGGCTTCCTGCTAAGCAGGGAACCCAATGCAGGGCTCGATCCTAGGACCCTGAGATCATGACCTGAGCGGAAGTCAGATGCTTAACTGACTGAGCCACCCAGGCACCTCTTGATTCCTATTTGATTAAGAATACGCTTGAACAATGCGGATTTACTTATTATACCATTGAACTAAGGGAATGCTGTAGCAACTAAGGCAGACCTGTGCAAATTTGTCCATCACTTGTTTTTTCTGTGAAATAATTTTTGGAAACATGTTTCCATTATTCTGGAGAATATCCCTGTCTCTCACAGCAGGAAAATTATGTTTATTTGCTTGGTGCTGGAGAAGCTGGAGTCTGAAAGAGAGTGAACCTAGTGCTCATTTTGGGTTAATTCTTTATTTTTTCCTGTAAAATACTCTCAAAGACCTTCATCCCTTAGATTAATGGGAGAGCAGCTGGCAGGATTAAGAGAAATCTCACTAAGCTCAACATCCTTCCTTTAAAATAAACTTAGGTTTAAAGTACCAGATCCTGTTCTTTCTTGCTAGGTCCACTGAACTCTGCCCCCACTCCCAGCAACAAAACCAGACACGCTTGAGTTCACATTCTTGCTCTGTCATTTGGGAATTGTTTAACTCAGGCAAGTTACTTCCAGCTCTGAGCCTCAGTTCCTTATTTGTAAAGTGCAGATGACAATATGAGTGCGTACCCTGTATGATTCTAGTGGGTATTCGATTATGCAGATATACATAGAATGCTTAATGAGGATTATTTCCATCATCTCTAATCCTCGTTATAAATTGCTTAGTATGCAGCCCTAATAGGTAGGTTCCTCGTGTGTGGTAGCAGCAACTAATAGCCTTCCAACCACCAATGAGACTAAAAATAGAAGCTATGTCCCACAGCTGTACCCTCATATTGACTTAACCTCTATTGTTTAGTTTCCTCATTAGAAAATGGGAGATAAAAACACTTAATAGTTCAACTTATCATAAAAGATAAATGAGAAGATATATGTAAGTAAGCAGCTCATGGATGGTAATCACTGTGGAGGCTGTTTATTTGTCTACACCTGTTTCTGAGCTTGGCCTCATGATACTCCACCCAGAGAAGTGAGTCCGTTAGGTAACTAGTTTCAAGGAGGGTGCACTTCCTCCTTTCCTCCTGAGGTCTGGACCTTCCCTTCATCCTCACGAAGCACTGCACCCGCATAGTAGGGAGCCCTGGACCCAGAGGTAGCATTCACGATCTCTTCTACTGCTCCCCATAAAGAGAAACGGAGTGGCTTTGATATTACTTCAATAAAAATTGGGGCCCCAAGACATTTAAATGAGTGTTATTTTTCAAGGTGGCCAACCGGTGACACTGCATATGTATTATAAGGAACAAGAAACTACCCTTCGAAAGTGATATACTATATGGATATGTCACAGCTACTCAATACATCTTACTGAATTGAATTACAATTAATATTAAGTAGTATTTTAATTAAAGAGTGTATTTGTGAAATTAATTTTATAGACTGACATGCTATTTGACTATTAATTCTTCTGCCAAGCATTATATGGCACTTCTAAGAGCTATAAGAAAATAACTTGAAAGCCACAGTTTCGGCCCTTAAACATTTTGAAATATTTTGACTGTGTATTACTCTAATGATCTTTGTGACGGCAGGAAAGACACAGCATTGTTGTCCAATCAATGAGTCAGACAATGGACACAGTGGAACATATAAGACATACTGTTCAAAATGCTCACTCTTGCTGTTGAAAATGATATATGATTATGATTAATTGCTTTTGAAATTTTGATCAAAATTGATCTGTCCAGGTTTCTAGACTGGCTCTTGTATGTCGGACCTCACCCTGGAATTACATAAATCAGTTTAGTCTGAACCTCTGTAAAAACCGGGGGTGGAAAGAGAGAAGTAATTTCTGAGTTGTCAGTGACTGATGGATGTTCTGATTTCACAGATTTAGTAAAGAAAAGGTCTTACCGTAGCTGTCATAGGCATCCTCACTTACTCCATGACCGTAGTCATAGTATTCAGGGACACTGCAACAGATTTAGACAGCAATCAATGCTACTGTAATCAGGAGGATCAACCAGAAACTCATATGGAATTTGAAAGCAAAATGTGTGCTAAAGTAATATCCCGAGAACCTCTAGGCATCAAACACAATCCTAAAAAAAAAATGTTCAGGAGGAAAAATACAGGTTATTGACAAGGAGTGCTATGATTTTCTCATGCCACCTCAGAACTTCTTTATCGCTAACCTCCAATTTTATAAATCAAATTTCCCTTAAAACACAAGTATGATATTTCAAAATTTGTCAAGAGGGAAGTTATAAAGACCCATTTCCAAGAAAAAGTGCTATATAAGATGACAATTTGGTCAATTGTGTATGGCTTTTAACCCTGTTACCATAAGAAATATGCATCCGCTTCATCTTCACTTCCTAACACTGAAATTATATTTATATGCCCCTCTAGCCCTTACACAGCATGTCCATGCCCTTCTCAAATAGATAAGTGATTTATTTTTCCTTAATATTTTGCTGGATGCTTCCCCGTTTCAATAACTGACAAGAAGGTGTCGTTCCTCCATTTCTCACTCAAGTTACTTCAAGTCTTCGCTCACTAAGATTCTCATCACTCTGTCCTACACCAACAGTTTTCCCCTTTAAGGCACCATTCTCATTAGCATCCACGCATTTCATGTATCTCTTATCCCCAAAAAGTCCTCTCTCTCACCCCCACATCCCCACACAGGGATATGACTATCCCTTTCTGACAAAATTTCCTGAAAAGAGGGAACTATTCACTCTTTTCACTGCCTCTCCTTTTTATGTATGTTTTTAAAGACAGTCTAATCAGGATGTTGTCTCCAATGACACAGCTCTTGTCAGTACCTTGACATTTCAAATCTAGTGGTTGAGAGGTGGTCCTCGTTTTACATTAGCACCATTTAACACAGTTGACCACTTCTTGCTCCTTCATCCACTCGACTTGCTTCTGAGATGTCCTCAGCATAAATAGTAACTACTTATATTAATATACTCATGTTGATAATTTATGAGACCCTATATTTTTCCTGCAAATAAGCCCCTTCATTTTATGTCCTTGGCTTGAATCTTAATTTCTTATTTTTATATTACATATATAATAAACTTGTAAGTTATGTCAAGATTACTAATTTCTCTTGAGTATATAAAGTATGGCAAGAAAAATGGCTCAATATCAAGTATCAAATTGTATAAGGACTGAGGGTGGACCACAGATACCAAAGAGTTAGG